>CATNNA010000019.1:0-600000 GCA_950106755.1 Climacium dendroides | reverse complement strand
GGTGGCAGCGGAGCAACAAAACAACCTCCTCATAGCAGAACAGAAGAATTTGGTAACAGAGCTGGGGGCGTTGCACGTAGAAAACCGGATGTTGCGAGACCAAGTCCGGAACTCGGAATCCCGCTGTGTGGATTTAGAGAGCACCATCCGCACCGCTAAGGAGACAACCCGGCTCGCAGAAGAAGCTCATCACCGGTAGATAGTGGCCTTATGCAAAAGTGTAGTTTAGCTCCGGAGCTCTCTAAAGGTCCCGGCAGACTATATCAACAAGGCCCGGCTGTTTGAAACTAACCTCGATGCAGCCGCCAGCTCAAGTCGGGTTCCTATCGTCAAATGCTTACTAGAGCAGGCAAGACGAATGGATACATCCCGGGCCGCGATGAGGGAGATGCTGGAGTACATTATGTCCACAGAGTCGGATCCGGCACCTCAATCTCCCCCGTCAGCGCAGACTTTGGTGGTTCCGGAAAGCAACGATCCGGAACCTATGGTTACGGAGGTCTCACCGGTGGTCTCGGTAAATCCAGAACTTTCACCACTAGCCAGAAGACCAGAAGGAGTGGACTAGGGAGCAGTGGTACCTCCGGGAAGTGAAGACTTGCTGCCGGTGACTCCGACCATTGACCTGACGGGTGCTTCTCTGGAAGTTCACAGCGGACGAACGGTACAGTCTTCTCCGCGTCATAAGAAGACTCAGAAGGATGCGAGAGGGAGTCCGGACACTCAGGTAGTCGGGACTAGGAGTGTAGACAGGGACACCAGCATTGTGGAAATCCCAAGATGGGGCCAAATGGGTCCGAATCTGTTTTCTCCGGAGGGTAGCCGGAAAGAGGTAAAGTTGGATCTTCTGAAGGACTATGTTCCTCCTAAAGATCCAGATTCAAAAGAATAGTATACAGTAGTGTAGTATAATACCGGAGTCCGGCCGTCAAAGCCGGAAAAATAGGATCTGGAATCTTCCGGAAATCTAGCGGACCAGTAGGAATGCTTTGTAGGATTTTTAGGATGACGTTAGTCTTAGTATAAGTAGGATTTTTAATGACCTTTCTGGTCATTCACAACTATCTCATAGTTTCAGCATTGTACCTTTTGCGGAGTTTAATTCTAAAGTGTGTCGGAGTATCCAATCTCTTATCTTTCTTGTGTACGGTATATGTTTGTGAAAGGTGTGGGTCCGTTCTTGCATTTCCGGGACTGAGAACTTATCTTGTGTGGCAAGAGTCGATGTTGTGAGAGTATCCGGATGTATTAACTTGAGGGGGAGATCAATCAGATGGTTCTGATAGTAAGGTTAGGATAGTACTGCTCGGATGCCGGTATAACCTGCGTGTAGGATATAGCCCTAGGGGAAAAGGGGTATCTGAGAGGTTGCTAGCAAACTTCCGTGTATGGAGGTATTGCCGGATGTGCCCGAATTCCGGATTGCCGAAATTCCACGTAGAATAGTGTTAAGCCCCGGCACAAGTCCAAGAAAGTACAGGAGAAACCAGCCGGTCGACAGGAGTCTCAATGTTTGGTTAAAAGTTAGAATGTCATTGTAGTTCTTGACCGTCCTTGTGTGATCTAATCCGGAAGAGCTTTCGGATTTGTGAGGCGACGGAACAGGAGGACACTTCCGGTCCATGAAGAGTTAGGTTGCTGTTAGTATTAGAGAGAGAGATAGAGAGAGTGAAAGAGAGCGTGTTTCCGGACACGGTAAGCATCCGGACGGTGGATCTGGCCACTCGTCATCCAAACCCAGGGATCCCGGAAGGGACACTGAAACGGTTTCCGGATCCTTCCGGAACCCACCAGGCACTAGTGTCCGGACCAGACCGAAAGTCCGGACTAAGCCGACGGAGAGAAAAGTGAGTACTTAGACCGGGATAGCCTATGAAACTGTAATCCACAAGTCCTCGTGGGAACGATTCCGGAGCGGTTACTCTAAGAAGGCCTTTGGTGTGAATTAAGGGCTAATTGGAGGAATACTGGTCCGACTAATTGCTACAGAGCAGCTAACCCCAAGGACGGGTACGCAATCGAAGACTGCGTCAATGCGCGGCACAGACAACTGCTGGAATTCCTAGTTCCAATTCTACATCCGAAAAAATCTACCCGGGTGACTTCCACGCTCCGAAACGCGATCTTTGGAGCCTTGAGCGAAGAGAAGCGGATGGATTGGGCGGCATTCATTCAAACGATGGTGATTGTCTTAGTCTCAAATGTGGAAAAGAGTAGGGCTACTCCGGTAAGCCCCTACCTTTTCCACCTATATAAGAATCAGAGTCTCCTGACATTAGAGGAGAACAAGGAGTGGAGGGCGCAGATGGCTCTCTGGATGTGCGGTGGATCGGATGAGGAATCCGAGACGGAACCGGATAGCCCAGAACCGGAGGAGAAGGGTGAGAACCCTAACAAGAGGAATTGGGAAGAAGAGGAAGAGGAGGAAGAGGACATTCTTCTCAACCGAAGGATGAAGAGGATGCCCAGTCTGAGGGGGTCTCCTTCGGGGCTTCGGAAGGATAAGGGACCGGAAATAGTGTAACCGGTCATCCCGAAGAAGCAGGAGCCGGTGGAAGTGGTCAGGCCGAATCCCGTTCCATCGTCCCAGTTGATGGACCTGACGGGTCCATACAACGACCTAATTCGGATTCTCAGTGTAGTGAGAGCGGATTGGGAAGTGAAGACCACGACGCTGCGTGAGGTGGCGGATTTGGTAGGAAGCGCTCCGACCAGTTCTTTGCCGGAAGCCGTGGCGAACTACATTAGCAATCCGGATGAGGTGAAGGAGTTGGAGGATAGGTTGCTGAAGCAGAATATCAACCAGCGGGAGACAGACGAGCAGGTGGTCCGGTTGTGAGGAGAAATCCAAAGCTACCGGAAGGACTTGGATGTTGGTCACGACCAAGTGAAGGCCGCAATGTCCCTGCAGGAGGAAACCAGGACTGCAATCAACCGGATGACGATAGTAGTAGGGGCATTCGGTGAGGTAATGGCGAAGGCCAAATTGTTTGATGAGGGGATACATAAGGATCCGAAACCTTCGGGTACCCGTATCACTCGCATCTTGGATGATTTTGCCAGGGAATTAGAAGAGGCAATGAAGGAATTCCGGAAGGATGCAAAGGGATTAGAGGATACCGTCCGGAAATTCCAAAGTGGGTTAGTCTCTTTATCCGGGATTTCAATCCTGGATGAGTTCGATGAGGTAGAGATATTGGAGGGGAAGTTTGAAACTCCAATATCGAAGGAGAAGGAGGCTGGAAGGACTTCTACTTCAGAAGCCCCACGGACGAGGACATGAATAACTTCTCCTGTAGAACCGGAACGAGTTCTGGAAGGGGGAGATAAAAATAGAGATTTGAGTGAGCTCTCCCCCATAGCTACTCCAGATAGTGGTGGACCCCCTCAGGAAGGATAGGTAGTTAGAAATTAGAGTGTAGGAAATTTATTAGACCGGACCTCGTTCCGGAAAGTTAGGAAAAGTTCAAATCCGAAAATCTCGGCTAGATCAGTGCCGGATTTCCGGGGAGACCTTTTTGTAAAATTCTGTATATAATTCAAGTCTCAAGACTGAGACTGGGAGTTTTTCCTTCTTGCATATGCTGTCTCTTGTGTATTGTCTATCGTTTTCCTTGTCTTCCCAAAGATTGGCCGGATAAGGGAGGAAGAGATTGAATATAGATGAGTAGAGTGTGAGAGGATCTTCTCCCCTTGTTGTCTTCTTGTGATTCCAGGTGTATGTGAACAGGTTGTAAGTGTTGGGAGTGAGTCAAGACACCTCAGTAGGTTTAGAGTTTATGATTCCAGGTGAGATAACCAGTGCTAGGCTAGACAGTAAGAGAAAGGATTCTCAAACTGTGCTAGAGCTACCAGATGGAATGTCTGGGTTAGCCTTTGAACACTTGAGAGGTCTCACCATCTGAAGAAGTAAACGGAAGAATGTTAGATTGTGATGGTACGGGCAGACGCACTTGTAGCCACCTTAGTTTCGCACGGATTACAAAAGGTAGTAAGGTCGTTGTAGTAAGTGAGGGTTGTATGGGGGATCTTTGTGTGACCTACAAGCTGGGATTACTTCTAGTTTGCTGTGAAAGATCAAATTGGATCCTGTTAGAATAGGAGGATAGATTAGCTTAGTGAACTTTCCATCACTATAAAGACCAGAAAGAGAGGAGTGCCTACCTTTCTGAAAATAAGTTGCAGATCCTTCTGAAGTGCCAACAGAGGCTAAACAAAACCGGAACAGAAGCTGAGGAAAGGAAGTCCTCGGTTAAAGTAGTACGAGATCCGGTCGGAAGTGTGAGTTCCGGGTTGGTTCTTGTAGGTTGTCGATCGAGTTTGATTCGGGTCAGTGTTAGTCTGGACCGGATTAGTTTATAGGAAAATTAGGAAATCATCCGGTATTTTGGGAAAAAAAGGTGAGAGAAGTATAACTAAGAATAATGGAATTAGGAAACTTTCCTCAAATCACCTAGTAACACGAAACACTTCACAGAACCTCTTGGGTTCGATCTTTAGAGTCACTTTGTTATGCTTTAAAGAGGTTTTTGTGAGCATAATAGGAAATTTCACTTATCCTGTGCTGCGACACCTACCCTCTAAGTTTTAGAGTGACAAGAGATCCACTGTAAAAAAAAGAAGAAAAACACAACTCAACAAAGTCTAATTCCGGCCAAACTCTCCTTTACAGCTGAACCGGATAGCTAACGGGATCAGCAAGTCACACAAGGTATTGTTGGCTAGAATACTAACTTGGACTACAACGACGGCCTATTAGTTAATCTGGATTCCTGGCAAAATCCGGAATGGCTGAGTTAGGGAGTTGTTACCTCCCCTTCAGAATTCTGATTAAGTTTGAACCTATTGACCGGAAAACGGGAGCTACTTTGGAACAGTCAACAGTTATACTCCGCACACATCCAGGACTATCAAAACTCAACTAGAAACACGAACCGGTCACACTTGGGTCCAGAAAACATCCTCGCTCGCAATCTCTCTTCAAAAATCCGGACAATCTTAATATCCGGGCACACTCCCTCGTTACCTATTCCTGCTGTGGGAATGTGATCCTACATGCTAGACCCATAATACTAGCATATGACGGAAAAATTCAAAAATTGTCTCCATAAAAAGGAAAGTTTTTGAGTTCTCCTAGGAAGTTAGGTCAATTTAGGAAAATTGGATTTCCGGATCCGGTAAAATTTCATTAGGGCTAAAAACCTAATTCCAGAACCCTAGAAAATTCCGGAAATCGGATGACGGCGCCGGCCCAAAAAACCGGAAACCGGATCCGTACTAGGGATAGGGTTTTGCCGCCAAAATCTGTCCCGTACATCGGGCCAGTATAAGAGGGGGATTGTAGCTGTCGTAGCACAGAGTAAGTAAATTCCCTGTTATACCCTCAAAAATCACCCTAGAGCATAACTTGATGACCCTAAAGATCGAACCCACGAGATCCTGTGAAGTATCTAGCCTTATTAAGCGATTAAGCCCAGTCAGCTTTTCCTTTCCTAAAATCCGGTCCTAACACAGGAACCGGAAACTTCCCAAACACCCAGAAAACCCTAAACCGGATTATTTCCTACTTCCGGTTTGGCCGTCAGACGGATTCTCACTATCCAGGAATCCGCTCATATCCGGTCTTAGACTAATCTGGTCCTAAATTCCTCTCCGAACTAATCCGCTCCGGATCACCTTTCTAGTCTCTTATCCTCTCCCGGTTTGGTTTTGCCTTTGTTTCACCATCAGAGGGGTCGCCTCTTGGATTTGAAAGTAGTAGGCCCACCACTCCTCCCGCGGATTATAGTGACTGGAGACCCACTTCCTATCTTCCTATCCTCCTACTCTAATCCGGATCCGGTTTGACCCCTCACAATCACCCTGATAGCAATCCGGATGATAGGTCACACAAGGGGCCCCCGTACGATCCTCTCATACTACAACGACCTCAGCACTCGTCCCGATCCGTACGAAGTCAGGTGGCTGCAAGTGTATCCGCCCATGCCATCACTCACCAAAGTCCTTTCCGTTTTACCACTCACGGTGGCGAGACCTCACAGAAGATCGGATGCTCAACCGGAATTCCCATCCGGGAGACTTAGCGTGATCAAGGACTCCCTCCCTAACCACCTAATCCTAACAACGGCTTTCTCACCCGGAAATCTTGAACTCCAGCTATGTTGAGGGACCAGAATTCACTCCCAACTCTTGACTACCCACTCACATGCACATGACCAGGAACCAAGATACCAAAGGGGACAATCCTCCAACACACTCGCACGCGTCAACCTGATTCCTTGTCATACACCACTGCCACGCTTGGGAGAAAAGTACACACACAAAGGAAACAATAGAAGACGAGAGAAAGTTTGCAAAAGAAGGCCCACGCCACCCCCGTAGGGACTGGCTTATATACATTTTGAATTTACAAGGGCGCAAAAAGCCCGCGAAAGACTACCGTCATTCTGGCGGAACTTCCGGTTGACCTAACTAGCTCTAACTGGATCCCCAATCCGGTTCACCTACAAATCCGGTTTCAGTCCCAATCCGGTTTCAATCCTATTCCTAAGTATTTACAATTCTACCTCACTCTCTCCTAGCCACACGTCTCGTTCCTCTCTTTTCACCCTCCGATCTCAACCGGAAACCTGCAGGCCATAGAAACACAAGGAAAAGAGGCGCACCAACAACCACACTCCAGCTCCAACTTTAAGGTACATGGCTGAAAAACACAAGGCGCGCGCACAACATTCATAGAAGGCGAAGATGGCAAAAGGGACTAAGACTGGGGTGACCAATCGTTATATACCCCTAATTCCCTAAGACACGTCAACATGACCGTTTCCGATCTGGTTCATGAATCCGGTCCAGGTAGTGATCCGGTCCGTCCTAATCCGGTCCGACCAAAATACGGATAAGAATCCGTTTCCATTTTGTCACCAATCCGGATAGAATCTGACCCGATTTGCCGCTATCTTTTTGTCGCTAATAATTTCCGGTTTCCTACAATTTCTTAACCGGATCTGGATACCTAGGCATTGGTTTCCGTTCCGATTTTAATTAATTCAAAGAAAACCAAAAATTTGAATTGTGACAGTAGCCGGCAGTGGGCACGAGTATCTCTTTGTTTGTTCTCCCGCCGGTGTATTCCGTCTTCCTAGCTTTGTGAGAATTCCGGTAGATTGAGGGACTATATGAGTTGCGATCGTGCAGGGGTTACCGGAGTGAAAGTTGTGAGTAGGAGAGTTAGGGAGAGATTGTATAAGGGTTGTTTGTAAGCACAATGACTTCCAAGGCAAGCCGCCGGAAGTTGAAGGATCTGCCCGTGGACTTGGAGGACGAGATGCCGCCACCGGTGCCCCGACCGAGGACCATCTCGATGATGAAGGTGGTTCCGGAGGTTCCGACGGAGGAGGACTAGTTGATGCGCTTGCTGGAGGACCTCAACAACATGGGGTGTGATGGGCTCCTGGAGGTGCCGTGGGGGATCCGGGAGGAGAGTCTGGTGTCTGACATACTTCGTCCGGAAAGTAGCATCTTGGATATCACCATCCGGGCGAAGCCAGACCTATGGACGGTTAACACATGGAGGGCCGTCTACAAGTTCCAGGAAGTGCCGGACAAGATTATGGAGAAGAATCAGGAGGTGATGGAGGGCGAATTCCGGGCGCCCGCCAACTCGAAGGAAGGTCACCAGGTTTCCGACCTGGTGAATCCAGAGTACTGGGATGTGATAGCATTTCTTAATCCTATCCTCCATCCCACCAAGCCGCAGCGAGTAGTAGCAAAGGTGGCCTCCGCCATCTTGGGGAGCCTCCAGGATAAAATGATGATGGATTGGGCAACCATCATCCATGAGTTGATTGGGGACTTGGCGCGTTCCCTCCGGTCCGGGAAGAAAGGTCAGAGTCCCCTTTCGGCGTATCCGTCCCATCTATATGCTCATCACTCTCTGCTCAAGGCAAACGAGGAGAGTGCCTATCAAGACCTAGTCCAGCTCCAACAGTACGGGGGAGAAGAACCCTCGCCTCGAGACGGACCGGACGATGAGGAGACGAAGGACGAGTAGCCGCCCTCTCCTCTAAAGAAGAGGCAACGGCGGAATAGGACGCCGCCGGTGAATCCATCAGAGGAGCCTCCCGCACCGGAGCCACAGGAAGAAGAAGTTCAAGAGTAGAAGACGGAGAATGACCAGCCCCGGAAGAAGTCCGACCTTCCCTATAATTGGTCGGGCCGGTACGATCGTACACTGTTGCCACTCAGGCCGAGGCCGGACCCTCCCGGACCAGGAGGATGAAGTAGAGGAGGGAGATAGGACCACCATGCGATTGGGAGGGACGCCCTTAGAGGACATCTAGGAGATGGCTCAGTACTTGGTGTGGCGGGCGGATGACCTCACCAAGATCTGCGAGAACTACGATGGGGCTCTCAAACGGGTGTGCCGGAAGATGGCACTAACCAATCGGAATGCCATCTTCTGAAGGACGGATGCGTTGGTGGCGGCGGAGCAGCAAAACGGCCTCCTCATAGAAGAACAAAAGAAGCTGGTGACGGAGCTGGGAACGTTGCGCGTAGAGAACCGGACGTTGTGGGACCAAGTCCGGGACTCAGAATCTAGATGTGTGGATTTGGAGAGCACTCTCCGCACAGCCCAGGAAACTGCCCGACGCACAGAAGAGGACCATTGCCGGTAGATAGCGGCATTGTGTCAAGGAATAGTTCGGCTCCGGAGCTCTTTGGACGTACCTGTGGATTGTATCAATAAAGCCTGGATGTTTGAAGCCAACCTTGACGCAGCCGCCAGCTCAAGTCGGGTTCACATTGTCAAGTGCTTGTTAGAGTAGGCGAGACGGATGGATGCATCCCGGGCAAAGATGCAGGAGATGATGGAGTATTTGGCTTCCACTGAGTCAGATCCGGTAACTCCGTCTTCCCCCTCCGCGCAAACTTTGGTGGTCCCGGAAGGCAGCAACCCGGAACATATGGTTACTGAAGCATCACTGGTGGTACTGGTGAATCCGGAACTTTCACCACCAGCCAGAAGGAGTGGATTGGGGAGCCGTGGTACCTCAAGGAAGTGAAGACCTACTTCCGGTGACTTCGACCATCGACTTGACGGGTACTTCTCCGGAAGCTCACACTAGTCGGACGGTATAGTCTTCTCCTCGTCATAAGAAGACCCAGAAGGATTCCCGGGGGAGTCTGGAAGTTCCGGTAGTCAGGAGTGACCTGGAGTGTAGACAGGGACACCAATATCGTGGAAGTCCAAAGATGGGGACAAAGGAGTCTAAATCTGTTTTCTCCGGAGAGTAGTCAGAAGGAGGTAAAGTTGGATCTACTAAAGGACTATGTTCTTCCTAAGGATCCAGATTCCAAGGAATAGTGTGCAGTAGTGTAGTATAGCGGCAATATCGGAGTCCGGCCGTCAAAGCCGAAAAAATAGGATCTGGGATTTACTGGAACTCTAGCGGGCCAGTAAAAATGTTTTGTAGGATTTTTAGGATGATGTTAGTCTTAGTACAAGTAGGAGTTTTGATGGCCTTTCTGATCATTCACAACCATCTCATAGTTTCAGCATTGTACCTTTTTCTGGGCTTAATTCTAAGTGTTTGGAGTATCCATTCTCTTATCTTTTTGTTATATGGTCTATGTTTGTGGGAGGTGTGGGTCCATTCTTGCGTTTCCGGAAACTGAGAACTTACCTTGTGTAGCAAAAGTCAATTTCATGAGAGTATCCGGATGTACTAATTTGAGGGGGAGATCAACCGGATGGCAGTAGTGTTAGTGTAGTACTGCTCGGATGCCGGTATAGCTTGCATGTAGAATACAACCTTAGGTGAAAGGGGTATCTGAGAGGCTGCTAGCAACTTTCGTGTACGGAAGTATTGCAAGACGTGCTCAAATTCTGGATTGCTGGAATTCCCCGTAGAACAGAGTCAAAGCCCCAGCGCAAGCCCAAGAAAGTACAGAAAAAACCACCCGATCGACAAGAGGCTCAGTGCTCGATTAAAGGTTAGAATGTTGTTGTAGTCCTTGACCGTCCCTGCGTGAGCTAATCCGGAAAGCCTTCTGGCAAGATCAGTGTGACGCAAAGAGTTTGCTTCACGCTCTTGTCCGGCATGTTGACAAGATAATGGAGCATCTCTTTAACAATTTTGTCCTCCTTCACGCGTATGTTGAGTTCGGCAGGTGCCTCCTTCAATTTTCCAATCGGCAGCTCTTTCTTCTCACCAACTCCGTAGATAAACGCGGTGGAGTACTTCTCCCAGAAGTTCTTGTATAGAGCGCTTATATCTTTGTAGTTTGGCTTCCGCTCCGTTTTGAGGGCTTCCGGAACGACATTCATTTTTTCGAGATAGCTTGCCGACTCCACGCCTGACTGCTCTGATGTCCTCTCGACTGCCTTTCTTGCTGACCCGGATGCCAGCGGACTGCTTTGAGATGCTGTTGCTGGAGATGGTGGGGGCTTCCTGTTTTTCTTGCCTTTACTTTGTGACCCACCAGCCTTTTTCCCCGTTGATGGCTGACCTTCATCTTGAGCAGTTGTCTCAACGGATATCGTCCGTGGAGCCATGAAGGATCTTTGCATTGCTATCTTCTCCTTGATGACTACGAAGGAGTTCATCAGGAGCGTGATCTTCGTGCATAGTCTGCTTCCCGTCAGTGGAGTTCCGTCCATGTTGTGGTACTCGCCACTGTCTATTTTGCGCTCCAACTCTTTGATCTCCGATCTGTATGGCGTCAGCTCTAGACTTTCCAAGAATGGCGATATGTTGAACCAAATCTTCTCTGAGTTCAAGAGTAATGTGAAGTGGTACTGATTTCCCGCTGGGAATTCGTTGGTGGTGGTGACGCAGTGAATTTTGATTATAGGGAATTTATCCGTAGACACCTGCTTCACTTTCTCGTCAAATGAGATCGGCAGATACGTCTTTGAATTCCGGTACTTCATGTTGAAGTGCATGTTGTCTGTATGGGGCACCATCTTCAGACACCACGCGTCCACCTCTTTTGGATTTTCGAACTCCCACCAGTCCCCTTCTATCATATCCTCGTCTACATTTGGACTTTCGTCTTCGACATCCTCAACTCTTTTGAAGTGCGCCTTGAGTTGATCCATGTATTCCTCCATTCTGCGCATGGACAACTAGAATTCAGTCTATTGTTGCGGTTTAGGACGGACCGAGCTAAAATGTTGCTAGACGTAGACGCACATTTTTCTTGTTGATCTTTCTTAAGTCAATTTTGATTGCGCCCTTATTTATTTTTGATTTTGTAGTCTTTTGTTTGTTGCCTACGTTTCTATATTAGTCTGCAGATTAGGGCGGTCCACCCTAAACTGCTGGGATTATTCTTTGGTTTGTAAGCTTTTTTGTTTAATTAGTATAAGAGGCATTGAGTTTTAGAAGTATTTTATCTACCAATCATCACTGAAATGTTTTAATGTGTCTGATTTCTTTAATCATTTTATAGTAATGTCTATGCTTCTATTGTTAGTGTAGTGCTTTGGAGTGCAGTTTAGGGCGGTCCGTCCTAAATTGCGCGTGGTCTATATTCTCGGTTTTTATATGTAGCACATATATAGGGTTGATCAATTCTGAATTTCAACAAAAAGGCGGTTTAGGGCGGTCCGTCCTAACTTGCACATGGACTATATTTTTTATTTTTCAGCGTAGCATATGCATAGGGTTCATCAATTCTCGTGATTTACAGAAATGCAGTTTAGGACGGTCCGCCCTAAATTGTGCATGGACTACATTTTTGATTCCTTACCGAGTTAGCGTACCTTATATGTAGAGTTTACGAGTTCTTATTATGAACAAAAATTCAGTTAAGGATGGTCCACACTAAATTGCGCATGGACGACATTTTTGATTTATCAGCGTAGCATATATATAGGATTGATCAATTCTCATGATCTACAGAAATGCAGTTTAGGACGGTCCGCCCTAAATTGCAGACGTTCTATTTCTGACTTTGCACTCAATACCCGCTTGATATCCGGGGATATCTAGGTGATACCCGCCTTAGACCCGAAGATATCATGGTCATATCCGTCAAATTCTATGCGAGGGTTAACACGTTCTTCAGTTGTAAAGCTTGATAATTAGAACCCTAAACCCTAAACCTCTAATACTAAACCCTAAATCCTTAAACCCTTAAACCTGAACCATTTATTAACATCCAATGCAGAAGTCCTGACCTGCCAAATAACACAATGATAGGTTTTTGATACTTGTCTCCTTCCACAAATGAAAAAATCCTCAAAGTTGCTACCACAAACGTATCCAAATCACACTGCTGTAAATCCAAGAGTGCAAAACAAGGAGTGAGAAAACAAGAAAAGTAGAATTGCAACTACTTAGTCACATGTAATTTGGGAGACAGGCAATTGATTCGTCCCCAAGTTCAATAGAATTGCAACATCCAGATGCAATTGAAACCAGTGCTCCCAATTGTTTTCCACCATTCTATAAATAAAAATGAAACCCACAAGCATCCCACAACCCACAACCCACAAGCATATGACCTAAAATTGCACCACAGAATCCTTGAAATTCAATCACACGGAAACAAAACCCTAATACAGCATAGCATCTAATATGAATTTCATCAAGCAAGGAACCGGCAACTTGTGAAATTAGCACTGTCTGGCAATTTCTAGCAGCTTGAATTTAGGTAAAAAAAAGCGTGAAAAAAGATTGGCAAAGTACCTGTTGAAATGAGGAATTCTGATTTTGTGCCTCCCACTTCGCAACTAAAGTATGTCGCAGACAGCAGGTGCAGCTCAAGTGTAGCTCGCACCAGCTTGCACCAAGCACCAAGCACCTTGTAGCAAGCAGCAAGCAACTCAGACAACAAAGCACCTCGCAGCAAGCACCTCGCACCTCGCACCTCAGACAACAGAGCACCTTGCAGCAAGCACCTCGCACCTCTCACCTCAGACAGCAAAGCACCTCGCAGCAAGCACCAAGCAACTCAGACGGTAGTAGGTGCAACTCAGCACCTCGCACCTCGCATAGCAAGTTTAGCAAGCAGCAAGCAACTCAGACAACAAAGCACCTCGCAGCAAGCACCTCGCACCTCGCACCTCAGACAGCAGAGCACCTTGCAGCAAGCACCTCGCACCTCTCACCTCAGACAGCACCTCGCACCTCGCATAGCAAGTGCAACTCAAAGAACAGGTGCATCCTAAACCTCGCACCTCGCACCTTCCACCACAACAACAGATGCAACTCAAACAGCAGGTGCAACCCTAAACCTCACACCGAGCACCAAGCACCGAGCACAGCAACAGCAAGTGCAACCCTTAACCTTGCACAAAGGATCCAGCACCAAGCACCAAGTACGAAGCACCTCGCACCAAGCAGCAAGCACCAAGCAATCCGCACCTCGGACCAAACAATCCGCACCTCGCACAGCAGTTGCAACCCTAAACCGAGCACCGAGCACCAAGCACGAAGTACGAAGTACCGAGCACCAAGCAGCAAGCAATCCGCACGTCGCACCTCCCAGCAAGCACCAAACACCAAGCACCAAGCAATCCGCACCTACCACCTTGCAATTTCAAATTTCGAGCATTCCTCACAACTCTCTCGCCGCGCTCCTTCGCTGCAACCCAGGCGGCCAACAAACCACTTCACACGAAACCTCAACGAAGAAACTAAACCCTAAACCAAACCAACAAAACTAACAAAGCTAGCAACAAATGCGCTGACCCTCCCCCCGCTCGGCGAAAGGAGGGTGACGACCGACCGGGGCTACACTGAGCCTCCAACCAGGGTCGGTATTAGGTTCGGACTTAGGGTCGGGTAAACGTTCGACTACCGAGGCTACAAGGTCGGGAACCAAATCCACAGGGTCAGCAACTGAGGCCGCAGGGTTGGACGTTGGTGCTACGGGCTTCTTTTCCATTTTTGAAGAAGTGCCATATTGGCAATATAAAAAATGATATTGGTTTTCCAAATTGCAACATTTATCCATTTAAGGGAGCCAACCCATTTTGACCACTTAAGCCGTTTGGACTATTTGTACGGCTGATTTTTTCAAAACTTTCATTTCTACAAGTTTCGAAAGAGGCATTACAATGTAGGCATAATTTTTTAGATGTTTTTTTGCAACATAAAATTATTGAGAACTTTAGTGGAAAATGGGCTTTCTTCTATTCTGATGATATAGCCCATTATCTTTCCAACAATTTTGATTGCAATATTGAAACTCTCCTAAGCCAATTATATAATGCGACAACTGCATAGAAAGTTGTGCCATATGTAATTGCTTCAAATTTTTTGTGCACAGTCAAAAAGGCAATGGTCTATACTACCAGAATGGGATGTCGGTTATAAATGGGTTGCCTCTTGTATTGGATGTATGGTATGGTTTTCATCCACAATTGGGCAATTTCATCTAATATATTTTTATATTTCAAAGTTGTCTAGCAATTTCATCCACTTTTTCTAGCATTTTTTATAATCTTTTTTAGGGCAATCCTTCCTTTTCATAAATCATAACAATCTTGCCCACTTAGAAGTTGAACTTTGCATGAATAAAAAAAAATGGGAATAGAATGGGCCCTCCCCTTGAATGGTCCAAATCCTTCAAATGTCTTGCAATAATTAAAAAAGAATGCTCAAATAAATTTAAAGCAACTTGAAATTCATGCTACACATTGGATTCCACATTAATTCTCAATGCTAGCCCATTTAGGAGTTAATTTACATGTGAAAAGGAAGGATTGCCAAGGATACGGCCGTTGTACCTTAACGGTTCAAAATTAAAAAGGTCATGGAATTTTGTAAGTGATTGCTCAAATTTTGATCAAGCAAGTTGTAAATAGTGGTACAAGCAACATCGTACGTTCATTTTCAATCTTGCCCACTTAGAAATTGAACTTTGCATGAATAAAAAAAAAATGGGAATAGAATGGGCCCTCCCCTTGAATGGTCCATTCTATTCAAATCATGGCCTTATGGGATGAATTCATTAAATGGTAAATAAAATATATATTAGTACAAGTTATGAATTAGATGAACTTTAAGATTTTATATTAAAAAGCACTACTAGTGCTTCTTTTATACATTTTTGCAAGCAAAAATAATATGTAATTCAATAACTCATGTGCTGTAGTATAGAAATACTAAAGTCCAGAAACCATGATGTATATGAAAATAATCAAACGCAAAAGACATGTACAAGTTGCATACTAATTGAACATTTAGATTTCATGATAAAACATTATTGATGGTCATTTCATTCATTTTAACACGCAAAAGAATTCTAATTGAATAAGTCATGTGATGTAGTTTACAAATATTGAAGCCCAAAAGCCATGACATATATGAAAATAATAAATGAACGAAATACATGTACAAGTTGCATACTAGATGAACATCTAGATTTCATGATAAAACAATATTAAAGGTCCTTTTATGCATTTTTACATGCAAAAGAACTTCTAATTGAATAACTCATGTGCTGTAGTTTACAAATAATGAAGTTGAAAAGCCATGACATATATGAAAATAATAAAACCCAAATACATGTACGAGTTGCATACTAAATGAGCAATTTAGATTTCATAATAAAACGAAACTAATGTTCCTTCTAGGCACTTGGAGACATGCCAAAATAAATTAATTGCAATAAATGATATTGAGAGACTTCGAATTTTTATCCATATGAAATTGTAGTTCCATTTCGAATAATTAAAAGGTATGAAAGAAAAATATATTACAATCTACAAATTTATATTTATTGGGTTGAATTCAAAGAATCTTGTTACAAATCTTGAACCCAAATTTAAAATTAGGAACATTCCAATTCATTTTATTGATTAAAAAATTGTTGAGAAGAATTTATTACATCGGTCCACCGATCCACGATGCCAACACTAGCTCTAAGCGTTATTACAAGTGTATATTATGTGAGTCTGGAAAGCTACAAAAAAAGGTTTTGCACGCAAGCACATAAATATGGTGCAAGTTGTAAACGTTTTGAATTCTCAAATTCCATGGATTGAGCGTTCAGACGTCCAACTCATTTTTGAAGAAGTAAATAAAACCTTAAAATTTTAATGTACTACAGATGCCTTTCAAATTTTGGCTACTTTCTATAGATAACTAAGAAAATAACTTGCATGATTGGTGGCACATTTCAAATAATTATAGTGCTAGTGTCTTCATGATTGAATGGCACTTGCGAGTGTGAATTACCATAATGTAAACTTATAATTTATAATTGAGAGTGTGATGTGAATGCAAGGTGGACTCCACCATGATGGGTTTCCCAAATTAATCATTTCAATAATTAATGTTCTTCACTTCAAGAGATGACCTCACCTTTTGCCACTTCCAAAGTTCATTGTATGTGTCAATCACCCAAATTTTCAGTTAAAAATGATTGTTTAGTCATGTGTTTATGTTTAAAAAAGTTGAAAAGTCCGTCATATAGGATCTTCATACACCATAATTATTATTTAGTGCAATAGGAAAGTCCTCTGCAAAGGGTGTTCATGATTCCATTGAACATGCAAAAAAATATACAATTACATAATCTTTAACATGAGTACCAAATGCATCTTTCATTTTATGTGCTTATCTTTCTACATTCTCATGTGGAATGTAAAAATTCACGTAGTACATTGTAAAAAAACAAAAAATTATTTTTTTTATTGTATGTGTACTTTGTTTTCAATATAATGCTTAGCACTAATTTGAATATAATGCCCACAACTAATTTGAACTTCCTTAATGAAAATTTTGAGTATTCACGTTAAAAATTTCATGACATTTTAAATTTTGGACATCTTCAGTCCAGTGGCCATGAAACGTGTACATGATTTATTAAATGGGCAAGCATTGAAAATTTGCTTGGAATCCAATGCATAACTTTAGTTACAGTAATTTTTGGCTTTGCCAAGGATACTAATTGATTTATTGTATGTCTTTCATAATGTTCTATTATTTTAAACAAAAAGAGTAATTCATAGACTTTTACATTTTTTTAACTACTCAAACCCATTTGAAAAAGTATCAATTAATTTTTTTTAATTTCATTTGTAAGGCTTTGGTTTATGCCAAAGTGTTAAAACTTTTTTTTTCCAGTTTTTTCAATGTTTATGTATGTACGCTTTTTTCGAATGTTGAACATTTAATCCACATTTTTAACACTGGACCCTATACCCTAAACCCTAAACCCTAAACCCTAAAGCGTTGTTTACATTTTGTACACCAACATTCATAAACAAAGAGATTTTATTTTTAAAATGCAAAGTCAACAAAGTTACAAAAGTTCAATACATTCTTTGCACATGCATTGTTGCGTGGCAAGGAAAAGGAAGGAGAGAATGTCTCACCTACTTCTGGAAATCTTTAATGTTAGACAAAAAATCGCGCACAAAATTTGCTTTGTCAACACTGTGATTTGCGAAAAAAAATTCCAGTAGTTGACTTTGCAAATCCGCAAACACCTGAAATAGGCTTGAATCTAAAGTAAGCACTGTCAAGTGGACGACTATTTTTCTAATGAAAGACTGCACGAACTTCTTCCAAAGATCATGTGACCTGAAAAAGTGCTACAAAGTGGAAAACGAATCTCCCGAAAAAAAATTTGAAATTTGAATTCATTTTGTTTTGGCACGGCCCCCTTCTGGCGCCAAAACTTTGCTCCCCCCGGCGCGGGTGGCTGGGTGCTTTGTGTATGCGCGTTGAGATTGTTAGTGTCGTTCTCATTCTCATTTGGCTTTTCTTATGTGATCGTGAACCTGTTCAAGCTCTCTGTTATTCATTGTTGTCATTTTCTTCTGTTGTGGTTTGAACACAGTTGGACGAGGCGTTCTGCAGTTCAAGGTGCGCTTTGCGTACAACCAACAGATGAAAGCATTTTCTTTGTCCAGACATTTGTAGCACTCCAGTACTTTGTGCATAGTCATAGAACGCAACAGATTTCAAGTTCGACAGAGTTCTCCTCTTCTTCTTGAACATTTTAATTTCGTATTGAGGAATTTGCAATGTGCTCATACATTTTCAAGTAGAAGTTCAATTTTAAGTCATCATACTGAATTCAATTTCTGCGGTATGAATAGGTACCCTGGTTTGTAGCCGTAAAATCCGGGTCTATATTTAGAAACTTCAGTGGGCTACATGTTTTTGAAGACGTGCAATTTAGGACGGTCTATCCTAAAACGCAAGTAGACCATGTCATGACTTGTATTTCATGTCGAGCATATTACGTTTTTGTAAGAAGTGCAGTTTAGGTCGGTCCGACCTAAACTGCACTGCGATGGGAAATAATTTTATGAATATGACAACAAAATACAGTAGCACTGAATCCAATTTCCTTAACCCTATTCATGCAGTTTAGGGCGGTCCGCCCTAAATTGCAGATTGACAGACCTAAATATTTTCTGAAGACTTAAATAAGTTGGGGTTTCTAATAAATAATCACAAAATCAACAGTTTGGATATGCACTTTAGGTCGGTCCGCCCTAAAATGAAATGCATCAACGCCTTAATTTATATTCTATATAGTAAAATTTTTACTAGTGGGACGAGCAGTTTAGGTTGGTCCGCCCTAAATTGCAATGCATCATTTACCCATTGAAATGAAGACAATTTATATTTACGCTATATATGTTGTCATTGCAGTTTAGGGCGGTCCGTCCTAAACTACATACTGACAAATCTAAATGTTTTAGAAGCATTAACTAGGTAGGTATTGCTATATCTTCAATACACGGAGAGTCCGGACATACACTTTAGGACGGTCCGCCCTAAATTGCATTGCAATAGTTTTTTATTGCACAACAGTGAACAAAGCAGGTTCTTGTTCAATTTAGAAAGGACTTCGACAACCTTCACGCAGTTTCTACCGGTCATGTAGTTTAGGGAGGTCCGCCCTAAAATACACTTCTTCCTTGTTCAATTTATAGGGTTTCAGCATGTCGAGTCTGGAATATTTCACACTATGTTCATGCAGTTTAGGTAGGTTCGCCCTAAATTGAAATGCCACAATTTCTGTACTTAAGAAATAAAATATGAGGGGATGTCTTATTTAGTTTCTAAAATCTGACAAAGTGGTCATGCTATTAGCCTAAAACCGCCACGCCATTGATATTGACAGATTAAGAAAATGAATGAGGTCTGCGGCATCTATGTTCAGAAAATTTCACACTACTGTGAAGTAGATAAGGGTTGTTAGCCGTACAATGATCATTTATTTCGATCAGATTGGTCTTCATTGATCTAGAACTTTGTCTGTCTAGTTGTGCAGTTTAGGGAGGTCCGTCCTAAACTGCATTTATATAAATTAAAAAATTACATTAAATAAAATTTGACAGGTCTTTCTTCATCTATTAATTTTCTATTCGGATTGTGGTTTATGGTTACAGATAATATGGGCTCCGTTGATGTCCCACTTGACCTCATGGACTCATCAGACGATGAACTCCAGGTACTTCAAGAAATGAGTGCTGGCATTCCTGAGTGTGAAGGGCTTCCTCGACAAAAATGGAATACAAGGTTTGTTACTTTGTATAATGGAGAGGGCGTTCTTGTTGGAGAAGGTACTTGTCATAATGTGAATTCAGATCTTGTACTTGGTGTCACTGGACCTCTTGGAGACACTCATGTGTCAGTGCACATTTCAAAAACACATTCTGAAGTGGACATTTCTGAAGAGAATGTCTTCTCATTAGTAGCTTGGCCTATTGAGCTCGTGCACTGTCGTGGTGCTAGTTTACGCGATCATGAACAGAGAGACAAATTCAACCGTCTGCAAGCAAGTTTAATGAATCCACCATCATCCAAATCTGCTAGGCCCTATGCAAGTGCCAACCGAAATCCGCCTCGTCAAACTGCTGTCAGAGCAAAAGACCTCTTTACATAAGAATCAATCAACATGGTGTCTAGCAAGGTCTACTGCAATAAGAATTGTGTCCAACCGTTCCCGAGGGAGAGAATTCGGGCATTTCGAGAAAGAATGTACAGAAATTCAACATTTAAATACCGTGCCTTCATGAAGACTGATGTGCACAGACAAATTCATGAAGGTGCACATCGAAGGAAGATGGTTACAATTGAAGGCATAAATGTGTGTTTGCGCGCATGGATGCTTATTGCGGGAGTTGCTGAGTCTACATTCTATCGCTACTCAAAATACATGAAGCTCGATCAAGAAGCAAGGGATCACGGTAATACAGGACTGTTGAAGCCTAGAGAACATACCCTACAAGCAATAGCTTCTTTAAAGTGCATCCTTGACAGGGAAGCCAATCATATGCCGCATCGCACCCGGAGTCTGAAGGCAAGTGAGAAGGTCGTGTCAAAGATTCTTCCGGCCTCATTTCAATGGAAAGACCAATTGAAGAAACTCAATGATTCCAATGCGGCCTTCGGATTGAAGGAGATCTCCACTTCGAACTTGAGTAAAATAAGGTCCACAAAGTTCTCAGAATTCGATGTGAAGAAGCCAGGGGATAATTTTGCTCGGTGTGCTACTTGTGACAAGCTAAATGAGCTTGTTAAGGGTGCTATCAGTGGATCTCAAACTGCTTTGAAATGGGCAAGAAGATTGGATAGGCATCTTACCATTGCTCGTGCCCATAGGGATGTATATTACATCAATCGAGAGTTGTCATTCAAGTCTCCGCATGAATGTCTTACAATCATACACGACAAAATGGATCACTCGAAAACCGCTTGTCCTGTGTTCTCTCACAAGAGTAAAGAACTCGATGGCCTCATGAAGCTACCAGTTTCTGTGACGGGCATGCTTGCACATGGTCATGCAGATGTACGCTACGCACATTATGGCTTGGATGTCTTCTCCCATGACTCCAACTATACCGTTGGATCAATGGCAAAGTTGTTGCGAGATTTAGAGTTAGTTCCGAAGTCTTCTTCTAGAGAGTTGTTCAAAAATTCAAAGTCCACTAATTTGTTTAAGGCTGTGCTAGAGGGTGCAGACATATGCAACGTGTCACTACCACCGTTGCCAAATACTTTAGCTCCAGCCATGCGGCTACCGCCCATTTTGAACGTGCAGATGGACAATGCCACTGGAGACAACAAGAATAGATATGTTTTCTGTTTTTGGTCTTTACTTGTCGCAAACAAAATCTTCCGGGAAGTGTACGTGAACTTTATGATTGTGGGTCACACACATGACGACATAGATGCGTTGTTTGGAAGATGGAGCATGGATTTGAAGAAAGACAACTTCTCAACAGTACCAGCACTAATGAAGTCGTTCATGGATGTGGATTCCATCCCCGTTATCCCTCACCTTATTGAAGAAGTGCCCGATTTCAAGGGTTTTATAGCAGGGTCGCTTGTTGATGGTGATGACATCTTCGTTGGACACACAAAACCACATCAGTTGAAGTTCTACCTGGACTCAACGGGGTGCCCTGTCATGAAGTACAAACTTCTTTGCACTGATGCAGAGTGGTTAGGAGAAGACGGAAGAGGCATCAAATTATGGAAAGAAGATGTTGAAGGGCGAAGTTTGTGGCCACGGGGTGAACCGCTACCTGTTCCGTTGAAGCCTATGAAAGGCTTAGATGACATTGTCAAAGGTGTGTCGGGGTTCGTGAAATATTGGGACAATTTATGCAATGCAGACGTCACCAGGGATTACCTAAGACGTTACGAGCACATAGTGAGGTACTGGCGTGGCGTCAAGACAGCGTTGATGGAACCATTACCTACCTTTGGTGTTTTGAGAGATGGTTTTTGGCCAACTTCACGAGTAGTAGCAGATCGAGCGGATGAATTGAACGAGGATGGTGAAGAGCGTGAAGAGTTTGGGGAAGATGACCCGTACGTTGGGCCGTTGAGTGGTCGTCCAAATCCATCCTTTCGGGTAGCTCGAGATTTGTTTGAAGGCTATTTTGTTGCGGTTCGCCCCGCAAATGGTGACACTCATCCGGTGTGGATTGCAAGGGCATTGTCTGATCCGAATTGCAGCCCGGAAAATCCGAATTGTGTCCGTATTCAATACTTCCGTCCAACATCAAGGAATCAAGATGTTATAGATTTCTACACCGGATGAGACAGCAAAAGAGGTCTGCGTTGGAAGGTAGATGAAACTAAACCTCCTGTTTGGCAACACATTGATGCTCTTATGACAACGTGGAAGTCGAGGATCAAGAAAGACACTCAGGAGTGCATGATTAAGATCCCTGCTATACAAATTGAAGTCATTAACGAGAGCTTGAGTTCCTATAATTGAGAAGCCATATGTACATAAGGGTATATGTGGTATGCTTTATTTTGTTTTCCCATCCACATATTCTGTGTAATGGATGGAATTTATATATTGCAGTAGATGGCATATACTTTAATTATGTTGGTTTGGATTTATAGTTTGGTATTGTTTATATGCTTTGAAATGTAGCTTTTGTTTTTACAAAACAAGAGTATTCAATTTCAATTATAATAAATTGCTTCTAAGTACATTTGAGTTTTATTATTTTTCTATGTTTTAATTTATTTTTGTTGAAGCACTTATGTTATAATATCTATGACGAATATTATTGATAATTTGAAGCAACTGGAAAAAATGGGTAGTGGTTCTAATGACTATGTGTCTGATAATTGTGTTAAGTAATTGTCACAATTCGGGTAGGGGGCCGATTGATTGTTACAACTTTCCTAGCTACATGCATAGGTCATTAGGCAGCACCAAGTCATGCCTCTCCCTCAACCGCTTATTCATATTCAATGGGAATAGAACTCGGACCGTTTGAATGACATGAACCATCCTTTATAACCAACTTCAAAGCTCATGACATGGTGTTCAAAAAGTAAAGATTTTATGTATATTAATGTTAGCATTGGTGCTTGAAATTTGACCTAATGTTCAAACTAGAGACTTTGTATGTCACTACACTCTCATTTTAATGGAAATTACATTAAAAAATTAGTATGTCTAATATTTGTCAACCTAAATTATATATAAAACATCCATTCGTATTGGTATCAAAATCGACAATATTATTTTGGGAGAGTCCTAAACTCCCAAAATTTTGAATATAGCGTTCCACAGGTTTCGGAACTGGATTGGCCTGACCGGAATCGGGTGTGGATTCCAGGTCGATGGTGGATTCTGGGGTGTTTGCTGATTTAGATGCCAGTGTAGTCATCTTGGGCTTGGGAGGCTTATTCTTCTCCTCTTCAACAATTATCACATCCGGAAATTCTTCCGGTAGGGAGAGTTTCGACAGAGGGACCTCCTTAGCTCCTATCAGTTTTCGATTGCTCTCTTCAATCTGATCCGCTGAAATCCGCACCTCCTTCAACGCCGTCTCAACCCGCTCCGCATAGTCCGTGAGAATCCTTACTATCCTAGCACCGGATAGCTTCTTCTCCTTATGGACTTCGTCGTCGAGTAGCTTGACCTTGGTGGCGGCCGCCCCGGGTACTCCAAGAACGTCCTTCACCTGATCCGCTACCCGCCGTATTTCCTCTACTATCTCCAACGTGGCGGCTGCATCCTCTCTCAAGACGAGATTTTTCGCCTTCAGGGTATCCGCCTCTATCTACAGTCGGATTACTTTTTCCGTCCGCCTCCGGTACTCAGCTAGATCGGTGATACAGTCGGCTATCTTCCATGGTAGTTGGCTGTCTGGCGGCGCATCCACCAGTCTTCCAATCGCCTGCAGGGTCAGATGCTTCACCTCCCAATCCGCTCGGACACTGGAAAGAATGCTAATCAAATTATTGAATGGATCCCGTGGATCCACTTCTTCCTCCATGACACCCTTCCGTTTTTCCTCTGGGGTTGACGGGCCATGTCTAAGAGGTGTCCCTCGCCCATGGGGAGGAGTTGTCTTCTGTCGCTTGATCAGCGGCATTACCTCCTCCTCATCCTCTTCTGTTTCTGGATCCGAATCCGGAACCGATTGCGCTTCATCATCTTCTTCCGATTTGCCATACTTCAGGAGGGCTCCCTAAGCCTTCCACTCCTTCTCCTCATCAACCGTCAGGAGCTTATGGTTGTGGTACAGGTGGTACAAGTACGGGCATATGGGTGTAGCCCTACTCTTCCCTACCCTCCCGATGAGCTGGGTTACCAGATCAAAAACGATCCGCGCCCAATCCACGTTCCGGGTTCCGCTTAGGGAACCGAAGATGGTATTCCCTAGGGTGATTGTCACCCTCGTCGGTTTCTTTGGATGAAGGATCGAAATGAGAAATCTCAGAAGACGATGGTGTCGGTCGTTTATGCAGTTGTCCACTGCATATCCGTCCTTAGGGTTGGGAACGCCATGGAACTTCCCCCGGATGAATTCATCCTTCCGGCCAGCCATCCTAAGACCCCCTACCCAGAAATCATACACTCCTCTCCAGACTTCCTCAGTCTAGAGGGACGGATTCCCTCTCAAAGTGTTATCGAACTCATTGGACAATTTGCCCAAGAGTTCCTTCACCATTCTCTCTTCCCGGAATCCCCAAGGTTTCTCAATGAACCCCGGGCAACCCATAGAAGCTAAGTCTTCTATGAGTTGGTCTTTCTCCTGGTCGTCTGAGGGAATCGCCGGAAATATCTTCTGGAGTTTCACCTCGACCGGACCGGATCCTGACGACCCCGTTTTCTTTTGACGTATCAGCAGCATGGAGTGGATCTCCTCTCACACGGATTTCCTCACTGATTCTACCTCACCCGCTCCTAGCCGCACGTCCCGTTCCTTACTTCTCTCTCCGATCTCAACCGGAATCACTAGAATTCTACTGAATCACACTATTTTGACACGAGGGTACCAAATGCTGTAAACAACATGAGGAGCGCCCAATCTCGCGAGGAAATGAAAGGGGTAACTGACAGAGTTGGTCTTTAAATAGTCCTAGGACTCCGCTGTGGTAATAATGACTATGTTCTGGTTTGACGGCTTGACATCCGGTCCAACCCTAATCCGGTACCTACCCTAATTTCGGATGGGTTTCCGGTCCCGACCAAGTTGAAATTTCCAACTGAATGGAATCTGGTCTATCCACTATTTCATTTTTTGCGTGTATATACCCGGTTTTCCTACCACTTGTACTCAGTTCCGGTTCCACTTTACTAGTTTCCGCTCTGAATTCTAGATAAGCTAAACAAAACCAAAAATTTACGTTGCGATAGTAGTCATATTCCATATCATCCAAAAATATGACTCACCGTAGTCACATTCTACATGAACAAAAAATATGACTCACCGTAACCATATTCCGTGTCATAAAAAAATATGACTTACCGCAGTTATATTCTACATAACTACAAAATATAACTTAAAAGACTTATATTTCACATCACTGCAAAATATGACTCACCGTAGTCATATTCCACATCACTGCAAAATATGACTCACTACAGTCATATTTCACATCACTACAAAATATGACTCATTGCAATCATATTCCAAATCATCAAAAAATATGACTCATTGTAGTCATATTTCACGTCATTAGAAAATATGACTCACCATAGTTGTATTCCACGTAGGATTTTTTTGTTTGCCTGAGTAACTCAAGAAAAAGTCAAGCCCCCCTTAGAATAGTCAAAATATACGCCATGTTGGCATACTATGGCTAAATATGGGTATGAATACCCTTCAATCCATATGATTGCCAATATGATTGATGTCTGAAGTGATTGTTTTTAAACAAATGGAGTCGGTCATATTCCGAGTCATCTACAGTGATTTCTGTATGAGTCATATTTTTTGATTTTACAACTCACTACAGTCATATTTTGCAGTCATAAAACACTGTTTTTGTTGTAGTGTCATGGGGTTCAAACTTTAGAGTCACTTAGTTATAACTAATATTTAACTAATTCTGGACAAATCCATAGTCTAGAAATAAATCGGCCAATCCATAGACCAGAACAAAATCGACCGTCAGCCGATAAAGTAGAATACCATGTGTGCAACAAGCAATGAATGAAAACGGCCGCAACAAAAAAATAAACCAAATTAGTACATCATATGGCGAATGACAGAGTTCAGAGCTCATAAGTAGTAGTTAAACATATGAAAAACGTGATTACACAAGGTCCTCGAAAGTCGTTCCCAAATTCTAAGCAGAGTGTCGGTTGGCATCCGATACTGTAGACCACTGCTAACATGAATGTCTGAACCACCTCGATCTATGAAAGTGACTTCCTACGTAAACTATCAGAACCGGCTAAGTCCGCCATCCATATGTAGAAGAGCATCCCGCTCCACATCCTTCTGGAAGCCTGAGTCCATACAGTCCAGTAAAGTGAACTGCGAGAATTAGTTGGCAGTTGATATCCCAAAAGAATCTCCAGAAGATCCCTCATACTAGTTTGGAAAATAAAAAGAAGCTTCGATGTCGTAGATTGTGTCCTGTGATATAAAAGTGCGGACATATAGAAGGGTATCGGCTGTTTGCCGATACCATATCAATCAACTTACCAGAAAATCCCCTTCCAATTTGGCTTCCCGTACTTAATAGACTACGCAACTTCATAGTGTAATTGTCCTGGTCTGTTTGCGGCCTTTACGTATTTTGAGACTAAGTCATGCTCGTGCATTGGATAAATAAATGGAATAATATCCGTTGAAATGTTTGGAATGACTCTACTATCATTTGGAAAGTTGAGATCCCCATAAATGGCAGCGAAATGTAGCATGCCGTATCCGGTGTCCTTCTGAGCGAAAGCGGAAAGGAGTCGACCATGAGGACCTGGTCCGGGAAATAGATTTCCTTGGATGGTGTCTTATTGAAAAGTATTGATAGTAATTTGTAATACCATGGAAAATTTTGACTATCTGCACAATATTCTCTCCCATATACGAACGCAAGTTTATCTTTGACATGTTTTGGAAGTAAGTGCACAAGCAATGGCCTAAGTTCTATTATTGGCATTTTGGACCAAATCCCAACGTGGAACTTTTCAAACAACATCACGAACATTGCAACCAGCCCCAACCTTTTGATGACATTTTTGTGCGAGTCCCACTTATCCACCTTGATATTTGGGTCGACCGAACAAAGCAATCCCGTGACACAGAGGACCACACATTTTTTGAATGAATGTGATTTTCCATTGTTAGACTCCTGAACAGAACAGAAATTAGTCGCCGCATGATTATAAGACTATGGATATCAGATGAGATTAGACAAGCACAAGGCGTATCGGCTGCCAGCCGATACGCAAGACTGACAGAATCCAAGAACAAGGAATCATTTATCATCGATAGGAGCTAAGAGGATCATAGGACATGATTATGAAAAAAATGTGGACCTGGTCCGCCATACATGGCAAAGCCGATTTCGCTTCGAAAGCATTCAAACGCATCCTTCGAGAGTTTAAGGGTACAGGCCAACCTTGTTATCAAATGTTGCCGCTGCTTGGGTGGAAGCATTGTATGACCTCTCCACAACCTCTGCTACACGTAATGACAAAGTCCTGTCCGATTTCATTGCCGAACTCTTCATCCGACCAAATCACGGACCCTGTCATTACGTGCAGCATAGATTGTGGAGAGGTGATCCAGTGCCTGCACCTGCAACAACTACAACACCTGATTACAGTGTCCGTGCGCTACCGATCAAACTCTCGAAGGAAACATCTGAATGCTTTGAGAGCGAAAGGAACATCCGCTATGTGGGCGGACATCCGGTCGGTAAAGCCTTTATTACAATTAAATGTCTAAGAGAATAATGTTTACATCAGATCTCTAGACTAGTAGTATTCCTGTCTATGTACAGTTTACACTATCTACAAAATGTGTCGGCTACCAGCCGATATATTATGCGGCCTCCTGGTCCTCGTCGATCGGGCTGCTAGATTCCATGGCGAGTAGCTCCTCCTCCATATAGGGTACCTCGAATCCCTTTTGATATGGTGGTGTCACAGTTGCGTAGAGAGTATGCAATGGGGATCCCGACATACATCGCGGCGTCCCGATATGAGCGTTTCTCTCACAGAATTGTGGGATCGTGAGATCTGAAGCTAAAAACCCTTCCAGAGAAGGGTATCATGGAGGCCTAGAGAAATGGCAACTTACTTTTTCCACCCTTCTTTTGCTTTTCCGAGTACAATGTACATATGGGTGGATGAATGGCATTGAATGGCAGATTCAAGACATTCCTAAAGGGATAGTGGTTAATGATTAGCAAGTTGTTGATCGTTGCACCATTATTGTACAACTCAGGCACGGATCCGAGGATTTGTGACAGACGCTTGAGGAAAATTGGTCGTGTGGGAGCCGAAGGGTCTTAGTATTCACTCTTGTCACGCATCTCCTGACCGAAGGTCAGATAATGTTGTCCGATCTCCGGCACCTTCCACCTAAAATTATCTAGACGATGCTTGAGTCTCTAGTGGTAAGAAGGACCAATAGACAATTTTGATGTCCTGAGTCATGCAAAATAAGAGGAACTCCTTAAGACCCGATCGATCTCTTATTTGCGACCTCTGATGCATATTCTTCCCCTTAAAAATGAGAGGCTCATAGAACATGAGTGTTCCTTGGAGCTCAAGGAAAAGAAACAATCTTGGAGTCGCTACTTGTGGAGTGTCAACAATGGTTTGATTATCACTTGAATCAAGAGTCGGTTGGTTACACTCATCCCCTCCTTTTGACACGGTTTCTTCGGAGTGCTCAAAAGGTTGAGAGTCATAATCTGCAATGCCAAATGCAGTACATATAACATGAGATGCAATCAGTATGAGATATTAGACAGAACCAGAAAGTATCGGTTGGCAGTCAACAGTCTACACGCCTATTCTATTCTGTTGAGGATAAGGCTCCCACTAATAAGTCCCTACAAACAAGTCTGAGCTAGGCATCACTAAGTGTCAACGAGTTATTCTAGATACACCTAGAATATTGTAGAATAAGTCTATCGTCTACGAACCTTTAGACTGCTTTTACTTAAGAGAATGGACAAGTGACATCGGTTCATTTGGGAAGTCGTGGTCCTGTGTGGTTGCACCTTCGACTCCTTCCATGACATCTCGGTTCCTCTTGTTGTTTGTCCGGGCAGAGCGCCACGAGTCCAAAGAATTCGATGTGAGAGCGATCGCAGCTGCTCTACTCTGTCCTCGTCTCGACTCACCATGCGAAGCCCCCTTGGGTATCAGCTGGTCGCCGATACGAACATCCGCTGCAGTCGCTGGCATCCCGATGGCTGTGAGTGTCCTTTGAGTCTGATGTACAGGAATGACCACTTCTGCCGTCCCCTCTCTGTAGATCTCCTCTGAAGGCGGGACCGTATGCAAATCCACCACCATGGCGTGGGAGACGACTGCAGTGTGTGGACCTCCAACTCCAATTCCAGAGTTCGGGGATGCTTGGTGACACTGAACAGGGTCCGGCGACGGAGTCCGATAGGGCACCAGAGATATGGGACGCGAACGCCTAGGCCTGCGAGTGAGATCCTCGCCATTGGAAGGAGCACTCCCCGAGTCATCTGAGAATGTAGGCATTGGAGTGCGTTGCCGCAATGGTCCAACATCGCCAACATGATTGAGCGGCAACATGGGCGATGATGTTGGCGGCGGCAACTGTGACAATGAAATCGGCATAATAGCCACTTGTTCTGCTGCGCCTTCAGTCCCCGACGGCGGCAGTTGTGTGGATGACATCGGCAAAATAGGCGCTTGTTTGGCTGCGCCAGTAGTCTCCGTCCCTGTCAATGCGAGCGTCGCCTGAGGAGGTACTACATATTTATTGGAGACGAGATTCATCCCCTTTACGCGTTGTTTTGCTCTCGCAACTCCGTCCTCCTCTCTCACAAACTCTATGATGGGCCGGCCATTCCTCTGCATGCTCATAGATGAATTCCGTAAGTCAATAATGTATCAACTACCAGCCGACAGAAATCGATTAGCAATCACTAGACTCTTCAAGGTGAGTGAAAGATAGAATGACTTACCAGAGCGATTTCTGTGATGTTTCCTCCTCCCCAAATGTTGATGACGGCTGCGTCCTTTGATTTGAGAGTCGGCTTCATCAATTGCTCAAGAAGCCCATGCCCGACCCCGCACATTCCTCCATTCCAGTCCACCTCACCCTCAACATCGGTATTGTACCAATCAAGTGGCTTGTTGATTCCAGTCCAGCGCTTGAAGGTCGGAAAAATCTTTGCTCTGCCATCCGGCTTCAGGAAGGTCAGGGACAATGTGACCATTGGCTTCGACTCAATCTCTGCCTTCAAGAAGCCTCTATGGGGTGATGGTTGGTAGCACACTGAATGGTAGTACCAGGAGGACTGAGACGAGGAGGAGGCCGCCGCGACACTATCTCGGAAGCGTGAATTCCCGATCAACAACATTGGGAGGGGGATGAAGGGCTCGCTATTTTTGTCCTCCCCGTCGAGCACAATTTCTGTAGCCACTGAAATGTCGAGGAAGTCGTTCTTGTTGACCGTCAATGCTTCGCCACTTTCGTTATACCCGAAGAGCACGATGAACTTCTTGTCATTTGCGTCCAGCGAGAAGGGCTCCTGATTAGTTCGAAGATATGTGACCACGTTGAGAATACTCTGCCTCAGTTGACATTTGTATTTGAGGTCTGACGATGTCCCTTCCTGCGGTGCAACTGGTGCAGTGGCGTATGTCGCCAACGTGGTGTAGAAGACCCCCGGTGCCTTGCCATCCGTCAAATTGTTCGTCGTTGGATTCATTGGGTTGACGTGCCCCATCAACCAGTTGCTGCCGTTAGTGAATTTCATCACGTCCTTCCACACGTTTCTAATAGCAGCAGCAGAATAGCCTTCCTTATTTGCAAGCTCCTCCCAAGCTTCATCTGTATATGGGACCCACCCCGCATCTTTGCATGGAAGGAGATACTTCTTCCTAGTCCACATGATTTCGTTCATGACAAACCTGTCGAGTTCCTTGTCCTTACACCAGTCGTAGAGTGTCACCTTCCCTAAAGACTTGGCCTTGGCAGTATTCTTTATGCAAACGCGGTTGGCAATGATCTCCCGCCCAAGCTCACAAAGGTTCGAATCCCGAAGCCCAAGTGTTGGCATGAGATCTGTTTTTGTGGTGTGCGTTAGAGGAATCCGAGGCACGAGCCGATTCAGAACCGTCCCATCATCGCCAATGAGTTCCCCACTTTCCCACGCCTGGAACACATTTGTCCATATCATCCATGTGTCCTCCTTGATGAAAATGAGCGGAAGCTTTGAGGACATCTTCTCTTCCACGAAGTGCGCCATGACTTTCAGCCTCGCCGCCTGCAAGAGTTCGAACCCATCATTCAGATCGAGTAAAAATGGTGTCGGCTGGTAGCCAACAATTAGAAGACTAAGGAACTGGAATACAATGACCAAATGAAGGCAGTATCGGCTGCCAGCTGATACATTTGCAAGTGCTAAATTGAACTAGAATATTAATGCGTAGATGAAAAATGATTGATGTATACCTCAAATGTAGCTGACGGCTTGCCTCCTCCACGATGCGGCTCTGGAGAGCCCGCCTTTAGCCAAGTCGCCCTTCCCATCTCCGCGCAGGATCGGAAGGTCTCCTTTGCCACCTTCTCCGCGATGTTCAGGTTCAAGGCATTCGAGACTTGGACGAGGGTATCTGGGTCTCTACTGAAGACAAGAATGACCTCGAACTCGAGGTGTTCAATCTTCGCCTCCGATTCGTCGATGATGACCACCTGATCCAGCAATGGAGCGCGCTTGAGAGGAATTCCGTGAATTTCAGGCTTCTTCTAAATTGACCCATATCCCTTGTACATTGTCTTGACCTGAAATAACAATATTTCAGGAAATAAGTCACGACATAGATATGTCGGCTGGCAGCTATACAAATATGACATGCAGCCTAATTCAAAAAAGAAAGAATGAAGGTAAATATAGCGTGAATACCTGGCCTAGGCGGTCATTCGCAATCTTCCTATACTTCAGCTTGTCAGGCGCAATATGGAGCTTTTCGGAGTGGATGACATGTGGGAGCACGGGAATCTAGTCTTTAGGTTTAGAAGGGCAATAAGGGGAATAGAGCTTCTTACTCCCTATTTTTTTTCGTTTTTCGTTAGAAAAGTAAACCGTAAGTAGTTAGGAACCGGATACCGGAATAGGGTTACTTTAGAATAGATAATAGTGTTAACAAAAGTAACCGGAAACCGAAAACCGAAAACCCGGAAATGGCATAGATAGGTTAGGAGTACGTCAGAGTGGTTTTACTAGAAACCAGAAACCGGAAGAAAATAAAAGACCGGAGACCAAAAAACGGATGGCAGGCAATTCGGGAGTTCATCGGCAATCCGGGCGAAGTTATCAACAAAGCAATGTTGTCTGACGAGAAGGTGATGGAGACCGGAAAACAAATTCCAGACAATCTGATGATGGCGCTAGTGTCCTACCACCGCAAGATAAAGGCAATAGTGGAGCCACTGCGCGAGGTGATGAAGGAGGTAGAAGAACGAAGAGAGCGGGAGCAGGGACCGGAAACGGAAACGGAACTCGCACCAGTACCCCCTCCGATCACCGTAGAAGAAGTTCAGGCAAAGGACAAGGTGGAGGACATGCCAAGCTCTTCCATCCGGTCGGAGCCTAAAGGAGAAATGACTTACCTACTGGGGGAAGTAACGGACCTTGCTCTCAATGTAGCGCAAGCAGTAGAAGTTGCTGAGGAAGAGAAGACCGGAGAAGTGGAGACAGCAAGCAAGGCGAAGGAAACATCGGAGGAGGTGAAGGCCGCAGCTGAAGAGAAGACGAGATCTGGATCGAAACCGTCCGAGAAAAAGAACGTGCCCAAACCAGGGCTGAGCAACAAGTTTATCGACCTAAGCGAATTATCTCCAGTTTCTCCAACTCCTCCTGCAAAGACAGAAAAAGGTATTTCCTTCCACCCCACTCAACTTAGCTTTGGGAAGCGAAACTGGATCAATGGAGGAAAGGAAGACCGGATCACAGGGGCAAGGATCCGGGAAGGGCAGAATGATTGAGGAAACCACTCTTCAGAGTACTAGGGCCAATGTTCCGCCCACACCAACCATGCAGAAGAAGAAGCCTCCAATTATGTCAGCACAAAAGAAGAGGACGATGAGGAGGAGGAAGAAGAAGAAGAAGAAGAAGAAGAAGAAGAGGACGAGGATGAAGAATCCGGTACTGAGAAAGACTCGAAGCCATATTCTGAACCAGATCAAGCACTGGCAGAGACTCGGGCAACTAAGGCTCACCTGCAGCATCCAAGAAGAAGAAGCTTGCCGCTCGGGGTAAGGTACGCCAGAGACAGAAGACCAGAACCGGAAAGAAGCCGGCCGCGAAGAAGTTAAGAACTTAGAAAGTTACGTAGGGTAAATTTCTGAGGATAGGATGGTGAAAATCTAAAGTTTTGGGATAGCTGTACATAATTAGGAAGTTTACTTTTTGAGTGACACGGCCACTAGCAGTTGGAAAGTGACCGGGTCCGTAATTATAGGATTTGAGATCCACTTTTAGCGGAAGTAGTGGGAGTTTGAGTGAAAGTCAACAGGGCTAGAAAATAGTAAGGGAATGAAACGTGTTTGGCCCTAATTGGCTGAAGCGTTACTTTTAGGTTAGGATTTTGAGGGAGTAGTTTAGTACTTAAATCCAAGACTTCTTTGGTCCCGGTGTGCATCTTTATCTTATTTTCTTATATTCATGAGTACCTGGGAGTTCGCTCTTGGCGTGATTGAAACAAATCATAGTTGTGTGTACTTGACACTTGTCCGTGTTTTGGAAGTCCAGGCTGGAAAGTGAGTGTAAGTGGATACAAGGTGTACCCGGATGCTGAGTTTATCCGGTCCAGTATTGAATTAGTGCGTGTGGATGGAGGCAGAAGGGATCTCTAGTGTGGACTAGGAATGGACTCGGAAGGAGTACGGAGGAGGGGTACTCTCCGGAAAGAGTAAGGATTAGCATGCCTCCGCAGCGCTCGTTTCCCCTCTCTTCCCCGCTAGTTCAGATCAGATTTAGGACTAACTCAGTAGGTTGTCGTTGTAGCAGTGGTTAGGAGGAATTAGACAAGCTTGCGTGACCTGTTGGACACGACTGCATTTCCTTTCCAGTTGTAAGGACGGTTTGTTTTCTCATTTGTAGGATTTGAAAGTTTATTTTTGAAAGTTTGATCACATAGTGAAACTTCTGACACTTTAAAATCGGAGGGTAGGAGTTAAGCTTCCTTCTTGAATCCCAATTAGCAGATCCCTCTTCGTTCAGAGGTTAAACTCGACATGGTTACGAGTAGTGATCTGGACCGGATGTGAATACTAGAGGTTAAGGTTAGATTTGTGGAAACGCGGATCCCGGTTACGGTCTATAAAACGTAAATACGAGATACTACTTGAGGTATGTGAATAGAAGTGTTGGGAGAGTTACAAGGTAATGTAAAGCTGTAGGGTAGTAAACTAACCAGTTAGAGAGTCTGTGTGATAAACAAGTGGGTGTTAAATCGGATTAGATCCGGTCAGTGTTGTTAGATCGGGAAGATCCGGTCTAACGTGTATTAGTAATTGTTGGACCGGAGGGGTCCAATTGTAGCAATTAGTCGGACCAATATTCCTCCAATTAGCCCTTAATTCACACCAAAGGCCTTCTTAGAGTAAACCGCTCCGGAATCGTTCCCACGAGGACTTGTGGATTACAGTTTCATAGGCTATCCCGGTCTAAATACTCATTTTTTTCTCCATTGGCTTAGTCCAGACTTTCGGTCTAGTCCGGACACTAGTGCCTGGTGGGTTCCGGAAGGATCCGAAAAACCATTTTAGTGTCCCTTCTGGGATCCCTGGGTTTGAATGACGAGTGGCTAGATCCACCGTCCGGATGCTTACCGTTGTCGTACGCGCAGTTAGCCGTAAGTATCCTTACAACGACAAATGGTTGCAAGATGACACGAATTATCGTTCCAGGGAACTCTAGTATGATATCGATTGAATTAGAAGTATCCGGATTGTGACTACTCACTTAATCTCCCTTATTTCACTTACCCTATCTCGTTCCGGAAACTTAGTACATTCCGGATTCCGTTCCGGATCCGGATACACCCGGATCTGAGTTCCGTCTCTCTTCCGTCACTGGTTTTTGTTGCCTCTGTTTTACCCTCAGAGGGTCCGCCCTTGATCTAGAAAGGGGTGGGGACTCACCACTTGTACAATTATCCTCTCTGTACTCTCAATCTACTAAACAACACACCCAAGACAACACAGTTGTAGGAGGAGGGAGGAGTATTCTCTCACAGTTTCCGGGTTGGCCGATCCGGAATCAGGTCACACAGAGCATTTTTCACACCTCTCTTACTACAACGACGGATCAGAACTTATAGACCCAAAAGAATAGAATCTCAAGGAGAAGACAATTTACCAAGGGGGAGGTTGGCAAACTTTCCGAAGTAGCGGGAGATCCTTTCCTTTGGCGGTTACTTAACTCCGCACAGAACCCTCTTGGTTCCGGACTCGCACGGACCTCTACCCTCTATTCCGGATTGCCGTTCTGGCAGTTTAAAAGCACGTTGCACTTACACTCCTTTACTTAGCTTTGCATTCCTTCTCACTAGCTCCACCTCCAGATGATCCGTAGCTCAAGATCCGGATTCCTTCTCTCCCTCCCTTCTCTCTCTCCAGTACCAGATCGTACACCCATGTATACACTCAGCCCAAAAGACCCTGTCTAAGCAAAAGTACAGCTAAAGGTATCCTGGCTGATATAGATTAAGAAAAGAAAAATTGTAATACATACGTGAAAGCACGAAAATCCAGTGGAGTAGGATGGAATGGAATGGCAAACAACTAACTTGCCTACCCTTAAAATACTAACACAAAAACCCAAAGTCAACTCCTAAAAGCCTGAAAAGGAAAACCCAGAAATCCAGGCCACCAATCCCTGAACCTCCCGAAATATCCAGAAAGATTGCTAACAGCCGTCCGAGATAACCGGATTTCCTTACTATCCGCCTAAAATTCCGGAAACCGGGTCCAAGCTCGGAACCCCATTCCAAATCCTATACTTCTTCTCCTACCAACCCTAATGTCTTGGCTTCCGTCCTTTCTTTGAACGACTCCCCGCTTGGCTGGTAGGCGTCCCCTTCGTGTTCTTGGTTGGCGTAGTTTTTGCTGTGGCCCGAGTCTGGATATGGCGCGCTGCTGGAGACGGATCGCTGTCGCCTTCGGTTCCGGAAGTGGAGTGGGCACTCTCCTCATCAGAATCTTCAATAACTTGGACTTCCTTCTCCTTCTTTGGTGTTGTATCCTCCAATGTCGCGGGTTCGCTTCCTTTCTCCGGCATGGTCCCTTGCATGTGCACAAATCCTTTCGGATTAGTCCGAGCCGGATTGGTCATCCCACCGATCCGGTTGATGAGATCTCCCCTAACCTGCTGTCCCGGAACCTTGAATGATCCGGTCATCAAATTTGGCATTGTTTGTGCCTTGGGAACTTCCAGAGTTGAGAACTTAGATGGCACCGGAACCGTTTTCGCGCTAGACTCCGGTTCCGGTTCCGAGGCTGGCCTCAGATTCAACTCCGTCATCCGTATCTTACTGGCGGAAGGCTCGGCTGGTGTGAGTATCCCCCTCAGACCCTCCATCTGGGTTGCCTGATCCGCCACTGGCTTCCCTGGGGTACCTGCGACAAAAGGAAGTTCTGGAAAGGTGGAGAAATCCATCACATGGTTTGGGTCGATGGCCGCCAGCAACTTCTGGATCTCCTTGAAAACTCGCTCTATTCTCGCGGTGAAGTCTACGAGGATGGTAACTACCTTGGTTCCGGTAATGTGGCCTTCTGATATCATCTTTGAGTCAAACAAGGCAGCTTTCGTGATGATGTCTGCTTTGATGTTGACTGCCCCGGTTAGATTCTTGACCAGAACGAGAGCCTCCTTCTCTTTCTCCTTCGCAGCTACTATTTCCCCTTCCGCCCAATTCACCCGGGTCTGGAGTAGGTTCCGTTCCGCCTCCAATTCTTGGATCCGCTCATCCCTCTTCTTCAGATCCTTCGGCTTGGGCAATCGCTTGACAGCTTCCACGATCTGATCCGGATCCACCTTCAATACTTCCGCGGTATCTATCACCAAATCCGACAACCCGTCGTGAAGTACCTTGGCTTCACGTATCCACTTGAGCCCCGCATTGAAAAATGCGGATTCTGTTTCCATCTCAGGTCCCTTGCTGGACTCCCCCCTCTCCATTGTTGGTGGCTTGATTCTCGACCCCGGATCGGTTGACTTCCTCTTCTTGGTCCTCGGATCGGTCAGACGTTCCTCGGGAAGCTCCTCCGGTTCCAACTCGACCGGATCTTCCGCTTCCTCCCCGGAAAGTCCGTATGACAGGAGCGTCTTTCCGGTGTCATACTGAATTATTTCCGCCGCACTCAAAAGTTCCTGTTGATGGTATAGATGAAATAAATACGTGCTAACTGGACTTGCTTTAGCTCGAGTCATGTGATCCGCTAATTTAGCCACTATTCCGGCTATGACCCTACCCCAGTGCACTACCCGGTTCTCCATAGCCCCAAAGATAGTATTGGCCACCATAATGGTAACCCGCGTTGGCTTTTCCGGATATAAGATTGGAATCAGAAACTCTAGGATCCGCCTATGTCTCTCGTCCTTACACTCGCTGATAGCAAATCTGTCCTTAGGGTTTGCAGTCCCGGTGAACTTCCCAGCTACAAAACGGTCTGTCCTCGATGCTAAACCATTCCCACTCTTCCGGAACTGATAAACATCCGCCCAGATGTCCTCGGTCCACGCGACTGGCCGCCCTCTCAAAGTAAGCTCATACTGATTCGGAACACCGTGAAGTAGCTCCTGAATCATCTCCTCACTCTTGAGATTCCACGGTCGGTGTAGTAAACCGACACATCCTAATCTAGTCAAGTCCTCCTCTACCTGTTTGTGTAGTTCCGGGCTATCCGGAATGGCCGGAGAGATAACCCGGGCAGATACCGCTGTCTTCCGTACTGGTCCGGATGCCATAAGATCTAAGTGAGAATGAAAGGAAAGTAGTTCTACCTCAGTCGCTAACTCACCACTCTTTCTCTCAACTACTCACACAAACAGTCTCGGGTACACAGAACAGAAAAGTGAAGAGGAAACCCTAGGAAGACGGCTTAAGTACTAAGCTGTCTCTCTACAATCTCAAGGACAACGGCTACAGGTCCGTTGTATCAACGGTATCCTACTTCCGTAGCTACGGGACCTATACGGTAGGTTCCTGTGTTCCGGGTGAGTCCAGATTCCGGATCCAGATAAGTTCCGGATCCGGATAAGTTCCGGTTACGGGTGGTGCCGGAACGCTTATTTCCTAATTCAAGTTATCTGGTCTAAAAATCACACTCTAACTATTATTTTTTTTATTTATTTTTATTTTTCGCACCTACTTCTTGCATTATTGATCCGTTTCCGGATTCCGGATTCCCACAATGGCAAACAATGAAGACTCTGGATCATTTGGATTCAAGAATGATCCCATCAAAGATTATTGGAAGGGTATTAGAAGCGCTCTCGATGAACCTCTAGTTGTACGTCAGACATTGAAGGATGGATTCTGGCCAGTTTCTAGGATCAGGGAGGAACCAGAAGACACAAGGCAACATGATGGCACATTGGGAGAACAATTTGCAGAGGATCCACCCTTCGTAGGTCGTAGACGTGACCGCCCACGTCCTTCATTTCGAGTTCATCGTGATGTTTTTGCAGGTTATTTTGTCATAGTGCGTCCCGCCGATGAGGACCCGAAGCCCTTCTGGCTTGCGAGAGCGCTTACGAATCCGAATCCAGATCCTAGCCATATTCATCAGATCCAAATCCAATATTGGACGCCTGTTTCAAGTCGTCACATTGATATGGATACATATGCTGGATGGGACACAAGAGCAGGGAATGTTTGGTGCGAGGACCATGTAATTCCTCCGTGTTGGTCAAACACTGATTGTATCATGACAGCTTTTAAGGCGCGTGGCAAAAAAGGGGCCCAAGATCAACCTCAAATTCTTACAAAAGTTACAATTCCCAAACCACAGATCGACATCATCAAATCATCGGTTGCAGCCTTCGAATCTAATTCTAATGACAATGCGTCTATGGTTGAAGGCGAGGAATAGATTTTAGTTAGTTCTATTAGTAAACCATCATGTTGGAGACTAACATACAATCGCTTTTACATTTAGATGTTTTGAAAAGTTTGTACTACAGTAGGTATATGTTATGTTGTTTTTTATCATGACATTTTGGCCATGTAATAGTTTTGATTTCTATAAATAGTATATTATTTTTTTTGTTATTGTGTTTCCATACAGTATATTTGAATTGCTTTTCAAATGTATTTTCATGGAAAATGCTTCGTTTCCTTTCACATTCATGTACATTAGCATTTCGACATGAGCAAGTCTCAATCAAAAGAAATGTCTCATCTTAATATAACTTCTTTGTATCTTACATTTTTTAAAAGTTTCTCATGAATTATTAATTGAAATACTTAATATTCAATTTGAACTCCTTCTATTAGTAATAGCCAAATATATAAATTAGTATATTAACATTTTTGAGTTTCAATTTATTCAAAAGTCTCAATTTAATGAACACTAATTTTTATCTAAATATAGAACGAATTAAAATGAGACCACAACTTGTCTCATTTTAATGAATAAGGCCTTAGGTGATTGATACTTACTTGAAGCGCGTTCAGAACAAAGAGAGTACTTTGGCACAAGTCATCTTCCGTTTTAGTAATTCATTCAACTGGCCTATTCCGGATGAACACTTCCGTGGTTCATATTGAAGTTCAAGAATAGTTCATATAAGTATATAGGCTGGTAGTATGCATAGATGCCAAGTAGTATGTATGCGAATTACATAGTTGCATAGCATATGTGCACCATTTTGATTTTTTAAGACCAATGAATGCCAATGTAGTTGGACTTTTATGTGCCTTTGTAATTGACGAGGATATTTTAATTGATAATGATTTTTAAAGTGTGTGAATTGTCCCTATCTTTTGTCATTGTTGGTTAGCAATTTTGCATAGAAAAGTCTAAAACACTGCAATTACGGAAATTGTGATTTTTTAAGTTGGTATTTGCAAGATTGGGAAGTTTTTATTTTAAATTGTATGGTCTTCCAATTCTTCAATTTGCCATGTATGGTTGAAGATATTCAATTGGACAATGTATTATGTATAATTGTAAATTGTCTTCTAGATTCTAGAAGCATGGTTTTTTGTTTGGTATCAATGGTGTGTTGTTAATTTTTTTAATGCAACGGGTTTGTCGGCTTCATTAAGATGTTAAAAAAAATAGTAATTACCCCCTAAATGCTTGAGGACCCAAAATATTAAATATGGTGTTTGCAAAACTTAGAAGTTCAGTAAAATCTAACTATTTTTCATCATTTTAGTGAGGTAATAATTTTGGGAAATTCTTTTTGAAGTCTACTTTTGGCTCTAGAAGTCCGATCTTGCAATTAAAGGACAATGATTTTTTTGAAAGAGATATTATGCAAGGGTACCTTATGCAATCTTGACTTTTCTTTTGTGTTAAGAGCTTTTGGAAATGAGCCTCAAATACAGTAGGTCTTGGAGGAAAATTCATATTGGAAATTCATATTAAAAAATTATAGAGTAAATTTTGCAAAGCTGTAAATTGATTGGGCAAGTTTGGCCTATTAACCTCATATTCTTTGGGTCCCCAACATTTTAGATTTGCCTTGCCAAAAAGGCTTCAACTTTTTTTTGCGATTTTAACAGCATCATTGTCAAATGTTATAATCTTTCACTGTACAAGTGATATTGTTGTGCTTTCTTTTCCTATGCAATCTCTAACAAGTCTAGTTTGAATTTGTATGGTTACAATTCCAAAAAAATTGATACATCTTACCAAAATGTGGGCTCTTTGTTCAATTTAGAGCAAATTTCAGTCCACTGGTCAGACTCCTCCGAGTTCCCCACAGCAAACACATTAACCCCACTCATCTGCAAAGTCACACACAGCGTCACATACTATCAGATTACTATAGTATGAAAATTCCCTAACGAGGATACAATGGTATTTCATGTAACGTCAGCAGTAGGTTGGGTCAGGTCGACCCGACCTGAAGTTCACTCTTCGGCACTCAATGCCATCGATTAGGTTGAGCTAAACTATGGACCAACACACTCTAGTCAATGCTATGAGTCAGGTTGACCCGACCTGGTTTCTATCACCTTATAATTACAAGAAGAAATACATGTTCATTTTATTTAGGTCGAATCGACCTTAACCATAACCAAAACATAACATTGTGGAATTAATTGTGTTCAGGCTTACCATCGTAGCACATGTGAACTTCAACCTAGCGAAGAATGACATTACGCTTGCTCCAGGAGCGCAAAATTTCCTCACAAGATTGAGAAAAAAACTCCATCCGTAGCTTAGTATTATTAATCGTGAATTCTAGCTCGTTGTAAGCCCCGGGCCTCGTGAATGTTTCAGTATTGGGAGCATCATAGGAAGACCTCATTCTCACCGTCCTAGCATTGCTTGGGCTTTGCAGGATGGTCAGATAAATTGGTTCCACCGCCTTCTTGCTTCGTGCAGACAAGTCACCGATACGCTCATTGGGTGAGGGAATGTAGTTAGAAAAACTCATGGAGTATTCCTTCAACGCGGGATTGCTTTCTATGAAGTGGAGTGCCTGCGTTTGCTCGGTGAGGTCGGAACAAATGAGCACCCACACCGGAATGTCCTCGAGAAGGGGTTGGCCCTTTTCTTGGAAGGACTCGACAATTGCAGCGAAGTATGGATCAGCTGGCGTACACTTAGACTTTGACACCACATTCGGGGTGTAACGCAGGTCCCACACTCTAAGCTTGATGTCCTTCACGTTCTCTACAGTGAGCACGCCTCTAGGCCAATCCTGGTGCGTCTTATACATAACGTCATATGGACAATAGTATGCAGTGGATTTTGGAGGCACAAAGTTGTTTCTCTGCTACACGAAGACCCAGAAGAACTCAACCGCGTACATTGACATCTCTTCAATGCTCTTCCCCTTTGCTCTTGACTGCTTCGCCTCCATCCAGTATTTGTTCCCTGGCTGCTCTAGCAGCACGTTCATGGTGGCACTCGTGAAGTTCCGACTTCGTTTGAACTCCCTCCACTTCTCGTGGTTCAGCTCGTTCAAGGAGGACATGAGCCCTAGACTTGCGTCCAGGGCGTGAAGCTCCATCTTCACCTTGTGCTTGCGCTTCCTTCTCTCCACCCACTCCCTAACAATGTAGCTGCTCTCCTGTATAGCAGAGAGAAGCTTGATTGTGACCTTCGGGTAGTCCTTGTTCTTGCTCCCTGGATTCTGATGCAGAATATGTTCGGCCAGCTTCGACAAGTCATTGAAGGAAATATTTCCGAGCACTTTGAAGAACTCATGCGTCAGATTCCCTTGCTCGGGCTTCCAAGTTGCCTTCTCATTGTACTTCAGTCTAGTATTGGGATCTATCAACTCCCCATGCGCAGCACTAGAAATGACCTCGCTCCACAGGTTGTACACGTCGTCCGGAGTTGTGATTATCTTCAGCTCGTTTCGGATCTCAAGCTTCTCCTTGGCGTCCTTGCCTTTTGCAACCTTCTGGGCCTTTAGTACATCTACCAGAGCGAACCGCTTGTACATTGCCGATGAGAATTCCTGCAACATAATTTTGTATGTCACGGTCAATTTAGAGCTCTCTATTCAGCTTGGACCGACCTAAACTGCACATTTCATTTTGAACGTCAAATTTACCATTGACGTTCTGCTTACTTCGAACTCTTCATTCATTATCATGTGAAGTAAATCAATACATCACCTTTTGTGGCTGGAACACTAGGTGGCAGACGACATTCATAGATCAGGTCGACTCGACTTGAATCTCTTACCATGAATTTCTTCTTATTTGCTGTACTCTCAGCGTTTCGCTTGACGTTGGACATTGTCGCTATTGGGGTCGCTTCCTTCGGATTGCGTGGCCTTCCCATGAGTTCCCACACTTTTCTGGCTCCCAAAATGTTTGTTGACCACGAGGGCTTCTACGCCACGAAGTGGTTGACCCTATTGTAGTACGCCGATATGTCCCGTAGTTTCTGGGCATCTGTGGACTAGACCACGTAGCAATCCCATTGATGAAAGTTCTTGACAATCTCTTCGTCAAGGTTTTGGTCCACCATCATTTTGCTGGCAATCACACTGTGCTGTCCATTGATGATGTAGAAGTTTTTTCTTTCAAGTACTGGCCAGTCCTCCGGCTTTGGCTTCTTAAAGCAGTCCACTAGCATGACACGTAATGTTTGTTTTGTGGACTTATCTGGCATTTCCCAGAGGTATGTCATCATGTCCTCCGCAAGCTTCATTTCATGGCTACGGATGTTTAAGTTCTCTGGGGCCTTGATGAGCTGCTTAATGGAAATTGTCTTCTTATCCTCCAGGCCAAAGATGTAGGCGTCCGTGCAGTGCTTCCAGTAGGCCTTGTATGCCTCCGCGGACGCAATGTAATCGTATGATTTCTTGGCGTCATAAGGGAGCGGGACCTCAGTTACCGCGGATACAAAACTCAGCTCCCCTAGTAAAACTGCACTAGGGTCTTGCGCTGTTGTTGCCGCTGCTGAGGCTGATGCCAACTTACTTTGCTTGGGAGCTCGTGCTGGAGTTGCGGCCTGCATGGACTTTCTTGTCCCCCGACTCTGTTGGGTTCCAGGTGTATCCATTGAGCTCTGTCCCTCCACGTTACTTGGAAACTCCTGGGAGACAGTTCTGACAGTCATGTCTTTCTTCTTCAGCTCAAGTTTCGTCTTCAGAATTGTGAAGTCGTTCAGGAGTGTCTTCAGGCGAGAGTATAGGGCCTTCCCTGTTGCCAACTTCCTGTCCTTTGTCTTGAAGTAGTTGTGGTCAACTTTCTTCTCCAGGTCGGGTATCTCCGTTCTGTACTCAATCGGTTCCAACGTTGAGAGGAAGTGCGATATGTTGAAGGCACATCTTGAGGAGTCCAAGCGAATAGTGAAGTAGTACTGCTCGCTTTCAGGTTTACCAGTCACAGTTATAACACACCGAATTTTCAAGAATGGACCACTATTGTGGGCGACGTCCTTTATCTTCTCATCCAAGGATATGTTGAAGAAATGGTCGGTGTCTTTGAACTTTACAGCGAAGCAAATGAGGTTCTTGAAAGGAATCATGTGGAGACTCCAACTCTCAACCTTCTCAAGATTTTTGAATTCCCAGTAATCTCCGTCATTGTCAAAGTCGTCCCCTTCCTCTCCAGAGGATTCGTACGCAGAGCGTACGTAGAAGGCCTCCAGCTTCTCGATTTGGTCATCCATTCTGCATTCATTTTTCAATCGGGTATTGATACACCAAGAGTTGTTTCTCTATATATTCAGATCGATTCGACTTGAATGTTAGTGCTTGGAGCTTCTAGATTTATTTTCTACATACTTGATCTAATTTACTTTGGTTTGGTTCCCTTCGTATGCTTCAGGTCGAGTTGACCTAAATGCAATCTACTGATTCAGATCGAGTCGACCTAAATGTGAATACATGGGGTTATTAGATTTCATCTTCTATATGTTTCCAGTTACTTACATTTGGTGTACTTGGATTTGGTTCGGTTTGTATCACACGCTTCAGGTCGGGTCGACCTGAAGTTCTAGTCGAAATATGTGAATGTATTTCCTAGTGTGACGGCTTTGTTTAGTGTTATCGTATCGTTGTACATGTCGTAGTACGTACTCATCTCACTACTGATCTTACAATTTAGGTCGGTCCGACCTGAATTGCATGCGTTCATTTTGAGAGGTCGATTGTTGTTAGCTTGATGATTATTGGAATTGTATTTGATGTTCAATGTATTAATTAAAGTAGGTGTTTGATATCCTAATATTATTTTTTTGTTGGTACCACTACGTATTTAACGCGTCAGATTGCATAGGGTCCCCTTTGCAGTTCAGGTCGAACCAACTTGATCTGCATTTGATTTTGATGATGATGTTATTTCTCTTCTAGGATGTAAGTGCAAATGTCTGTTTCTTAGTTACTTAGTTGTGCAGACAATGCTAGTAGGTGTACATTTCAGATCGGATCGACCTGAAATGCATGTTAATCTCATATCAATATTATCCATGGACTTGCACGGGCAATGGCATTGATTTGAGAGTGGATATGTTTAAAGGGGCTATGCAATTCAGGTCGATGCGACCTGAATTGTCGTTCAGTTCATGTTACGTACATTATCCTTACAATTCAGAATGTTTGTAGTAGTCAATTTTTTAGTTATACTAGGTGTCTAATTTCCTAATAGTAATTTTGTGTTGGTACCTCAATGGACTTGACGCATCAAATTGAATAGGGTCTTCTGTAGGGCTTAGGTCGGACCGACCTGAACTGCATTTGATGTTAATAATGTTGTTATTTCTTGTCTTAGATGTTAGTGCAATTACCTGCAATTTAGTTGAATCTTTATGCACACAATGCTAGTAGATGTACAGTTCAGATCGAAACGACCTAAAATTCATGTTAATTTGATCTCAAAATTATCCATGAACTACCACGGACCGCAGCATCGGTTTGAGAGGCAATATGTTTTAAGGGGCTTTGTAATTCAGGTCGATGCGACCTGAATTGTAGTTTGGTTCATGTAACATTCATTCCTGATACGTTTAAGGATTTAGAATGATACCTGGGTATACCAGGCTGATTCCCGTGAATTTGTGTGGTTGTGAAGCAAACCCTAGACCCTAAGCAATGGACCCTAATGAAACCCTGGCCCCTAAGCACTGGACCCTAAATAAACCCTAGACCCTAAGCACTGGGCCCTAAACAAATCTTGACCCTAAACAATGAATGCCTATTTCTGAACCCTAAACCCTAAACAAAGTCCTGTGCATTTAAACTCACCTGGGAATTGACAAATGAAGACCTTGAAATGCAATGCAGATGGATTAATCTCCAAATCCTACAAGAGTATCCACATTTTCGCCAAATTCAGGAGTTGAACAACGCCAAAACATCAAAAGTAGCAACATCGCAAACCAAAAGACAACCTAGACCAAAAACCAAAGACTAATTGAACAAACCTACAACATCTCAAACAAGCATGCTTCCATCGAGCAACTCCCAAACCATGAATTCTAACAAAAACCAACAAACCTCAAGAGAACCAAGAAACGCACGTATGCACATGATACATTATACAACTTAAACCCCACTAACACATTCATTAGACATTGCAGCTAGCTTTACAACAATCACAGAAATCACTATTCAAAGCACAAATGGTGCAAGAGAATCGAGATTAATACATACATGAGTTTCTACAAGCAAACGCTATGCAACTTCACCCGTAGCTACTTATTATGGACTCCCCAATGTTGTAACTCCAGTGCTATAATCGTCAATCTACAAGCAAAAACAACCCAAATTTAAAAAACATTCATTGTAAACCAAATTCCAAGAAACAAACTACAAACACATTCCAAGCAACCAGATTCATTGCAACAATTAAAAACAAAGATCCAATCTGTTGGGAGCAAATACCTACTAACACAATACACAACACAATCGTCACTCAATCAGATCATTCCAACATCAAAAGAAGCAAATTCAAAACTGATTTCGAAACAATGTGATTTCATCCTCAATTTTTTGGAATTCAAGACCATTTTTCCATAGAACCCTACATCTAGTACGCGAAGCTTCGAAACAAGGTGCCCAACCAATCTACTTATTATTGCAAGGTATTGCAATTCTCCAACACTTTCAATCAAGCTCCATTTTCTTAACTTACATACAATATCCACTACTCCAGAATCCATACCTCAAATGTGTTCACTTAAACCTCCAATACCTGGGTCTCATAGTTCCATTTTCTTAACTCAACCCTAAATCCAATACTCTCAAAATCCATACATCAAGCGCATTCAAACGCTCAAACCTCCAACACCGCAGTCTGAAAGCTCCAACAAATTCATTCAAGCTCCATTTCCTTAACTCATATACAATATCTACTACACCGAAATCCATTCATCAAACACGTTCACTCAAACCTTCAAGACCTGCGTCACAAAAAAATCTATAGTGCTGACCTAGGGAGAAGGGCTCGCCTATGCTACGCCATATGAATCAAACACATTAACACAGAGAACAAAGTTCACAAAAGATGAAGTGAGGGTGATTCCAGCTAATGCCTCAAATCGCAAAGCGATCAGGCATCTAGGTGCCCAAATCATGAAAGACAGTTTCATCAGAATACTAAAACTGATCATGATTTCACGAGAGATTGCAAGCATACTCCTTTTGTTAAAGACAGTGACCTTGGAAAATAAGTGTGGTTATTTAATCTTATTGTAACAACTTAGAAACACAAGCACACAGATATTGAGGGATATTCGTATTAGGTTCATAGAAGGAACCACCTAACCTATTGTAGTTTTGTTCGGTATCAAATACCATAATTATATTCTGCATCGCTTTGGTGTGCAGATTCTCTCTCCGTCTTTATGTGAATCCCATTACTGACATAGAGGTGGGTGCTTTCTGTTGGTTTTGCAACCATGAGTTGTATCTTCTGACTGCGCAAGTGTAGATTGTAATCATTCTGGAAGACTAGTATATACCTTCGTTTCTTTGTTGGTTACCGTTCGAAACTGGAGACGATGGATGCTAGGCACTTCACCAGAGTTCACAAAAGATGAAGTGAGGGTGAGAAGAGCTGAAAACAGTGAGAGGATTCTACGGGGTGAAGAGATGTGCACCTGCGCCCGCCGCTGCTGGTGTGCATCTGCGCCCGCCCGCCCCCTGCTGCTGTTGTTGCGCCCGCTTCTACTGCGCCCTCGCACTGAAATTCTACCCTAAACCCTAACCCGTGCGCGCTGTGAGCAAGATCCTCCTTTCTCACGAGCAAGTAAATGATATAAAATTCGAGAAACAGGAAAACAACAACGAAGAGGAAAGTAGACAGAGCACTGAACCCTAACCCGCGCCCGCCCACAGCTTGATACCCTCCGATACCCGCGCACGATACCCTTACTGTATCCGTCGCCCAAACCAGAGTCCGATACCCTCCGATACCCGCTCACGATGCCTTTCCTGTACCCGCAACGATACCCGCCCCTGAACCCTGCTATACCCGCCAAGATACCCTATTCTACCCGCTACGATACCCTGTTGAACCCGCATACATAAAAATCGCATTTTCACACAATGTGATATTATAGAAATAGAATAGCAATTTGCAATCACTTCTATAATATCACCTCGAATATCACTTTTTACAAAGGGTGATATTATAAAAATAATATAATTGTTGCAATTCAAGTGATATTAAAGAGGATCCATAGGGTGATATTATAGAGGTAGCAAATCCATGATTGCTTCTCTTGGCTTTCACTTCTTTGCATTTCTTTGATTTTGTGCTTTTGTGAGCTTTGAGCTTTCATAATTTCAATTTTCTATTGCTACTACCAAATGATTTGAGAAATTTATTAGATTGAACCAATTGGATTTCACAACAATTAAATTGTTCACGAAGCATTTGAGGTTTACAAGTTCTTCTTTTAAATTCTTCTATTTGGGTTGCCATTGTTTGTAACAATTGAGTCCAAACAAATAGTAAAATTTTGACACATTTGTATAGAATGCATAATAATGATTTCAATAAGTCTTTAAAATAATTATTTTAATATTTTGTAAAAAAAATTTCAATCATGCTTACATAGAAATTGTATTTTTACACAATTTGATATTACAGAAATAGAGTAGCAGTTTGCAATCACTTTTATAATATCACTTTTTCCACCAGGTGATACTATAGACATAATATAGTTGTTGAAATGAAGGTGATATTAAAGAGGATCCATAGAATGATATTATAGAGGTAGCAAATCCATTGCTTCTCTTGGCTTTACACTCCTTTACACTTCTATGATTTTGTTCTTTTGTGAGTTGTGAGTTTTCATGATTTCAATCTTCTATTGCTACTACTAAATAATTTTGAGAAATTTATTTAATTGAAGTGATTTTGGATTCCAAAACAATTAAGTTCTTCAGAAAGTTTTTGAGATTTTTATTTGAAGATTTATTTGAAAGTTTTACACAACAATTCTTATAAAATTCTAATGATGAATGGATAGCATAGCAAGTGCCAACCCATTTCTTGCTCTGCATTTTATCTAATACATAAAAATTCTACTGAAATTTTGAGGATAAATTCATCGGGTGGGATTCATTGGAAAAATTATTTTAAAAGAACCATATTGCTTTCCTACACTTTTTCAATTGGAATGGGTTTAAAAAAAGCACTCTAAAAATCATGCTGTATTTAATAGAACCCAAACCAATAAATTATATCGGTTTGACGTGCAAGCATGTCCAAAAACGTAACACACAAGTTGCAAATGTTCAAAATAATTAGGATTCATGGAAAAACCTAATTTTAAGACAACCCTATTGCTTTCCTACACTGTCTTGTTCATTTGAAATGGATTTCAAAACAAATACTCTAAAAATCATGCTGTATTTAATAGAACCCAAACCAATAAATTATATCGGTTTGACGTGGAAGCATGTCCAAAAACGTAACACACAAGTTGCAATTGTTCAAAATAATTAGGATTCATGGAAAAACTTAATTTTAAGACAACCCTATTGCTTTCCTACGCTGTCTTCTTCATTTGAAATGGATTTCAAAACAAATACTCTAAAAATCATGCTGTATTTAATAGAACCCAAACCAATAAATTATATCGGTTTGACATGGAAGCATGTTCGAAAACATAATTCACAAGTTGCATATTTTCAAAATAATTAGGATTCATGGAAAAACATAATTTTAAGACAGCCCTATTGCTTCCCCACACTTTTTCAAATGAGTTTCCAAAAAAATACTTTAGGATTGATGTTGTATTTAATACAAACCAAACCATTAATTTGTATCGGTTTGATGTGGAAGCATGTCCGAAAAAATAACACACAAGTTGCAAATCTCTGCGAAATAATTAGGATTCATGGAAAAATTAATTTTGCGAACATTATAAAAAGAAATTGAAAGTGCATGCAGTATAATTCCTCAGTGTGTACAAAAACCTTGAATTCACTTCTAAATTAAATATTTGTTCAATATTTCAAAAACATGATATGAAATGATTTAGTAAACTATAGAAATACCTAAACCCGAGACCCTAAACCCTAGAGACCCTAAACCCTAAAGATCCTAAACCCTAAAGACCCTAAACCCTAAACCCTAAACCCTAGAGACCCTAAACCCTAAAGATCCTAAACCCTAAAGACCCTAAACCCTAAACCCTAAACCCTTATTGATAAAATCACATGCAAACACTTGGGTGGTGCAGAAGGTTGTGTTTGTCTAAATTTACAAACAAACTCTAACTTCAGCAAAATCAAATTGACTTCCAGAAATTGCAAAAGAAAAAAAGACAATGAAGACTTCTTGCCTAGATTCTGTTAGAAATAGAATCTAGAAATTAGTGCTTAACGGTGCAAGAAAGCAACCTCATAAATACTTAATAGCTGTCAGTGGCTATTTCTGTCATGAACAGTGTAGGCGGGAATCAAAAATCAAAGGAATTTGCGGAAGGAGTTTGGGATTTTCAAATTCCTTCCTACAGCTCCCGCCTTCCCATTCGTGCTTACACATTGTCGCCAAAATTGTTTTGAATGTCGTTGCGTCCGCGCGCATTAGGTAACTCTCCTTCTTCGTCGCGAATGCATGGACGTTCATGCGAGACAGGGTTGTCGTGGACGTGCGTTCGCGGCGAAATTGCGTCCAAAATCGGACGTCCGCATGTCCGGACCCTGCGGACGCAAACGGACGGTCCTCGGTCACCGTCCTGCGGGCGGGCGGACGGGCGGACGGATTGGCGGACGGGCCGATCAGACTGGCGGACGGGCGGGCGGACGGACCGCCGTTTTTCTTGGCGGACGGGTAGACGGGCCAACGGACGGGCGAGCGGACGGGCAAGCGGACGGAGTGGCGGACGGGCGGACAAGCGGACGGGAGAGCGGACGGATTGGCGGATAGGCGGACGCGCGAATGGTTCAAGGGCCAAGGGGTTTAGGGAATCTAGGAGTGACCGATTGAGAGAGTGAGGGTTTGTAACTTTGCATTTTGCAATTTTGCATGATTTTCAGTTTGTTTTAGGGTTCTTCTTACATATTTGTGAGTTTTGGCGCTTCAGAAATTTTTACGTGCTACACACTTGAAATTGAGAACAAAAAATAACACAATGAAGATTTCTTCAATATCACTTGGGACAAAATCCCCCCAAAATGATAGTTTCATTAATTTTTTCAAGATAATTTGGCAACCTTGTACTACTATGAAATGCTCCGAGAACTAATAAATCTTAGCTATTCATCTCTCTAAATCATAAGCATTTGAGCACCAAGTTCTGTAAATGTTCTTCATTCAAATCCTTTCTAAATTTGAATGCCTAGAGGTGGTAATCACTATCTCCTTTCACCTCTACCCCGCTACTGTACTCTCTTGATTGGAATCCATCATCTTCATCACTCATGGTGTTCTCTTCATCGTCTGATGAAAGTGTTTGAGTTTCTCTTCTTTTCTCTTGTACTGTTGAAGATACACGAGCTTTCTTAGGCTTGCCCATCATTTGCTCGTTCTTTGCTTTCATCAAGGTTTTCCCTACACGTTCATGGAGGCGATCAACCGCTTTTCCTTTTCTCAACGGAAGTTCTGGAATAGACAAACGCTTATCAAGGGTTTTTTTTCCTACATTCACTTTTTTCGTTGGAGAGATAGCAAACGGCTCCATTACTCGTTTGTTCTTTGCTTTAGAGGGTTCTTCCATCATCATTGTCATCCCTGCCTTTCTCCCTTCTTCAGTGAATGCCTCTATAGCATTTGAAGATTCCAGTGTCGGATCCGCTAGCCTTGTTGAAGATACTGGTAGGCGGTTTCCTTGCTTCTTTAATATTGAGGCCAACGTCTCATCTTCCTCGTCATCGATGAATGAAGAAATCTGCAATCTTTGATTTTCGGTACGTTCTATTTCTTTCGAAATGATGGAAGCTCGTGTCGGACGTTGAGAACTTCCTGAACCCACCAAAGTAGTGCTTACACTATTAAATAGTGAGCGTGCACCTATTGGAGGAATGCTACGCGGTGGACGTACAAAACTTGTCGTGTTTTCCTTTGTGCCTTGGCCACTGTGAAGCAAGTTCGGACTTCCACATTCTATCAAACGCGAACGTACATTGTCTTGTGCCCCACTCGCTTCATGGTTTAGGCTACTTGGTTCCCCATTGCTTTTGCTTGCCAATCCTCCTAGAGACTCCACGCTTATCTTGTCCACATTCATTTGCTCGCGGTCCTCAACGTTGTCATTCTTTTCTAGTTGGGCCACCACTATGGATGGAGACCTACCGCTTCCAATCACTTCATCTATTTCGGAAGTTCTAGCATTGGATGCTATGGTTCCATTAGAAGCCAGGACTTGGACATTTGCGTCCTCTTCGTTTAGATTGAGGACCTTGTCACTACTTAGAATTCGATTTCCATCTACAAACCTTGCTATGGAAGGTACGCCTTCATCGTTTCCACAATCATTATCGTCTATTGGAAAGTCGTACTCGTCTCGGTCATTGTTGCCCATGTCATCATCATCCATATTTACTTTTCCAAACGGTTCACCTCCAAAATTGTATGTGTTGCCATCCAAATCTTCTTCTTCATTGAATATTGGGTCGTACCAATTTGCTTCTTGTCCATGTGCTTCATTCCCATCCACACGAACACCTTCTTCTTCATCTTCGCTGCTCTCGTCATCTTCGTTTGGTCCCTCCGATTCTTCTGAATCTACATTTTCAAGGTACCACTTCTTCTCATCCCTCTCCTTGGATGCGGCCAACACTCTTGAATTAGTGTACACATACACCAAATCCGCAGCTCTCTTTGTTCTCAACTTATTCCGAGATTTGTTGTGAACAAAAGAATAGCTACTCCAATTCCGTTCACATGAAGATGAAGATACCGGTTGGCCCAATATTCTCCTTGCAATTGGAGCAATGAGCTTCCCACATGCGCCTTCAAAATCCCACCAAGCGTGTGCCGATAATTTTTGTTCACTTGGATCCAACATGTTGTGGAAGGGAGGCTCCCTATGTCGAAACGCCATGAATTCCTTGACGACGTCCGCGTAGTCCGTAGTCCGTAGGTTTACATATTCGTATGAGAACACGCTTGCATGCCTCGGTGGCCTCTGAATCGTTAGCTAGTTCTTTATCGTGCAAAAGATAGGGATTCAAAAGAGCTCCTGCATATTGGAGATCGGTCTCTACCATTTCCCATCTAGCGTTGAATGCCTCCTTTAATGGTTTGGCAAATTCGGGGCTCAATAGAAAAGGCGGATTTTCTAACCCCCCCACATGCAACCGTATCTTCCTCATAATATGCAAAACTTTCCTTGAACATGGCGTCTTTGCATCTAAATCACGAAGGCCATACACAACAACGCCCATCAACTGCACAAAATTCGTGCAACGCCTCCAAAAATGCTCACTGTTTATTATCTTCTTTGTACATCGAGACTTTGTACGGTTCTTCTTTTTCTTGTCATCCAACGTCCTCACATATTGTTCCCAATGCGGATCTGTCACACTCTGTTCAAGTGCTCCCTTCACTTTCAACAAGCGTTCAAGCGCAATGAAATTTGAAGCAAATCTTGTTTCGCTTGGCATCAATAAGCTGTGCTCTTTTTTGTATGAACGAAATATTGCAAGCGGCATGTGCCGCTTTCTAAAAAACGTAAGAACCATACGAGCTTTGGCCACGACATCCGCCACCCATGCTTCCTTCCCCCAATCTTTTAGCAACAAATTCAAGGCGTGCACCACACAACCTTGAAAAGAAATGTGAGGATATTTGTCTTTTATGATTCTACATGCTCGAGGGTTTACAGGAGCATTGTACGTTGTTATTTGCACCACATTATGCGGACCCACCTCCTGTATGAATTTGTCCAAAATAGAGGCCAAGTACTCTACGTTTTTTACGAACCCACTTGTGTCCACCGATCCCAAAAATTTCTCCCCTGCAGAAGATACAAGCATACAATTCACCAATGGCCGATTTGTAACTGAACTCCATCCATCAATAGACAAGGTAGCTCCAAACTTTCTGATACTATCCTCGGTCCTCTTCTGCAACTTTAGCTTGACATCTTCTTTCGCTTCTTCTAGTAATTTGGTTCGTAGAGCGTCGTACGATGGTGGGCTGTATGGCTTACCAAACTCAGTTGTTTTCTTCACTGCTTCTTTGAAGGCCTCACTTCGAGCTACCGCAAATGGTATGTTGGCTGAATAGAAGAAATTGGCCCACAGCGCATTCAAATTGCGTCTATCAGCTTGTTCAAACCCATCTACTAGCCGACTTTGTCTTCGGGGCCGATTGATGGAAGAGGGTGGAGTTGGACATTGTTCACTTGATGTTTCCACACTTTGATGTACCCTTGAAGACGCACGATGAATTTCAGACGGCGCTGCACACGAGTCCTCTTGTGTTGAACGTGAAAAATCCCTTCCATTTGAGGCATTGCTTGCAACCCTCCCTATGTTTTCACCATCTACATTGTCAAGGGCCGATCTTCGTGGAAATAACCCATTACAACCGGCAAAAAGAGTTTGAATTGACGAAGTCAATTTTGGACATATGCTTACCCCCCTGTCGCGAACACCGTCTTTGCCTTCATATCCAAGGTGGCTCAACATGCGACACTTCCGATTTGCAAACACTAAGTCACATGCCTTGCACTGCACTTTACCGGTTGATGGAACAACATACCAACCGGAAAAATCCTTACTCATTGTGGAAAGCTCCGTTCAAGTCCAAGTTCAAGTTCCAATCTTGTCTTCAGCTCCAAATGTTTAGGTTCAAATCACCATGTCACATGTATCAAATATAGTCTGTAAGCAAAGCCTTGGAAACCAAAGCCCCCCTGTCCACTGAACTATGCATTACCAAGCAAGGGACACAAAGATTGCAGCTCCTAGCCCTTGGAAATCTTAGCGTTCAGTTTCTCAGAAGTGCTTGTAAATGCCTTCTTCCTTGCTCTTATACTCCTAATTTGTTGAATGTTGTGTGCCTTAGAAGTAACCGTTGCCAACGGTCAGAAAACCCGGCGGACGGGGTGGGCGGATGGGGCGGACGGGAGGGCGGACGGGGCGGACAGGGTAGGTGGGCGGACGGGTCGGACGGTCGGATGGGTCAAACGGGCGGTCGTGCGGATAGGGCGGTTTTAGCCTTTTAGGGTGGTCAATTTTACTTAGTTACTTCTTTACTTCGAACTTTTGGGCTCTTGGTTGCATTCCATCCTAGGGATAACTAGATTACGAAAGTAGTAGAAAACAAGTGTTAAGTACTACAACAAAATTCTCAATCAATGATACAATTCACTAAAAATTGGGCATAACATGCACATTTCAATAAAACTTAGTCCAAGAAAATGAATTTTATGATAAAAACATAATATATATATATATATATATTCAAATAAATAAATAATTACTTGCAACATGTTTTTTTTCACTACATGTATATGCAATACAAAAAAGTCATGATGGACATGGTGGGCCACGTACAATACTACTAGTCATAAAAAAAATGAAGCCCACACTACATAATTATATCTTGAGTGCCATTAAAATACGACTACATAGGAAATTAAACATTTCACAATTACTTCAACACACTATTATCTTCTTCGGCATCACGAGATGTCCCCTCCCTCGCCATGAGTCTTCTACTTGTTTGACGAGGCACCGATTGCGGACTATTTCCATGGCTGCTCCCTCCGCGGCTAGCTTGTACCTGCATGTCAATCCTCTCAAATTGTCGTTTGGTTTCCGGAAAGTGGTCATCCTCCTCTTCAATCTTCCGTTTATTCTTCTTCTTCGGAGACAGCTCCACTTCGTGGGCCCTCAAAGCCCTCACAGCCCTCTATGTCATCCATCAGTTGTTTTATCATTTCATCCTCGCTTTTCATCATCCAAGCTTGTTCGCCTCCCTCTCCTAGATACTTCCTCCACTTGGTTATAATGTCCTTCATGTTTATGTCAAATGCCCTTGCATCGTCTTCCATCTTATGCTTTGTAGATGATTTATCGTTTAGGTCCACCATAGAACGAACTCTTGTTGCTTCTTCCAACTTCGACAAAATGAGGGCCCGCCTTATCAAATCCGTATTGTAGCCCGCAAATTGCTTTATGACTTTTGGATCACGCTCAACCTCCACCAAGAGGTCATTTGGACCTTCTCTCTTCCATTCCTTCTCGGGAATTCGAAAGAACTTTTGGTGCTGTGTGCTCCAATGTCCGCCCATGCTGCGACAGAACAACTCTCGAGCCTCGTTGTTCTTAATCTCGAAGGCACGCAACTCAACCTCTACGTCAGACGTCATCCAAAAGAATTTATCTTTGGTGGGAAATGGGCCATCGCATAGCTCATATATTTGTGATCGAGCATCCCACTTCATTGGTTTCCCCCAATGCAAATAGTTCTGAAATTTGTATGGCTCTTGGTCAAGTGGAAGGTTCCATCGATTGTATTCATGCCCCGTAGGCATACGGTACAAAATCCCTAGCATTTCATACAGCCTTGGACTCAGAGGAATACGGCATTCGGGACAACGGCGTTGAAATTCCGCCGATCTTTGAATGCAAAACACATGGAATGTATGGCGACACTGTCCCAATGCTATAGCTCCTTCGGGCCCAAAACAACCTTGGCAAAGAGAACAATGACCTTCCAAGATGGGAGTATTTGGAAAACTTCCTGGCACAAGCTCCTTCTCATGTTGCTGGAAGTGAGCTGACAACGTGCCATAAGGGACCCATCCTTCCTCCGCTTCCAAAGTCCAATCAATGTTCTTTGTATCATAGGTCTTTCCATGGTTTAGCTGCTCATACATCCTATCCATGTTCCCCCAAACCGTAAGTTTTAAATCAGGGTCCTTTCTTTCCTCCTCCAACTTCTCTACAAAACGCTCATAAGAACTCTTGACATTCTCGTATGTTGTGTTTGATTGCAATGCATACCTCAAGAGCCCGTTCATGAGTCCGAATGATACTGAGGAATGATCTTGTAGTTGTTGCGCCCACATCATCCACCGTAAATCCGCATTTTCCTTTGGAAGGATTTCACTTAGTACCCCTACTTCCATCATTCGTTTCATTGTTGATTCGGCCTCATTCTTTCCTCGAACTACCAAGTCCAATTGATGCCTTAACTCTTCAACTTCCGGATTTTGTGATTGCATGGAAGCATCTTCAAATGAGGGGAAAACTATGGATTTTGAACTCGGAATGCGCTGTCGGAGTTCTACGGTCCCATCCTCAGCTTTGCCCTCGTCAAGAGGAAGAGATAGTTGATCGCTCTCTTGTGTTAGTTCACTTGCCTCTAATAGCCCTATTCCGCCAGGCGATTGTTGACCTGCCTTCTCGTTCTGTAATGTCCACAATGTTTTGCGATGCTCTTCTAACATCTCTTTGCATGTCTTCAACTCCAACACCAACTTCTCATTCATAGCCTTGAGATTCTCATTCATGGCCTTCAAATTGTCATTCGTTCGCTTCAAAGTCTTGTTATTTTTCTTGACACTCTCATAGTCATTATCCAAGGGCTTCAAGTTTGGGGTTGGCCTCCAATACAACGTGTTGTATTTGCTCTCCAATATCTCATACTTTGCCTTGAGGTCATCATGATCTTCTTTAGAGTAACGCACCTCCTTCAACTCCAAATTCTGCTGTTCCAAAATTTTTTTATGCTTAAGGTCTTCCAACTTCTCGTCTTGTAGTTTGTCCGCAAACTCGACAAACTTTCTGAAAGCCAAAGCACCATGAAGAACGGATGGTGTCATTTTCGTAAATGTATCAGTTATTTGCGCAAGAGCAAGCGTCAATACAGCCACAACTCTAGCTGTACATGATAGAGAATACGCCGTTCTAAATATCTCGCCAAATCCTGCTGTTGAATTACTTGAAGTGGAGCTGCGTCCTTTATTTGTAGTGCCACCTTCATTAGGATTTCCTCCTACATGCTCAGGGCCACCTTCGTTTATAGTGCTCCCTTCATTTCCGCCATTTGTTGCTTCTGTCTTAATTTCAAATTGATTCCATCGGAGGGAACACTGCAACAAGTTCTCCATCTCTTCTAGTGGAGGCATCTTTTGTAGAGTCTTGAGATCCTCTGGGCCCAACAAAGCTAGCAACGGATGATCTTGGATAATCAGGGTCTCTTTGTCGTTGTTTACAACAGCCTCGTCTTGAGAGTCCATCCTTACATCTGTCGGTTGAGTTGGATGCTCTTCATTTTGGTTTGGTGAAGTCCGAATTGCATTTTCAGGTCTGAACAGTAGGCTTGGTTTTTTCCTTGATTTAGGAGACAGAGGGACATAAAACATGATGTCTTGTGCTATGTTTGCTAAAAACCGGTCAATACAAGCGTGAGCCTCCTTCACGTCTTGAATGTCTTCTCTATCTTCAATGTCTTTTATAGGATCCTCTTCTTGGTGCTTCTGTGACATCGATGTAGATCCATGTTCTGTTGGCCGAGGGAGCTTCATTGCAACGTTGCTTTCTGGCACCCCTTCTAACACGTTTTGTGTAGGGTTCAAATCTGTCGGTGGAGTCAAAAACACCTCTCCCTCCACATCGTCTACAAGACAAGTGCTTCCTTTTGTGGGGTCCCCCATACAAGCCAGTTCTACCGCCATTTTCTTTCCATTCAGTACTTCCGTACGACGCACTTGGATTTCAAGAGGGATCTGAATCGATTCCACAACATCCTCTAATGCTTTCTTTTTTCCACTTGCTTCAGGAAGTTGCGCCTTCGGAACAAACATATCAGGGATATGTTTCTGACGTCTGCCAATCGCAAGTGGCAATGTCGCTATCGTAGGATACGTACTCCAATCCACTTGACGGCCCAGTATGAGTTCAGCGTAAACCATGCCTGCCAAGCTGTAGTTAATTTTGCCCTTGTTCATAGCCTTCTCCGGAAATAAGGCCTTCCACACCTCCATCGAACGGTGCACAAAATGATCATTGAGGCAATTCAATGGTTTAAAACAATATTCATGAGTGTGAAGAGGGTGACACTCTCGAGGCCACAACTTCCCAATGTGATACATTTTCACGTATTTGCGGCACAATTTAGAGGTCCAATACTCCACATCCTCTTTTTCCCAACCCGTCTCAGCCTTGATGTTGACGTCATCCAAAATGTCAAACTGTAGCTCATGACCAATGCCCTTCGGTTTTCACTTCTTCTTGCCTTCAGTTGCAGCACTACTTGCCCCCGCCATGACTGCTTGAGTGTCGAGTACTCACTTGCAATTTTAGAATGGAAATTTCCAATATATAATCCCCGTTCTCTCAAAATATATAATGTGCTTCACTGTCTCCAAACGTATGTAAGTAACCAAGGACCAAAATCCAATGTAGTATGATCAAAATATGACCCCCACTCTTCACCACATAGGAGCAACTAGCGCGTGAAGCAATAGTAGCACATCCGACGTGGCAGTGATTCTCAAATGGAAGAGTGAAAGTGAGGAAATGTGTGTTGGCCGTCCGCCAATATACCCGTCCGCTCCCAGACCTAAAAGAGGCCCGGGACCGGACCTATCCCGGACCACGCGGACGTGGCCCGAGCCGGCGGACGGGCGGATGGAGCTGCCCTGTCCGCCGCCGAAGCGGACGGCTAGCCCGGCCGTCCAGGTCCGCCCGGCGGACGGGCGGACGAAGCTGCCCCGTCCGCCTACAAAGCGGCCGGCGGCCGGGCGAACAAAGCTGCCCTGTCCACCGACCAAGCGGACGACCCGACTGCGTCCGACCGCCTAGCCCATCCCCTATTATTTCGAGGCGTCCAAAGTTTTTCCAATTTGGCATGAAACCTAGGATTCTTCTCGTCCGCCTTTACTTACTGTCAGTTTTTTGGGGTCAATTAAAGTTTCAGCATCCTATGCTTTTCTCATTAATCCAGAAAATAAGAAATAGACAAGTTATAATCAGATTTTAAATAATCATTTAGAGTTCTTTGAAGTTTACAGTGAGATCCTAAACCCTAGAACCCTAAAACCCTAAAACCCTAAACTCTTAGTCTCCTACATTTCAGATTATGCCATTGTTTTGAGCAAATTGTAAATTTGTAATATTCATTTGAAATTGTATGCATACAAATTTTAACTAGATATAAAGGATATTATTTTTTTATTTATTTTTTCATCATGTAGGATATTTTGAAGGGAAAGAAAAAAAACAAAACATGATCAATATTAGTAATGAAGTGAAACGTTATAATTCCCAATTGACCAAATTGAGATGGTGCTACAATCACAACAATTACTTCAAGGGGTTTGGTTTTGGTTCTAGTTTTGAACGTCATGGACAATTTCCATTGACTTCAAGGTGTTTTGTACATATGGACTTATAGAGAAGCCAAAAATGTATATAACTTATGCATGTCACACACTGCAACGCCATGTTTATATTGTATTTTGTAATGCCCTTTTTTGATTAGGATTGTTTTAAAAGTAAAGGTATACAAAGAGTGTAAGACTTCACAACATTTCTGAAATTAGTAGAACTGTAAAATCCTTACTCATTGTGAAAAGCATTATAATCTTCTAATCCATAAAAGATATGTTTTTTGTTTTTGTTTTTGTTTTGTTATATATATATATATATATTTTTTTTTTTTTTTTTTTTCTTGGAGAATTTGCAACATGAAGCAATAAAAAAAATTTTAGTTTCTATTTGTATAATGTATAAGTTCTTCTTTTATCTAAGCCTGGGTTTATACTATGCCTAAGGCCGGATGAAAGTCCGGCCGGATTTGCCTTCGATCCATTCTTCAATCCGGCCCTAGTTTTTTCCATCCGGCCCTACTTAATCTAAAGTCTAAACCCCTTGGGCCGGATTTTCAATTCATGTGCTCTTCAATTTTATCAAGGCTCAATTAAAAAACGTCAATAAAAATATGCATGTTTATCTTTTATTTCTTTTTTAATTAAAAACAAAGATTTTTTTCTTTTGTTTCATTTTTCTTTTTGTTTCTATACATTTTATTTCTAAAATACAAAAAGAAGTTTATTTATTGATTACTTAAAAATAAAATAAAAATTTAATATTTTGGTTTTCCTCTTATATAGAATATGCATTTGTAATCAACATGTTTAATGCTAAAACATAGGTACTTTATTGTAGTCACTTAGATGATTTTCCTTTAAAATTAAATTAAGTAAATCCATAAGGGAGTTGCTCTAAGAACACCCGTGCTCTAAGAGTGATCATGACGGAGAGGTACATTTTGCTTTAGTGAATGTACTAGCACATTTTAGGACATGGTCACTTTTAATGACCGTTGCCTTTCAACTTATTCGCCCTACATAACTAATTACAGAATGATTTAAAAAATATGAAGGAAATCAAGTCACCAAAAAAATATGAGGATGAAGGGCCTAACGTGCATTTCAAAATCTATTCTACAATTTTTTAAATGAATCTTTAATGTGGTTTTTTCTCCAAGAGTTAGTGTATTTGAGGCTCATTTCCAAAAGCCCTCAACACTATGAAAGTCAAGTTTGTGATGGAAACTCTTGTACAAAATCTTGAATAAGAAAATCATAATCAATCATTTTGAAAATTGGATTTTTGATGCTAAAGTTAGATTTAAAATAAACTTATATATATATATATATATAAACTACTAAGAATAGCAACTTGGTTAAGTATTATTAGACCTAGAATCTCTATTCTCATAGATAATTTTCTTTCTTATTTAGTATTTAGGACGCTTTAATTCATTTAATTAAGATTTGTTATGAGATTTCAATTTGTTTTCATCAATTTTTTTTGAGATTTCAACTTATGTCCTGTTATAAATTCTGAAAATTTCACTACATGCCATATTTATTTTATTTTTTAATTAATTTTTAACGAATCTGACTCGAGCATGATGAACTTCAATGTGTATAAGAACGGCCCGTTCGTCGTCCGCTCGTCCGCCGTCCACCTGTTCGCCTGTCCGCTGTCCACCTGTCCGCCCGTTCGCTGTCCGTCCGCTATCCATCCGACAGTCCGCCGCCTGCTGTCCGTCCGTCGCGCGGTCAGAGCGTCCGTCCGCGGGCTCCGTCCGATGCAGTCGTCTGCAGTTCGTCGAGGCCGTGCGATTGGACGCGCCGGGGCATATTGCCCGTCCGATCTGGCGGTCCACCCGTCCGCCCGTCGGATTTGGGCAGTGATGTCAGCATCAACGGACGGTATAAAGAGGGGCGCGGACGGCCCATTCCGCGCAGTTGTTTCCCTTGCGGAGTGGGCAGATCCAGCGCCAATTGGTATCTGTGAGCCCCTTCCGACTTGGAGCGTGAACAACTGTGAATGAATTAACTTAATTTTTTGTAATCTCTTCATCACCTTCTCAATTATAGAAATTGTAAACTTCTCACTCAAACATTGCATTCGGTGCGGAAAAGAAGGATTACCATGGCTCCAAAAGGATTTCCCAATCCGCTGAAGAAGAGTACAAAGGGAAAATCACAAGACATGGATTGGGACGCCTACTTCAACCACTTCTGTGTGGCTGAAGAGGGATGGCAATACGAGCCCAAAGCAGTATGGACTTGCACAACGTGCCGAGAGTATGTGAAAATGTCACACATTGCGAAACTCTGGCCAACAGATAACACGGTTGTATTAGAGAGACAAGTAAGACGGTGGGAAGGTCCCATGAACACTTGCAAGAGTGAACATTTCAAGCAGAGATACGAGGAGATTTGGGCATCTTGCGGTCTAGGTGCTTCCAAACCAAATATCATGAACTATTCCACCATGGCAATGATTTGGGCGGAGATTGTACTCCAGAAAGATGTGGATTGGCGTACGGTGCCTGCAAAGGACAAGAAGACCAAATTGAGTTGTGACAAAGCGGTGATAGATACCAATTGGGTTGGCCCAAGCGATTATATGCCGGAGTGGTCTAATCGGGGTCAATTTGGATTTCCTCCGGAACCATTGCCAGATGCAGAGGACAATGATGATGATGACGAAGAAGACTTACCACCTCCACCTCCACTTCCACAAAGGCACGTACGTCGAGAAGAGCGCGAAGACTTGGACTTCCAAAATCAATTGCGAGAAGCAACAAGAAATAGTATTTTGGATCAAGGTCGCCCATGTCAACAACGGTCACCACCTCGTCATGATCGTGATGTGCGTTGCCCGCAATATGGAGGAGGAAGTTCGCATTTTAACCCTGGCCCCCACAATGACTTCCAAAACATATTAAATATACGAGGAAGCCATGGAAGCACAAGGTTCACGGACTACGGTGGATCTCAATATGGTGGGTCGCAATTCTATCCGGGGACGGGAGGGCCGGACTCATATGGGCCTCGTGGAAGCTCATACTACACTGGCTCAAGCAAACGAGGGACAAAAGGGGCCGAGGCAAATGCATCACCTCCTCCACCTCCACCATTTGGAGGTCCATACTTCTCCGATTACGGACAAGGAGGAGGGTCTGGCGGATATGGGCGATGTGGTGGCTTCGGTCCCACACCCGAAGGTCGAAATGACGATAGTAGTTCGGATTCAGAATAGAGTATAATGTAGTTTAACTATTTAAGGGTAGAGTAGAAGATGTCTTTTGACTTATTCGGAGGTTATGGATTTACTATTATTGTTTAAATGTATTTTGGTGACCACTTTTGTGACCATTAGTGGTCAATGATGTCACTATTTAAAACTTTGAACATGCACATCTATTGAACATGTTTAGTTGTAGTATCAAAAATCTCTTCTTGGAAATGCTTGACAATGTTTTTTCTTTTTTAGATTTAGTGCAAGGGTACCGAATGCAATGTTGACTTTCTGTATTCTTTACCTGCTCTTGGAAGTTGGAAATGAGATTGAAATGCAATTAGTTCTGGAAAATAAATTAGAATCCAAATTCATTTGGAAGAATTGTATAATAGTATTGTGGATTTTGATTAGCCCTAATGTAATTGAGCTTATACACATTAAGCCTTCCAATTTTTTGTGTCACGAAGTTCAATGGTTTGACTTGCAAGAAATATTTGAACTCTTTTTTGCAATTTGAACACCCTCATAGGTAAACATTATAATTTTTAACTCCATAAGGGATATTGTTGTGCTTTCTTTTTTTCCATAATGTCTAGCATGTCTAGTTTGAATTTGTACGGTTAAAAACTTGAAATTCCAAGAAAATGATAAATGTAATGAAAATATTGACATTTCTTTAGAAGTAAAAATTTCAAGAAATTGAAGAAAGTTAAGAAGAAGCCTTGGGTCTATTTTTTTAATTATTAGGCATTGAAATGCCCAAATGCCCAATTCCTCCCAAACAAGAAGACCTACATGAAGCTTATTGAATGAAAAGGGGGAAAAATCACCCTAAAAATGAGACGGTAGAAATGAAGCGGACGATCTAAAAATCGCCCCCTCTGGACCGTCCGATCACGTAGACTGTCCGTCCGCCCGATCGGACGGGCTAGAGGGGGCGCACAGCCACCCCGTCCGCCCGATCGGACGGCCTCTGTTCGACCGTGCGGACCGGACGAGGCGTCCGCCAACCCTAGACCATCCGATCGGACGACCAGGAAGAGGCGGACGGCCAATCCGTCCGCCCGATCGGACGGCCTCCGTCCGTTGTAGGACTGGAATGAGGCCATCCGCCTCATATAAGACAAGCGGACGGACCGTCCGCTCTCACTTTTGCCTTCCCCCTTGCATGCAAGAGAGAGCGGAGAGCTGGTGGTTTGACCTCCAATGGATCCTTTCTTTGGGTGGGTAAGAGTCTAATATTTGGGGTAACTCTTGCCAAATTTTTTATAAAACTTTGACGTTCATCATTCTACCGGGTTATCAACATGCTGAGGGCGAAGAAGGCTTCCAAGGAGCCGAAGGGAAAAGAAGAAGCCCCCTCTATTCAGTGGACAAGGGAGAATCCCTCGGAGAGTTGCAAAGCATTCTTAATCGAATTGATTGTGAAGTTTTATGAGACAGAGACCACAGTGTCTCTTGACACTAAATATGTGCGATATGAAGAGGACTGCATCGAGAAATTCTTTGTGGATATGAGGCAGAGGATGTTGAACGCCTTGCACGTACCGCAGTGGATTGATGAAACGGAGAAGAAGAATTTCCCCAAATTTCTTGACAGCAAGGTGCATGATGCATTATGGGATGCTTCGGTCATTTTGGATAAATATTGGAGGAAGAAACGCGAAAATGATAAAGCCTTCGAGCATGTCATTATGAAAGCGGATTTATTCATCAAAAGGTGCCAACCATTTAAGAGGAGGTAGAATAGAGCAGGGTCAATTGGTTGGTGGACGAACAAGCCTGAAATGGACAAAGCACAAAATACACGTCGCCTTCTAATAGCCCTTCCGGAAACGGCCACGGTTATTCCCGTAAATAACAAAATCATGCGGGGTGGCTATGCTACAATTCGGAGAGTGCGAATAGAAGGATGTGGGGAGATTCATCCATCATAGGAGTTTGCAGCAAAGATGTCTCTCCAAGAAGGTGAACGACCTGCTTTTGCAAAGATGGAACACAATACTGAGACTATGGCAGTAAGGATTCCGCATGCTGGAGTGATACGTTTTTTTGCAGTGCATTCCAAAAAGAATGAAGGATACTCATTCTGGTGGAACGGCGGTACATTGCGTGAAATGATGCGTCGGGATGACGACTATCCAGACAATATAGCCCTTCGAGTGCTGTATGAGCCGCGTATAACAGAAGAAGAAATCATTGCTGCTAAAAATCTGAAGCGATTTAGAGCCAAACGCGTGGAGCTTGCATGGGCATTACTGCACATCATGAATGCGGTGCACACCGCTGGACATCTCCACAACGACATTTCTCTGGACAACATCATGTTTCATTTTCCTGAAGATTGGGGGATGACTACAGTGTTGAGCGAGCCTATGAAGTCGTTGTATACATTCACATCAACAGCTGAAAAGGACGAAGCTATAAAGAGGAGGTGGTGGGTGGATCCCAGTATTACTTATGTACACGGAAGAGATGCGGATGTGCAAAACATCCCTTCTCTTTCCATGCAATCTGAGCAATATGTTGTTGCTAAATTAGCTGAACGGATCAGTAGGCAGTGCATGTCGGAGGCGTATCACAAGTTGCAGCGTGAATCAAGTAGCTCACATGTCAAGTACCTCCATCCACAATTTGCACAGGTGTTTGATACTTACTTGAAGCGCGTTCAGAACAAAGAGAGTACTTTGGCACAAGTCATCTTCCGTTTTAGTACTTCATTCAACTGGCCTATTCCGGATGAACACTTCCGTGGTTCATATTGAAATTCAAGAATAGTTCATATAAGTATATAGGCTGGTAGTATGCATAGATGCCAAGTAGTAATGTAGTATGTATGCGAATTACATAGTTGCATAGCATATGTGCACCATTTTGATTTTTTAAGACCAATGAATGCCAATGTAGTTGGACTTTTATGTGCCTTTGTAATTGACGAGGATATTTTAATTGATAATGATTTTTAAAGTGTGTGAATTGTCCCTATCTTTTGTCATTGTTGGTTTGCAATTTTGCATAGAAAAGTCTAAAACCCTGCAATTACGGAAATTGTGATTTTTTAAGTTGGTATTTGCAAGATTGGGAAGTTTTTGTTTTAAATTGTATGGTCTTCCAATTCTTTAATTTGCCATGTATGGTTGAAGACATTCAATTGGACAATGTATTATGTATAATTGTAAATTGTCTTCTAGATTCTAGAAGCATGGTTTTTTGTTTGGTATCAATGGTGTGTTGTTAATTTTTTGCATGCAACGAGTTTGTCGGCTTCATTAAGATGTTAAAAAAAAATAGTAATTACCCCCTAAATGCTTGAGGACCCAAAATATTAAATATGGTGTTTGCAAAACTTAGAAGTTCAGTAAAACCTAACTATTTTTCATCATTTTAGTGAGGTAATAATTTTGGGAAATTCTTTTTGAAGTCTACTTTTGGCTCCAGAAGTCCGATCTTGCAATTAAAGGACAATGATTTTTCTAAAAGAGATATTATGCAAGGGTACCTTATGCAATCTTGACTTTTCTTTTGTGTTAAGAGCTTTTGGAAATGAGCCTCAAATACAGTAGGTCTTGGAGGAAAATTCATATTGGAAATTCATATTAAAAAATTATAGAGTAAATTTTGCAAAGCTGTAAATTGATTGGGCAAGTTTGGCCCATTAACCTCATATTCTTTGTGTCCCCAATATTTTAGATTTGCCTTGCCAAAAAGGCTTCAACTTTTTTTTGTGATTTTAAGAGCATCATTGTCAAATGTTATAATCTTTCACTGTACAAGTGATATTGTTGTGCTTTCTTTTCCTATGCAATCTCTAACAAGTCTAGTTTGAATTTGTATGGTTACAATTCCAAAAAAATTGATACATCTTACCAAAATGTGGGCTCTTTGTTCAATTTAGAGCAAATTAAAGGAAGTTTAAATTTGAAAATAAGGCTTCGGCATGTAGGGGTTACAACGTCCTATGGTTATTTGGATGATTGAATTTGTTTGAACCATCAACCATTGTTTTTTTGGGCCAATTGAAGGCCCAAATGCCTAAAAAAAAATGGACTGTACCAAATCTATAGGTTAAATTTGAAGAAAAATTGGATGATAATGCCAAATTGCTCGAATTTGAAAGAAAAAAAATTGGATGAAATTGCGCACATCAAATGTAATTCATCTAAATATGTCGATGAAAAAATAATTCTATCCAGAATATAAATGAATACTAAAAAATTTAGTAACATTATTTTCTCATATATTGCCACTTTAGCAATTCTCCAAAAATTGAAAAAAAAACCATGGTTTCATCCCTACACCGAAGTTTACCCCATTTTCCGCCAGATGCCCCGATCGGACGACCCCACACCGACCCGTCTGCCCCGTCCGCCTCCCCGTCCGCCTTCCCGTCTGCCTCTCGTCCGCCTCCCCGTCCGCCTCTCGTCCGCCTCTCCGTCTGCCCCCCCCGGCCGCCCTCCCCGTCCGCCTCTCGTCCGCCTCTCCGTCTGCCCCCCCCGGCCGCCCTCCCCGTCCGCCTCCCGGTCCGCCCTCCCGGCCGCCCTCCCCGGCCGCCTCCCCGGCCGCCCTCCTGTCCGCCTCTCGTCTGCCCCGTTCGCCTCCCCATCCGCTGGACGGTCAGAACGTCCTATGTCGGCGGACGTTCGGGAACCGGCGGACGTAGACGCTGGACGTCCGTCCGGACGTCCATGTAACCCTGATGCGATATTTCACTTCTCTCATGTCATTACTGAATTCTATCAACTTCTGTACTTGTACTATCTAGAGTGTCGGAGTATTGCGCTTCGAGGATCTCGGTGAACGCGCTTGTTGCCTTCCGTATGTCCTCAAGTTAGAAGCCTTTAGCATTTTCAAACATTTTCATTCAATGGATTGGACATAGTTACTTTGTAAGCACATAGTAGTTTTCTGAGTGTGTATAATGTTTCTTTCAGCGCTACCATCTATTGTCGAGTTCGTAGTTGCTGAAGTTGGCAGAGTACGTGTGTTTCCAATGTTTATTACTGAAAACTGAGTTGCATGATTATGAGTTCTGGACTTCCTCAATTTTTAGTGACAAGGTCTTTATTCAATGTTCAGTTCTCGACATCTGAGTTGCAGAATTCTGAGAGTGCAGTGCCCGATTATCTCGCTGAGAAACCCGGAACACGAGATCACGGTTACTACGAGACTGCCAACACAATGTCCGAGAAATCCGGAACTGTTTAGGTCGAGTCGACCTGAATACGAACAACGATACATGAGTAATTTTTTAATGCACTTCAGGTCGAGTCGGCCTGAATGTGAGATTGTCTACATTAGTCATTCGTTCATGCAATTCAGGTCGAGTCGACCTGAACTGACCCATATGATAGTAATTGAAGTAATCTAAAACGTATCCTAGGTAGATTGAATAGTTCTGTCATCAAATATGTTAATGAAATGATATACATGGCAATTCAGATCGAGTCAACCTAAACCGTATCTATAATTCTAATTTCGTTCAAGTGAAAATCTCGTAGATGTCCTGCTGACATTCCCGATATTTACAGATTCAGTCACCAAGAATTCTGTACGTAGTGATAATAGTGTGCAGATGAGATTCGGCTCACTACAAGTCCTCATTTCAGACCGGTTCGACCTGAAGTGTGGGTACTCCCATCACAAACTTCAGTTCGAGAAGTTCGAGATTTTTATAGGAATAAAATAGGCAATTCCCTGTCGAATTGAACAGATGAAGATGGGTTCATTCTCTCAGAGTACAAGGGACACTTCAGGTCGATTCGACCTGAAGTTCAGGATTGTACTCAGTCTTCTTACATTTATATTTTCGACTAACAAAAATTATACAAGACAGGGGTTAGACACTTCAAGTCGATTCAACCTGAAAACATAGTTTACAAATATTTGAATTTATAAGGAATTTTAATGAATGATGTCAATTGCAGTTAAAACCTAGGCTTCAGAAAATAAGTTTGTTGTTGTCATAGATGTAGCTATAACAATTGGTCATTCAGGTCGAGTCGACTTGAACATGAATGAAATTGCATGATCTATGCTGCAATTCACTTACCCTATTCACATTGCATTTTTACAGATATCCATGGATACTATAGATGACCCTAATGACATGGACATGTCATCGGGTTCTGAATCTAGTGAATTCAGACATGATGAAGAGGATTTTATGGCATCTTCAGAAGACGAATTTCAGAATGTCGAAGCAATGAATGTTGGGGTCCCGGAATGCGAAGGTCTACCGCGTCGGCTTTGGAATACTCGAGTTGTCACCTTGTACAATGAGGCTGGAGTGCTTGTGGGTAAAGGTGTCTGTCATAGTGTGAACTCTGACCTCGTTTTGGGTGCCAATGGCCCTCTTGGTGACACCCACGTGGCGATCCACATCTCCAAAACACATAGCGAAGAGGACCTACCAGAGGAACAAGTGTGCTCATTGTTGGCTTGGCCTATTCATCTTGTCCACTGTCGTGGAGCTAGCCTTAGAGACCATGAGGCTAGGGACAAATTCAATTGTCTCCAACAGGCTCTCTTAAATCCGCCCTCTTCGACGTCTTCGAGACCATACACAAGTATGGTCCGAAATGCGCCCTGTGAAACAAATTTGAAATCGAAGGAGCTGCTTACTCAAGATTCCATCCATGCAGTGTCTACTAAAATATGTTGTAGTCGCAACTGTGTTCAGCCATTTCCTAGGGATAAGATTCGAGCCTTTCGTGAACGCATGTATTGCAACTCCACGTTCAAGCACAGGACCTACATGAAAATGGATGTGCATAGGCAGGTGCATGTTGATGAGCGTGGTAGACGAATGGTGTCAATTGACAATACACCGGTATGTATGCGAGCGTGGATGCATATAGCTGGGGTCCCTGAGGCCACATTCTATCGCTACCAATCGTATATGAGGCGTGATCGAGAGGCAAAGGACCATGGCAATAAGGGAACGGTGAAACCAAGGAAACACACTCAACAAGCTATAGCAACATTGAAGTGCATTCTGGAAAAAGAAGCAGATCACATGCCTCATCGTACGAAGACCTTGAAGTCAGTAGAGAAAGTTGTGGCCAAGATCCTACCTTCTACCTTCCAGTGGAAGGGTAAGATGAAAGAACTCAATGATGTCAATGCTATTTTTGGACTGAGTGAGGTGTCAGCTTCGAACTTGAGTAAGATTAGGTGCTGTAAGTTCCTAGAGTATGAGGTGAAGAAGCTTAGAGACAATTTTGTGTGATGTGGCACGTATGACAAATTGCAAGACCTCAAGAAGGGTGCTATAAGTGGATCTCACAATGAATTGAAGTATTCTCGGAAGTTGGATAAGCACGTTGAGATTGCTCGAGCTCATCGGGAGTTGTATTATGCAAACCGTCACCGTTCAGTAGCTTTTCAACACGAATGCCTCACAGTTATGTACGATAAGATGGATCATGCAAAGATTGCTTCTCCAGTCTTTTCCCACAGGAATAAGGAGCTTGATGGCCTTGTGAAATTGCTTGTGTCTGTCACTGGCATGATTGCTCATGGTCATGGAGATGTGCGTTACGCACATTACGGTTTGGATCTCTTTAAACACGATTCAAACTATACAATTGGTTCTATGGCAAAGTTGTTGCGGGATCTGGAATTGCCATTGAAGTCTTCTTCTCGGCAATTATTTTCTGGGTCAAAGTCTTTAAATTTGTTCAGGGCAGTGCTGCAGGGTAAAGAAATGTGCGATGCGCCACTGCCACCACCTCCAATGAATGCAGTTCCAGCAGTGCCTTTGCCTCCTATTTTGAATGTACAAATGGACAATGCCACCGGCGACAACAAGAATAGATATGTTTTCTGTTTCTGGTCTCTACTTGTTGCTAACAAGATCTTCAAAGAAGTGTATGTCAACTTCATGATTGTTGGTCACACACACGACGACATTGTTGCATTGTTTGGAAGATGGAGCATGCTGTTGAAGAAGGAGAACTTCCCAACAATCCCGGCGCTCATGAAGTCATTCATGGATGTTGAGTCCATTCCTACTATCCCTCACCTCATAGAGGAGGTGCCTGATTTCAAGCGTTTCATTGCAGGAAAATGGATGGATGGTGATGAAATCTTTGTGGGACACACAAGACCGCAACAAGTGAAGTTCTACCTAGACTCTGTTGGATGCCTAGTCATGAAGTACAAGTTGAAGTGCACGGATGAAAATTGGTTAGGCAGACAAGGTCAAGCCATTAAGTTGTGGAAAGAAGACGATGAAGGACGGAGTTTGTGGCCACGTGGTGTGCCTTTGCCAGTACCACTCAACCCAATGAAAGGTGTCAATGACATAGTTAAAGGTTTATCAGGATTCATAAACTATTGGGACGACTTGTGCAGAGCAGATGTGAGTGGAGAACATCGTAGGCGCTATGAGAATGTGGTGCGCTATTGGCGTGGTGTAAAGGCAGCTCTTCAAGAGCCACTTCCTACTTCTAGTACTCTAAAAGACGGTTTCTGGCCAACTATTCGTATTGAAGTGACAGAAGCTGATCATTTAGACGAAGATGGTGAAGATCTCGAAGAGCATGGAGAGGATGAGCCTTATGATGGGCCCTTGAGGGATCGTCCACAACCATCCTTTAGGGTGGCTCGAGATGTATACGAAGGGTATTTTGTTGCAGTTCGCCCTGCAGACAGTGACAGCAGACCAGTTTGGATTGCTAGAGCATTGTCTGATCCAAACTCTAACCCCGAGAAACCAAACTGTGTGCACATTCAATACTTTCGGCCAACATCACGCAATCAAGAAGTTCAAGACTTCTATGAAGGATGGGATAGTGATAGAGGTTTGCTTTGGAGGGTTGATGAAACCGAAGAACCTGCGTGGGAGACAACAAACGCTTTAATTACAGCATGGAAGTCTCAAAACAGAAGAGGTACTCGCCAATGCAGAATCAAGATCCCTACAGTTCAAATCGAAATCATCAACCAGAGTTTGGCTTCATATACATGATATGGAGAAATCATGTACATACATTGGATGCATTTTAACTATGACATTCATATGGAGGGTATTGTTTTATTTCTACATCTTATATGAAGTTGTTTTTCATTACATAAGTGTTGGACCCTTAATATTATAATAGATGATAGTCATTTCAGTTTTTTTTAGAGGATATAGGTTTCAGTTGATTGATTTTATTTTAGTGTTTGATACTGCATGATTGTTTTCAAGTGTATGTTTTGTATTTACAAAACAATGGAATTTAAATATAGTCTTTAATATATATATATTTTATTCTTGAGCTATATTTTCTCTATTTTTTAATTCATTTTCTTATTTGTGTATCACTAAATATATTTTATTTGAAATTACATTGCTATTGGAGAAAATAATGTAGTGGATATATCCACTATTTATTTGGTTAACATGTAAAGCACTTGTCACATTCTGGGTAGGGGGTCGGTTGGTTGTTACAACTTTCCTACCGGCAAAGCTCACTTAGTAGCACCAAGTCATGTTTTTTCTCTCATGCGCTCATACAAACCCAATGGGAATCGAACCCGGACCGCTTCAATAAGATGAACAACCCCTTACAACCAATCGCAGAGCTTATGACTTGGTGTTCAAAAGATGTCATTCTCTTCACTTATATAAATCATGTATTTGAACAGTCCATCACTGAAAAGACTCTCATTTTAATGGAAATTGTGTATTACAACTAGTAAAGTTAGTGTTTGCCCATCTAAACTGGCTAACATTACAATTCACTTTTTAGGGCCTAAATGGAAAATATTATTATGAGAGGCCCTAAACCTCTCAAAATATTGAATATTGTGTTCCACCAGTGTTTTCCGTCTTCCTAGCTTTGTGAGAATTCTGGTAGATTGAGGGACTGTGTGAGTTGCGATCGTGCAAGGGTTACCGGAGTGAAAGTTTGTGAGTAGGAGAGTTAGGAAGAGATTGTGTGAGGGTTGGTTGTGAACACAATGACTTCTAGGGCAAGCCGGCGGAAGCTGAAGGATCTGCCCGAGGACTCGGAAGACGAGATGCCGCCACCAGTGCCTCGACTGAGGACCATTCTGGTGATGAAGGTGGTTCCGGAAGTTCCTACAGAGGAGGACCGGCTGGTGCGCCTGCGAGAGAACCTCAACAACATGGGGTGTGATGGGCTCCTAGAGGTGCCATGAGGGATTCGAGAGGAGAGTCTGGTGTTTGACATACTTCGTCCGGAAAGTGGCATCTTGGATACCACCCTCCGGGCGAAGCTAGACCTATGGATGGTTAACACATGGAGGGCCGTCTACAAGTTCCAAGAGGTGCCGGACAAGGTTATGGAGAAGAATCAGGAGGTGATGGAGGGCGAATTTCGGGCGCCCGCCAACCCGAAGGAAGGTCACCAAGTTTCCGACCTGGTGAATCCGGAGTACCGGGATGTGATAGCATTTCTTAATCCTATCCTCCATCCAACCAAGCTGCGGTGAGTAGTAGCAAAGGTGGCCTCCGCCATCTTGGGGAGCCTCTAGGGTAAAATGATGATGGATTGGGCAACCATCATCCATGAGTTAATCGGGGACCTGGTGCGTTCCCTCCGGTCCGGGAAGAAGGGTCAGAGTCCCCTTCCGGCGTATCTGTCCCATCTATATGCTCATCGCTCTCTACTCAAGGCAAACGAGGAGAGCGCCTATCAGGAGCTAGTTCAGCTCCAGCAGTACGGGGGAGAAGAACCCTCGCCTCGAGACGGACCGGACAATGAGGAGACGGAGGACGAGCAGCCGACCACTCTTCTAAAGAAGAAGCAACGGCGGAATAGGACGCCGCCGGTGAATCCGTCAGAAAATCCTCCCGCACCGAAGCCACAAGAAGAAGTTTAGGAGCAGAAGACGGAGACCGGACCAGCCCCGGAAGAAGTCCGACCTTCCATGCAACTGGTTGGACCGGTGCGACCGCACGCTGTTGCCACTCAGGTTGAGGCCGGACCCTCCCGGACCAGGATGATGGAGGTAGAGGAGGGAGACAGGACCACCATGCAACTGGGAGGGACGCCATTAGAGGACATTTAGGAGATGGCTCAACACCTGGTGTGGCGGGCGAATGACCTCACCAAGGTCTACGAGAACTACGAGGGGGCTCTCAAACGGGTGTGTCGGAAAATGGCACTAACTGATTGGAATGCCATCTTTCGGAGGACGGATGCTTTGGTGGCGGCGGAGCAGCAAAACGGCCTCCTCATAGAAGAATGAAAGAAGCTGGTGACAGAGCTGGGAACGTTACGTGTAGAGAACCGGACGTTGCGGGACCAAGTCCGGGACTCAGAATCCAAATGTGTGGATTTGGAGAGCACTCTCCGCACAGCCTAGGAAACGGCCTGGCTCATAGAAGAGGACCACCGTCGGCAGATAGCGGCATTGTGTCAAGGTATAGTTCGGCTCCGGAGTTCTTTGGACGTACCGGCGGATTGTATCAACAAAGCCCGGCTGTTTGAAGTCAACCTCGATGCAGCCGCCAGCTCAAGCCGGGTTCACATTGTCAAGTGCTTGTTAGAGTAGGCGAGACGGATGGATGCATCCCGGGCCGAGATGAGGGAGATGATGGAGTCTTTGGCTCCCACTGAGTCGGATCCAGTACCTCAGTCTTCCCCCTCCGCGCAAACTTTGGTGGTTCCAGAAGGCAACAACCCGGAACCTATGGTTACTGAAGTATCACCGGTGGTACCGGTGAATCCGGAACTTTCACCACCAGCCGGAAGGCCAGAAGGAGTGGATTGGGGAGCCGTGGTACCTCAAGGAAGTGAAGACCTACTTCCGGTGACTCCGACCATCGACCTGACGGGTACTTCTCTAGAAGCTCACACTAGTCAGACGGTACAGTCTTCTTCTCGTCATAAGAAGACCCAGAAGGATTCCCGGGGGAGTCCGGAAGTTCCAGTAGTCAGGACTCGGAGTGTAGACAGGGACCTCAATATCGTGGAGGTCCAAAGATGGGGACAAAGGGATCCAAATCTGTTTTCTCCGGAGAGTGGCTGGAAGGAGGTAAAGCTGGATTTACTGAAGGACTATGTTCTTCCCAAGGATCCGGATTCCAAGGAATAGTGTGCAGTAGTGTAGTATAGCGGCAATATCGGAGTCCGGCCGTCAAAGCCAGAAAAATAGGATTTGGGATTTACCGGAAATCTAGTGGGCCAATAAGAATGTTTTGTAGGATTTTTAGGATGATGTTAGTCTTAGTACAAGTAGGAGTTTTGATGGCCTTTCTGGTCATTCACAGCCATCTCATAGTTTCAGCATTGTACCTTTTTCTGAGCTTAATTCTAAGTGTTTAGAGTATTCATTCTCTTGTCCTTTTGTATGTGGTTGTCGCAACCTAATATTTTGATTTTTCTTTCTATCGTGTTCTATAACACGGAATCCGGATTGAGTAGACCCAGATTAGCATGAAAAAGAAAAAAAAAGCCAAGGGTTAGAAAGACTAGAAACATAAGCCCTGAATGAACCAGATTAAGGAGCGGAACGAATATTGGAAACGTATCCGGTCTAAACCCCTAATCGGAGGAACGGATCCAGAATTCGCGTCCGGAAAATCGGAGAAAAGTAATGATGAGGTTTTTGGGGTATAAAAGGGACTGTTTTAGGATTTGTCTATCATTTGCACCTGGGAGCACCAGCGTACTTGGCGCGCTCTCAGTGCTTTGAGTTGTGTTTGCAAATTGAGTGTGTTTTTGTGTGAATTGTGCAAAGTCTGAGAGTTGTGAGTAAGCACAGTTGTTTTCTTCACATGGGTGCAGAGATTAGACTAGAATCGAGTGTATGAGCAAGGCGAAAATTGAGAAAGAGAAAGAGAGAGAGAGGAAGGGATTACCGCAGCACTTGTGCATTGAGTAATTCAACCAAGGTTGAGGGGAGAGTGAGTGAAGAAACGGGGCGTGCGGCTAGGGGAGAGAGAGAAAGTGAGCTAAAAGAGAGACGGATGCCGCAGTTAAAGCGTAGTCAAAATCAAGGACCAGCGAGCGCTCAGAAGATAGAAATTAGAGTAAGGAAAGTGGCTCCTTTAGAGCCTAATAGTGAGCGTTAGAGAGTTGAATTGATGGAGGACCTCTCAGCCATGGGTTGCGCAAGATTCCTGGGGAAGCCCTAGGGGTTTCGGAACAAGGCGATAGTGAGGGAGCTCATCGAAGGAGCCCTTAATCAGTTTTACAACACTATCCGGCCAGTTCGCCCATGTGGACTAGGGAGATCTGGCGGAAAGTTTACGAGCTGGAGGAGGGCGGCGCGGAACAAGCCAGTAGGAAGGGAGATTTCATCTGTGGGAAGTTCCAGGGAGCAGCTAACCCCAAGGACGGGTACGCAATTGAAGACTGCGTCAGTGTGCGGCACATGCGACTACTAGAGTTCCTGGTTCCGATTTTACATCCGGAAAAACCTACCCGGGTGACTTCCACGCTCGGAAAGGCGATCTTTGGGGCCCTGAGCGGAGAGAAGCGGATGGATTGGGCGGCATTCATTTAAACAATGGTGAATGTTTTAGTCTCCAATGTGGGAAAGAGTAGGGCTACTCCGGTAAGCCCCTACCTTTTCCACCTGTACAAGAATCAGAGTCTTCTCACAGCGGAGGAGAACAAGGAGTGGAGAGCGCAGATGGCTCTCCGGACGTGTGGAGGATCGGATGAAGAATACGAGACGGAACCGGATAGCCCAGAACCGGAGGAGAAGGGTGAGAACCCTACGAAGAGGAATTGGAAAGAAGAGGAAGAGGAGGAAGAGGACGTTCCTCTCCACCGAAGGATGAAAAGGACGCCCAATCTGAGGGGGTCCCCTTCGGGGCTTCGGAAGGAAAAGGGATCGGAAGCAGTGGAACCGGTTGTCTCGAAGAAGCAAGAGCCGGTGGAAGCAGTCAGACCGAAACCCGTTCCATCGTCCCAATTGTTGGACCTCACAGGTCCATACAACGACCTAATTCGGATTCTCAGTATAGTGAGAGCAGATTGGGAAGTGAAGACCACGACGCTGCGTGAAGTGGCGGATTTGGTAGGAACTACTCCGACCAGTTCCCTGATGGAAGCCGTGGCGAACTACATCAGCAATCCGGACGAAGTGAAGGAGTTGGAGGATAGGTTGCTGAAGCAGAATATCAACCAACGGGAGACAGACAAGCAGGTGGTCCGGTTGCGAGGAGAAATCCAAAACTACCGGAGGGACTTGGATGTTGGTTGCGAACAAGTGAAGGTTGCAATGACTCTACAGGAGGAGACCAGGACCTCAATCAACCGGATGACGGTAGTAGTAGGGGCATCCAGTGAGGTAATGGCGAAGGCCAAATTATTTGATGAGGGGATACATAAGGATCCGAAACCTTCGGGTACCCGTATCGCTCGCATCTTGGATGATTTTGCCAGGAAATTAGAAGAGGCAATGAAGGAATTCCGGAAGGATGCAAAGGGATTAGAGGATACCGTCCGGAAATTCCAGAGTGGGTTAGTTTCTTTATCCGGGATTTCAATCCCGGATGAGTTTGATGAGGTAGAGATATTGGAAGGGAAGTTTGAAACTCCAATATCGAAGGAGAAGGAGGCTGGAAGGACTTCTACTTCGGAAGCCCCACGGACGAGGACAGGAGTAACTTCTCCTGTAGAATCGGAGCGAATTCCGGAAGGGGGAGATAAAAATAGAAATTTGAGTGAGCTCTCCCCCATAGCAACTCCAGATAGTGGTGGACCCCCTCAGGAGGGATAGGTAGCTAGAAATTAGAGAATAGAAAATTTTGTTAGGTCGGACCTCGTTCTGAAAGTTAGGAAAAGTTCAGATCCGAAAATCTCGGTCGAATAAAAGCCAGATTTCCGGGGAGACCTTTTTGTAAATTATGTATATAATTCAAGTCTCAAGACTGAGACTAGGAGCTTTTCCTTCTTGCATATGTTGTCTCTTGTGTATTGTCTATTGTTTTCTTGTCTTCCCAAAGACTAGCCGGATAAGGAAGGGAGAGATTGAGTATAGATGAGCAGAGTGTGAGAGGATCTTCTCCCCTTGTTGTCTTCTTGTGATTGCAGGTGCATGTGAACAGGTTGTAAGTGTTGGGAGTGAGTCAAGACACCTCAATAGGTTTAAGATTCATAATTCTGAGTGAGATAACCAGTGTTAGGTTAGGCAGTAAGAGAAAGGATCCTCAAACTGTGCTAAGAGCTGCTAGATGGAATGTCTGGATTAGCCTCTAAACACTTGAAAGGTCTCACCATCTGAAGAAGTAAACGGAAGAACGTTAGATTATGCTGGTACGGGCAGACGCACTTGTAGCCACCTTAGTTTCCCACGGATTGCAAAAGATAGTAAGGTCGTTGTAGTAAGTGAGGGTCGTACGAGGGATCTTTGTGTGACCTACAGGATGAGATTACTTCCAATTTGTTGTGAAAGATCAAACCGGATCCTGTTAAGATAGGAGAATAGATTGGGTTAGTGAATTTTCCATCATTATAAAAACCGGAAAGGGGGAGTGTCTACCTCTCTGAAAATAAGTGACAGATCCCTCTAAAGTGCCGACAGAGGCTAAACAGAACCGGAATAGAAGTTGAGGAAAGGAAACCCTCGATTAAAGTAGTGCGAGATCCAGTCGGAAGTGTGAATTCCAGGTTGGTTCTTGAAGGTTGTCAATTAAGTTTGATTCGGGTCAGTGTTAGTCTGGACCGGATTAGTTTATAGGAATATTAAGAAATCATCCGGTATTTTGGGAAAAAAGGTGAGAGTGGTATAATCAAGAATAATGGAATTAGGAAACTTTCCTCAAATCATCTAGTAACACGAAACACTTCACAGAATCTCTTGGGTTCGATCTTTTGAGTCACTTTATTATGCTTTAAAGAGGTTTTTGTGAGCATAATAGGGAATTTCATTACCCTGTGCTACGACAGTGGTACATGTTTATTTCCTCGTCGCTGCTGAGAACTTGGACTTCAGGCTCAGGCAACTGTGCCTCTACTTCAGAGGCACCAAGAGTGCCAATCAGGACAACATTGCCTTCCTTAGCCGGAGGAGGAACAATGTTGTCTTGGAGAGTATCATCCAAGACATTGTCGAAAGCCTTCTCCACAACCGCATCGGATTGTAGTGTGGCTTCCACATCGGCTTCTTCGATGTGGAAGCGCGTAGGCTCAGGTCCTGCCGGCGCGCTAACGTCCTCACGGTGCTTTGTGCGCAGCTCTGGAGATGGACTGTCATCATCGCCTCTGTCCTCCAAATTGCCTCCGTCCTCTGATTGGCTTGCGTCCTTCGATTCGCCTCCGTCCTCCGACTTGCCTCCCTCCTCGTCCGGATCGCTGTCTGAGGAATTCCTACCCTCTACTTGCTTTTGGAGCTCCCAGTCTTCGTCCATCTTGACGTCGTCGTCGCCTACACTTGGTTCTAAGATGACGTCGTCTTCGGCTGACTCCTCTGAAAGAGAGACCCCGTCGTCACCTTCCTCTCTAAAAGGAGGCGCCTCCACCCTTTGAAATTCACGGTGGGGGTTCGTAAAGTCCACGGAGTAGGGCGAATTGGAAAAAAGTAAGTCGTTCATGTCCATTTTGTCAGCGACGTCATCCATTTTCATATGTATAGGAAACGAAGATTTGTCGCAGAATCCATAGAAAAAAACTCCAAACATCTTAATCAAAGGCAGGAGGTTCTGTTAGTACAATAGTTGAAGTTATCGTCGAGTCGATGATACCCAGGCTCGGAATACAACATATTCAAAGGAAACACCGATGAGTTATCGTCGGGTCGATGATACCCAAGCACAGAATACAACAAATTATGCATTAACAAGTGCGAGGTTGATATGATTAAATGAATTTACCTTGGAGGCCATCATGAACTTCGTTCCCGTGTAAACTCCAAGGACGTTTTCCTCAAGCGTTGCAAAAGACTGCAGCACATCGAGATAGAACTCAAATCAGAGTTCGCTTGGAAACATCCTGTACTTGTTCTCCGTGCACCTTGCGGGGTCCTTATAGTACACACAATCCGGGGAGGTGTCATACTGAGCTCGCATTAGTGGGCACACGGAAGATGCAAAATCGTTTCCTTTCTTAAAAAGGAAGAGGAGTGGCATGGGGTCTATCCTCTTACGAACAGGGAGGCAGTTGAGGTTCTCGGCCCTGCAAGGTATGTACACAGAATGCACGACGTCGAATTCTTGAAGGTTGTGCCCTACAAATTTACAGGCGGCTCCCCTTTGGTTCTCGCGCTCAAAAATAAAGAGCCACACGTTTGGCTCTGTCATGAAGGGCTCAAGCTTCTCTTTTAGGAAGCTGAGAAATCGGTCGACAGCTCCCACGTTGTCAATGTGAGTGTGCCTTAAAATTTCCCTAGAGTCGAACACCCCCAAGTTGATTGTCGACGCCGTGTACTGGTACGCACTGTTCGAGACAAGTGAACATGCAACCCTGTCTATTGCGCGCATGTGAACCTCGCCTACGATAACCGGAAGCTTGTACTTCAACGTCATAAAAGTTTGGAACATGTACATCACTTCTGGAAACTAATCCTCCAAATTTGTCACCCGCTTCAGACGAGCGTCATTCTGGAGTCGCTTCTTGAAATATTCTTTGTTTGGATGTGAGAGTAAGAAATCCCAAGACACTGACGAGAACCTGTGCCTCAACTTCCAGTCCCCCACACGAAGTCATTGACGTCTCCAGCGGTGTCAAAGAACTCCAGGCGTGGCTTCACGTCTACCAAATCCTGCATGATAACTTTCTTCCGCTTTCTTCTTTCGACTCAATCGGAAGCCATGTAGTTGTCGCTTACTGGGATCCTAGTCTTCGAGACGGAGAAGTGACCGCATCGTCTAAAAAACTCCCGCTTCAAGTTCTGGTCATTTTCCTTGAAACCTTTGAGGTCCTTGAAAGGTTCTTCAATGATAGGGTCAATCAAATTTCCTGCGGGGTGCCATTGGAGGAACTTCTCCCACATCAACCAGTAATCGTTAGGGAGAGTTGTTATCTGAACCTCATTCTTCAAGTCCTTGAGAGCGTTCACCTTGGCTCCATTTGTGATTGGATTTATGTTTTGAAACCGCTGGAGGACTGCCATAGAGAAACTCTGCAACCAGATCAATCGTGTATGTCAGCTTTGGGCCCAATAACCGGAATATTCACAAGATAATCAATCAAGGAAAAGAAACAAGCTAAATGGGGATTTATTGTCGACTCGATGATAAGTTGGGGAGCTTTACCGCGTATTTTGTTGGACTATAAATTGAAAAATTCTTTCTGTCAACAGGCTTTGTCTTCGACAATGCTGGGCGATCTAGCAATATCCAGATGTTGCGGCAACTGATTAACTGGTTGCCCCAAGTGGGTTGGACGTGGTGCAAGTGGTTGGTTAGATTGTAGAAGGATGAGATGCGCCTCATCTTGTTTACGTCTTGCGTCCAAACAATAAGAGCTTCCCAAGTCTTTAAGTCTTCTTTCCTATCGGCGGAGCAATTTTCTTTTTGTAGCTCCTGCGAAGCTACAATGTTGTGTTGGCCATTGATGATCATGAAGCACATTCGTTTGATGTCTTCCCATTTTGACGGTTTGGTCTTCAATAGCTTATTATCAGTGTCGACTAGAGTGAGACAAACCTTCTGGCGCTGGTCTTTGTGCACCATTTGAATGAGAAACTGCTTCATATTGGTGACTAGATTTTTTTGCAGTGTTCGGATGACGTACTCATCGTTGGCAAGTATGCACTGCTTGATGTCTATCATCACTGTCTTCATGTTAAAGAGGAAGCAGTCTTTGTGGTTTGCCCAGAATTCTTGTTGAGCTTTGCCAATAGCCAAGAAGTCGGGAACTGGATCTCAGAAGGGAGCCAGCCCAAAGTTTGTAGTCAATGCCGAGCCTGAACTGCCCCCCGCAACGGTATTCTTGCGCTTCCGACTTGAATTCGTGGGTGTCGTTGCCACTCTTTTCTTCAGTTCAGATTTTGTTTGATTGGGCTTCCGTTTTCCTCCGGAAGTTGAAGGAGCAGCAGGCGGGGTCGGGATAGAGGTTGCTTTCTTCTTCCAGAGAGTGGTTGCTTGTTGCCAAAGTCAAGTTCTTTTTCCACCAAATCATGTGCGTATCGGTCCAGGCATTGAAGAATTGAGTGAAGTCTTTTTGCAATTGACTCGGCACTAGTTGTATGCTAGGGAAGGTACTTCTCACTAAACTGTTCGACCAATGATTCCAGCTTTGTACCTTCTAGCAACATCAAGAGATTCTCCAGGTCAAATTGCCCATGGAGCTTTGTCACGTCTATTACAATAGAGTGACAGTGATTCATTTGCTCATTGAGGTCATTCGCCTCTCTCACTACAATCAGCATGTAATTGTGGTGGTGTTGCTCGATCGTCGTTACCTTCTCCCTCAAGTTTAGAACTTGATATGTCAGCTGGTTCTTTATTCTGTACCGGAGGAAGACGAAGTTCTTGAATTGATTGACTCCAAAACACCAGCTATCCATATGGTCCTTGAATTCACATAGTGTTCCGTAGGACTCTAGGTCAACGACGATGAAGGGGTCGATTGGATTCACGAAGTGTTGGATATGGGGACTTCTGATCGAGTAGTCGTATTTGTCACTGGCTTCCATCACTACTGCAATGAGATTGGGGATTGAATGAGTTAAATGAGTTTTAGCTTGGGCGTAAAATTCTACAGAAGTTCTGTTTTCAGAGACTCGTCGGTGTTAAACATTAAACATTGAAGTTTTAAAGAGGTTCTGTTATCGTCGCCCCGACGATAACCTTCATGAATGGTTGAAATATTTATACTGGTTTCTGATTCTTGGCATTACTTATTGTTGACTCGACAATATGTTTTATACCTTCTTTAACTTTTGATACTAGGTTTGGTCTCACGCTTGGACTTATTGTCGACTCGACAATAACTGCTATTGATTCTCTGAATTTTTTTACTCGGTGTTGAATCCTACCTGACTTATTGTTGACCCGACGATAATGTTCCTGGAAGCTCAAAATTTTGATAATTATTGGGTTTTGACTCGAGCCTTGACTTATCATCGACTCGACAATAACTTTCATGTATTCTCGAAATTGGTTTACTGGGTTTGGACTCTCGGCTGGACTTATCGTCGACTCGACGATAAGCTTCATGGATGCTCGAAATTTTATATTGGGTTTGTACGTCTAGCTTGACTTATCGTCGACTCGATAATAATTTTTACTAATCCCTGAAGTTCTTAATCTGGGTTTGGACTCTCAGCTTGACTTATCGTCGACTCGACGATAAGCTTCATGGTTGCTCAAAATTTTTGAATTGGGTTAGGACTCTAGCCTGGACTTATCGTCGACTCGACAATAACTTGAAATTCTAAACCCTAAACCCTAAATCCTATCACAGCAATCACATAACTCAAAATACAAACTTCAATGAATTCAAAAAAGAAACAAAGCAAAATGGAAAATGGAAACATAATCAAAACAGCAAAATTACAAACATAATCAAAATAGCAAACACCCTAAACCGGAAACAGAATGAAAACAACAGAATGGAAAATGGAAATTAAAAAACAAAGCAAACAAACAAGCAATCTACCAAAACAGAAAACAAACCCTCACCTGCAAACTTCTACCAAATCAGAGAAACACCACCGATCCGCAGCAACAGCACCAGCAAATGACCTCAGTGTTTCCAAAACAAAAGCCCCAAAATACAAGCTCCCTCCGTCCTCACGAACGAAACCATTTGCCTCCAAAGGAAAAGCTCGCGACCCTAAACCAACAAAACATGATCCACCCCAGTGCTTCAAAACACAAGCTCGTAGGAAAACGCCGCTTGCCTGCCTCCAGAATATGAACTCGCGGAAACTCGCGCCTCCAGAACACCCGCAACATCCGCCTGCCTGCCACCAGAACACAAACACCGCCTGCCTCCAGAACACAAACTCGCGGAAAACCCTAAGAAAAATATCAACTTGCTCCGTCACTCCGTCCCCACGGTCAACAACACCGCAATGCCAAAAAACACAAACTCAACTCGCAGAACAGAAGCTCACAATCACATGCCTGAAAACACAATTTCAACTCGCAGAAAAGATGCTCAAACTGCCGATGCAGGGGGTGGCGCGTTCGAGAGAGATGACCCCCGACCCTAGCACCCGAGCCCGACCTCAACCCAGACCTAAGCCCGAACCAGACCCCAACCCGATCCCCAACCCCTGACCCAACCCCAAACCTTGACCCCGATCCTCGACCCAAGCCTAACCTAGACCCGAACCCGACTCCGACCCCAACCCGACCCAACCCAGACCCGAGGCCAAACCCGATCCCAACCAAAGCCCGACCCTAGTCTCAAAAATCCAACCCTAGTTTCCAAAGCCCGAACCTGATCTTGGAATCCCGTAATCACGAAGAATTCTGTAATTCTGTAAACCTACATGTTCACGAAGAACTGTACACTTCAATCGGAAGAAATGATCGAGTGAAATGAAGACAAATTGCGTGCACCATAAACCCTGCTTGCACGCCCCGCTCAAGAATGGTACAATTCGAACACCACTACAACCTACTCGCCACAAGAAACTCGCTCACAACACTCGCACAGAACGCCCGCAACAACGTGCTCGCTACGAGGAACCTACTCATAGCGCCCGCACACAACACCCGCAAGAAACGACCTACAACCCTATCGTGCCACCGCGTGTAAGACACAGAATATGCCCCCAAACCCTAGCGAAGTCCGGTAGCATCAAATACCAGGATGTACCCGACTGACCTCCCCCCCCTCATACCCGGATCCATCTTCACTAATAATACCTAGACTATGCCCCGCCAAATCAGCCAATGACAACCGAATCCGCCAATACCTGCCAATACCCAGATTCCACATCCTACCAAAATGACACCCGCCAATGACAGCCAAATCCATCTTTGCTAATAATGCCTGAAATAATGCAAATCATACCCTTACACTACGACATGTGCAAATGCATATACATAGAATACTAAAATTAGATTGTTTCATCTTCATTTCTAGACATTCAGGTAGAACCGCCCTTAGCCAATAACTTAAGCAATTGTAGCATGATGTGGAGTACTATAGGGTATAGTAAATATTTTCAGAGGTGCTTCAATAGAAATGACAGGGATTGCAAAAAAAATTTATAATTTGATCGCTTGAATTGAAATTACAATGAATTTTGAGAAGCAAAAAGTGCTTTGGATCCATGGCCAATGTCTACATTCTTCAAATTCCGATCATTCAAGAAATATTTTTTTACTCATTGATTCCTACTTTCTTTCTCACTCATTTGGGACATGTGTCATGAAGTAATTAGTTCCAACCTTGAGAAGTTCAAAAAATCACATTCCAATCTTTAGAATATGTGGTCGGAAATAACTACACCTATAGGTTGAATATGAGTCATTGGTCGGAAATGGGTGGTTCTACCTTAGACTATATATGTATATAAGAACGCACTACTTTTGCTGAAGATATTGATGTAATTGGGACTTATTAACCCTCATGCATACAAATGCAATCCTAACTTTAGAAGTTCAATTTTACTTGAATGGCTTGTAAAAGATCTTTCTCGGAGTAATTCAAGGCATCCTAATTGTTCAAACAAATGAATTTCAGTATTTCTTGCATAATGCATACTTCTATTTCTAAATTTTAAAGAGGAAACTAAATCGAGCATCTTTTATTGCCTCCCTATTGACGCTAAAAATCATCCCTACACTTCTAAGACTTCATAATCTCATTTTCTTTGAAGACACCATTTTTGCTAATTAGAGGTACTTTGCATGGTTTTTGTTTTGCAAGATAATGCAAAGTTGAACTATTGCACTTTAGTCCTAGTATATGCAAAAAAATTTGGTCATTTAGTGGCTAATTGAAACTAAGGCTTATCATTGTTTTGAGAGTTTTTCGTAAAAAACAAGGCCTCATTATAATATAACGTATTTAAAATATTTATGGTTAGTTGATTCCTTTATAACCTTAAAACACAAATTGAACAACTTCATCATTAGGATTCATATTGGTATAACAATTGCATGTATTCAATAATTTTACATATTTAATATATCTACAATATTATTATTTACAATTACATGCAATTGTTTTACCAATAATCATTCGTTGTAGGAAGAACTAAAAACTCACAGAAGTTGTAAATTATAATTTTACCCATTCAATTCAATCATTGTATTTAGTCAAGCAAGTCTTTAAACTCCAATAAATAATTCATGAAAATTCATTGAAAGCAGACTTTGTATTTAATGTATCTCATTCAAAAAAATGTATACATATTGTATTCATCAGTTAATTACAAAAAAAACAGTCGCACAAGTTCTAAAGAAATTTTGCCATCAAAATTGATCATTGTATTTAGTCCAACAAGTGCTTAACTCAATTAAATAAGGTATTAGAAGATACTTCAAAAATTACTAGTCATGTACAGGCTATGAATGTTTGAAAATTTATAGAGAAAGCCATGTATAGGGATGTCCCTCCTAGTACTCACATTTCCAACAATATGAGCCTAAAGACTTCAGTGCATGAGCCTAAGAGCCTAGAGTCTTACATTATAGGTACTAATGTTATAGGCACCTTCTATGATTTTCGTATATTTAAATTATTAGTCTCTATGTTATAAGATGCTTCCATTTTTATGAGATATTTAAATTAAAAGAGGCTAGGTTATAAGCACCTTCCATGCTCATTGAATAGTTATATTATAGGTTTCAGTTATTAACACCTTCTATACATGATTATAGGAGATTTATTTTATAGATATCTATATTATGGGTAGAAATTTGAGGAAAATGCATGAAAAAATATAACCTTGAAGTTTATATCATTTGAAAGGTACACGTTCATGGAAATGTTGAACCAAATTTTTATTTCTTTAAATCAAAACAAACAAACAAACATTCATTTATTCATCCATTCTACTTAAAGCATTGATTAGTAGGAATTCAAATACATGAAAAAATTGAACTAATATGTTATAGGCTTGTTATAGGCTTCTTACAGGCACCTTCAAAAGTTGTAGAGTGTCTCCTTAAATTTAGACTCACATGGTAGCATTGTTGCTCTCCCACCTGCCCGGTGTTTTTAAAACATTCATGAAAAAAAAATTAAAATTGTCACAATATTTAATGAATCCCATTGAAAAAAATATTGACATGTAATATTCATTTCTTGAAATCAATCAAAGATCAAAGTTGTAAATGATTTTAGGAACTCAAAGTAAACATTCATTTAAATTTTTATATTTTAAATGATCAACATATTTGCAACTTCCCCATTTATTTTAAAAGTAGGCTTTACAATTTTAAAGGAAGTTGGAGTTTTAAATTAGAACAAAATCCTGGCTAATTTCATTTTTATTTTGGAATAACCACGTGTTGAATTTTCTTCAAAATTTACAAGGTGATATAAAGGTTGATGGTTCCCTGCTGTACTTTAACCGCAACATTAAAATCTTCCTTCTCTTGAAAAATTTCGGAGGACATTCACCAAAGGGAAGTCCAACCTATTTTGAAGAAAATTGCAAAACTTTCCAATAGTTGTAACTAATGTCAAAGATGTATTCCAAATTAAAAAATGAGACAAGCTCACACTATTTCTAAATTTTTTTTAAATATATACTTAAAACATTCAAAAAGTTAGAACCCTAAACCCTAAAAAATTTGAACCCTAAACCCTAAACCGCAAACCCTAAACCCTAAACCGCAAACCCTAAACCCTAAAGCCCTATTGAAGTGCAAAATTTGGCAAACTTTGATCCGCTACGTGTCATGCACTCCTCATAGGTAGCGTGTATGTAGTAAAGGCGCCGATTACAAAAAGATGACACAGAATCTAGTTCCTCAAAGTCAACGCGCCTTCTATGACAGCCATTAATGTAGAAATTGGAGGGGATTCGAAATTCCAAAAATTGGCGCTCAAGATTGCAAAACTTTGCGCTTTTTTTTGCCACGCTTACGTCCTCTGTGTCACGGACTTCCTTCGCCGGAAAATCCATCTTCTCTACCACTTCAATGTCAACATTCTTCACTGTCACCATTGCTATGCTGAATTTTTTCTGTTGTTGTAGCTTTTGTCTTGTTGGACACTACGTTTCTAATTGTATTCTAGTATCTTCTCGTCGACGGTTAGAAGTTTATTTGGCGAGCATGTGCGTTGCAATTCATTCGCAAGTAAGTTATGCTTTACTCACAATCTTGAGCATTTGTTTTCTTACGTCATTTCTTACTCTGAAGTGTACTCATCTAATGATTTTGACACACTACTTCAATCTTTTGAAAGTGATATGAGAGAGTTTCTTGTTGGGTTCATGTTTTCAATTTTTTTGTTGTCTTGTCGGGGTTGAAGGCCTCCTATTTTTACGCCAACAAATCCGGAAAATTCCTTCGTATAAAAGATTTTTCCTTACTGTCACTTCAGTAATAACCAAATTCTGATGACTATAGCTTATAGTTATCGTCGACTTGACGATATCTGTAGGTAGTCAACTCCCTATAACTATATCCATAATGAGTAGAAGTGTTGTCCGACACGAGAAATATACCGTCACGAGACCAGAGACGTCATCTTTTCTCATCCATTAGATATCGTCGGGTCGACGATAACTATTCAGCCTTGTCCAACTGCATGGGAATTTCAAAGTCAGTTCTTTCACAACACTGGAGTGTTAAATAATTTCTTGTAGTAAATAAATGATCATGAATTGGTAGTGTCGTCTTGCTAGTATCATCGGGTCGACGATAACGATTTAGCCTTCAACTGCATGGGATTTTCTAAGAGAATTACTTCACAACATTGAAAAGCCAAATAATTTCTTAGAGTGAATTAATGATCAGGAATTGCCATAGTCATGTCGCTAGTATCGCCGACCCAACGATAAGAGATCAATTTCTAGAAATGTATGTTATGAATCTAGAAGTTATTCAAATAATTATTTTTCAAAATAGTTCTTTGAGCAAAGCAATTGTAATTGTTGTCCATTCGACGAGAAGACCTGATTTATCGTCAAGTCGACGATAACTCGCTGAAGTTCAATTTCAACTGATTTCAAAGACAATGTCATCTTCAAGTAAACCCTTATGGAATTAGTTAATGTTGAGTTCATTGTTCTTTGTTTATGTAAATAAAGTTATCGTCGAGTCGACAATAACTTCCACAGGAAGTCAATGCCATTCGATTATATTTCCATCATGAATTTTGTACTTATTGTGCCGTGGATCTGAACTGATGAACAACTTCAGAATATATTAAGGGACAAGATTTAGTGACACGAGGTATTCCTAGGTTTCAGCTGTCATCCTCTCAATGACAACTTATAGAGAAATGAAACAAAGGTTCTCATGACCTTAGTGTACTTGTAATGGTCGAGTCAAGGATATGTAAACTAATTCTCTGGATATCTGTTCAATTGAATTAATCGTCCGAAGTATAATAAACTGACTTGCCGTCGACTCAAAGTAAACTTTCATAACAAAGAGGATTTTATCAATGATCAATCACTTATTACGCGTCTTCTTATCGTCGAGTCGACGGTAAAGCATTCTGATGAAATACAATAATGCCTTGTGTTCACTAGTACATGCTACATAGACTTCATGTATAGGCTCACCTTGTCTAGATTCGATGCTGCAAAATTGTAAAACTTATTTGGTCATTTTCATTGTGTAATGGAATGGATTCTTTATCTTCGAGTTTAAGATGTCCTTGACGAGTGTATGAATTTTTTTATTCAGAATGGATGTTCATGGACCTGAAGAATTTGCAAATCCAGTGCCTACCTTACCTCTTGGAATTGCCGAGTGTGACGGGATTCCTAGGACGAAATGGCATCCTTGGGCTGTTACGCTCCGAAACGAAGCGGGAGTTGATGTTGCAAATGGAATTTGTCAAAATGTTGATCCAGATCTTGTTGTAGACATGGACGGAAGGCCTCTTGGTGACAACAGAGTGGCTGTCCAAATAGTAGAGTCTTCGTGTGAGGAGGAAATCCCGTGCGCGTGGATGTGGTCAATCCATTCTTGGCACATCAAACAAGTGTTTCTCGAAGGTGTCAATTTGTATGACCATAACCAGACAAACATTTACAACATGGCCGTCAATGCCCTTACTCAAAGGGTTCGGAAAGGAATTAGGTCTTATGTAACAACTCGTGAAAGGGTGGAGCCTGATCTCCCACCCAAAAAAGAGTCCCTTCTTACTGTTCAAGCAATCACTTATGTTTCTACCAAAACATGTTGCAGGAGTGTCGCAACCTAACTTTTTGATTTTTCTCTCTATCGTGTTCTATAACACAGAATCTGGATTAAGTAGACCCGGATTAGCTTGGAAGGGAAAAGAAAAGCCAAGAGTTAGAAAGACTAGAAACATAAGCCCTGAATGAACCGGATTATGGAGCGGAACGGATATCGGAAACGAATCCGGTCTAGTCCCATGACCGAAGGAACGGATCCAGGATTTGCGTTCGGAAAATCCGAAAAAAGTAATGATTAGGTTTTCGGGGTATAAAAGAGACTGTTTTAGGGTTTGGCTGTCATTTGCACCTGGGAGCACCAACGTACTTGGCCCGCTCTCAATGCTTTGAGTTTGTATCTACAAATTGAGTGTGTTTTTGTGTGAATTGTGCAAAGTCTGAGAGTTGTGAGTGAGTGCGTTTGTTTTCTTTACACGGGCGCAGGGATTAGAGAAAAATTGAGTGCGTGAGCGAGGCGGAAATTGAGAGAGAGAGAGAAAGGGAGCACCGCGGGACTTGTGCATTGAGCGATTCGCTTGAGACTGAGGAGTGTGCGTAAGGAAATGGGACATGTAGCTAGGAGAGAAGGGAGGTAGCGATCTACAAAAGAGATAAATGCCGCAGTTAAAATGCGTACGAAATCAAGTACCGGCGAGCGCTCAGAGGATAGAAATTAGAGTGGGGAAAGTGGCTCCTTTAGAACCCAGTAGTGAACGGGAGAGAGTCGAATTGATGGAGGACCTCTCTGCCATGGGTTGCGTAGAATTCTTGGAGAAACCCTGGGGTTTTTGGAACGAGGTAATAGTGAGGGAGCTCATCGAAGGAGCCCCTAACCAATTCGACAACACTATCCGCCCGGCTCCGCCCATGTGGACCAGGGAGATCAAAAGGAAAGTTTACAATTTGGAGGAAAGCGGCGTGGAACAAGCCAGTCGGAAGGGAGACTTCGTGTGCGGGAAGTTCCGGGGAGCAGCTAACCCCAAGGACGGGTACGCAATCGAGGACTGCGTCAATGCGCGGCACAGACAACTGGTGGAATTCCTGGTCCCGATTCTACATCCGGAAAAACCCACTCGGGTGACTTCCACGCTCGGAAACGCGATCTTTGGAGCCCTGAGCGAAGACAAGCGGATGGATTGGGCGACATTCATTCAAACAATGGTGAATGTCTTAGTCTCAAATGTGGGAAAGAGTAGGGCTACTCCAATAGGCCCCTACCTTTTCCACCTATACAAGAATCAGAGTCTCCTGACGTCGGAGGAGAACAAGGAGTACAGGGCGCAGATGGCTCTTTGGACGTGCGGTGGATCGGATGAAGAATCCGAGACAGAACCGGATAGCCCGAAACCCGAGGAGAAGGGTGAGAACCCTAAGAAGAGGAATTGGGCAAAAGAGGGAGAGGAAGAAGATGACATTTCTCTCAACCGAAGGATGAAGAGGACGCCTAGTCTAAGGGGGTCTCCTTCAGGGCTTCGGAAGGATAAGGGACCGGAAATAGTGGAACTGGTCATCCTAAAGAAGCAGGAACCGGTGGAAGTGGTCAAGTCGAGACCCATTCCATCGTCCCAATTGTTGGACCTGATAGGTCCATACAACGATCTAATCCGGATTCTAAATACAGTGAGAGCAGATTGGGAAGTGAAGACCACGACGCTCCGTGAGGTGGCGGATTTGGTAGAAAGCGCTCCGACCAGTTCTCTGACGGAAGCCGTGGCAAACTACATCAACAATCCAGATGAATTGAAAGAGTTGGAGGATAGGTTGCTGAAGCAGAATATCAACCAGCGGGAGACAGACGAGCAGGTGGTCCGGTTGCGAGGAGAAATCCAAAGCTACCGGAAGGACTTGGATGCTAGTCGCGACCAAGTGAAGGCCGCAATGTCCCTGCAGGAGGAAACCAGGACTGCAATCAACCGGATGACGACAGTAGTAGGGGCATCCGGTGAGGTAATGGCAAAGGCCAAATTGTTTGATGAGGGGGTACATAAGGATCCGAAACCTTCGGGTACCCGCATCACTCGCATCTTGGCTGACTTCGCTAGGGAATTAGAAGAGGCAATGAAGGAATTCCGGAAGGATGCAAAGGGATTAGAGGATACCGTCTGTAAGGTAACTTAAGATGATGGATGGATGAATGAAATCTTCTAATCACATGTGGCAGTGTGTAAGCAGAGGATGAGAGGAGTCAGACAACTCCCAGTTGAGGATGGATGCACTGGAGTCAAACCACTCCAGATTGAGAACATGTGCACTGGAGTTAGACAGCTCTATATTTAGTGCACTAGAGTTAGACCGCTCCAAATTGAGAACATGTGTACAAGAGTTAGACAACTCAAGATGAGGTGCACTAGAAGTAGATTACTATGCCGTATTTAGATGGTAATAAAATATCTTTACTCTAGATATAGGAGTAAAAGGATAGAAGGATAGAGAGATCTATGAGTTAGATCTAAATTTGGAATAGAAAGTAAAAAGGACTTGAGATAGACTTTAGTTCCTTTGGAAAGGAAATAGTATAGAAAGGCTCAAGGTGAGAAGGTGCGACACTTCTTGAGTGATCTCTTCTCTATGGTTGGGTGGTGAGCCTTATTATATTAATTATTTGAGAATTGGTGGCAAACCTGTAGAAGGTTTGTTACACCGTCCGGAAATTCCAGAGTGGGTTAGTCTCTTTATCTGGGATTTCAATCCCGGATGAGTTCGATGAGGTAGAGATATTGGAGGTGAAGTACAAAACTCCAATGTTGAAGGAGAAGGAGGCTGGAAGGACTTCTACTTTCGAAGCCCTACGGACGAGGACCGGAGTAACTTCTCCTGTAGAACCGGAACGAGTTCCGAAAGGAGGAGATAAAAATAGAAATTTGAGTGAGCTCTCCCCCATAGCTACTCCAGATAGTGGTGGACCCCCTCAGGAAGGATAGGTAGTTAGAAATTAGAGAGTAGGAAATTTTGTTAGACCGGACCTCATTCCGGAAAGTTAGGAAAAGTTCAGATCCAAAAATCTCGGCTGGATCAGTGCCGAATTTCCGGGGAGACCTTTTTGTAAAATTCTGTATATAATTCAAGTCTCAAGACTGAGACTGGGAGTTTTTCCTTCTTGCATATGCTGTCTCTTGTGTATTGTCTATCGTTTTCCTTGTCTTCCCAAAGATTGGCCGGATAAGGGAGGAAGAGATTGAATATAGATGAGTAGAGTGTGAGAGGATCTTCTCCCCTTGTTGTCTTCTTGTGATTCCAGGTGTATGTGAACAGGTTGTAAGTGTTGGGAGTGAGTCAAGACACCTCAGTAGGTTTAGAGTTTATGATTCTAGGTGAGATAACCAGTGCTAGGCTAGACAGTAAGAGAAAGGATTCTCAAACTGTGCTAGAGCTACCAGATGGAATGTCTGGGTTAGCCTCTGAACACTTGGGAGGTCTCACCATCTGAAGAAGTAAACGGAAGAACGTTAGATTGTGATGGTACGGGCAGACGCACTTGTAGCCACCTTAGTTTCGCATGGATTACAAAAGGTAGTAAGGTCATTGTAGTAAGTGAGGGTCGTACTGGGGATCTTTGTGTGACCTACAGGCTGGGATTACTTCTAGTTTGTTGTGAAAGATCAAACTGGATCCTGTTAGAATAGGAGGATAGATTAGCTTAGTGAACTTTCCATCACTATAAAGACCAGAAAGAGAAGAGTGCCTACCTCTCTGAAAATAAGTGGCAGATCCTTCTGAAGTGCCAACAGAGGCTAAACAAAACCGGAACAGAAGCTGAGGAAAGGAAGTCCTCGGTTAAAGTAGTACGAGATCCGGTCGGAAGTGTGAGTTCCGGGTTGGTTCTTGTAGGTTGTCGATCGAGTTTGATTCGGGTCAGTGTTAGTCTGGACCGGATTAGTTTATAGGAAAATTAGGAAATCATCCGGTATTTTGGGAAAAAAAGGTGAGAGAAGTATAACCAAGAATAATGGAATTAGGAAACTTTCCTCAAATCACCTAGTAACACAAAACACTTCACAGAACTTCTTGGGTTCGATCTTTCGAGTCACTTTGTTATGCTTTAAAGAGGTTTTTGTGAGCATAATAGGAAATTTCACTTACCCTGTGCTGCGACAAGGAGTAATTGCTTGCAGCCATTTCCGCATGGGCAAACTCAAGCCTTCCAAATTCAACTCCATGTAAACGATGGAGTTTATAATCGAAAGAGGTGTAAACAATGGAGTTTATAATCGATGTGCATGGTCAGATCCATAAAGACCCTTTCGGCAAAGAGTGGATTACCTTGAAAGGTAGAAATGTGTGCCCCATTGCATGGTGGACAATTCATGGGATTTCGAAGGCTACGTTTTATAGATACAAGGAAATGTCCAAAAACGGGAAGAAACCGGAGCAACATGGAAATCTGGAGTCCAAAATACCAAGGATGCATACCTTGCAGGCTACTGCCACGCTTAAAACTATGATTTTGCCGGATTCTGACAAAATGCCACACAAGACAAGGACGCTGGAATCAGGGGAGAAAGTCCTTGCAATGGTTTTGCCGTCAGCATTCTTGTGGAGTCACCAGTTGCCAAAAATCAATGAAGCCAATGCAACACTGAACTTGCCGCCAATTTCTTCTAGTGGTTTGAGCAACATTCGACGGGCTTCTTTTCCAGAATTTGCTCCGAAGGCTCGTGGGGACACTTTTGCTCGATGTGGTTTATGTGACCAATATAAGCAATTGAGGGCCGCATGTACTCCGCTTTCGTACGCCCAAGAGAAGTGGTCGCAAATTCTAGATGCTCATAATGTCGAGCAAAGGGCCTACAGACTATTGTACTATGCTAATTGATATATGTCCGAAAAATATCCTCAGAAGATGCTAACCATCATCCATGATAAAATGGATCACTCCAAGACCGCTTCTCCGCACTTCTCTCACAAGACCAAAGCAACTGATTCCTTCATGAAGATGCCTGTTGTTGTGACGGGTATGATTGCCCATGGTCATGGGGACGTTCGATATGCATATTATGGACTGGATATTTTTCCAACAGATTCCAATCATACCATTGGGTCCATTGCAAAGTTGTTGCGTGATCTTGAACAAGAACCAAAGAATTCATCACGCAAATTATTTTCTCAAGAAGAGACGCAATCTGTATTAACGAAGGCAATTTTGAACGGCTCGGAGATTTGTTTAGACTCCCTCCTTCCTCCTCCTCCAGAAGCAATCCCCGCTCATCCTCTGCCACCAATATTGACTCTATAGCTCGATAATGCATCTGGTGACAATAAAAATAGATGGGTTTTTGCTTTCTGTTCACTTTTGGTTTACAAAGGCATTTTCCGCAAAGTGTACATCAACTTCCTCATTGTTGGACACACCCACGAAGACATTGATGCTCTTTTTGGCCGTTGGAGTAGTCTATTGAAGACAAATAACTACCCCACACTTCCGAGGCTTATGAAATCCTTCATGGATTGTGAAAATCACCCGGTCATTCCTCATTTGATTGAGGAAGTACCTAATTTTAAGCGATTTGTCCACGGGTACATTGGCACCGGCGGAGATTTTTTGGAAGGCCATTTGAGATCCGAGCAGCTCAAGTTCTATATGGATTCAGCTATTGGATGGCCTTTGATGGAGTATAAAAATTTGTGTACGAACAGAGATTGGTTTCCAGATCACAAAAAGGGAATTCGTTTGTGGTTAGAGACCGAAGACAGACTTCCGAAAGTGCCAAGCAGTGTTCCACCACCTCTACTTCCGCGAAATATGAAAGCATTGGAAGAGATCAAGAAGGGTTTGAATGGGTTCATTGCAGGATGGAGTGCAATGGTAGATGATCCGCTATCGGGTGATTTCCGGAGGGTCAATGCTCCTATTAAGGAGTACTGGAAAAGTGTGAGAGCTGCTTTGGATGCACCCTTAGAATCGCGTGCAACATTATTAGATGGTTTTTGGCTTACTACAGAGGTCATTGAAGAAGATGAGGCAATTCGCCAGCAAAGGGAGGTCATAGCATCTCAACAGGATGTACAAGATGTGCCATTTGTTGGACGTAGGCGTGATCGCCCACGTCCTTCATTTCGTGTTGATCGCGATACGTTTGCAGGTTACTTTGTCGTAGTGCGCCCTGCAGATGGTGATCCAAAGCCATTCTGGCTTGCTAGAGCCATTACAAATCTGGATCCAGGGCATATGCATATGATTGAAATTCAATATTGGATGCCAGCTGCAGAAAAATACATTAATATGGAGACATATGATGGATGGGACACGAAAAAAAGGAATGTGTGGCATGAAGATCGAGTAATATCTCCAACATGGTCAAACATGGATTGTATCATGACAGCTTGGAAGCCCCGTATTTGAGAAGGGACTTCAGGTCCAAAGGTGGCAATTCCAAAGCTGCAAATTAATATCATCAAAGCATCAATGGTAGCCTTCACGGGTGATACGAACAACAGTGAATCTGCAATAGAAGGTTGAATAGTTTGTAGTTACATAAGTAGACTTGATTGTAGGGTTAAGGGAGAATGGACTCTACATTCACATGTGTTGATATATTTTCAAGCTTCTATTGTGTTCATTTTATTATTGTAAGGTTTCAAGTACAATGGACTCCACATTTACATGTTCTGATATATTTGCAAGCATACATAGTGTTTAGTTTATTATAGTACTACTAAGTAGGGTGTTTATGTAACAAATGCTGATTTCTGTTTATTGAAAATGGTTTTCCATAATATTTCTTCTCTATATTCTTCAATGAATGTATTCATTTTGAAATGTCTTTGATTTTATTTCTAAGAAATAAAATGCGTAAATGTTGATTGTGAGATCTTTAAATCTTTTTGCTTTTTTAAACTATTGCACCATAATTAGACATGTATATTGAATCTTTGAAGTCTCAATTTCTTGAGTAGTCTCAATTTAATGAACTCTTTTTAAATCTAAATATGTTTTTTCAAACTGTTGCACCATAATTAGACATGTATATTGAATCTCTGAAGTCTCGATTTCTTGAGTAGTCTCAATTTAATGAACTCTTTTTAAATCTAAATATGGTGTGAAATTAAAATGAGACCTCCACTTGTCTCAATTTAACGAATAAGGCCTTATTAACGTTCTACCCCCATGAATCTGGAAGTTCGGATCTGTCGTTGTAGTAAGAGGGGTGTTAGAGTGCCTTTGTGTGACCTGTCTCCAGATCGACCAATCTGGAAACTGTGAAAGAGTATTTTTCCCTCCTCATAATACAACTCTATTATATGGGTGTGGTGTTTAAATAGATTCAGAGTGTAGAGAGCTTAGATAAACGAGTGGTGAGTCCCCACCCCTCTTCAGATCAAGGGCGAATCCTCTGAGGGTAAAACAGAGGCAACAAAAGCCATTAATGGAAGGAGACGGAATCGGGTTCTATGGGTGTTCCAGATCCGAATCGGGATCCGGAAAGTCTTGATTTTCCGGAACATAGTAAGGAAGTAGTGAGAAGGAGTAAATTGAGGGCTTAAGAACGTAGTAACGATCCGGAAGTCTCTAAAATCAACGATACCATACTAGAATTCCTTGGAACAATAATTCATGTCATCTTACAACAATTTGTCGTTGTAAGGATATTTATGGCTAACTGCGCGTACGACACCAACAATCGACAGATGTGCTCTAAAAACCACCAATGCCCCCCATAGGATGCCTCTGACTCTACTAGTACTCCAAAATCAAAAAACCTCAATGGGATGCACTCCAAAAAATAGGATGAGGGACGCAATCAACAAAGAAAAAAGTACGAACGCCAACGAGAAAGAAGGAATCAGATACGTGAGTGACAAAAGAGCAACTAGGTACATTGTCAAGAGAGGAAAAAAATCAACCAAGTAAGAGCAAGAAAGAAGCAACCAGGTCAATAGGAAACAAACTAGCAATTTTGACGCAGACGACAGCACAACAAGCACGAAGGAGAATCGAGCAATCAACGGAAGAAAAGAGATGGTCATTTGAAAATTAGGGTTCATAGTATTTACGACTCCATTTGGATGAATGGTTTTGTCAACGATACTTGCAATGTGATGATTGGATGAAATCATGGACGTTGGCAGTTTAAGTTATTCATTGACGCATGTCAAAGGGTTCTAAGGTACAAACGTCCAAAATTGGTCCAAAATAGGAATCCAGCATATTTAGAGGCATTTTTCCTTTTAAATAATTTTTTTATAGTGTTAGCGATTGAAAATCAAGAATACTAAAGAATGAAAAAGATTTTAACCTCTAAATGCTTGAAGGACCAAAATTTGGTGTTTACAAAACTTTGAAGTTCACTAAGTTGTTATTTTTAATAATTTATATTTTTGAAAGATTTTTCTTGACGTTTAGCCTTAGATTTATCTTTTCAAGATTTTGTCCAAGGATATCCATTGCAGTCTTGACTTCCAATCAAATGGAATTTAAGTATTATAACTAAGATATATATATATTTTTTTAATAATTTAAAACTTATATACAATTGCAAGATGTTTGCATTTATAGTGTATTAAAATGAAGGGTTTTGTTACACTACATGAATACATTTTTTGATTGTATATCATTTTTTTCTTAAATCTTAGGTGTAATATGATAGCAATTCTATCTATTAAAAAAATAAGAAAATCAAAGAATTCTTTTAATTATCATTTATAATTATCTAGTAAGTGTAATTTATAAAAGCATAAGTATATATAGAGAAATGTATAAATATTAAAGGACCCCTAAAACTTCTAGGTTCAGGAAAATTTAATTTTCATGTAATCATGTATACAAAACATTCTTGTACCTCAAGTTAAAAATCATGCATGGACTTTAAAAGTTTTAAAGAAAAGATTTTCAACCTTTTCCAAATGGTTACATTTCAAAATCCTAGATTTTTTCTATTAAAAATAGATCCTAAAACTTATAACTCTATATATTGCACAGGGAGACCGGGAGGGTGATACTGGTGGGGTGTTTTTTTGGGGTATGGAACTATACCCCCCCAAAAAAACTCCTGATATCGCCCTTCTTGTCTCCCTGTGTAAAACTTGTAACTCTATGTAGAAGTTGAAAGTCCACCAAACATGAACAATTCATGACCATATTTAATTTGTGCTTGTTTTTCATAATTTACTTTGAGAACCAATGTAATTATAAAAAAAAAAAATTGTACTTTAAAGAGGGCATGGCTCCAAAGTCATGAAAAATGTACGTGCAAGCAAGCCAAAAAAAATATAGAAGTTGAAAATCCACCAAGGATGAACAATTCATGACCATTTTTAATTTGTGAATATTTTTCAGAATTTACTACAACATTCATTTGACCTCATTTTCAAAATAAAACTAAAGGAAAAGCACTTAGTCATATAGGTGCCATAATTTGTAACACATTAAAGTATTAAGAATTTATTTCATGAATTTCTTCTCATGATTTCACGTACAAATTCTATGACATTGAACACTTCACATAATAAACTACAACAAAGTATAAAAGAAGTGTTAAATTTGTATAAAGCTTAAAAACTCATTATTTAATTCATTCTTTTCATGGATGCCAACTCCTATAAAAAAAACTTATACTTGGTAAGGGACTTTTCCATGCACTTTGCATACAAATAGCGTAAATTTTTTTTTCTCATAAATTCTCAAGGTTAACCTCATTTGCAACTTGTACATTTTTTTTTCATTTATCTCATGTGTTTTGGGCTTTTTCATTTTTAAACTACAACACCTGGGATATTGAAGTGATAGTTGTTTTTCGTAGAAAATTGCATGAAGGTAGAATAAATTAGTTTTCTCATGAATTCTCAAGGTTTACCTCATTTGCAACTTGTACATTTTTTTTCAATTTTTTTCATTTATCTCATGTCTTTTGGGCTTTTTCATTTTTTCATTAGAGCACTTGGGATATTGAAGTGAAAGTTGTTTTTTGTAGAGAATTCCATAAAAGTAGAATAAAATTAGTTTTCTCATGAATTCTCAAAATTTACCTCATTTGCAACTTGTAAATTTTTTTTCAATTTTTTTTTCATTTATCTTATGTCTTTTGGGCTTTTTCATTTTTAAACTACAGCACCTGGGATATTGAAGTGAAAGTTGTTTTTTTGTAGAGAATTGCATAAAAGTGGCAAGGTTTTAGATTTTGAAGTATGTACCAATAGTAAGAGAATCTTCAAAAGATTATAATTAAGTTTAATAAGTTAATAGGGTGACAGAACATAAATTGCTAATGAATGACTACATTAAACCTACACTAACTAAGTAGTGGAATTACTAGATTGCCTTTACAATTAGGTAGTTTAGAATTAGTTGTTTTTTGTAAATTCACTACTCTAAACTACATGGACATATATGATGTTGTTTTTATATTCACATTGATCTTTAAGTTTCCTTAAAATAATTAACGAATCTAAAGTTGGCATTCTTTTTAAATATTTAGAACATGCTAATTTACATACAGAACATCATATTCATTATTTTGGGAGTTTTCCAGTGAAATGGGAGTTTCTTTCTAGCAAAATGCAAAGATGTGGAGGCATATAAACCATGAACAAAGATGACTTCCTTGTCCGTAAATACATTAAAAGAAATGTAATGTCATTCAAAACTAGATTTGCAATTAAAGATATTGAGTATACCATGTAGTAATTGAGATATGCAACAAAATTAATAGAAAATATTCATCAAATATATAAGTATTGAATGAATACATTGTGAAATGAACTTTGGTAGAAGCATTGCCTACCGTTACACTCATGGTAACTAAGTATCCTACCTTCATTGCTTGTGCTAGTTTGCAAACTAAAGCGTGCAAAGAGTATATCATGGTAATTGAAGAATGAGGTGGATGATAAATCCATATTTAGGACAAGGTCGAACATCCACTTCATTCTTCAATTACCTTGATATACTCGTTGCACGCTTCTTTTTGCAAGACTATCACGAGCAAAGAAAATGTGATACTTTGACTACCCTGTTTGTAATATTGAACGGTTTACAATGCTTACAATTTAAATTTGAACATGTGCTATATAATAGCCTAAAATATGAGAATGAATTTGTTATGGAGTTTCGAAATAGACCGTTTCCAAATCTGATTAAGGCAATTGCATATATGAACTCAACCCTCTACTATAATGGAGAGAAAGGATCTATGTCCTCATAAAAAACATATGTACTATGAGTGCGTCCTACTCTTCATCTTCTCCATTGCCTTCAATAACTCTGGTCCTCAACTGTATCCGGTATAACTCGCAGATCTTTCGTGCACCATCTCTCTTACTTGCTTCTTCAAGGACCTCCGTTCCCAAGCATCCCACGGACGCCGGCTTGAATGAAATTGAGGTTTAGGGTCATGAGTCTTGCATTGGCATTTAGCAACCTTTAGTGAATTGTGTTGAGGTCGAGGAGGTAGTACAAGCTTAGATGTTGTAGGCCGCTGAGCAAAACTATTCTTCAAAGGCTGCAATTCAGGTGAACCATTAGCCTCGATATTTGCGGACTTAGTGATTGCGTCCTCTCCCTACAAAACCAATTGAAGTCGTCAAATCCCCATTCTAGATTATTGGACAAACTTTCCTAGAGCAGAAATTGGATTGCTACATCAAAAAATAGGAATCCCCATACCTTCATGGCGTTGACAGCAACCATACTTTCATCGTAGAGCCTCCTCTGTGTGTCGGGATTCATCTCTGAGCGATCGTGTGGTGAGGTTGATAGTGGACGGTCTTTGAGAGGAGATGGCGAACTCATAAGGTGAGAGCGCTTCCCACCATTTGGAGGACTGTCCACAACCCCATCATCGACGGGTTTCATGGAGAAATCCATTGTGGACTGCGCGATGACCATGGAATACATGATGTTGTCCACTCCGTTTTGTGATATGATGAACTGATCATAAAAAGAGAAGGAATTAGTACAAGCAATACAATACTTGTTAGAATGAATTCACATGACCCAAAGGAAATAAAGGATTGTCTTATCGCAAAATTATGAAATAGGCAACGTGCATGATAATTCTACATTCATATAGTGGGCTACAACAGAGATTTACATGCTAACAACCCGCGAGTTCGAATTAACACAAACTGGAATAGAAGAGAGGCCAATACCCTAGGAAAACTACGAATCCCCACCCTCTCCTTTCGGACACTAACAACAAAGAATGTATTCAACGTCTTTCTTTCGCTTCGCTCTATCCGAAAATTCAATTTCCTGCCATGTCTGACCAGGATGCTTCTCACTCCACTCAAGGAAAAGAATATTGGATACGTGGAGTGCGTCCGCTAGCTCCCTAAATACGGTTTGATCTGGTTCTTCACTAAGACTCCAACCTCCCATGACATTGTCTTTTCGAAAGCGGCACAACCCTGTGGACCTGGCCTCGTGCAAGCGTCAAATCCAAGGAAGGAGATTTTCGATAAGGATTCCATCTGTCGTCCCATGTCCTTCATACGACCATGAATCAAGAAGGATTACATTTCTTGAGTCGTTCATGAAGTGCTTTGCGGGACTAACGTCGATGAAAATTGTATTTTCCCTCGAGAACCTCGAAGCCTTCAACCCGTATAACTTCCACAAGGGTTTGAGGAGCAAGTCTTCCTTGGTCCCCTTGAGCCAATAGTTCAACAGCTTACCCCGCCCGCTTTTGAACTTCATGATATTACACTACTTGTACCCCATGATAAACCACGGGGCCTCTAAGCCTCTAAACATATAATCGCAAATTTTTTGGACCGTGGACCTCTTCATTGAGCTCCAGACCGTGACGGTCGCGAAGGAGGTTAGCTCTTGGAGGAAGGCTTTCCAGTGGGGTCAAAGGGTGACCTGTTTGAAATCGACGAAGCGATTATCTACTGAAGAGCCAAGCTCACTGGGTTCAGCGAAACGCTTCTCTCTCGAAAAATACCTCTTATCCTCAATTACGCACAGCACTCCATTCAGATCCAAGATGACGTTGAGCCACTTCTCTGTCACCGTGGATGTGAACGGAGGTTGAACTAGGCCCTCCTCCTCAACTACCGAAGCACATGCTTCACTACTACCCTGCTCACGAATTACAGCAAAATGAGCCGACAGTTAAACCAATGCACTGCCAAGCCATTCTGAGTACTGTAAAAAAAAGAGGACAAAATCTACTCTTTCGTGTTCAAGCAGGAAGAATGTGATGAAGGAATCCACGATTTCCAGAACCCGACCAACCAGTCAAACCATGACTAAGGACAATGCTAGAACTCACCGCAACACTTGTCAAACCGCCCGTGGAAGTTATCGTGGGAGCATCGATGTATTCTAGTGGAGGAAAATGTATCTCCAGTGGTGAGTCACCTGGCAACCCTCCTTCCACCTCTCCTCCATCAAGAAGATCGCAGCCAAAACTTTCTATCTCAGCGACCGCTGGACAAGGCGCGTCAGGATCCACGAAAGTATCTCCACGTGACATGATTGCCTCCGTGCACGCATCTTGGGGGCTGCAACCCAGAGATGAGACATCCACAGCAGGACCGAGACACGGCACAACAGAATCAACACTTTGAGAGCCTGCGGCTGAGACAATTGAACACGAAAAGATGTTTGGTAAGAGAAGAGTATATTACAATGTCTCATGAAGAGATTTAATGATACAAAGAGCGTACAGTTTGGCCTATCCTAAAACTAACTCTGCGTATACGTGCTAGGCAAACTAATGGATGCACAGCGGAAGGAGTTTCAACTCGAATCGAGTTGAAATAGAGGCTAAGAGAGTCACGAGGAACAACCTGGAGGAGCACCAGTCACAGGGGCCTGTGACTGCTCTGCATCTACTCCCTCCGCCGGCGTACTGCCTACGATGTCCTCCTCCTCAGAATCCAAAGGGATGGATGCATTATCGTGTTCAATGCCCTCCAGAACTTCATCTTCGCTCTCCACACCGGCCTCTACTACGGCGTCGATAATGTTGGTGGTAGTAGAGAATGGAGTTGGCTGTGGAAGGACGGCCTCGAAGTTCGTCGTATTCAGCGACGGGTTTGTCGAAGCCGTTGGCTACTGCCTTGTACTGTCCGCGGAAGCGTAAGCCTGGTTGCCAATCATCAACTGGGAAGAGGTCTCAGCAGGCGAATTTTGTTGCAAGGGCTGCACGGCCAGCGGAAACTCCATGTTCAACGCACGTATGGTTGATAACAACAAATGAGGCATCGTCCCAACGAAGTCCTTCATCATCTGCTGGTTTTTCGCCCTCGCCCTTTTGTTTTCCTCCCTCTACTCCTGCCGGGCCCTCTCGTTCTCTTCCTTGTTGGCCTGTATTAAATCAATCATCCACTTTTGGTCCAAGGGGATTGATTCTGGCGCAAGTTTCTTCCTCTTCTGGGACAGGCGCCTGTTCGAGACCGGGGTCAGGTCCGGTTGAGTGGAAAGGGGCAAAGCATTCAACCCCGCAGAAGTGTCCGAGGAACCCCTCATTTCGCTAGAGGCGTGGAAGGCCTCAGACGTGCCTATACCTTGAGTAGTCATCTCTTCGACGACGAAGGCTGCCGGATCCTGCCATTCCGCATCCCTATTTCCCTCCTCTTCCTCGTCTTCTACCAAGTTAATGGCACTATCCCTCCGGGACCCCTCTCTTGCGGCTTCCTTCGACTCCGTCATCCTTTGTTTTCCTTTGGCAGAGCTGGAGGCCCCCTTCGTGGCCTTCCTTGCGTGAACTCTTTGGTCCACAAAGTAACTGCAATCAAGGAAGTCATCCTTGTCCAGAAACTCGGATGCCACAGCCAACGCCAGGAACTTCTCGTTGTACTTGGAGTTTCCAATGACGGGGTGCTCCAACGACTGCATCTGCAAGCCAGACGAGGGATGAGGATATCAGATGACAGTTCAACTTGCATCGAGATGAAACTCAAGTGTAGAAGCGACAAACAAATGTAAAAGGAAACAAGTACAAGCAGCCATGCAAAATCACAAGAAATGGACCATGCAATTAAACTCGCATCGAACTGAACTATAAGAACTACATGGAAATAAAACTTACCCACGCTGCGCAAATAATTTTGCCTCCTGCAAAAATGGAGAGTACATTCTCCTGGGGCGCAACGAAAAGACTCAACACCTGCAAATAGAAATCCATGCGCAATTCGGTGTTGTAAATCCGGTAATCCAAGTCGTTGGTAGCCCTGGACTTGGAATACCTGCCTTCAGGGTGCGCCTCAAACTTCTTAGGGATCCTCTTGCTAATCTTGGTCCCCTTCTTGATCAAGAAGATCAAGTGCATGGATTCCTTCGCCCTGTTTGATTTCTCAGGTGCGTCCCCAATCCGCTCCCAAATTGACGGAACGTACTCAGCGCACTGCACTGTATACACCTCTCCGTACGATGAAGTCCGGATATGCGACATGAGATCGACTTGGACCTCCATATCACCGCAAATACACAACTAGACAGCGGGATCCTTCACCGTGGGCTGGTCCATTGTGGAAAGAAGACTGAGAAAGGGCTCAAAATACAATTCGGAGTCCTTCGTCCTCTCCCTGTTGATGGAGCCAGGGATGTTGCGCAAGTCCATCACCGCCAGCTTGATATTCTGGCTGGTCGTCTCCTCCCACACATTGGTATCCCAAGACCCTAGCTCGTCCTTCTCCATGTCATAAGGCCGATAGAAGGCTGTCCCCTCGGGCTTTAGGAACTTTCCCTTGCTCCCCATGAAAATCTTGAAGAACTAAGCAGCCATCGGCGACAGCTCCTCGATGCTCTTATTCTTGTTGCAAGGCATCTTCGCGAGGGAGTAGAATTCATCCGGCGGTCCAGTGATGAGGGTGTTCTTCATTGCCTTCGTCACATTGTACGCCTTCTTGAATTCTTTCCACTTGTCCCTCCGGAAGTTGCCTTCGTTGTTGTACAAGCACAGGCTTTTCTTCAGGAAGTAGATTTGCCTCCGGATGATCTGCTTTCTCTTGCAACGCTCCAGCCACTCCTTTGCAGTGTAGCAGTCCTCGAGAACACCCGTCGACTTCTTCATCGTCACCTTCGGGTGTGGTAACTCCCTCTTCCCGGTCTTGCCGAGGAGATGCAGTGCCAGCCTCTTCAGATCCAACTCACTGCAGTTCCCGAGCCACTTAAAAAACTCACGGGACATCACGCCGTCTCTCTCTTGATCCCATCCCTTGGTCTGATTGAACTTCAGCAAGGTATCGGGATCAGTCAGTTCTCCCTGGGAATTCTTGGATATGACTTCGCTCCAGAGGTCATACACTTCCTTGGAAGTAGTGATGATCTTCAGTTCATTGTGGATATCCAAGTCCTTGTCCTTCTTCTTGCTCAAGGCCCCTTGCGACTTCTTGACATCAATCATCGCGAAACGTAACCTCACTACGTCCGTGAAGTCCTGCAAGCAGTCACACATTTCAGGCATTAGGCTTCAGACAAATCAACTCGGCTCGAGTTGAAATCGTACTTGAAGGAAACAAAGGAGCGCATTTCCACCTAATCTACATGTGGTGAATTCAACTCGGCTCGAGTTGAACGCCACCACTTACCTTGAACTTCTTCTGGTTGTTCATGTCCTTGATGGTCCTCCGGGGCTTGTCCAACGCCTTGCCCAGCTCTGTAGGTTCCTTGTCCGGAGGAGGACAGCCCATCTTTTCCCAGACGAATCTCGCACTCATTATGTTGGTGGCCCAGGTCGGCATGAAGTTTTGGAAATGATTCACCCGGTTATAATATGCGGAGATTTTTCGAATCACATGGTCGTTTTCATTCCATACAATGAAACACTCCCACGTCTGAAACATCTCTGCCTTCAATTTTATCGCGGGCATTAGTTGCATGCGTTTTGAGGCTTCCACGGTGTGCTGCCCATTGACCAACCAAAACTTCATATGCTTTACTTCTTCGAAGCTCTTAGGTTTGGCTTTCAGGTTCTACGGCATAACGCACAGCGTCATCTTCTTGTCTGGGTCGGGCATGTTCAACAGGAAGTTGAGTGCCTTCTTCACGCCAACCTCTTCAAGGCCCCGGATATTCAGGTTCTCGGGGGCCGTCTCCAACTGCTCAATCGGAATGACGTATTTCATTCCAGTTCTTGGCACGTAGGAATTAGTGTACTCGGTCCAATAGGACTCGTACGTCCGACAGGATTCCTCGTAATCAATGTCCTTGATGTCTCCTCCCAAGTCCTTCGGAATGTCCGTGAGCTCTGACACCATGCTCTCATCACCTTGATGAGATGTTTCGGCCGCGGCCACGACCTTGGCCACACCTCTCTTGGATGCAGACGGTGGGGTCTTCGACGGGTCCCCTCTGGCAAACCTCTCAGTTTGCTTCAGTTTGGTGTGGCTCCGTCCGGTTCTAGGTGTCTCCATGGCCAGAGAGCTGTAGCTGGCATTATGGCTGTTGTAGTCCCTCAATACGGAGGTAGGCCTCATGTCCTTCTTCTTCTGCAATAACTTCAAGTGAGCTCGCTCGAAGTCCAGCTTCAAATGGTTCAGCCAGGACAGAAGAGTTTTCGGCGCCAGGAGCGATCCGTTGCTTGCCACCCACTTCTTCTGATTGATAGCACTTTGGATGGGGTCAATGAGGTCCTCGAAGTCGGTGTTCATCAGACTTCGAAGGTAATCGGACACGCTGAATATGGTCTTCCGCCCCTCTACCTTGTACGAGAAGATGTATGGTTTGTCTTGGTCTGGGTCAATTGTTTCGCACGACACAAAAATGACCCCATTCGGACCACTACTGAACTCGGTAACGGACTCCGTCAACGACACTGGGAGGGTGGCATCTGATTTCCGAAACTTTGTCCTGAATGCCAAGTGGTTTGTCATGGGGACAAGAACGATGGTCCAGTATTCCACCTTGTGAGGATCCTGCCACTCCCAGCATTCGCCTAGAATTGCTTCATCGATTATATCCTCGGCGTGCTCGGGGGGGGATGTCATAATGCTTGTATGTGGCTTGGAGTTTGGATTGTTGACCCTCCATATCTGCATGTTTTTGGACCTTTAGTTTATGAGTAGTTGGAAATTCAAGATTTTGGTTCATCATGATGGATTTTCAACTCGAATCGAGTTAAATAGCGGCTGTGTTGTGAACATGATCTACTATAACTAGTTGTGTTTGATTTGCAGACTTTTGTTCATCTCGAACCGAGTTGAATGACTTATTTATCGAACTGGACTAATCTTATATTATGCTTGTAAACTCTGTTCTTAATGCTTCAGGTTCTGTGAAGCTGTTCAACTCAACTCGAGATGAAATTGGCGTGCTCTATTAGAGCTATGTCCTATCCTGATTGTTTTAATTCTTTAAAGAGGTGATCTTCAACTCGAATCGAGATGAACAACGTGGCATCCTGATGGTCTGCTTGTTATTATACTGGAGTAGGTAGGTTTTATTCGTAGATAGTGTATTTATCTCGATTCGAGATGAATCTCGGTAATCTCCGAGATATGATTTAGTAATGACGTTCAACTCGAACCGAGTTGAATTGGATTGAACTGTGGTGTTGTCGGGTTAAGCTTCATTTTCCGTTTTTAATCTATATTTTTATGGGATTCAACTCGACTCGAGATGAATCTTGCTACGTTTATCTCTTCCTACTCTGATTAAGGCCGTCATATATAGTGTTGGGTCTGGCGGAGGGTGGTATTCAACTCGACTTGAGTTAAATTGACAATGCATTTCATTGGTTTTGCGTTGGTTCTGAACGCTACTGGTCCTACTGATCCTGCAATTCATCTCGCCTCGAGTTGAATTTCAGTTCAGAGTTCTGGTTAACTACAATTTCCCTTTGTACACATCGATAATTCTGACTTCGTGTTTGATTCTTAGGGGATTTTGAAGCGGAAATGAACAAAAACAAGTACAAATGCAGTTCTGTCGAGTTGAATTGACGTCGAGTTGAAATGACATCGGATTGAATTCTTTCTCCTCACTACTGTCACTGTTGCATTTCAATGAAGAGACAGCGAAACATACCCAAATGTAAACGCAGCAACAACAATCTGAAGCACTTGCTCCTCCTGATGCTGAATTGTCTACTACAAATTTGAAAGACTGTCCAAGAAATTCTGAATTTCCTGTGACCACATGAAAAATGCTATGAGAAAAAATCCAAATCTCAAGACATTTACATGGACATTCACACAGAATCCCACAATTGCAACACTGATTTAAACTAATCACAAATGCAATACACAACACACAATGCCGCAATTGAAACACTGATTTCCACAAATCACAGACGTAACACACTGCTGGAAACGCACAACAACTACGTCCCATGCCCCGATTGGAAAGCAACATCAACAACCTACAAACTACACGGTCGCCTGGAAAAATCTACAAGAAAAAACATAATGAAATTCAAAAACATCAACCGTATTGCATTGTAATCAACTGGGAGGGAAACAGGATCATACCGCGAGGGAAGCAAGAGCGCCGCTACCTCACGCTCATTCGCCGGCTGCCGGCAGCAACAGAACTTTACAAGCTGCGCACACGCACAGAACTTCACACGCTCATTCACGCCCACTGTCCCTATCTACTATCTAGCGAAACCACAGCTAAGGAAACGGACTCGGGAAAATCAGCGGGGAAAGAAGACTTCAACTTTGGGGCACAGCGCGCGGAGAAGGAGAAAATCAAACCCTAGCGAGCGCAGAAAGAGGAGGACGACGATCAACGCAGACTTTCCCGGCCGATTGATAACCGGACCGATTGATAACCGAGCCTATTGATACCCGTTCCAGGTACCCGTTGTCGATACCCGAGAGTGAAACCCGTTTTCAATACCCGTCGATGATACCCGTTGAATATACCCAATCGATATCCGGAGTATTAGGCGATGGTGCACGGTTAAAAAAATTTGAAAATTGAAAATTACTCTATGTTATGATTGAATATGATAGAAACTATTAATCCCAAAGCACCATTTTGCAATTAAATAAACCTTATTAAATTACTATTTTCAATAGTTCAGGGTTTAAAAGATTCTTCTTGAAGCCTAGTTTTAACATCAAGAAGTCTATTTTTTGCATTAATAATGCGACTATCAAAATGAATGATTAGGAAATTTCTATTTAAAATTTTGTGCAAGGGAAACCATTACAATCTTATTTCTTTTAAGTGTTTAGGTCTCTTGATCCTTAATTGATCATCAAATGATCCTCAAATACACTAAATCTTCTATAAAAAAATACAAAAGAGATTCATATATAAAAATTGTTACGTAGATTTTGAAAAGCCATAAAAATATTGAATTTCAGAATGATACATGAGGACATCATAAATAATGGAGTTTTTCACTCATTCAACTCAAGTGCTACATTTATGTAAGTGAAAGCCCAATCAACTTTTAAGGTGTTCCAATTATTCCAAATTCTATCATATTAATACGTAAAAGAAGGAAAACTAAAAATTGTACAACTTCAAAATAATGTAAAGACCATCAATGCTTGAAAATCTTTGGACTATGAACAAAAATTTAAAGCCTACATGAAATGTGTGGAATGATTATTAATATTCATTCTTTATGTATTGTCACTTACATATATTAAGATTATATTAGGATTGAAACGAAATGATTCCACAATAAAGAATTAAAAGTGCTTGGGGTATTTGGAACTTTCATTTTTTTTTTCCATTCATTCATGTAGAAATTCCACAAGTTCATCACTTTTGATGTTTGTTAGCACATCAATTTTTTCAAAAAATTAGCTTTATTGAAAACTTGATACAAAGTCTATGTTATGAAGAAAATTGAACCCTAAATCTGTGAATTCTGAATTTTGGAGACCCTAAATCCGAAAACCTTGACCCTAAACCCTAAACCCTAAACCCTAAGATGCTCAATCTAAAAAATGTCCTGGATTTTTGGCACTTTATAGATTCCAAAAGGGCTGAACCTGCATTTTGAAAAGGGCTCAGCAGTTACTTCCTCTAAGTCCAGGACATGGGAATTAAAATGGGTCCTAAAGCCAGAATGCATGCAATTTCCAGTCCGTTCAATTCCCTATTTTTCAGGGCTAAGATGATTCCTTTCCAAAATAGGCAGCGACTTTCAGCCAAGCTGTTTGAATTTCTACCTACTTTTCCCGCCGAGGTTATCCCACCTGTGTCAAAGCTGTGTCTCCTCTCCAGCGAACATTCTTGTTTCATTTCCTTTGCTTCTGCTGTTGCGTCGCGAGTCAGCCTTCCTCACCTGTTTCGATGGTTCACTTGCTTGCTTAGACGTCGCCTACTTGTTTTCTGCTATTCTGTCATTTCTGTAGTTTGCTTTGACGTGCCAGTGTATGGTGTTCAACTGAACGGCCGTTCAATATGAATTTGCAAAGTGTGGTAGGCTCTTACATTTTGACGACAACACTCTACTGCCCCTGTCCACTCATTGGAATCGCAATGTTCTGGTGGATGTACCTGCCTTTTGTGTGTGCAGAACAATTGTTGGATATCACATTGCACATTGCGTTTTTCTTTGCATTTGCATTGCCTTGTTTTTTGGCCTTCTCGTGATTCAAACAGAGGAAGCGACAGTCCTCCGATAAGTACGCCGGGTTTTACGGAATCGTTGGGAACATGGTTTAATCACATAAATCCTTGATACAAATTCTAGTAAATCAACTCGACTCGAGATGAATCAATGTAATGCTATTGATATTGAAGAATGATTGGGCTACTGTTCATCTCGAGCCGAGTTGAAATGTGGGACAAATGACATTTCAAATGAGATTTATACTGTGATGATTATAAGAATACCATTGGACACTGCTAACTCTGTCTTGAACTCAATTCGAGTTGAACGGATATTCTGGAGCAACTGTTCAACTCGAGCTGAGTTTATTTCATGATGTGACGTTTTAACTGCGAATTAAAGTCCAATGGCTATATGTAAACCTTGGGCTGTTGTTTACCTGGAATCAACTCGACCCGAGTTGATCTGATACTCTGGACCAACAGTTCAACTCGAGTCGAGTTGATGTGATAATCTGAGGTTTAGACTATGAAGTAAACCGTAATGACTATTTGAATGACTCTGGCTGTTTGTTACCCTATGTTCAACTCGAGTCGAATTAAATGGATATTCTGGAAGAGCAGTTGAACTCGAGCCGAGTTGATTTGATAATCCGACGTTTTAAATCCGACGTACTCTGTAATGACTATTTGATTGCCTTTGGCTGTTGGTTACCCGGTATTCAACTCGACTCGAGTTGTTCTGATTCTCTAGACCAACTGATCAATTCTTGATGACTGCAGGTGATGTTCTAGTGGTCTTGGTATTAGGTACATCTAATGTTTTTTTATGATTTTCGGTGAATATGGTTCACGTGGTATTCAACTTAGCTCGAGTTGAACGTTTATCCTGATATTCTTGGTGAATTCTCAGAAACTTAATTTATTGGCCTCATTATTCTTAATGATGAACCTTCAACCCCAATTAACTCGGCTCCAGTTTAATGCATATTTGAATATTTCCAGGTCTTGAATTTTAAGGGTAATGTCATTATTGGATCCTCTCCTTATTAAAAAGGTTTAACTGGAATCAACTCGAGCCGAGTTGAATATTATTTCTGCGGTTTGAAAATGATCTTAAATAGATGCCGCTCCTGCTAAACATGTAAATACTAATTGAGAAAATTTCAAATCATCGGTCCAAATAGTTCTTCCAGTACTTTATATCTTTATATCAGGGGTATTTCTAACTCAATGCGAGTTGAATCTTTAATGCTCACGTATTACATCTAGGATCTAATGTATTACATTATTCAATGAAGGCATGTATTAGAATGTTTTCCACACATTCATGAATTATAATTAATGTGGGCTTGATATTATTGTCTTTGTCTCTTAAAACAACCATAGGACATTGCATTCCGCATTTTAGCCAAATAATATTTGCCAATTCTATTTGTTCTGTATGACGTGTTCTGGCTGGAATTATGCATTGAAATTCTATAATTCAGTGTTCTACGTACTGTGATTCTGTTCTTAACATTCAACTCGGAACGAGTTGAATTGAGTTTACTCTAGTCACTTCCAACTACCGAATGTGTTGTAGTCTTCCGTCTCTTTGTCTACTCACTACTTGTGATTTCTTGTACAGACGTAATGGAGCAAGGAATGTTAGTGTTGCCAGAGTACTCCTCCGATGAAGGTGAGATTCACAACGAGCCGGAAGAGACTACCAACATTCCTGACTGTGATGGCATCCCTCGAAGGCTTTGGATGACGCAGGTGGTCATCCTTCACAATGTGGACGGTTTGCCTGTAGCCAAGGGAATTTGTCACAGTGTGAACTCCGACCTTGTCCTCAGTTCTCACGGCCCGCTTGGAGATTCCCTTATCGCGGTTCACATCTCTAAATCGCTGCGTGTTGAAGATGTTCCAGTAGATTGGAGGTACTCTCTCCGTGCTTGGCCTATCGAACGTGTGTTCTTGAATGGATCAAGTCTTCGCGATCACGAGCTTCTCGATGATTATAATCGTCGAGAAGCGAGTCGCTCACAACCTTCCTCTTCAACGTCTAGACCATATACATCATCGGTCAGAAATCCTCGTCCTGAGACGTGTGTGAAGGCCAAGGACCTGCTCACTCAAGAGTCTATCAATTCAGTGTCCAGCAAATCTTACTGCTCCAAGAATTGCATTCAACCATTTCCAAGGGAGAAGATTCGGGCTTTCCATGAACGTATGTACTACAAGTCATCGTTCGAGTTCCGATACCATATGAAACTGGACGTGCATCGTCAAGTCCATCGTGATGCTCAAGGCAAGAGGGTGGTGACTGTCGAAGGGATTGATGTTTGCTTGTCAGCATGGCGACACATTGCTGGTGTCTCAGAAACAACATTCCATCGTTTCCAAGGGTTCGCTGCAAGAGGTGATCAAACTCAGCCTCATGGAAACTTAGGTACGCAGAAACCGAGGAAGCATACTTTGCAAGCCATCGCAACGTTGAAGTGCATGCTTGAGAAGTCCGCGGATCACATGCCACATCGTACACACACTCTTCCATCTGGAGAGAAGAAGGTGTCCATGGTTTTGCCTGCTACTTTCACGTGGAAGCAGACTATTTCTGAGGTCAACACAACAAATGCTGAGTTCGGGCTAAAGGAAGTCTCAGCTTCTAATGTCAGCAAGATTAGGAAACTAAACTTCCCTGAATTCAGTGCCAAAAAGCCAGGGGACAATTTTGCTAGGTGCTCCAAATGTGATAAACTGCAAACTTTGAGGAGGACCGCCGTTATTGGTTTACAACGGAAGTGGACTCTTCTATTAGACAATCATCTGGCTACGGCTCGAGCACATCGAGATCAATATTACGCGAATCGCTATAAGTCCAGCGCGTACCCTCACGAATGTTTGACAATCATGCATGACAAAATGGATCATGCAAAAACAGCATCCCCTGTATTCTCTCACAAAAGCAAACAACTTGATGGGCTTATGAAGCTACCGGTTTCCGTGACGGGTATGATTGCTCATGGACATGGTGATGTGCGTTATGCACATTATGGTCTAGACGTTTTCATTCACGACTCAAACTACACGGTAGGGTCGTTAGCAAAACTCTTTCGAGATCTTGAGCTTCCACCGAAGTTTTCTTCGCGGGAATTGTTTGCTGGATCGGGTTCCGCTCCTCTATTCCGTGCCGTGCTACAAGGAGCGGATGTTTGCAAATCTTCTCTTTGGCTAGAACCTGAAGTTGCAATTCCGGCGACTTCCCTTCCTCCGGTTCTAAACGTGCAAATGGACAACGCTACGGGAGACAACAAGAACAAATTTGTGTTTGCGTTTTGGTCCCTTCTTGTTGCTAAGAAGATCTTTTGTGAGGTTTATGTTAGTTTCATGTTGGTGGGTCATACGCATGATGACATCGATGCCTTGTTTGGGAGGTGGAGTATGTAGTTGAAAAAAGAAAACTTCCCTACTATCCCATCTCTCATGAAGTCCTTCATGGATGTGGATTCTGTACCTACAATTCTTCACCTTATTGAGGAGGTGCCAGATTTTAAAGCCTTCATAGAAGGTTCCATTTTGGATGGAGAGGATGCACTTGTTGGCCATACAAAGGCACAACAATTCAAGTTTTATCTAAACTTAGCAGGTGTTCCAATTATGAAGTACAAGCACTACTGTACGGATAGTGATTGGCTCCCTGAGGAAGGTGGAGGGATCAAATTATGGCGAGAGGATACCGAAGGACGTAGTCTTTGGCCTCGAGGGGAACCGATGCCTGTTGTCCATCTCCCAATGCGAAGTGTGGATGACATTTACAAAGGGTTATCTGGCTTCATCAAGTATTGAGAAGCATTGTGCAATGAGGATGGAAGTGGAGAATATCGGAGACGGTTCGAGCACTTGGTATTCTACTGGCGAGCAGTCAATGCGGCCTTGAAGGAGACAATTGAACCGTCAACTATATTGAAGGACGGCTTTTGGCCTTCTACTCGCGTGGAAACGACGGAGGAAGACGAACTTGATGACGATGGTCAGTTGCGTGAGGAATTTGGTGAAGACGATGCCTTTGTAGGGCAACTCCGCAATCGCCCATTGCCATCTTTTCGCGTGGTCCGTGATGTTTTCAAAGGATACTTTGTAGCCATTCGACCAGTTGATGGTGATGCAAAGCCTATATGGATTGCGCGAGCCTTGTCTGATCCTTTTGCAAACCCCGATCATCCTAATTGTGTGTTGATTCAATACTTTCGGCCCACATCACGTGAACAAATTGTTCAAGAATACTATACTGGATGGGACTCCACAAAAGGTTTGCGTTGGAAAGTAGACGAGGCCCAGAATCCGGTTTGGGAAGAAACAAATTCATTGGTGACGGCTTGGAAGTCTAGGGTGAAGAAGGACACAATTGAATGTGTCCTTAAAATACCATCTGCTCAGATCGACGTTATCAATGGAAGTTTGTCTGCGTACAATTCCAATTAAAGATGGACGACATGGCATAGGGATCATCCATATTATTTTGTGTTGTATTCAATATTTTGATTTGATGTGTTATTTTTTTGTTTTGCTTTTGCATAACCAAGAAGGATTTTATCTAATTCTATTTTGTTTACTCTAGATTAGATATATAGATTGGAGATTTACAATTTGATTTTGTAGTATGAAGCACCTTGTGCAACAAATGTGCTTTTACGTTGTATTCAATATATTTTTTATTACTTTATTTATAAAGATGTCTCTATGTTTCCATTCAATTTCCCCATTTATTCACTTCGTACATCTCATTTGAAAAGGAATATGAAGTGGAAAAAAGTGGTAGTGGATAAGACCACTTTTTATTCTGTTAATGTGTGAAGCACTTGTCATAATTTGGGATAGGGGCCGGTTGGTTGTTACAACTTTCCTGCTTGCGAAGCTCACTTAGCAGTACCAAGTCATGTATTTCTTCCAGTCGTTCATACGAATTCAATGGGAATCGAACTCGGACCACCTGAATGAGATAAATAGCCTCTTCTAACCAACCGTTCAGCTCATGACTTGGTGTTTAGCACTAGACACAATAGATACTTATATGAAAAATGACTTTTCTCTCTGTCTACTATAAATTGTACTAGGCGACTTTGAACTCCCATTTTAATGAAAATTATAACTTAAAACTAAAGAATTGTGTTTCCATCAACTTAAACTCACTTCAACTCGACTTGAATTGTAGGCCTAAAAATGGACAACATTATTTTGGGAGGCTCTCCATCCTCCATTTTAATGAATATGATGTTATAGTGAAGCATGTGACTGTTGTTGTTTATCTCAATAAAATAAATCAATGTTAATTTTTTTATTTATTTGTTAGTTTTTTAATTCTTAAATATGCAAAAAAATAATTAACTGAAAGTTTTTAATTTTTAATAATAATTATTAGAGAAGTTTTAGTTTCACTTATTTGTGAACATTGTAGTGAAGTTATTTTGAGTGTTACTACGTTCTCTCGTAGTATTCTGCACAGTTACAAGAAATGAGAATATACTTTATAGTCTTAGAAAGTAGTACATACTTGAACTTTAAGTTGCCACCCTTAACACTTAATTGTAGAAGAACTCATTAATTGATTATTAATAAGTTTTAATCAACTTAAAGTAACAACTTCAATTAAAAACTATGTAGAAGTTGCAAATGAGGTCAACCTTGAGACTTCGTGAAAAAATGAAATCCTTGCTACTTTTAGGCATTTTTAAATCTTTGTTACTTTTGATTTCGTAGACCATTAACCTCTGAGCGCCTAGCGCAAATTCCAAAAACAAGCTACAAATTGCCATTCAAGTAGACCCCACTGATTAAAAAATAAGATCCAAGAGACATGACCGTTTAGATTGCAAGAGAGGTAGAGAGGGCATCTTTGGAGAAATTTGTGGAAGTTTTCACCATACAGCCTAGGACATTATGATGGTCAAATGTCTCATAGTAGGAGGCCACATTTGGGTCGTTGGGGTGCTCAGGGGTTAAAGTACAACACGCCATTCATTCCCATTTTTTTTTCATTCACGTTAGAGTAGACTAGAAATTGGCCAAACTTGGTGGATCTTTATTGTAGAAAGTGTTTTCAACTTCCACATTTTCTTATGCCTTTCTTGTACAAATTCCGTGCCTCTTGATCTTGTAGACCATTAAAGTGTAGTGTGCCATTCATTCCCATTTTTTTCATTCACGTTGGGGTGGACTAGAAATGTGCCAAACTTGAATATTTTGGTGCCTGGATTTTTATTGTTGAGAGTGTTTCCAACTTCCACTTTTTTTTTATGCTCTTCTTGTACAAATTCCATGACTAACTTTTGATTTTCTACACCATTAAAGTACAATGCGCCATCCATTTCCATGAAAAAATTGTATGTATATGTTGTAAATTGTGTGAAGATTTAAAATCCATGACCAAATTTAAGTCATGCTTTATTTCCAAATTTTTTTTGAAATCCAATTCTTTTTTAATGAGATCTCTATAGACTGTACTTTATGAAAATGAAGGTCTCCACGTCATGAGATTTGTTATGCAAAGGAAAAAAATTGTATGTAGAAGTTATAAATTATGTGAAGATTTAAAATCCATGACCACATTTAAGTCATGCTTTATTTCTAATTTTTTTTGAAGTCCAATTCCTTTGTAACGAGATTTGTACATGCTATACTTTATGAAAATGAAGGTCTCCACATTATGAGATTTTTTAGATAAAATTAATTCTTCTACTGCTTCAAGTGCCATTTAAAAGGAAATTATTAATACAATGATTAATTAACTAGTACATTAGTAGAGTTTCAATATCATTACATTTTTGTACTCATGGAAAGGAAAGAGAGTGTGGCTTGTACAGTAAGTAATTCATGATCAAATACTAAACACCCCATGAGTACTTCATGTCTTCATTTTATAGATTGGTATCATGGCAAATCATTCATTACTTTTATGTTAAATAGCTCAATAAATTTTTTTTTTTCTTTTTTTAATTTATTTAATGAGATTTGAATTTTTATTGGTAATGTACAGTACAGAAAGTGGCTTATGGATTTATTTGAATTGAAAATAGACAACATGTGTAGGTCAAATTTAATTTAATAATATTTCTAACATTTTTTCAATAGTTCTAACTTGTACAAATTGTTTTTCCCCTTCTTTTATACATACATTGAACAATGACATTTAGAATTTTGGATATTCAAAAAACAAGACTTAGGTCTTGGAATTTCTCACTTCACATTGTAAATAAGCAAAATGAGAGAGCCAAATCTTATTTGGTCATGAATCCAATATCTTCTAATTATTTCTACCAACATCTTCTAAGTATGCGTAATTTGTACAAATATTTTTTTCTTTTTTTATATGCACATTTAGTGGGAATTAGAACTTGGGATAATTAAATATAGTCCATGGATCATGGATTTTTTGAGAGTTAAAAAATTATAAACTTGAGTGGGCCAGGTATTATTTGGTATGAATCGAACATCTTTTAAATATTTTAGACTTGTACAAATTCATTTATTCCCTCCTTTTTATGTACATAACATTGTTCTTAGAATGTAGGGTACTTAATATTCTATATTAATTAGGATTTTTTTGTATTTATTATTATAAATATTTTTTGCATGAACACAAATCAAATTTTTTGATTTGTAAATCATAACCTTGAAATGCAAATCTAAACACATCTAGAACTTGCCAAAAAAATTTGAAATTGTTTTATATTGAACCACATTTTTGTGACAATGAACCCTAAACCCTAAACCCTTAGTCTTGTTTCATTTTGCATCTTGATGAAAAACTAACAAAGGACAATGTAGTTCAATCCCCCTTTGAAACAATACATTTATAAGTGGGGGGTCCCTTATAGATATTTAAAGTAGTAAATGATGACCTTCGGTTCTTTTTCCTACTTTGTTTTTAATCTTAGGTAAAGTTTTTTATTTATCAATTGATTTTGGACCTAAGACTTTACTTTATTGACAATTTAATGTTATAACATTTAAAAGACATTGATGTGATCTTTATTTGGTCCTTATATAAATATATATACTTCTTTGAATTAATTTATTAAGACGTATCTTCTTGATGTGACGGATTTGAGTAGGTGTGTGGTACCATTTGAGTAGGTGTATGGTACCATTTTGAAGACTTTGATTTAATCTTTACTTGGTCTTTAGACATATACACTTCTTTGGATAAATTTATTGAAGAGGTGTTTATCCTTCTAATGGATTCGATGTTTTAATAACTCAATTTGTGAGATTTCTGTATTATTATTTATTTTCTATGGTTGGTTTAGTTCTTTTTAGAAATGGATTTGTATATTATTTATAGCAAAATCCCTTTTTAGGGATGTCTTGCCCCCACTTGAATTGCCTTAAATAATTACAAGTATGAAATACCCCCAAACCATCATGCACAACTGAAATTCCATCTTTAAAAAGTCAAATTCTGTAATTATTCTTTTCTAAAAATATTTGAAAATAGTTTTCTATTAACTTGGAAATTGAAAGGGAATTTTAGACCACTAAAGGATAGAAGAATGTTTTAAGAAATCCGCAATCATTTAAAATAAAACAAATGCCAGACTTTTCAGAAATTATATGATTCAGATTTGGTGAGGAATTGCAGCTATAGTTGGAATTGGTATCGGACTACTAGTAGCGTAGAGCCACGCAAACTTGTAAAAGTCAAAACCATTACTGAAGAGCATCTATACAACTCTCATGACTCCACGATTTTCGTGGGGTCATCCTATGTTGTATTCATAATGTATAGCTGCAAAGGTCAACATAACTTTGGGAATTTTGAAATGTAATGAAATAAGTTGGAAAGTGTAAATTGAATTGAAGTTTTTTCTCTCCTGCTCTTCCATTCCCGCCAGGAATCAGGTGAATGTCGTCACTCCCGATTGCAAACATCCCTTTCCACCTTTCTCTCTCATTGTATCGATCTCTATTTTCATTGTTTTCATCTTTGTGCATTTCTACTTTGCATTGTTCATGTCTATGAATGCTTCGTGGCATTTGGTGGTCGTTTTCTTTCTGCCTATCGCGTTCTTAGAGACAACACTTCAATGCCAAACAGTCATTGTAAGCGATTTTGACCTTTTTTCTTGCTTGACGATTCTTCCTTGAAAAATTCTTAGTATTCACAGATTATGAAATAGTCCTTCATTGACAACAATGGTGTTCAAAATTTAGCTTCTCTTCTGACCAGATGTTGTTTTAATGAGTCATATCACTCTTCTTGCATTCAATTTCCCATTTTGTCACATCATTCTTTGAATCAATTAAAGTAATGTGAACGGATCACCGAGTTTTTCGACGTAAAATGCAGAATATGATAAGTGAAATAATAATTTCATGACATCGTAAATTTCGGGATTTCTTTCTATGAAACAAATATACATAGCACTTTAGCTCAACTCAAGCTAAACTGTCAGTTCTGATATAAAGACTACATAGAATCCAATTTCCAGATCTGACACTTTAGCTCGATTCGAGCTAAAGTGTTAGTTCTAGAGAACTAGATTCTTCTTGGCCAAAATGTCACAATTGACACTTCAACTCAAGTTGAGCTAAAGTGTCAATAGGAGAAAACTAGATACTTCTTGGACAAAATGTGACAACTGACACTTTAGCTCGATTTGAACTAAAGTGTCACTTGTGAGATTTTGGCCAAGAAGAATTTAGTTCTCCAAAAATTACACTTTAGCTCGACTCAAGCTAAAGCATTAGATCTATCATTTTAGCATTCAGAATCAAGCTATCAAGAACTAATACTTGAGCTCGACTTGAGCTCAAAAGCTAAAGTGTCACTTCAGGATAACTAAATTCTGACTAACTAAAATTTTAGAACTCACACTTGAGCTTGACATTTCATTCAAGCAGAATCTGGATAGCGAGAATTGAAATTTTAGTTGCAGTTGTACTAATGTATTGTTGCTTATATTTTAGCATTAGTCCAGTTTGAGGGTTAGAACAAGAACGTAATCTCATGTTCAATAATTTATAGGAAATGGTTAGTGTACATTTCAATGGGATGAATATCTTATTTTTCATTGTCATATTCAAGTACCATGGATTCCTTTACAATCCCAACCATAGACATGGACTCATCAGACGATGACTTGCAAGTTCTTGAGCAAATGAATGTTGATATACTTGAGTGCGAAGGGCTTCCGCGTCGGATGTGGAATACAAAGTGTGTTACTTTATATAATGTTGGGGAGCACTTGTTGGAGAAGATACTTGTCATAGAGTGAACTGGGAACTTGTACTTGATGCCAACGAACCTCTCAGAGAGACTCATGTGTCAATGCACATTCGAAGTCACATTCAGAAGCGTACATTCTTTGGGAGAATGTGTACTCATTGGTAGCTTGGCCTATTCAGCTTGTCCATTGTCATGGGGCAAATTTGCACGATCATGAAGCGAGGGACAATTTCAACTGTATGCAAGTGGCGCTCTTGAACCTTCCTTCCTCAAAATCTACAAGGCTATATACAAGTGCCATCAAGAACTAGCCTTGTGAAACCACATTGAAAATAAAAGACCTTTTTACGCAGGAATCAATGAATGCAGTGTCCAACAAAGTGTGTTGTAGTTAGAATTGCATTCAACCATTTCCTAGGGAGAAAATTCGGGCTTTTTGAGGATGCATGTATTGAAATTCAACATTCAAATATAGAGCCTTTATGAAGATTGAAATGTATAGACAAATTCATTGTGATGCACGTGGGAGGATGATGGTCACGATTGATAAGATAAATGTGTATTTGCGCGCATAGATGCATATTGTAGGGGTTATAGAGTCTACATTCTATGGCTATATGAAGTACATGAAAGACAATCGAGAAGCAAGGGAGCATGGTAACATGAGATTGCTAAAGCCTAGAGAGCATATTGAACAAGTCACGACTTCTTTGAAATGCATCCTAGATAGGGAGGCCAATCACATGCCACATTGTACCCGAACTATGAAGGCAGGTGACAAGATTGTGTCCAAGATTCTTCCGGACTCATTTCAATGGAAGTATCAGTTGAAAAAACTCAATGAAATCAATGCAATTTTTAGTTTGAAGGGGATTTCAACTTTGAACTTGAGCAAAATTAGATCAACCAAGTTCCCAGAGTATGATGTGAAGAAGCTAGGATATAATTTTGTTCGGTGGGCTAATTGTAACAAATATAATGAGCTTATGAAGGGTGCTTTTGCAGGATCCCAAAGTACTATGAAGTGGTCGAGGAGATTGGAGAAGCATCTAGTCATTGCTTGTGCTCATAGGGATATGTATTACATAAATCAAGATTTGTCGTTCAATTCTCCGCATGAATGTGATACCATCATACACAACAAAATGGATCATATTAAAACTGCTTATCTTGTCTTTACTTACAAAAGTAAAGAACTTGATGGCCTTGTAAAGCTGCTTGTTTCTATGACAAGTATGACTGCACATGGTCATGCTAATGTGCGCTACACACATTATGGCTTGGATCTCTTTACTCATGACTCCAACTACACCATTGATTTAATGGCAAAATTATTGAAAGATTTAGAGTTAGTACCAAAGTTTTTTTCTCGGAAGTTGTCCAAGAATTTGAAGTCAACGAATTTGTTTGAGGCGGTGCTAGAAGGTGCGGGCATGTGCAAAGTATTTCTACCACCTTTGCCAAATACCTTAACTCCAACAATGCCACTGCCATCAATTTTGAACGTACAAATGGACAATGCCATTGAGGACAACAAGAATAGATAACATCATATTCATTATTTTGGGAGTTTTCCAGTGAAATGGGAGTTGAGGATGAGACTTTCAACCATGAATTTAATATACTTGTAGACCAATGAAAACCAGGAAAGCATTGCAATGACACAGAAAGCGCATACGGAAGGTACAAATTCCAAAATCGAAGGTCAAAATTGTGACTTCTTCATAATTTATAGGAAGTCATCAAATATACATGTATTGGATGTATGTACTATAAACATAGAGCATAGGGATTGTCAAAGCTCGGAAATTGTAGAATCAAATCACAGTAGCCCCTTCACCAAATAATCTCAGACACTGTGTCGTAGCACAAGAAAGTCAGGTTGCTTCTTTAGGACCGGAAATGATCCTAAAGTGACCCGTTTATCGTTCCCACAGAGATTTAGTTGGAGGAATCTTTGTTTGTCCGGAAGAGAGGGATTTGCCTTGCCACAATAAACCCACGAACATCTACTCTAATCCGGTTAAGTCTAACTATTCTATTCTATTACCATACTCACCCTTTTAACTTCTCCTATTCACACATTATCTACAATCTATTTACAATCAAACCGGAACTGAAAAGGGAGTAGCTAGTCCGACTTTCCCGTTCTTAATAACCGGAATCGAGTTTAACCTCTGAATCAAGAGGGATCCGCGTATTGGGCTTGAGGCAGGAAGCTAAAAACCTACTGTCGCAACCTAACTTTTTGATTTTTCTCTCTATCGTGTTCTGTAACATGGAATCCGGATTGAGTAGATCCAGATTGGCACGGAAGAGGAAAGAAGAGCCAAGAGTTAGAAAGACTAGAAATATAAGCCTTGAAGTAACTGGATTAGGGAGCGGAACGGATATCGGAAACGAATCCGGTCTAGTCCCCTAACCGGAGGAACGGATCCAGGATTCGCGTCCGGAAAAACGGAAAAAAAGTAATGATGAGATTTTTGGGGTATAAAAGAGACTGTTTTAGGGTTTGTCTGTCATTTGCACCTGGGAGCACCAGCGTACTTGGTGCGCTCTCAATGCTTTGAGTTTGTGTCTACAAATTGAGTGTGTTTTTGTGTGAATTGTGCAAAGTTTGAGAGTTGTGAGTGAGCGCGTTTGTTTTCTTTACATGGACGCAGAGATTAGGAAAGAATTGACTGCGTGAGCGAGTGGGAAATTGAGAAAGAGAGAAAGAGAGGAAAAGGGAGCACCGCAGTATTTGTGCATTGAGCGATTCGGTCAAAGTCAAAAAGTGTGTGTGAGGAAACGGGACGTGCGGCTAGGAGAGAAGGGAGGTAGTGATCTAAAAGAGAGACGGATGCCGCAGTTAAAGCGCGGACGAAATCAGGTACCAGCGAGCGCTCAGAGGATAGAAATTAGAGTAAGGAAAGTGGCTCCTTTGGAGCCCAGTCGTGAGCGGAAGAGAGTCGAATTGATGGAGGACCTCTCCGTCATAGGTTGCGCAGGGTTCCTAGGGAAACCCTAGGGGTTTCGGAATGAGGCAATAGTGAGGGAGCTCATCGAAAGAGCCCCTAACCAATTCGACAACACTATCCAACCGGCTCCGCCCATGTGGACCAGGGAGATCTGGAGGAAAGTTTACGATCTGGAGGAAGGAGGCGCGGAACAGGCCAACCGAAAGGGAGACTTCGTGCGAGGGAAGTTCCGGGGAGCACGTGGGAATGCGATCCCACATGCTAGACCCATAATACTAGCATAGGACGGAAAAATTCAAAAATTGTCTCCTTCAGAAGGAAAGTTTTTGAGTTCTCCTAGGAAGTTAAAGCAAATTAGGAAAACCGGATTTCCGGATTCGGAAAAATTTCATTAGGGCTAAAAACCTAAAATCCGGAACCCTAGAAAGTTCCGGATATCGGATGACGGCGCCGGCCCTAAACCGGAAACCGGATCCGTACTAGGGACAGGGTTTTGCCGCCAAAACCTGTCCTGTACATTGGGTCCGTATAAGAGGAGGACTGTAGCCGGCCGCGGGCACACTTATCCTCTTTCTTTTGTTCTTCTGCTGGCGTATTCCGTTTTCCTCGCTTCGTTAGAATTCCGGTAGATTGAGGGACTGTGTGAGTTGCGATCGTGCAGGGGTTACCGGAGTGAAAGTTGTGAGCAAAGATTTAGGGAGAGATTGTGTGAGGATTGATCGTGAGCACAATGGCTTCTAGGGCAAGCCGGCGGAAGTTGAAGGACTTGCCTGAGGACTCAGAGGACGAGGCGCCGGCACCTGTACCTCGACCAAAGACCATCCCGGTGATGAAGGTGGTTCCGGAGGTTTCGACGGAGGAGGACCGGCTGGCGCGCCTACGGGAGCATCTCCGCAACATGGGGTGTGACGGACTCCTAGAAGTGCCGTGGGGAATCCAAGAGGAGAGCCTGGTTTCGGACATACTTCGTCCGAAAATTGGTATCTTGGATACCACCATTCGGGCGAAACCAAACCAATGGACGGTGAACACTTGGCAGGCCGTCTACAAGTTCCAGGAGGCGCCGGACAAGGTCATGGAGAAGAACCAGGAGGTGATGGAGGGAGAGTTCCGAGCACCCGCCAATCCGAAGGAAGGTAATCAGGTTTCCGACCTGGTGAATCCGGAGTACCGGGATGTGGTAGCGTTTCTCAACCCTATCCTCCATCCCACCAAGCCACGGCGAGTCGTAGCGAAGGTAGCCTCCACCATCTTGGGGAGCCTCCAGGGAAAGATGATGATGGATTGGGCAGCCATCATCCACGAGCTAGTCGGAGACTTAGTGCGTGCCCTCAAGTCCAAAAAGAAGAGCCAGAGTCCTCTTCCGGCATATATGTCTCATTTGTACGCCCACCACTCTCTACTAAAGGCGAATGAGGAGAGTGCGTACCAGGACCTAGTCCAACTGCAGCAGTACGGAGGAGAGGAGCCCTCGCCTCGAGACGGACCGGACGATGAGGACATTGAGGAAGAAGAGCCGGTCTCTCCACTAAAGAAGAGGAAATGGCGGAATAGGACGCCGCCAGTAAGTCCGTCAGAGGAGCCTCCTACACCGGAACCACATGAAGAGGTTCAGGAGGTAAAGACGGAAACCGGACCTGTTCCGAAGGGAGTCCAACCATCCTTACAACTGGTTGGGCCGATACGACCGCACACCGTCACCACTCAAGCTGAGGCCGGACCCTCCCGGACCCGGATGATAGAGGTGGAGGAGAGGGATCGGACAACCATGCGATTGGGAGGGTCGCCCCTAGAAGACATCCAGGAGATGGCTCAGCATCTAGTGTGGCGGGTAGACGATCTCTTCCAGATCTGCAAGAATTATGATGGAGCCCTCAAATGAGTATGCCGGAAGATGGCGCTAACCGACCAGAATGCCATTTTCCGGAGGACGGATGCATTGGTGGCAGCGGAGCAACAAAACAACCTCCTCATAGCAGAACAGAAGAATTTGGTAACAGAGCTGGGGGCGTTGCACGTAGAAAACCGGATGTTGCGAGACCAAGTCCGGAACTCGGAATCCCGCTATGTGGATTTAGAGAGCACCATCCGCACCACTAAGGAGACAACCCGGCTCGCAGAAGAAGCTCATCACCGGTAGATAGTGGCCTTATGCAAAAGTGTAGTTTAGCTCCGGAGCTCTCTAAAGGTCCCGGCAGACTATATCAACAAGGCCCGGCTGTTTGAAACTAACCTCGATGCAGCCGCCAGCTCAAGCCGGGTTCCTATCGTCAAATGCTTACTAGAGCAGGCAAGACGAATGGATACATCCCGGGCCGCGATGAGGGAGATGCTGGAGTACATTATGTCCACAGAGTCGGATCCGGCACCTCAATCTCCCCCGTCAGCTCAGACTTTGGTGGTTCCGGAAAGCAACGATCCGGAACCTATGGTTACGGAGGTCTCACCGGTGGTCTTGGTAAATCCAGAACTTTCACCACTAGCCAGAAGACCAGAAGGAGTGGACTAGGGAGCAGTGGTACCTCCGGGAAGTGAAGACTTGCTGCCGGTGACTCCGACCATTGACCTGACGGGTGCTTCTCTGGAAGTTCACAGCGGACGAACGGTACAGTCTTCTCCGCGTCATAAGAAGACTCAGAAGGATGCGAGAGGGAGTCCGGACACTCAGGTAGTCGGGACTAGGAGTGTAGACAGGGACACCAGCATTGTGGAAATCCCAAGATGGGGCCAAATGGGTCCGAATCTGTTTTCTCCGGAGGGTAGCCGGAAAGAGGTAAAGTTGGATCTTCTGAAGGACTATGTTCCTCCTAAAGATCCAGATTCAAAAGAATAGTATACAGTAGTGTAGTATAATACCGGAGTCCGGCCGTCAAAGCCGGAAAAATAGGATCTGGAATCTTCCGGAAATCTAGCGGACCAGTAGGAATGCTTTGTAGGATTTTTAGGATGACGTTAGTCTTAGTATAAGTAGGATTTTTAATGACCTTTCTGGTCATTCACAACTATCTCATAGTTTCAGCATTGTACCTTTTGCGGAGTTTAATTCTAAAGTGTGTCGGAGTATCCAATCTCTTATCTTTCTTGTGTACGGTATATGTTTGTGAAAGGTGTGGGTCCGTTCTTGCATTTCCGGGACTGAGAACTTATCTTGTGTGGCAAGAGTCGATGTTGTGAGAGTATCCGGATGTATTAACTTGAGGGGGAGATCAATCAGATGGTTCTGATAGTAAGGTTAGGATAGTACTGCTCGGATGCCGGTATAACCTGCGTGTAGGATATAGCCCTAGGGGAAAAGGGGTATCTGAGAGGTTGCTAGCAAACTTCCGTGTATGGAGGTATTGCCGGATGTGCCCGAATTCCGGATTGCCGAAATTCCACGTAGAATAGTGTTAAGCCCCGGCACAAGTCCAAGAAAGTACAGGAGAAACCAGCCGGTCGACAGGAGTCTCAATGTTTGGTTAAAAGTTAGAATGTCATTGTAGTTCTTGACCGTCCTTGTGTGATCTAATCCGGAAGAGCTTTCGGATTTGTGAGGCGACGGAACAGGAGGACACTTCCGGTCCATGAAGAGTTAGGTTGCTGTTAGTATTAGAGAGAGAGATAGAGAGAGTGAAAGAGAGCGTGTTTCCGGACACGGTAAGCATCCGGACGGTGGATCTGGCCACTCGTCATCCAAACCCAGGGATCCCGGAAGGGACACTGAAACGGTTTCCGGATCCTTCCGGAACCCACCAGGCACTAGTGTCCGGACCAGACCGAAAGTCCGGACTAAGCCGACGGAGAGAAAAGTGAGTACTTAGACCGGGATAGCCTATGAAACTGTAATCCACAAGTCCTCGTGGGAACGATTCCGGAGCGGTTACTCTAAGAAGGCCTTTGGTGTGAATTAAGGGCTAATTGGAGGAATACTGGTCCGACTAATTGCTACAGAGCAGCTAACCCCAAGGACGGGTACGCAATCGAAGACTGCGTCAATGCGCGGCACAGACGACTGCTGGAATTCCTAGTTCCAATTCTACATCCGAAAAAATCTACCCGGGTGACTTCCACGCTCCGAAACGCGATCTTTGGAGCCTTGAGCGAAGAGAAGCGGATGGATTGGGCGGCATTCATTCAAACGATGGTGATTGTCTTAGTCTCAAATGTGGAAAAGAGTAGGGCTACTCCGGTAAGCCCCTACCTTTTCCACCTATATAAGAATCAGAGTCTCCTGACATTAGAGGAGAACAAGGAGTGGAGGGCGCAGATGGCTCTCTGGATGTGCGGTGGATCGGATGAGGAATCCGAGACGGAACCGGATAGCCCAGAACCGGAGGAGAAGGGTGAGAACCCTAACAAGAGGAATTGGGAAGAAGAGGAAGAGGAGGAAGAGGACATTCTTCTCAACCGAAGGATGAAGAGGACGCCCAGTCTGAGGGGGTCTCCTTCGGGGCTTCGGAAGGATAAGGGACCGGAAATAGTGTAACCGGTCATCCCGAAGAAGCAGGAGCCGGTGGAAGTGGTCAGGCCGAATCCCGTTCCATCGTCCCAGTTGATGGACCTGACGGGTCCATACAACGACCTAATTCGGATTCTCAGTGTAGTGAGAGCGGATTGGGAAGTGAAGACCACGACGCTGCGTGAGGTGGCGGATTTGGTAGGAAGCGCTCCGACCAGTTCTCTGCCGGAAGCCGTGGCGAACTACATTAGCAATCCGGATGAGGTGAAGGAGTTGGAGGATAGGTTGCTGAAGCAGAATATCAACCAGCGGGAGACAGACGAGCAGGTGGTCCGGTTGTGAGGAGAAATCCAAAGCTACCGGAAGGACTTGGATGTTGGTCACGACCAAGTGAAGGCCGCAATGTCCCTGCAGGAGGAAACCAGGACTGCAATCAACCGGATGACGATAGTAGTAGGGGCATTCGGTGAGGTAATGGCGAAGGCCAAATTGTTTGATGAGGGGATACATAAGGATCCGAAACCTTCGGGTACCCGTATCACTCGCATCTTGGATGATTTTGCCAGGGAATTAGAAGAGGCAATGAAGGAATTCCGGAAGGATGCAAAGGGATTAGAGGATACCGTCCGGAAATTCCAAAGTGGGTTAGTCTCTTTATCCGGGATTTCAATCCTGGATGAGTTCGATGAGGTAGAGATATTGGAGGGGAAGTTTGAAACTCCAATATCGAAGGAGAAGGAGGCTGGAAGGACTTCTACTTCAGAAGCCCCACGGACGAGGACATGAATAACTTCTCCTGTAGAACCGGAACGAGTTCTGGAAGGGGGAGATAAAAATAGAGATTTGAGTGAGCTCTCCCCCATAGCTACTCCAGATAGTGGTGGACCCCCTCAGGAAGGATAGGTAGTTAGAAATTAGAGTGTAGGAAATTTATTAGACCGGACCTCGTTCCGGAAAGTTAGGAAAAGTTCAAATCCGAAAATCTCGGCTAGATCAGTGCCGGATTTCCGGGGAGACCTTTTTGTAAAATTCTGTATATAATTCAAGTCTCAAGACTGAGACTGGGAGTTTTTCCTTCTTGCATATGCTGTCTCTTGTGTATTGTCTATCGTTTTCTTTGTCTTCCCAAAGATTGGCCGGATAAGGGAGGAAGAGATTGAATATAGATGAGTAGAGTGTGAGAGGATCTTCTCCCCTTGTTGTCTTCTTGTGATTCCAGGTGTATGTGAACAGGTTGTAAGTGTTGGGAGTGAGTCAAGACACCTCAGTAGGTTTAGAGTTTATGATTCCAGGTGAGATAACCAGTGCTAGGCTAGACAGTAAGAGAAAGGATTCTCAAACTGTGCTAGAGCTACCAGATGGAATGTCTGGGTTAGCCTTTGAACACTTGAGAGGTCTCACCATCTGAAGAAGTAAACGGAAGAATGTTAGATTGTGATGGTACGGGCAGACGCACTTGTAGCCACCTTAGTTTCGCACGGATTACAAAAGGTAGTAAGGTCGTTGTAGTAAGTGAGGGTTGTATGGGGGATCTTTGTGTGACCTACAAGCTGGGATTACTTCTAGTTTGCTGTGAAAGATCAAATTGGATCCTGTTAGAATAGGAGGATAGATTAGCTTAGTGAACTTTCCATCACTATAAAGACCAGAAAGAGAGGAGTGCCTACCTTTCTGAAAATAAGTTGCAGATCCTTCTGAAGTGCCAACAGAGGCTAAACAAAACCGGAACAGAAGCTGAGGAAAGGAAGTCCTCGGTTAAAGTAGTACGAGATCCGGTCGGAAGTGTGAGTTCCGGGTTGGTTCTTGTAGGTTGTCGATCGAGTTTGATTCGGGTCAGTGTTAGTCTGGACCGGATTAGTTTATAGGAAAATTAGGAAATCATCCGGTATTTTGGGAAAAAAAGGTGAGAGAAGTATAACTAAGAATAATGGAATTAGGAAACTTTCCTCAAATCACCTAGTAACACGAAACACTTCACAGAACCTCTTGGGTTCGATCTTTAGAGTCACTTTGTTATGCTTTAAAGAGGTTTTTGTGAGCATAATAGGAAATTTCACTTATCCTGTGCTGCGACACCTACCCTCTAAGTTTTAGAGTGACAAGAGATCCACTGTAAAAAAAAGAAGAAAAACACAACTCAACAAAGTCTAATTCCGGCCAAACTCTCCTTTACAGCTGAACCGGATAGCTAACGGGATCAGCAAGTCACACAAGGTATTGTTGGCTAGAATACTAACTTGGACTACAACGACGGCCTATTAGTTAATCTGGATTCCTGGCAAAATCCGGAATGGCTGAGTTAGGGAGTTGTTACCTCCCCTTCAGAATTCTGATTAAGTTTGAACCTATTGACCGGAAAACGGGAGCTACTTTGGAACAGTCAACAGTTATACTCCGCACACATCCAGGACTATCAAAACTCAACTAGAAACACGAACCGGTCACACTTGGGTCCAGAAAACATCCTCGCTCGCAATCTCTCTTCAAAAATCCGGACAATCTTAATATCCGGGCACACTCCCTCGTTACCTATTCCTGCTGTGGGAATGTGATCCTACATGCTAGACCCATAATACTAGCATATGACGGAAAAATTCAAAAATTGTCTCCATAAAAAGGAAAGTTTTTGAGTTCTCCTAGGAAGTTAGGTCAATTTAGGAAAATTGGATTTCCGGATCCGGTAAAATTTCATTAGGGCTAAAAACCTAATTCCAGAACCCTAGAAAATTCCGGAAATCGGATGACGGCGCCGGCCCAAAAAACCGGAAACCGGATCCGTACTAGGGATAGGGTTTTGCCGCCAAAATCTGTCCCGTACATCGGGCCAGTATAAGAGGGGGATTGTAGCTGTCGTAGCACAGAGTAAGTAAATTCCCTGTTATACCCTCAAAAATCACCCTAGAGCATAACTTGATGACCCTAAAGATCGAACCCACGAGATCCTGTGAAGTATCTAGCCTTATTAAGCGATTAAGCCCAGTCAGCTTTTCCTTTCCTAAAATCCGGTCCTAACACAGGAACCGGAAACTTCCCAAACACCCAGAAAACCCTAAACCGGATTATTTCCTACTTCCGGTTTGGCCGTCAGACGGATTCTCACTATCCAGGAATCCGCTCATATCCGGTCTTAGACTAATCTGGTCCTAAATTCCTCTCCGAACTAATCCGCTCCGGATCACCTTTCTAGTCTCTTATCCTCTCCCGGTTTGGTTTTGCCTCTGTTTCACCATCAGAGGGGTCGCCTCTTGGATTTGAAAGTAGTAGGCCCACCACTCCTCCCGCGGATTATAGTGACTGGAGACCCACTTCCTATCTTCCTATCCTCCTACTCTAATCCGGATCCGGTTTGACCCCTCACAATCACCCTGATAGCAATCCGGATGATAGGTCACACAAGGGTCCCCCGTACGATCCTCTCATACTACAACGACCTCAGCACTCGTCCCGATCCGTACGAAGTCAGGTGGCTGCAAGTGTATCCGCCCATGCCATCACTCACCAAAGTCCTTTCCGTTTTACCACTCACGGTGGCGAGACCTCACAGAAGATCGGATGCTCAACCGGAATTCCCATCCGGGAGACTTAGCGTGATCAAGGACTCCCTCCCTAACCACCTAATCCTAACAACGGCTTTCTCACCCGGAAATCTTGAACTCCAGCTATGTTGAGGGACCAGAATTCACTCCCAACTCTTGACTACCCACTCACATGCACATGACCAGGAACTAAGATACCAAAGGGGACAATCCTCCAACACACTCGCACGCGTCAACCTGATTCCTTGTCATACACCACTGCCACGCTTGGGAGAAAAGTACACACACAAAGGAAACAATAGAAGACGAGAGAAAGTTTGCAAAAGAAGGCCCACGCCACCCCCGTAGGGACTGGCTTATATACATTTTGAATTTACAAGGGCGCAAAAAGCCCGCGAAAGACTACCGTCATTCTGGCGGAACTTCCGGTTGACCTAACTAGCTCTAACTGGATCCCCAATCCGGTTCACCTACAAATCCGGTTTCAGTCCCAATCCGGTTTCAATCCTATTCCTAAGTATTTACAATTCTACCTCACTCTCTCCTAGCCACACGTCTCGTTCCTCTCTTTTCACCCTCCGATCTCAACCGGAAACCTGCAGGCCATAGAAACACAAGGAAAAGAGGCGCACCAACAACCACACTCCAGCTCCAACTTTAAGGTACATGGCTGAAAAACACAAGGCGCGCGCACAACATTCATAGAAGGCGAAGATGGCAAAAGGGACTAAGACTGGGGTGACCAATCGTTATATACCCCTAATTCCCTAAGACACGTCAACATGACCGTTTCCGATCTGGTTCATGAATCCGGTCCAGGTAGTGATCCGGTCCGACCAAAATACGGATAAGAATCCGTTTCCATTTTGTCACCAATCCGGATAGAATCTGACCCGATTTGCCGCTATCTTTTTGTCGCTAATAATTTCCGGTTTCCTACAATTTCTTAACCGGATCTGGATACCTAGGCATTGGTTTCCGTTCCGATTTTAATTAATTCAAAGAAAACCAAAAATTTGAATTGTGACAGTAGCCGGCAGTGGGCACGAGTATCTCTTTGTTTGTTCTCCCGCCGGTGTATTCCGTCTTCCTAGCTTTGTGAGAATTCCGGTAGATTGAGGGACTATATGAGTTGCGATCGTGTAGGGGTTACCGGAGTGAAAGTTGTGAGTAGGAGAGTTAGGGAGAGATTGTATAAGGGTTGTTTGTAAGCACAATGACTTCCAAGGCAAGCCGCCGGAAGTTGAAGGATCTGCCCGTGGACTTGGAGGACGAGATGCCGCCACCGGTGCCCCGACCGAGGACCATCTCGGTGATGAAGGTGGTTCCGGAGGTTCCGACGGAGGAGGACTAGTTGATGCGCTTGCTGGAGGACCTCAACAACATGGGGTGTGATGGGCTCCTGGAGGTGCCGTGGGGGATCCGGGAGGAGAGTCTGGTGTCTGACATACTTCGTCCGGAAAGTAGCATCTTGGATATCACCATCCGGGCGAAGCCAGACCTATGGACGGTTAACACATGGAGGGCCGTCTACAAGTTCCAGGAAGTGCCGAACAAGATTATGGAGAAGAATCAGGAGGTGATGGAGGGCGAATTCCGGGCGCCCGCCAACTCGAAGGAAGGTCACCAGGTTTCCGACCTGGTGAATCCAGAGTACTGGGATGTGATAGCATTTCTTAATCCTATCCTCCATCCCACCAAGCCGCAGCGAGTAGTAGCAAAGGTGGCCTCCGCCATCTTGGGGAGCCTCCAGGATAAAATGATGATGGATTGGGCAACCATCATCCATGAGTTGATCGGGGACTTGGCGCGTTCCCTCCGGTCCGGGAAGAAAGGTCAGAGTCCCCTTTCGGCGTATCCGTCCCATCTATATGCTCATCACTCTCTGCTCAAGGCAAACGAGGAGAGTGCCTATCAAGACCTAGTCCAGCTCCAACAGTACGGGGGAGAAGAACCCTCGCCTCGAGACGGACCGGACGATGAGGAGACGAAGGACGAGTAGCCGCCCTCTCCTCTAAAGAAGAGGCAACGGCGGAATAGGACGCCGCCGGTGAATCCATCAGAGGAGCCTCCCGCACCGGAGCCACAGGAAGAAGAAGTTCAAGAGTAGAAGACGGAGAATGACCAGCCCCGGAAGAAGTCCGACCTTCCCTACAATTGGTCGGGCCGGTACGATCGTACACTGTTGCCACTCAGGCCGAGGCCGGACCCTCCTGGACCAGGAGGATGAAGTAGAGGAGGGAGATAGGACCACCATGCGATTGGGAGGGACGCCCTTAGAGGACATCTAGGAGATGGCTCAGTACTTGGTGTGGCGGGCGGATGACCTCACCAAGATCTGCGAGAACTACGATGGGGCTCTCAAACGGGTGTGCCGGAAGATGGCACTAACCAATCGGAATGCCATCTTCTGAAGGACGGATGCGTTGGTGGCGGCGGAGCAGCAAAACGGCCTCCTCATAGAAGAACAAAAGAAGCTGGTGACGGAGCTGGGAACGTTGCGCGTAGAGAACCGGACGTTGTGGGACCAAGTCCGGGACTCAGAATCTAGATGTGTGGATTTGGAGAGCACTCTCCGCACAGCCCAGGAAACTGCCCGACGCACAGAAGAGGACCATTGCCGGTAGATAGCGGCATTGTGTCAAGGAATAGTTCGGCTCCGGAGCTCTTTGGACGTACCTGTGGATTGTATCAATAAAGCCTGGATGTTTGAAGCCAACCTTGACGCAGCCGCCAGCTCAAGTCGGGTTCACATTGTCAAGTGCTTGTTAGAGCAGGCGAGACGGATGGATGCATCCCGGGCAGAGATGCAGGAGATGATGGAGTATTTGGCTTCCACTGAGTCAGATCCGGTAACTCCGTCTTCCCCCTCCGCGCAAACTTTGGTGGTCCCGGAAGGCAGCAACCCGGAACATATGGTTACTGAAGCATCACTGGTGGTACTGGTGAATCCGGAACTTTCACCACCAGCCAGAAGGAGTGGATTGGGGAGCCGTGGTACCTCAAGGAAGTGAAGACCTACTTCCGGTGACTCCGACCATCGACTTGACGGGTACTTCTCCGGAAGCTCACACTAGTCGGACGGTATAGTCTTCTCCTCGTCATAAGAAGACCCAGAAGGATTCCCGGGGGAGTCTGGAAGTTCCGGTAGTCAGGAGTGACCTGGAGTGTAGACAGGGACACCAATATCGTGGAAGTCCAAAGATGGGGACAAAGGAGTCTAAATCTGTTTTCTCCGGAGAGTAGTCAGAAGGAGGTAAAGTTGGATCTACTAAAGGACTATGTTCTTCCTAAGGATCCAAATTCCAAGGAATAGTGTGCAGTAGTGTAGTATAGCGGCAATATCGGAGTCCGGCCGTCAAAGCCGAAAAAATAGGATCTGGGATTTACTGGAACTCTAGCGGGCCAGTAAAAATGTTTTGTAGGATTTTTAGGATGATGTTAGTCTTAGTACAAGTAGGAGTTTTGATGGCCTTTCTGATCATTCACAACCATCTCATAGTTTCAGCATTGTACCTTTTTCTGGGCTTAATTCTAAGTGTTTGGAGTATCCATTCTCTTATCTTTTTGTTATATGGTCTATGTTTGTGGGAGGTGTGGGTCCATTCTTGCGTTTCCGGAAACTGAGAACTTACCTTGTGTAGCAAAAGTCAATTTCGTGAGAGTATCCGGATGTACTAATTTGAGGGGGAGATCAACCGGATGGCAGTAGTGTTAGTGTAGTACTGCTCGGATGCCGGTATAGCTTGCGTGTAGAATACAACCTTAGGTGAAAGGGGTATCTGAGAGGCTGCTAGCAACTTTCGTGTACGGAAGTATTGCAAGACGTGCTCAAATTCTGGATTGCTGGAATTCCCCGTAGAACAGAGTCAAAGCCCCGGCGCAAGCCCAAGAAAGTACAGAAAAAACCACCCGATCGACAAGAGGCTCAGTGCTCGATTAAAGGTTAGAATGTTGTTGTAGTCCTTGACCGTCCCTGCGTGAGCTAATCCGGAAAGCCTTCCAGATTTGTGAGGCGACGGAACAGGAGGACACTTCCAGTCCCTAAAGAGTTAGGTTAGTACTAGTAGGAGAGAGAGAGAAAGAGAGAAAGAGAGCGTGTTTCCGGACTCGGTAAGCATCTAGACGGTGGATCTGGCCACTCGTCACCCAAACCCAAGGATCCCAGAAGGGGCACTGAACGGTTTCCGGATTCTTCCGGAACCCATCCGGCACTAGTGGCCAGACCGGACCTATAGTCCGGAGTAGTCTGATGGAGAGAAAGTGAATGCTTAGATTGGGTTATCCTATAGATTTGTAATCCTCAAGTCCTCGTGGGAATGATTCCGGAGCAGTTTAGTCTAAGTGGGCCTTTGGTGTAAATTAAGGGCTAATTGGAGGAATACTGGTCCGACTAATCACTACACCTACAATCTCTACAAAACATACATCAATGGTTTTCCACCACCAAAGCACACGCCGCCACCTCAAATTATGAACCAGAAAGCTGATTTGGATTGCACAATGCTAGGAAAAACAAAGTATGGAAATGCACACCGAATTAACAATAACTGGCTAACTAAATACTAAACAACCCATAGGACTCCTCAATCCATGGGAATCAAAATCTACCTTCCCTGAATCAATACGTGCCCTCCTCCTCATCTACAAAAATGACGTAGACTAGTATAATCCTGGAACTAGCCGTTAAAATTCCCGTTCCGATAAATCCGGATCCAGGAAGTCAATTCTACCTTTCTTGCGAAAAATGATTTACAAAATACTTTCTTCCAAAAACTTGGGTTTTCAGCCGAGATTCTAACCTACCTATCTGTCCTACTCTAACTTTTCTGTCGCTTCCCCGGTGTTGCATTTGGTTTCGGGGTGCCCTTCCGCGCTGGTTGTTTCCGGACGGAACCGAAAACTGTCTTCCATTTCTTGGCCTTGGAGGACTCAGCCTTGGTCTTGGCTCTCTTCTTCTTCGATGTGGCCAATTCCTCATCCGGATCAGAGTATGGTTCGGACTCCTTTTTGGATTCAGAACTAGAATCCTCTTCTTCCTCCTCTTCTTCTGAACCCTCATTTTCTTCTTCTTCCTCTGACTTCGCCCGGGTTGGTTTCCTTGCTGATGGAGGCCTTGGAGTCTTCATCTTCGCCTGGATAGGGGTGGGAGAGGCCTTTGAAATCTTGCTCTGCGGCGTCCCTAAATCTACCTCTTCTACTTTCACCTTTCCCCGCAATACTGATCCGGGTGTTGGTGTGTGCGCAGTTTCGGTTTCCGGGGTAACCGTCTCCTTAGTATGAGTGACTATCATCACATCTTCAGATGAATGTCCGGATTTCTCCCGTGTCATTTGGGATGTTTGCTTGGTCTCCAACCGCGGTGGCTTGGATGGAGTTGCTTCTGTTGTACCAACCATTTCTGGTTTTGATTTCGGTTGGAGAGGTGGACTGACCTCCCCCATGACCTCTCTCAATTGAATAAGTAGCTGCTCCATCTTGGAGTTGAAGGATACTAGGACATGAATGACTTTGTCCCCTAGCTTTTCTACACCTTCCAAAACCTTCTTATCAAATAATCTAGCCTTGTTCAATGTTTCTGTTGGAAGGATGATGAACTCCCTAATCCGGTCAATCATCTCTATAGTTTGAACTGAATAATTCCGGTTATGCTCACTTTCCTGTTTCTGTCTACTCAATTTTTCTTTCAGGGACAGCAATTCATCCACCAAATCTTGATACTTAGCCTTTCCGGATTTTTCCTCAGCATCATCTATCAAGTTCTGGATTTGCTCTACACACTCTGTCTTAGGAATATCCCCCAACATCTCACATACCTTTTTCAAGGTACTTCTCTCTTTCTCATGTTCTTCCCGGACTTTCTTGAGCTCCCCTATAATCGACCCTAAAGGATAGCTGTTCCAGATTGGATCCTTTTCTTCCTCTATCTGAACCTCTTTCCCTTTCTTCTTTTCCAGTTCCGGTTTTCCCAACGAACCGAAAGCCTCTCTCTTAACCTCTCTCTCTTCCATCTCATCATTGGAGTCAGGTTTCATCCCGTGGGCCAGTTTGACCTTCTGGACTGTGTATTCTTGTCTCTCTTGTGCCCTCATACAATCTTGGGTAAGATACAAATGAAAAAAAAATGGGGAAATGCTAGATGGTTTAGTCTTTCCCACTCCCTTGCATAGTTTGGCGACATAATCTCTTAAGACTAACCCCCAATCTACCTTCCTGTCTTCGGACAATGCACCAAAGATCGTATTTCCCAAAGTGATGGTCATCCGGTTTCCTCTATCCGGACTGAGAATCGGAACTAGAAATTCTAGCACCCTCTTCTCTCGTTCATCCTTGCAGTCACTCACTGTGTATCCATCTTTTGTATGAGGGGCGTTCCAAAACTTACCCATCGTGGACTTGTCTGTCCGGAATGCCAGCCCTTCTTCGCCCCGGGCAAAACTGTAAACCTCTCGCCATACTCCTGCGGTCCACTCCTCACGGTCTTCCTCCATTCGTTCGACTGCGGATGCAATATCTCCCACACCATCACTTCGTCTTTGAAACTCTAGGGCCTTTCTATCAGCCCTACACAGCCTATCTGACTAAGATCCTCCACCAGGACGGCTCTCTCTTCTGCATCTTCTGGAATAACTAGAACAATGTTTCTAAGTGATATCTTTGTGGTGGGGGTCTCTTCCTCAGCCTCACTCCCAGATGTCGCAACCTAATCTTTTGATTTTTCTCTCTATTGTGTTCTGTACCACAAAAGGTCGCACCCTATACACTTATAAGAGGGGTACTTTTTAAGTTGGGGGTAGATGATGTTCTAAGGAGATGTTTAGAGGATGCAGAACAGAAGAAAGTCATCCGAGCGCTGCATGCTAGGAATTCAGGTGGACACTTTGCTTTGGTTACACTAGAAGAAAAACGTGTCCACCACAACCGGCCGTTCTGCCACTAGTGTCCTATGCAACTATCCTGCGACTGAAATCCTCTCTATTTGCATCAAATTTAATTTAATTGTTTTATATTATTGTTTTTATCGCAAAGCAGTCAATCTATAGTTGTAAAAATGACTAGGAAACAACTAGAGAAAAATTGCAACTATAAAATGACCAAAGTTATTTCTTAGTCATTTTCTAGTTGTTTCCTAGTTGCTTTCTAGTTGTACTTTAGTTGTATGGCAAATTTCATTAAAATGGTAGCATTCTATATTTCTCTGTGCAATTTTTCAATCTGCGGGGTTTCAATTGCAAAATGACATCTAAGACTAATATAGATTATGTACATCTAGAACATTTATAGATTTCAAAAATCTAGGATTCATAGAGATTTTAGACTATGGGATTTTAAAAAATTAGTAAAAATCTAGATTTTAGATATCTAGGACTTTTATAGATTTTAGAAATCTAGGATGGATATAGATTTCAGATTGCACAGTCTAAACTGTTAAAAGTGCCAAATAATGGAATGTCTCCATTTTAATGAAATTGCCCATTTGGTTTTTAGTCATTTTACACTCTTAGAAAATTTAGCTATTTTGTTGATTTGACTATATAGATTTGTTTCACTAATTTACTAAAAATTGAGTTTTGTAGTAGTAAAACTAGTTGTTTCCTAGTCACTTTTAAGTCATACATTAGTTGTCTTAGTTGCTTCCTAATCATTGTTAAGTCATACATTAGTTGTTTCTTAGTTGTTTTTCAATATCTTAGTTGCTTCTTAGTCATTTTTTAGTATCTCAGTTGTCCCATATCTATTGTCAAGAGTACCTTAAAGTTGGACATATAAGACTTGTAAGCTATTGTTGTCTTATGCAATGAATTGTGTTGGTAGAATTCTAAGATTTCTATAGTTTGTAGATTTCTACAATATTTAGAATTCTATAGAATACAAAATTCTACAACCAATAGAAATTTTTTTAAAATTGAAAATTAAGAAATTTTAAAATCTATAAAATTGTAAAGTTTCCTAAACTAATGAAATCTATTAAATACCAATTTTTGAATTTTTGAAATCTAGGAAGAAGGTAGTTCAAAAGTTCTGAAATCTAGAAAAAGGTAGATTTGAAATTCTAAAATCTTGAAAAAAGTAGATCTGAAATTTAGAAATCTAGAAAAAAAAGTAGATTTAAAATCCTAAAATCTAGAAAAAGGTAGATTTGGAATTTTGAAATCTACAAATCATCAAGACTAGTGTTTTAATAATCTACAAATTTACAAGTTGCAAATGAGTCACAGACAAGGTGTATTGCTACAAACGTTTCCTAGATTCTAAAGTGTCCACTGCGACTACAAAATTCCAAATTATCACTAGTTGCAATCCAGTCGCAAATGTCCGATGCAACTGAAAAACCAGTTGCGTAGTGTAGTCGCAGAACCCCCTTTTTTCTTCTAGTGTTAGTACAGTTAACTGTATTCGTACCGCTGGATACTGGTGGCCACGCTTACATAAAGATGTCCGAAATTTTGTTAAGAGCTGTGATCAATGTCAGCAGACCGGAGTTCCATCTTTCCGAAATCACTGGCCGCTAACTCCTATCATTCCTTTAGCTCCTTTTGAGAAATGAGGGATCGATTTTATTGGAATCATCTTTCCGGTTAGTGCAAGGAGGAAGAGGTACATTATATTGGCCACGGACTATGCAACCAAATGGGTAGAGGCTCGAGCCACACAAAGAAATGACGCTGAGACTTCCGCTAACTTTCTTTTTGAAGAAATTCTTATGAGGTTTGGCCATCCACTCGAATTGGTTAGCAACTGGGGAACCCATTTCCTAAACGATGTCATCATCGACCTAACAACGAAGTATTTTATCAAGCACCGGAAGACCACTCCTTATAATCCGAAAGCAAACGGATTAACCGAGCGGGCGAACGGGATTATTGGTAAGATTCTCAACAAGATGGTTTCCACACACAAAACAGATTGGGATCGGAAACTACCTTCGGCAATCCATGCGTACAACACTACGGAGAAAACAACCATGGGACAAACGCCGTATTTTTTAGTTTTTGGACAAGAAGCAGTCCATGGGATCGAGTTAGAAGTGGAAACATTCCGAGTCATGGCAGCACGACATGGAAGGTCAAGATCGGACATTCATCCAAGACTGATTGCAATTGAAGAACTAGAAGAGATCCGAGAACTAGCCTTGGACCGGACAAGGGAAGTCTAGGTGAGGAGGAAGATGACGCATGACCGGAAGATCCCAACTGACCACGGAATAAGGAAAGGAGAGCTGGTACTGCTTTATGACAATAGACATAGAGATTTTCCAGGTAAATTACACACCTGATGGATGGGACCTTATAGGGTCAATGAAGTCTTCCTGAATGGATCTCTGCAACTAGAGGATCTTCAAGGATACTAGCTCGATACCCGTGTGAATAGATCAAGGGTGAAGAAATACACAGAAGCCATTTCTTCCAAAGAATCCTCTACCTGATGTTTGCGGGGACGCTCACAGATGAGGGGGGTAATGTCGCAACCTAACTTTTTGATTTTTCTCTCTATCGTGTTCTGTAACACGGAATCCGGATTGAATAGACCCGGATTAGCATGGAAAATGAAAGAAAAGCCAAGGGTTAGAAAGACTAGAAACATAAGCCATGAATGAACCAGATTAGGGAATGGAACGAATATTGGAAACGTATCCGGTCTAGTCCCCTAATCAGAGGAACGGATCCAAAATTCGCGTCTGGAAAATCGAAAAAAAGTAATGATGAGGTTTTTGGGGTATAAAAGAGACTGTTTTAGGGTTTGTCTGTCATTTGCACCTAGGAGCACCAGCGTACTTGGTGCGCTCTCAGTGCTTTGAGTTGTGTCTGCAAATTGAGTGTGTTTTTGTGTAAATTGTCTAAAGTCTGAGAATTGTGAGTAAGCGCGTTTGTTTTCTTTACACGGGCGTAGAGATTAGAATAGAATTGAGTGCATGAGCAAGGCGGAAATTCAAAAAGAGAGAGAGAGTAGGAAATTTTGTTAGACCGGACCTCGTTCCGGAAAGTTAGGAAAAGTTCAGATCCGAAAATCTCGGCCGGATAAGTGCCGGATTTCCGGGGAGACCTTTTTGTAAATTCTGTATATAATTCAAGTCTCAAGACTGAGACTGAGAGTTTTTCCTTCTTGTATATACTGTCTCTTGTGTATTGTCTATTGTTTTCCTTGTCTTCCCAAAGATTGGCCGGATAAGGGAGGGAGAGATTGAGTATAGATGAGCAGAGTGTGAGAGGATCTTCTCCCCTTGTTGTCTTCTTGTGATTGCAGGTGCATGTGAATAGGTTGTAAATGTTGGGAGTGAGTCAAGACACCTCAGTAGGTTTAAGGTTTATAATTTCGGGTGAGATAACTAGTACTAAGTTAGGCAGTAAGAGGAAGGATCCTCAAACTGTGCTAAGAGCTGCTAGATGGAATGTCTGGATTAGCCTCTGAACACTTGAGAGGTCTCACCATCTGAAGAAGTAAACGGAAGAACGTTAGATTATGCTGGTATGGGCAGACGCACTTGTAGCCACCTTAGTTTCGCACGGATTGCAAAAGTTAGATAGTAAAGTCGTTGTAGTAAGTGAGGGTCGTATGGGGGATCTTTGTGTGACCTACAGGCTGAGATTACTTCCAATTTGTTGTGAAAGATCAAACCGGATCCTATTAAGATAGGAGAATAGATTAGCTTAGTGAACTTTCCATCACTATAAAAAACGGAAAGAGAGGAGTGTCTACCTCTCTGAAAATAAGTGACAGATCCCTCTGAAGTGCCGACAGAGGCTAAACAGAACCGGAATAGAAGTTGAGGAAAGGAAGCCCTCGATTAAAGTAGTACGAGATCCGGTCGGAAGTGTGAATTCCAGGTTGGTTCTTGAAGGTTGTCAACTAAGTTTGATTCGGGTCAGTGTTAGTCTGGACCGGATTAGTTTATAGGAAAATTAGGAAATCATCTGGTATTTTGGGAAAAAAAGGTGAGAGAGGTATAACCAAGAATAATGGAATTAGGAAACTTTCCTCAAATCACCTAGTAACACGAAATACTTTACAGAGTCTCTTGGGTTTGATCTTTAGAGTCACTTTATTATGCTTTAAAGAGGTTTTTGTGAGCATAATAGGAAATTTCACTTACCCTGTGCTGCGACACCAGACATGGTTGTAGTGCTCTCCTTTCTTCTTTTGAGACTACCCCTCACAGTAGTTGCTCGCACTGCAGCACTGGCTTACTTGGAAACTCAAATTGTTAAAAAAAAAGCGGAAACTCTCCAATCAACTATGAACCTTAATGGAAACAAGTCCCAAATTATAATGTGCCGAAGAAACTGGAAAAAGGTCTGACATTGAATTCTTTCTATTTCCCGTTTCCAACCGTTGGTTTTGACGTTTCCAGTCACTGGACCATTAAAACGGCTGTTGGAGGTTTGCCATGAAATCCTCCGGACCACTACTTTGCTCATCATTATCCGAGGATGACTGTTAACTTCCGATTTCCGGTTTCTACTGAGCCCTGTCTTTTGGAATACCGACTGAAATCAATCCCGTTCCCGGTTATTGATTTTCCGGCTCTGGTTTTCAAGAGTAACCATTAACTCTATTATGGAGTTAAGGTTTTCCGATTTTCCGGTTCTAGTTCTTCTCTCTCCTTGCTCTATTTTTATAGCAAAAAGACAAAAAATTTATGTAGATGAACCTACTATGTCCTCAATTCTTCCTAAAAACTTCTAAGGCCCTATTTAGGACTCCCACACATTGCATTGTACAAAGTGCAATGCAAAAGATTATTTAGTAAAGGGGACACTATGATTCGACCCTACAACTTCCGAGCTCCAACAACCCCTACATTAGTCTCTACTATTGATAAAATCGGGCTCAAGACCTTCTAATGTTTAGGGTTTATTATTTCTCTACTCTCTATGCAAACTTAGGGATTGTCAAGCCTATATGTACATAATTAGAACCTCTTCTACATGCAATTGTACATTATATACAAGATGTAGTCCTCATTTTCTCCCGAGCCTTTAGAATTTCTTGTCCCCGACTGTGCCCCCCTTGTTAATCTGTCCGAGGTCGCGAATATGTTGCCTCCTTTGTGCTTGCAACGACCTTCTCTCCCAGACGCCCCAACTGGAAGTTGAAACAACAGTACAAAACAATCCACTGTGTTTTTGTTTCTTCAACCTCCCTTATTCCAACAAAACCTGTGGACATAGAATGGACTGCCTAAGAGAAGTAACTAGAACCGATTCTCGAAGCGGACTATTTGGAAACTTGGACTTCTCTTCTACTATGGACGTTGGATAATTTGCGTCTCCATAAAGCTCAAGCCCATCATCCAATAGTTTAGGGTCATCTCGGACCATCACCCATGTACTGTTATAGAACATCAGTATTGAGCAGTTTTAAATGTATAGTATATGAACCCCTAGTATTGACGGAAGACTATCACTTACAAATTCCTAAACCCTAAATGGGAGACTCTAGAGTGATTGTAACTACAAGATGAAAAGAAGTTTTTATTACTAAATACAAAAAAAAACAATGAAATGATAGACAAAACATGTATGTAATAACAAAATTCTGGAATCTATACAATAATTATCCAAAACTCGACATTTTAAAGAAAGTAATCACATGTATAGAATTTATAATTTGTATCATTGAATACATCTTATTGGATTTCTCCACCTCCACTATAATGGATAAATAGCAATTTTTTCCATGATCTAAATGTGTATACTACGAATGTGACCTATGTTTCAACATCTCCATTGCTTTCAATAGCTTAGGCCCTCGACTATATCCATTGCTACTTGCAGATCTTTAGCAAACCTCTCGCCTCTACATCTTCAAGGACTTCCGTTTCCAAGCGTCCCATGGACAACAAACAAAATGAAGTAGCGGCAATCCATCATGTGTCTTGCATTGCCGTTTGGCGTTGCCCAACCAAGACGGAGAAGGGTGAAGAGGCAACATGTCTTCAGATATTGAACGACATTCTACATGTTTTATGAGACCCACATCCATAAAAGTTTTGTTACTAGTGGAAATACACATGGGCATTGTGTCCTGCACTTGCCACGAGAAATTATATAAGACATTCAACCAAAAAACATACTGATAGAAACCTCAAAAACAAATAGGATTGAGACGACAAAGACTGTAAAAAACACACCTCTACAACCACTAGCCCACTCATTTCTTCGTTGTAGAGTTTTCTCTGCGCTTCAGAATTCATTCTAAAGCCATCTCGTGGGGACATTGACTATGGATAGGACTTCAAAGGAGACGGAGAGTACACTAATTTTGAGCGGCTTCCACCATTGGGAGGACTATCAACAACATCGTCATCTATGTCCATGACTGAAAATCCATTGTAGATTGAGCCGTGGTTGCCGAATACATGATGTGCCAAACTCCACCTCCTGACATAGTGAGCTTTCCACAACCAATGAGGGAATTAATAGACATCACACATTTTTCTCCACATTTGAAGTAACATAAATTTACAACACAAAAATGTTCACTGACATGTGTTTCATTAACGTGCAATCATATTCTAATTTCGACACTAGACACACACTTCTATCCCAAAACAATCAGAGGGGGAGTCAATACCCTATCGGTCCTACGACCTCTTTTCTTCAAGAGGTGGATAAGAACGGAACCAGATTTCTCCTAGCCTAAGGTCTTTGCATTGCGCTGCAGGAGATTTTTGGGGAGCCACGTAAGGCCAAGTGTTGCACAAACTCCAGTCATTGAAAAGATCATTAGAGACCCTAAGCGCCCTCTCAAGCTGCTTGTACTTGAACTGGCCGAATTCATGAATGAGTTGGATGTCCCCAATAGGATTGTCTCTACGGAAGGGGTATAAGTCTACAGGCCTCTCCATGTGCAACCTCCTAATCCACGGAAGAAGTTTAAGAATGAAGGTTTCATCACTCGCACCAAGTCCTTCAAACGACCACAGATGAAAGAGCACCATACTTGTTGGGTAGTTCGTGACTGTCGTCCACTATAATAGTGTTATCCATGGTGAAGATTGAATCCTCCAAATTGTATAACTTCTCCAATGGTTTCAAGTACAGGTCCTTGTTGGACCCTAGAAACCTGAAGTTGACTAGCTTCCCATCTCTCCCATTGTGCTTCATGACGCTACATTGTTCTTGACCTAGGACATACAAGGGAGGGTCTAGGCCACAAAAAAGGTAGTTGGAAATGCTCTGGGCAAACGACCTAGACATTGAGCTCCATATCATGACGTTTGCGATGGAGGATAGCTCACGCAGGAACCTCTTCATGTGAGGTCAAATAGTGACCCTGCTCATTTCTATGGTGACGTCTTCTACTCTAGGAACTACCTCACCGGGGGAGCAAAATCTCCTTTCTTTAATGTGATACCTCTCAACGTCACAAACGCAGAGTACATTCAGATCCAGGACGACATTCAACCATTTTTATGCCGACTTGGATGTGAATGGGCTACAAATTTGCCCTTCAGTTGGACTTCTCTCACTGCTACCCTGCTCATGACAAACAAAGACACAGTGCAAATTAAGTTGATGCAGAAGATGATGCGAATAATGTTGACATGCCTATTAGACTATCAACCACATCGACCAAAGGGAAAAAACAAATTTGGAAAACATGGGACAGACGAACACTATGAGATGTATACTAATATACACATCACGAAGAACATACCGGCACATCTGCTAATGGAATCGACGATGACACTTTGAGTTCCTCCCCCTCCTTCTCCTCTAACGAAGCCTCTGTTGCAGGAGGCGCCTCCTCGGGCATGCCATCTTGAAATTGAAGAACATCCAGGTCGACCCTCTCCACTTGGGGAGATGGAAGACACATCTTTGGCTCCGGGTTCACGGAGCGAGGCTCAATCAAGTCGATCACAACAGCATCGCACAAAATGTGGACAGGAGCGCTTTCTACAGACACGATTTCTGAGACTGCAAAATTCACACCAAAGAATGATATATAAGAGATCAATTTTATTTCACTGTCTCAATGCGAGAGTAAATGGTACAATATACACAATGGCCTACAAAAACTAAGCCTATCTACCACTAACTATACTCTTCTGACTACAAACCAATGGAAGAGGCTTTAACTCAAATCGAGTTAAAAAGGGGCTGAGAGAGTCATAGGGAACAACCTGGAGAAACACCATTTATAGGGCCCTGTGACTGCTCGGCCCCTCTTCCATCCATTGAGTCCTGCTTCGCGGCCTCCTCCTTGGCGGTCTCGGTCAGATCCCTGTCCAACATGTCCTCGCTTGGCGCAGACTCAAATTGGTTTGGTGTAGAACTAGGTGACACTTTAGCGAGAAAATTCTCGGACGTGCCCGCTCCACTAGTTATGTTGGACGAAGGAGTGTGTACCTGTCTAGCACTATCAGTTGACCCCTACGAGTGGTTGGAAAGCAGCAGCTGCGGGGACCCTGCCGATGGCTCCAACGCCATCATCGGCCTCGCATTCAATAGTGCATTGAGGGTATTGGCTGCCACATTGGACATGGTGATGGTCATCGATGCCATGAACTCCCTCATCATGTCCTACGTATCTAGATGGACCTGTCGTAGCACATGAAAACAAAAATCCTTCTCTAAGGCTCAATATTTCTTAAAAGAGGCCCTAAAGTGACTCAAGTATCGTTCCCACAAAGATCGAATTTCCTAGGTTCACAATTACCGGAAAATGGTAGAGTGATGGTCACGAAACACACACAAACACAAAACCCCAAGCAAAACAATAGACCGAAACTTCCACTTGGCCTCCTTGTTTCCTTGGACAAACACGACCGGATCCCTCCGGTCCAACAATTACTAATACACTTTAGACCGGATCTTCCCGATCTAACAACACTGACCGGATTGATTCCGATCTAACACCCACTGGTTTATCACACAGACTCTCTAATTGGTTAGTTTACTACCCCACAGCTTTACACTACCCTGTAACTCTCCCCAACACTTCTATTCACATACCTTTGATAGTTACATGTATTTACATTTTTTAGACCGTAACCGGAATCCGCGTTTCCACAGATCTAACCTTAACCTCTAGTATTCACATCCGGTCTAGATCTCTAATTGTAACCATGTGGATTTTAACCTCTCGACGAGGGATCTGCTTAATTGGGCTTTAGGAAGGAAGCTTAACTCCTACCCTCCGATTTTAAAGTGTCAGAAGTTTCACTATGTGATCAAACTTTCAAAAATAAACTTTCAAATCCTACAAATGAAAAAACAGACCGTCCTCACAATTGGAAAGGAAACGCAGTCGTGTCCAGTAGGTCACGCAAGCCAGTCTAATCCCTCCTAACCAATGCTACAACGACAGCCTACTGAGTTAGTCCTAAATCCGGTCTGAACTAGCGGGGAAGAGAGGGGAAACGAGCGCTACGGAGGCGTGCTAACCCTTATTCTTTCTGGAGAGTGGTCCTCAATCCGTACTCCCTTCCGAGTCCACTCCTAGTCCACACTAGAGATCCCTTCTGACTCCATCCACACACACTAATTCAATACTGGACCGGATAAACTCAACATCCGGGTACTACACCTTGTATCCACTTACACTCACTTTCCAGCCTGGACTTCCAAAACACAAACAAGTGTCAAGTACACACAACTATGATTTCTTTTAATCACGCCAAGAGCGAACTCCCAGGTACTCATGAATATAAGAAGGTAAGATAAAGATGCACACCGGGACCAAAGAAGTCCCAGATTTAAATACTAAACTACTCCCTCAAAATCCTAACCTAAAAATAACGCTCTAGCCAATCAGGGCTCAACACGTTTCATTCCCTTACTAATTTCTAGCCCTGTTGACTTTCACTCAAATTCCCACTACTTCCGCTAAAAGTGGATCTCAGATCCTATAATTACGGACCCGGTCACTTTCCAACTGCTAGTAGCCGTGTCACTCAAAAAATAAACTACCTAATTATGTACAACTATCCCTAAACTTCAGATTTTCACTACCCTATCCTCAGAAATTTACCCCATGTAACTTTCTAAGTTTTTAACTTCTTCACGGCCGGCTTCTTTCCGGTTCTGGTCTTCTGTCCCTGGCGTACCTTACCTCGAGCGGCAAGCCTCTTCTTCTTGGATGCTGCAGCCTTAGTTGCTCGAGTCTCTGCCAGTGCTTGATCCGGGTCAGAATACGGCTCTAAGTCTTCCTCAGTACCGGATTCTTCATCCTCGTCCTCTTCTTCTTCCTCTTCCTCCTCGTCATCGTCCTCTAGAATCGTCCTCTTCTTTTGTGTCATAATTGGAGGCTTCTTCTTCTGCGTGGTTGGTGTGGGCGGAACATTGGCCCTAGCACTCTGAGGAGTGGTTTCTTCAATCGGTCTGCTCTTCCCGGATCCTTGCCCTTGTGATCCGGTCTTCCTTTCCTCCATTGACCCAATTTCGCTTCCCAATGCTAAGTTGAGTAGGGTGGAAGGAAATACCTTCTGTGTCTTTGCAGGAGGAGGCGGAGAGACTGGAGATAACTCACTTAGGTCGATGAACTTGGTGCTCAGCCCTGGTTTGGGCACGTTCTTCTTCTCGGATGGTTCCGGTCCAGATCTCGTCTTCTCTTTAGCTGCGGCCTTCACCTCCTCCGGTAGTTCCCTCGCCTTGCTTGTTGTCTCCACTTCTCCGGTCTTCTCTTCCTCAGCAGCTTCTACTGCCGCGTTGCATTAAGAGCAACGTCCATTACTTCCCCCAGTAGGAAAGTCATTTCTCCTTTAGGCTCTGACCAGATGGAAGAGCTTGGCACGTCCTCCATCTTGTCCTTCGCCTTTACTTCTTCTTCGGTGACGGGAAGGGGTGCTGGTGTGAGTTCCGGTTCCGTTTCCGGTCCCTGCTCCCGCTCTCTTCGTTCTTCTACCTCCTTCATCACCTCGTGCAGTGGCTCCACTATTGCCTCCATCTTGCAGTGGTAGGACACTAACGCCATCATCAGGTTGGCTGGAATTTGCTTTCCGGTCTCCATCACCTTCTCGTCAAACAACATTGTTTTGTTGATGACTTCGCCCGGATTGCCGATGAACTCCCGGATCGCTTGAAGGTTCTTTGCGGTTGTCTTGGAGAATTTCTTCTGCTGGTCCATTTCTTCTCTCTTCTCCTCCAACTCCCTCATTAGTTGGTCCACCTTACTCGCGGCTTCGCTCAGCTCTTTCTTCACCGCTTCCTTCATCTTCCAGTCCAGTTGGGCAACGAGCTGCTGCGGCTGACTGACCTTCAGTAGTTGACACAGTTCTTAAATGGTCTCCTGGCTCTTCCCGTACTGGACCTGGAACTCACTGAGTTCCCTCACAATTCGACCTAGGGGATCCTGGTTCGAGACCGGATCGACTCCCTTACTACCCTCTCCTATCTCTGAGTCTTTCTCTTTCCGGTCTTGCCTCCTCCATTGAGACTTAGCTTCCTCGACCGGTATAGTGTCTGCCTTTGAATCTTCCTCTTCTTGCCCAGCTTCCTCATCCGGGTCGTCTGTATCAAATTCGGACATGGCTCTAGCCGTATCATATGAATCTAACTCTCTATTTGTAAGCCAGCCATGTGCTTGATACAAGTGGTAGAGAAAAGGGGTTATAGGGGAAGGCTTAGACTTCCCTATACCCCCTACCAATCTCTTGATCTAATCTCTCATCACTACGCCCTAATCTACTTTCCGGTCACCCGACAGTGCACCGAAAATAGTGTTCGCCAAGGTGACTGTAATCCTGTTTGGTCGCTCTGGACTAAGGATGGCTGCTAGGTACTTCATTAAACGTTTCTCCCTACCATTTATGCACTCTGCCACAGGGAAACCATCCTTCTTCGTTGGGGGATTCTGGAACTTACCCACGTAGAAGCGATCCGTCCGGGAAGCTGGTCCCTTGTCCGTCTTCTTGAAATCGTACGTCTCCCTCCACAACGTTGGAGTCCAGTCTTCAGGCCGGCTTCTCGACGTCCCCTTCTACTTCCTTAGTGGCGCGCCGATTACCTCCCTCACGATCTCCTCGTCTTTCAAATTCCATGGTCGGGCTAGAAATCCCTCACACCCCATCTATCGGAGGTCTTCTTCTAGCTCCGCTTTCTCTCGTGGATCCGCTGGTACCACCAGCTTCACCATGCGCAAGGATACAACTACCTCTTCTCTCACCATCGTGGGCTGTTCTTTCAAACCCTCTCAAACCCTCTCAGTGACCGGAATCACTATTTGAGGTCTCACAATCACTCGCACTCTAGTTTTCCTATTCCGCTCAAGGACCCTCCTCAAAAGTCGTCTCACTAGTACACTCCTGACTCCACACTCATACGTGAACTTCTAAGTGAACTCTCCTCTCAAGACGCGTCTGTCCTTAATCCGGTTCGTAAACTAAGCCCGTAACTTCTTCTCTTTGGCTGACATATAAGTACACCTCGAATGCTCCTCACTAATCTCTTCTCAAGGTAGTTTCCCCGCAAAAGGAGGTCTGAGCCATCTGCCCCTCCTATTTCTAGGGCTGCACTCACCCGGGCCATTACAGGTGACCGTTTTCCTTAAAATAGACCCGCTCTCAAGTATGGTCTAGAACTAGGTAGGCACCCGTTACACCCGGATTGCCTGTCTTCCGTTTCCGGTCTCCGGTCTTCTATTTTATTCCGGTTTCTAATGAAAATCACTCTGACCTACTCTTGACCTATCTATGCCGTTTCCAGACTTTCGGTTTTCGGTTTCCGGTTACTTCTGTTAACACTATTATCTATTCTAAAGTAACCCTATTCCGGTATCCGGTCCCTAACTACTTACGGTCTACTTTTCTAAACAAAAACAAAAAAAATAGGGAGTAAAAAGAGCTCTATTCCCCTTATTTCCCTTCTAAACCTAAGACTAGATTTCCGTGCTCCCACAGGACCTGCTTCATTTCCTCCCTCTGCGCTTCGCGTTCCTTCGCCCGCGCCCTGGCCTGCTCCTCATTGTTCTTCTCGATGAGGTTCAGAATCCATTGCTGATCAACTGGAATCGGCAGCGTTGGAGGGTCCTGTTTCCTCTTCTGCTCCCCCCTCAGACGCGATATCGGCGTCTGATTTTGGACAGACAAACTAGACGACCCCCTCATGTCACTGCTCTCCAGCGCTGATCCGACACCTGCCCCTAGGAAGAATTCAAAGGCAACTTCCACTGGATTGATCGAATGCCCCGCAGCATCCTCAGTGTCATGAGCAAGGTCTATAGCATCCTCTCCTGGATTCCGTTCCAGAATTTTGAGATCCTCATCCATAGGCTCTTTCCCCTTTGCGGAGACTAATGTTTTTCTTCCACGGGAAATCGATGGTCCTCTCGCTCTGTTATCCTCGAACTCTTGGTTGTCCATGAATGAATTATATGGATTCAAAGAAGTCATCCTTGTCCATATTTTTCGACTCCACGCACAATGTCAGGAATTCCTCTTTCTTGAGGCTGTTTCCCACCACAAAGTGATCTAATGACAGTATCAGTAGGATACAGAAAAGTTCATTAACTCGACTCGAGTTAAAGGGAAGGGGTTTCTATACATTTCCTGTGAACATCAAGAAAATGATCAATGACATGAGATGTTTAACTCGAGTCGAGTTAAATAGAAGGAGTTCTACAGAGAATTTATGTGGACTTACCCATGCAGCACATATAGTTTTCTCTCCCACGAAGAATGAGAGCACTCTGTCCCTTAGCAACAAAAACAGGCCCAACACGCTCAAATAGAACTTCATTCAAAGTTCAGTGTCATAGATCTTGTACTCCACCTCGAGGATCTACCTCCTCGTGTTGTAGAGGGATTTTGCGGGGACAGTAAATCTCTTTGGAATTTGGCGATTCTTAATTTCTGCCCCATTCTTCACTAGGAAGAGAAGCTGAACAGGATCCTTTGCACGACTGCTCCTCTCTGGGATATCTCCAATGCGCTCAAAATGGGATGGAAGATAATTTGTGTAGCGCATGGAGTAAGACTTCCCAAACTCAAACGTCCTAATGAACCCTTGCAGCTCTAACTCGACCTTCTTTTCTCCTGCTATCCACAGCCATACCTCTAGATCGCTGAGCTGAGTGTCACGATCATCTTCAAGAACGGACATGAACTTGTCGAAAAAGGAAGCATCCGTTCCGCCTACACCCTTGTGGACAATGCCCGGGATGTTCTTGAAGTCTATGATTGCCATCTTGATTCCAGAGCTCATAGAATCGTCCCACACATTGGCATCCCAATTCCCGAGCTCGTCGTCATTTCGTTCGTAGGGCCTATAGAACGCCCTTGCTTCCAACTTGACGAACCTCCCCGTGCTCTCCAAGAAGACCTTAAAGAACTCCTTTGCAACGGGAGAAAGTTCTTCAAGGGTCTTCTTCTTGTTGGTAGGCAACTTGGACTAGCTGAAGAAGGTCTCCCCCGGCCTTGTCAAGGACGTGTTCTTGGTGGCCTTGTTCACGTTGTATGCACGCTTGAAGTCCTTCCAAGCCTTCCTCCTAGAGTTCTCATCGTTATCGAATAGTTTTAACTTGGGATCCAAGTGGTGAAGTTGGATCTGGACATCAGCTTTCCTCTTTGTCTTCTCCAGCCAATCCTTTGCAGTGTAGCAATCAGCGAGCACTGACTTCGGGGCCTTCATGGTAACCTTCGGGTACCCATATGTTTGTCGTGGCGTCCTCTTCAACAAATGCACAGCAAGTCTCTTGAGGTCCTTCTCAATGATGTTTCTAATCCACTTGAAGAACTCCCGGGGCATGACACCATCTTTGACTGAGTCCCAGCCCTTATAGTCCCTGAACTTCATTAACAAATTTGGGTCAATGAATTTGCCCTAGGACTGGCTAGATATGACTTCAACCTAGAGATCATTGACGTCCTGAGAAGCCGTTATGAGCTTCATCTCGTTGTGGATGTCAATGTCTCTCTGGTTCTTCTTCCCCCAAAAGCCTTGGTTCTTTTTATGTCGATCATTGAGAACCTCAACTTGATGGAAGCCTTGAATTCCTATAGAATCAATGCGACAAAATCAGTTAGGTCACTACAGAACCTTAATCCGATGCGAGATAAATAGTGGATATCAATGGACATTACTAAATCCTATGTACTTTAACTTGAACCGAGTTAAAGTGGCTATACTTACCGCAAACAGCCTCTGATTGCTATCATCTGTCTTGGACTTCTTTCTAGACGACAACATCTTCCCCAACTCCGTGGGCTCCCTTGGCGGCGCTGGACTCCCCATGCTTGTCCAGACGTACCTGAACGCGAGAATGTTGGTAGCCCATTGTGACAAACTCATATTTTTTATTTTCTTCGTTTATCTTTTTAAGTAGAACGGAAACTAGAAATAGGTATCCGGATCCATCTAAAAAGAGAGAAATAAATCAAAAATAGTCACAAAAGGACCTTACGGAACTAATCCGGTTTTAGGCAGAAACGGATCGGATTAGAATCTCAACCGGAATGGATTTTTGACCGGATCCTCCTTGACCGGATTGAAGAGAACCGGATGTTAAGAACCGGACCAGATACCCGACTGGTCATAATGACCAGTCCAGAGCGTCAGGACTATATAAAGCCTGGCCCTGCCTATTTTCAGGTCTCTGGCTTTCACATGTTGTCGTTTCCTGTCTCAGCGCCTGAAGCCTTTTCCGTCTACGGCGGCAAGTAGGGGAAGCACAAGAGGGCCCATTAGTGAGTGAGAAGGTGTGGGATGGAGAGATCGCCTCCGGGCGCGAGTGAGCGGAGGAGTGTGAGCGCGCGAGGAGGGTGGTTTGCAGGTGGAGCGGAAAAGCGTGAGTGCTCCCTTGTTAGGTCAGTAGAGAGTGAAACCGGGTAGAGCCGCCCTCATGCCGCGGTTGAACCGGAAGAGACCAAGCTCTAGCACCCCACCCTCGAGTGAAGTAAAGCTGAGGAAGGTAGTTCCACTCATGCCGACCAAGGAACCGGAATAGGGAGAACTCAGGGAGGACTTAGCATCCATGGGTTGTCAGGGATTAGCCTTGAAACCTTGGGGGTTCAAAGATGAGGGGATGATTAGGGAAATCCTGAGTGGCGTATCGAACCAATTCGATAATACCCTGAGAGGGAATCCAGTCCAGTGAACCAAGGAGTTGTGGCGGGACGTATACGGATTCCGGACGGGAGGACTCGGGCTTGCCGACCGGAAGGATGATTTCATCCAGGGCAAGTTCGGAAGTGTCGTGAATCCGAAGGATGGCTACGCGGTAGAAGACTGTCTCGATGACCGGGAGCGTCGCCTGCTGCAGTTCCTTATTCCGGTTTTGCATCCGAAAAAGCCCACCAGGTTGACCATCACCTTGGGTAACACAATCTTCAGAGCGCTGAGCGGAAACCGGAGAGTAGACTGGGGCCGGATCTTTTTCGATCTGGTGTACCAGCTTAATACAAGAGTGGGAAAAAGTAGAGCTACCCCACTGTGTCCTTACGTGTATCACCTCTACCAGCAACAGGAGCTGCTGACGGAAGGGGAGCTGAAGGTTTAGAAGGCCCAGGAATGGACCATGAAGTATGAAGAATCCGAGTCTGACCAAGAAGCGGATTCCGGAAACGAAACCGAGGAGGAGGAAGAGGAAGAGGAAGACGAAGACGAGGAACCGCAGTTCACCTCCAAGAGGCAGAAGACCACGCCAACTCGGAATCGAGGAACGCCTCCGGGTCACCCGCGGCCATGCAAGGAGGATGCTCCAGCCGGACCGGATGTGCCGTCCGAATCGGGAACCGGAGATCCGTTCGACGAGTTGGTCGGGATACTCTGCGGAATCCGGGCGGATTGGGAAATCAAGAAGCAGACGATCGGGGAGATCGCAGAATTGATTGGAGCGGAACCGGACAGTCAGCTGCCACAGCAGGTAGCGGAGTGTGTCATCAATCCGGATGAGCTCCGGAAGATGAAGGCGGAAAGCAAGTGGCAGCACGATGAGGTTGACACCCTCAAAGTCGAGCTTTTCACCTTGCTCGAGAACGCCACCGCGACAAAGGAGATGGCGGAGGAAACGAAGAAGCTGGCCGCGGAGGTGAAGGATGTGCTCAGAGAACCCGGAGCCGCGATCACCAACGCGCGCCTGTTCGAAGAGGAGGTGCACAAGGAAAAGAAGATATCCGGAACGAGAGTAGTGCACATCCTCACCGATTTTGAGGAGCAGATGGAGAAGCTCCTGTCCAAGGCACGGGAGTCAACGGACCGGATCGTGGTGAGCAGCCAGAAGCTGACAGAGATTCCGATCCGGCTCTCTGAACTTTCACTTCCGGACCTGTTTCCGGAAGAGGCAGCTCAGGAACCGGGGAAGGACAAGATGCCCCAGTCAAGCAGGGCACAGAAGAAGACGCCCTCGACCGGACCGCAACCGATCGACTTAGACTCCTCGAAAACTGATGAAGATCACCCGGCTCCACCTCCGGATGGGGAACGGAATCGGAATCTAACTGAGGTATTTGAACAGTTAGAAAGGCCTGATGAGAGTCCTACCATCGGATCTCGAGTATACGAGGCAGAATAGGAAGTGTTGTAGAAATAGGAGTTATAAAGTAGAAATCGGATTTATAGAGTATGAACCGGAATAGAATCCGGTTAGGCTAAAGTAGGACCGGATTGTTAGCGCCTTCAGGGGCGGAAATCGTGTACTCACTTTTTGCTTTTTGCTTTTTGTATATAAAATAGTCTCTGAGCTGGAGACTGAGAGAGTTCTTTTGGCATTTCTTTGTGTACCTTCCATTGATCCGGATTTGTGTGTTTTTTCCCGAGTATTGGCAGAAGTACACGGTATTGGAGTAAGGGGGTATGTAGGAGGGTCGTCGGTAGAGTTCTCCCTTTGATGTGTCTTTCCGTTTCTAAGTACATGTGAATGGGTCATCAAGAGTTAGGAGTGGATTCCAGATCCTCAGCATCTGTAGAAGCTTTGCATTCCGGGTAAGAAAGCCGTTGATTAGGCTAGGCGGATAGGGAGGGATTCCTTAGCTGCGCTAGAACTCCTGGGTGGAAAATCCGGTTGAGTATCTTGACTCTTGTGAGGTCTTGCCACCGTTATTGGTAAACGGAAGAGCTTGGTAGAGGTTGGAATGGACGGGTGCACTTGTAGCCACCTAACTTCGTACGGAACGGATTTAGCATCATGGTCGTTGTAGTATGAGAGGATCGTACGGGGGGTCTTTGTGTGACCTGTGATCCAGATTGCTGTGAAAGACCAAACCGGATCCGGGTTAGTTAGGGGATTAGCGGATAGGAGAATGGGTCTTTAGCCACTATAAGTCACGGAAGGAGTGGTGGGCCTACTACTTTCAAAAGCAAGCGGTGAACCCTCTGATGGTAAAACAGAGGCAAAACTAAACCGGGTACGGAAGGGTGGACCGGAACGGATCCGCCTAGGAGGATACTTAGGACCGAAAGTTGTAAAGTCCTGAGTTGGGAAGTTAGTCAATGAGCCGGAAAACTAGTGAAACCGGAATTTGTATAAATGGTGGTCGTAGTTTTCCGGTGGTTTTTTGGATGTTCCGATTTCAGAGGTAGAACCGGAAGTTAGAATTTAAGGGTTAGTTGGGTTTAGCTCCTTGTTAGAGTTAGCTACTTCACAGGATCCCGTGGGTTCGATCTTTAGGGTCATTTTGTTATGCTCTAGAGTGATTTTTGTGAGTATAATAGGGAAATTGCTTACTCTGTGCTGCGACACCCATGTTGGCATGAAATTTTGGAAATGGTTGACGCGATTATAGTACGCCAAGATTTTTCGAATGATACTATCATCCTTGTTCCAGACGATGAAGCATTCTCACGTCTTGAATTTCGCCTTCTTGTCTTCGGGGATGCCGGACATCTTCTGAATTTTTTTGGAGGCCGCTACGCAATGTTGCCCACTGACCATCCAGAATTTTCCTGCTTGGACATCCACGAACTCTTTTGGCTTCCTCGTCACCGCTTGGGGATATGCGCAGAGTGTCATCTTCTTATCTGGGTCTGGCATATTCAGAAGGAAGTTAAGAGTCTTCATCACACCCTGCTCTTCCATCTCATGAATGTTAAGGTTCTGAGGTGGCTTATCCAATTGCTCTATCAAAATCTCAAATTTTGTTCCTATGGTGGGAATGTAGGAATCCATGCACGTAGACCAGTATTCAAAATATGATCGGCAAGCCTCTTCGTAGTCAATTTCCTTCATGTTGCCACCAAGGTCTAGAGGAATGTCCACAATCTCGAATGCAAGTCTATTTTCGGGCACCAGCAAATTCTTGCCTGATTTCTTCTTGCTTTGAATTTGTGGACCCGTGGGTGGTGTCCTTGATGGATCACCGCAACTGAATCTCTCCGTCTATTTCATGCGTGTGACCGTGTGTGGCTTCTCCCAGTCTCAAGAGTGTCCATGATGAGAGATCCCTGGTTTCCGCCCTGACCATTGTAATCTTTGGTAAGGATAATCGGCTTCATTCGTTGAGATTTATTTTTCAATGACAACTTCATGTGGTCAAATCCCTTGATGAACGCATTTACCCTAGATGCCAGCGTAATCGACTATAGTGGCCCTCTATCCTTTGCCTTCCACCGATTCGCCTTCAGGTGCAGCTCAATATTCTTTTGCAGCTCCTGGTAGTTTATATTCTGCAATGTTTGGTAGTATGCAGATACAGAGAATGTAATCTTCCGACTATTGACTACGTACGAGAAGATGTATTCTTTGGTCTGTTCGGGATCCGCCTTCTTGCAGCATACAAAGATCAGACCATTTGGTCCAGTCGTAACCCCCCGAACTACCTTTGTCAATGTCACTGGCAGGTTATCCTTGACCCTCTTGTACTTCGTCTTAAAGGACAGGTTCTTGTTCATCGGGACGAGGGCAAGAGTCCAGTAGTCGACCTCTTCTGGATCCTTCCACTCCTAGCATTCACCCAACATGTCAGGTTCCCCGTATTCCTCCTTATTGTCTTCAAGAACTTCAAATTGCTTCAAGTAGACCTCGAGCCCTCTCACTTGGGATTCCATCTTTACAAAATGTCATGTGGCAATGTTTAACTCGAGTCGAGTTAAAAATATTCTCCTAGAGCTACTATATCGCAGTTGCATTACCTACCCATACCTAAGCATATAGATGGCCTTATTTGTTAAAATGAGACAATTTGCACATTTTGAGACTACAACCCTAAAAAGGTTATAGTGATTTATCCTCGAGTTGAGGATAAAATGAGCTTGCAACCTTTGGGAAATCAAAGCTTTTTATATATATGAATACATTGAAATCTCAACTTACCAAATAGTCTTAAAATTGAACAGTTATTATGATTTATCTTCGAGTCGAGGATAAAAATGAGACTACCAAAAATCTCAATATAACTAATATGGCCTTATGGTACAATTATAGATTAAGGGTTGCATGACAGTCAGTTTTTTTTCGTCACAGTTAACTCGATCCGAGTTAAACTTAACTATTTGTGATTACAACCTCTACGGTTGTATTCCCAGCCAGTAGATTGTTCTTAATAATTGATTGACTTTTAATTAAATTAGGGTGTGGATTTCCTGAGCATTAATTTTTGTAAATTAATATCTTGAATCGAGTTAGCATTTTGGTTGCATGGAGATTATCCTCGTTTGAATTTGTCAGTAGTGTACCTTTTCATCTTGGTAGTAGTGGTTTAACTCAGTCCGAGTTAAACTTACTAGTGATTCTCCTATTGGCAACATTGTTCTTATGGAACTACTGGGCTACGATTTATCTGGTTCTCTTAATAGTGCTTCTGTTTATATATATGTTGACTAACATGATGAGGAATAATCTTTAACTCAAATCGAGTTAAAAGTCCTTCGGCACATTTAACTTGAATCGAGTTAAATGTTTACTTGATGGTGAACTTCGCATTTCTATCTTACAAAGGCTCCGCATGGTTTATTTCAAACCTTGTTGACTTGTTAATCATCCTCAGTTGGCGGTGGCATTTTAACTCGAACCGAGTTAAATCCTTGTTTTGGTGTCTTCATGTCCTGCGTTGTTGCGTTTACTATTTGTGTAGTGATTAGTCGGACCAGTATTCCTCCAGTTAGCCCTTAATTCTCACCAAAGGCCCACTTAGAGTAAACCGCTCCGGAATCGTTCCCACGAGGACTTGAGGTTTACAGATTCATAGGCTAACTCGACCTAAGCATTCACTTTCTCTCCTTACTACTAATCTGGACGACAGGTCTGATCCGGCCACTAGTACCGGGTTGGTTCCGGACAATTCTGGAAACCGTTCAATTGCCCCTCTCGGGATCCCTGGGTTTAGGTGACGAGTGGCCAGATCCACCGTCCGGATGCTTACCATGTTCGGAAACACGCTCTCTCTCTCTCTCAACCTCTCAACCTCTAATACTAATGCTAAACTAACACTTCAGGGACCGGAAGTGTCCTACTTTTCCGTCACCTCACAAATCCGGAATGCTTACCGGACTAGGTCACGCAGGGATGGTCAAGGACTACAACAACATTCTCACATTAGCTAGACACTAAGCCTCCCATCGACCGGGTGGATATCCTCGTACTCTCTTGGGCGTTGCGTCGGGCCTTTACTTTGTCTAAGTATGGGGAATTCCAGCAATCCGGAATTTGGGCACGTCTTGCAAACTCCCGTACACGGAAGTTGCTAGCAGCCTCTCAGATATCCTTTCACCTAAGGCCATATCCTACCCTCAGGCTATACCGGCATCCAGGCGGTAATACTCTAACACTGTTGTCGGAACAATCTGGTCGATCTTCCCATCAAGTTAGTGACGCCCGGAAACCACTCATAAAGTCGACTCTTGCTACTCAAGGTAAGTTCTAAGCGTCCGGAAAAGCAAGAATGGACCCACACCTCCCACAAGCATGTACTAAATACAAAAGATAAGAGAATGGACACTTCCAAACACTTGGATTAAGTTCAAAAAGATACAAGCTGAAACTATGGGATGGATGTGAATGACTAGAAAGGTCCATCAAAACCCTACTTAAACTAAAACTAACATCATCTTAAAAATCCCACAAAACATTCCTACTGGTCCGCTAGATTTCCGGAAAATTCTAAATCCTATTTTTCCAGCTTTTGACGGCCGGACTCCGGTATTATTGCTACTCTATACTACTGCACACTATTCCTCGGGATCCTTATCTGGGGGAAGAGCAAGGTCCTTCAATGAGTCCAGATTGATCTGCTTCCGGCTACTCCTTGGAAAAAACACATCCGGCCCCCTTGGTCCCCATCTCGGAACTTTCACGATGTTGATGTTCCTATCTACACTCTGGGTTCCAACTATCGGAACTTCCGGACTTCCCCAAGAATCCTTCTGGGTCTTCTTATGATGAGTAGAAGACTATATTGCCCGGCCCCCTTGAATCTCCGGAGTACCCGTAAGATCAATGATTGGGATCACCGGAAGGAGGTCTTCGCTTCCATACGGTACCACGGCACCCCAATCCACTCTTTCTGGTCTTCCGGGTAGTGGTGAAAGTTCTAGACTAGCCGGTACCACCGGTGATACTGTTGTAACGATGGGTTCCGGATCATTACCTTCCGGAACCACCAAAGTTTGAGCAGAAGGGGAAGAAAAAGTTACCGGATCTGACTTAGTAGGAGCCAGATACTCCATCATATCTCGCATATCTACCTGAGAGGCATCCATCTGTTTCGCCTGCTCCAGCAAACACTTGATGATGTGTACCCGACTCGAGCTGGTAGCTGTGTCGAGATTGGCCTCGAACAGCCGGGCTTTGTTGATGCAGTTCGCCGGTACTTCCAAGGAATTCCGGAGTCGGACCACACTCTGGCACAATGTTGATATCTACTGGTGGTGGTCCTCTCCTATGACTCTAGCCGTCTCCTAGGCTATGCGTAGATCGCTCTCCAATCTAACGCACTTGGATTCCGATTCCTAGACTCGATCCAGTAATGTACGTTTATCCACTCATAGAGCCCCCAACTCCGTCACCAACCGCTTCTATTCCTCTATCAAGAGGATGTTTTGCTTCTCCGCCGCCACCAACGCATCCGTCTTCCGAAAGATGGCGTTCCGGTCAGTTAGTGTCATCTTCCAGCACACCCGCTTGAGGGTCTCCTCGTAATTCTCGAGAAGCTTCATGAGGTCATCCGCTCGCCATACAATGTATTGGGCCATTTCCGCGATATCCTCCATCGGCGTTCCCCCTAGTTGCATTTGGGTTCTATCTCCCTCCTCTGCCTCCATAAGTCTGGTCCGGGAGGGTCTGGCCTCGGTCTTAGCGGGACCAACTTGCTGCTACACCGGTCCAACCTCTTGTGCAGAAGGTCGGACTTCTTCCGGAGCCGGTCTGGTTTCCGTCTTCCGGTCTGGAATTTCTTCCTCCAATGGCTCCTGCACGGGAGGATCCTCTGTTGGCTTTACTGGTGGAGTACTATTCCGCCGTCGCCTCTACATTAGAGAAGTGGCCAACTCCTCATCCTCCGGTCCGTCACGAGAAGAAGGTTCTTCTCCTCCGTACTGCTGGAGTTGAACTAGCTCTTGGTAGGCACTCTCCTCATTCGCCTTGAGCAAGGAGTGCTGGGCATACAGGTGGAAGAGGTACGCCAAAAGAGGGCTCTGACCCTTCTTCCCCGACCGGAGGGAACGCACAAGGTCCCCTATTAACTCGTGGATGATGGCTGCCCAATCCATCATCATTTTACTTTGAAGACTCCCCAAGATGGCGGAAGCCACCTTTGCTACCACTTGCCTTAGCTTGGTCGGGTGAAGGATAGGGTTAAGAAATGCTATCATATCCTGGTACTCCGGATTCACCAAGTCGGAAACCTGGTGACCCTCCTTCAGATTAGCCGGCGTCCGGAATTCGCCCTCCATAACCTCTTGATTCTTCTCCATGACCTTGTTTGGCGCCATCCGGAACTTGTAGACGGCTCTCCACTCGTTAACCGACCACAATTCTGGGTTCGCCTGGAGGGTGGTATCCAAAATACCGCTTTCCAGACAAAGTAGATCAAACACTAAACTTTCCTCTCTAATGCCCCAAAGAACCTCCATGAGACCCTCACACCCCATGTTGGTGAGGTTCCGTCGTAGGCGCTCCAGCCGGTCCTCCTCTGTGACAACTCATATTTTTTATTTTTATTTGTTTACCCTTTTGAAAGAACCGGAAATTAGAAATAGGTATCCGGATTCAGCTAGAAAGAAAAATAAATCCAAAAATAGTCACCAAAATTACCTTACGGAACTAATCCGGTTTTAGGTCAAAGCGGAACGGATTATATTTATAACCGGATAGTATTTCCAACCGGAATCTTGTTGACCGGATTAGGAGGTAACTGGATGTTAAGAACCGGACCGGATATCCGACTGGTCATAAAGGCAGTCCAGGGCATCAGGACTATATAAAGCCTGGCCCTGCCCATTTTCAGGTCTCTGATTTTCCACGTGTTGTTGTGTCCTGATTTAGCGCCTGATGTTTCTATCGTTGACCACGGCCAGGGAGAGGAAGTACAAGAGGGTACGGAAGTGAGAGAAGGGTGTGAGACGGAGAGATCTCCTCCGGACATGAGTGGGTGAGACCTTGAGTGCGAGCGGATAAGTGAGAGGCTAAGAGAGTGAACACGTCGGTAGGGTAGTTTACAGGCGCAGCGGAACATTTGAGTGTCACGCGCTTTTTTTTTTAGGACTGTAGAAGAATGAAAACCAGGTAGAGCTACCCCCATGCCGCGACTGAACCGGAAGAGAGGTTCTAACACCCCGCCCCCGAGTGAAGTAAAGCTTAGAAAAGTAGTTCCGGTCATGCCGACCAAGGAACCGGAACAGGGAGAGCTCAGAGAGGATTTGTCGTTGATGGGTTGTCAGGGCTTAGCTTTGAAACCATGGGGTTTCAAAGATGAGAGGATAGTTAGAGAACTCCTGAGTGGCGTGTCGAATCAGTTCGATAACACCCTGAGGGGGAATCCGGTCCAATGGTCCGAGGCTTTGTGGCGGGACGTATACGGATTCCGGCCAGGAGGACTCGGCCTTGCCAACCGGAAGGATGATTTTGTCCAGGTCAAGTTCGGGAGCGTAGTAAATCCGAAGGACGGCTACGCGGTCGAAGACTGCCTTGATGACCGGGAGCGACGTCTGCTCCAGTTCCTGATTCCGGTTTTGCATTCGGAAAAGCCCACCAGGGTGACTATCACCTTGGCTAACACGATTTTTGGAGCGCTGAGCGGAACCCGGAAAGTAGACTGGGGCCGGATCTTCTTTGATCTGGTGTCCCAACTTACTACGAGAGTGGGGAGAAGTAGGACTACCCCACTGTGCCCTTATGTGTACCACCTCTACCAACAACAGGAACTGTTGACGGAAGTGGAGCTGAAGGTATGGAAGGCCCAAGAGCGGACCATGAAGTACGGCGAATCCGAGTCCGACCAAGAAGCGGATTCCGGAAACGAAATCGAGGAGGAGGATGAAGTAGAAGAAGAGGAAGAGGAGGAACCTTATGTTCCCAACAAGAGGCAGAAGACCACTCCGACTCGGAATCGAGGAACGCCTCCGGGACATCATAGGCCGCGCAGAAGTGAGACTCCAATCGGACCGGATGTGGCATCCGGATCCGGGACCAAAGATCCGTTCGACGAGTTGGTTGGGATCCTCTGTGGAATCCGGGCGGATTGGGAGATTAAGAAGCGGGCGCTCGGAGAGATTGCGGAATTGATCGGAGCGGAACCGGACAGTCAATTGCCGCGGAAGGTAGCTGAATGTGTTATCAATCCAGAAGAGCTCCGGAAGATGAAGGAGGAAAGCAAGCGGCAACACGATGAGGTGGACACCCTCAAGGCCGAACTTTTCGCGTTGATTGAGAACGCCACCGTGACAAAGGAGATGGCGGAGGAAATGAAGAAGTTGGCCACGGAAGTGAAGGACGTACTTGGAGAACCCGGAGCCGCAGTCACCAAGGCGCGCCTGTTCGAAGAGGAGGTGCACAAGGACAAGAAGATATCTGGAACCAGGGTGGTGCACATCCTCACCGATTTTGAGGAGCAAATAGAGAAGCTCCTATCCAAGGCACAGGAGTCAGCGGACCGGATCGTGGAGAGTAGCCAGAAGTTAACAGAAGTTCCGGTCCGGCTCTCAGAAATTTCTCTTCCGGACTTGTTTCCGGAAGACGTAGCTCAGGAGTCGGGAAAGGACAAGATGCCCCAGTCAAGCAGGGCCAAGAAGGATACACCCTCGACCGGACATCAGCGGATAGATTTGGACTCCCCGGAAGCTGAGGAAGAACATCCGGTTCTACCTACGGATGGAGAAAGGAACCGGAATCTAAATGAGGTCTTCGAGCAGTTGGAGAGACCTGATGAGAGCCCTACCATTGGATCTCGAGTGTATGAGACGGAACAGGAAGGATTGTAAAAATAGGACTTATAGATAGGAACCGGAATAGAATCCGGTTAGGATAAGGTAGGGCCGGATTGTCAGCGCCTTCAGAGGCGGAAATCATGTAGTCACTTTTTGCTTTTTGCTTTTTGTATATAAACCAGTCTCTGAGCTGGAGACGGAGAGAGTTCTTTTGGCATTTCCTTGTGTACTTTCCTTTAAACTAACCTTTGTGTATTTTTCCCGAGTATTGGCAAGAGTGCACTGAGTCAGAATAGGAAGGTGAGTACGGAGGTGTTAGTAGAGATTCTCCCCTTGATGTATGTTTCCAGTTCTAGGTACATGTGAGTAGGTTATGAAGAGTTAGAAGTGGATTCCAATGCCTCAGCAGCTACAGAAGTTTAGCATTCCAAGTGAGAGATCCATTGATCAGGCTAGGCGGATAGGGAGAGATTCCTTAGCTGCGCTAGAACTCCTGGGTGGAAAATCCGGTCGAGTATCCTGACTCTTGTGAGGTCTTGCTACCGTTGTGGGTGAACGGAAGAACTTTCGTGGCCGTTGGAACGGACAAATGCACTTGTAGCCACCGAACTTCGTACAGAACGGATCAGTGTCAAGGTCGTTGTAGTATGGGAGGATCGTACGGGGGGTCTTTGTGTGACCGGTGATTCGGGTTGCTATCCGGATTATTGTGAAGGACCAAACCGGATCCGTGTTAGTTAGGAGATCTGTGGATAGGAAAGTGGGTCTTCAGCCACTATAAGTCACGGAAGGAATGGTGGGCCTACCACTTTCAAAAGCAAGCGGCGAACCCTCTGATGGTAAAACGGAGGTAAAACTAAACCGGATACGGGAGGAGGGACCGGATCGGATCCGCCCAGGAAGTTATATAGGATCGGAAGAAGCAGGGTCCAGAATTGATAAGTCAATCCAGAAATCGGTGAATTAGTAAAACCGGAAGTAGGATACAGTCCAGTCAAAGTTTTCCGGTTGGTTTTGGTTGTTCCGGTCGTTAGAGGCAGAACCGGAAAAGTGGAATTAAGGGGTTTAATTGAGTTTATCTCCTTGTTAGAGTTAGCTACTTCACAGGATCTCGTGGGTTCGATCTTTAAGGTCATTTTGTTATGCTCTAGAGTGATTTTTGTGAGTATAATAGGGAAATTGCTTACTCTGTGCTGCGACATCCTCCGTAGGAACCTCCGGCACCACCTTCATCACTGGAATTGTCTTTGGCCAGGACGGCGGCGGCGGAAGTTCATCGTCTGAGTCTTCGAGCAGATCTTTCAGCTTGTGCCGGCTTGCCTTGGAAGACATCGTGTTCATAGGAAAACCTCACACAATCTCTCCCTACCTCTCTTGCTCACAAAGATTCACTGCAGTAACCTCTACACAATCGCAACTCACATAGTTCCTCAGTCTACCGGAATTCTCAAAAAGATAGGAAGACGGAAAACACAGATGTAAGGAAAATAAGGAAGTACTCGTGTCTCCTGTCGGCTACAATTATCCTCTTATACTGGCCAGACGGATGGTCGATCGGGACAGGTTTTGGCGGCAAAAACCTAACCCTGGTACGGATCCGGTTTTTGGCTTTTAGGGACAGCGCCGTCGTCCGATTTTCAAAACTTTATAGGGTTCTGGAATTAGGTTTTTATACCTAATGGAATTTTTACGGATCCGGAGATCTGGTATTCCTAAGTTTTCCTAATTTCCTATGAGAACTCAAAAACTTTCCTTTTTAAGGGGACAATTTTTGAAATTTCTCGTCAAATGCTAGTGTTCTGGGTCTAGCAGGTGGGATCACATTTCCACAATTTGTCTGAAGCTTTGTATCATCTGTTGTCATCTTGAGTGCACGTAGTTGTGTATTGAAATTTTAACTCGATCTAAGTAAAATGTCTTCATTTTATGTGGAGCACTTTTCACTCAAGTCGAGTTAAAATCATGTTAGCAAATTTCTATAATTGTATGTTCATCATCAAGAATTCTACGTGGTTCGAGTTAAACTATGATCGAGTTAAATTTCTGGACACTTTAGAGAATCAAGCTGGGACCACTACTTGCACATTCTACTGGAATTTGAATAAAATGATATAAGTTGTTTACCTGGTCGTTGGCACTCGCGAGTGTACTTTGATGATGACACAAACTTGTAGGTTTTGAATCCCAACAATCTGAAATGAGGAAACATAGGGCCAAAGAGTTTAGAACGAAAAGTCAAAGTATAATGATGCACAATCCTATACCACATACACTCAGGAAATACCGTATCTACTTCCACCTTTCTGAAGAGAAATTGAAGTTAAAGAACTCAAATCTGCAAACATCAATCAAACAACTCAAATCCACAAATAATGAAATGCTATACATGCTCCTATTCCAAACTGAAGAAACCCTAGTGAGAGCATTTCAAAATCTAGAAAACTACAAATGCGAGGATGAAGTAACTATACCCAATGACAAACACGAAAGCCAAAGAATTTTAACAAGAAACAAGAAACACTCTGAACAAACAATACAACAATCAAAAACACAAGCTTACAATGTCAATGAAGTCGGTCCAGTACACCACAACAAAACAAGCCACAACAAAACAGACATTGGAGAAAAAAAGCTCAAAGAAACAACAACAAAATATCAAATACAAAACTGATTTCAAAGCGATCAAACTTGTGCATTCCTTAAATCAACTTGCTCTCTTCAAATCGTCTTGCACTAGTTGCGTTCTCTGCTGTCCGTCGTGCAGAAACTTAGAATTCGGAAACTGAACTCACAGTTCGGAAACTGAACTCAAAACTCGAAAATTGAACTCACAACTCGGAAACTGAACTCACAACTCGGGAACTCACAACTTGGAAACCCTAAACTCACAGCTCGGGAACTCACAAACACCTTTACTCCACATTCAAGTAACTCGGGAACTCACAAACTCAAGACTCACATTCAATGAGCTTGGAAACTCACAAACTCAAGAAATTGAAAAGTCAGGAAACTTACAAACTCGAAAACTGAGAAAGAACTCACAAAATCAGAAACTAAGAAAGAACTCACAAACTCAGAAACCGAGAAAGAACTTACAAACTCAAAAACTAATAAAAACTCACGAGTTTGAAAACTCAAAAACTGAGAAATAACTTACAAACGCAAAAACTCACGAACTGAGAAAGAAATTAGGGTTTCCAAGATTTCCAGATGGAAGAGAAGAGCCCTTCTCCGTGATTGTGATCCTATAACCGTGGACTATAAACCCTATAACAGTAGGATTCAACACTCTATGACTGTGGAGTTAGAATACATCTAGTACAAGTACTAATTTTTTTTTAAATCATTTTTCATACATGTAATCGTAGGATCTTATATTACTTTAGTTTGAGAATATGTAGAAACTTTTTCAAAATTTTTCATTGTGTAGATTGCAAGATATTACCATTTGAAGTAACAAAGTTCTTTTTTTTGTTCCTACAAAAAATTGGGTAGTTGCACATCTTGAAGTCAAATCATTCTAAAACCAAACCCAAAATGGTGGTTATTCTTTGGATTAATTCTTCAAGGCAAGTTGGCTACATTCTTGAAAATTTTCAAACCATTTGGAATTGCACAACATACAGGAGAAAATATAAAGTAGAAAGAAGTAGAAATGCATTCACAATACAAACTTGGTAGCAATTTATTAATGAAATTTAAAAATGAAAATTCCAATGGTTTTAATGTTTTAATAAACAATCGACATCCATGAATTTTATTTTTTCAATAATTTTAAAAGTTGAGTTAAATAAAGGACTTCATAGTTTATTTTAGAATAAGGATTTCATAACTACCTTCAAACTACCCACAACTAAACCTCCTCATAACTTTCATCCCATTAATCAAATTAGAATGAGTCAAAGATTTCCATGTATAAATAAATCTAGAAAACCAATTTCAAAATTTATTTTTTTTAAAAGTGATTTTTATAAGAGTTCTTTTTCTACCCAGATTGCCCGTCGAACAAAGAAAACTACATAATTATAATACAATAACTTTTTAACCATGTAGTCAAAAGTTATCAAAATTGTTGGGCCTCAAAGGTACTCCTCAGGCACATGTTGTGTGAAAATTTCAATGAAAAATCATTTGCCTATACATTCATAGTCTTGACTAAAACTTATATGATAACTACATATTTAAAGAGCATTCTTGTTCAGTTTACCGTGCTTGCTCAAGATAGTTGATTGATAATTTTTTACAAGTTTAGTGTATGAAAAAACTATTTGTGTAGATCTTTGATTTTTTCAAATTTTTTATTGAAAGATTAAAATTATTGACTGTGATACTTTAAAATATAATGTGTATATTAAACTACATCGATTTTTATTATCATTTGTTAAAATTTTCTTTTTTAAATAATCTGTGAGTGGATTTCACTGTGAAGCAAAATCCATCCACAAGATTGGACCGTGAGGAGTGTATGGACCCCTAACTACCTAGCCTTCCAAGCAATGGCAATTCATCCTCAATTTAGTAGATTAACTTTAGTATGTGATTTTGCCCTAAAAATTCCCATTAGGACACTCAATGTGACTCTAAGTAAGGTTCAAGTGAAAATTCCAACACTCAATCTCCCATAGCATCACATACACCCATTCATTCCACATACAATTGGTTCATCACAAGATTTATAGCAATGTGCAATTCAAATTGCAATTGTTTAACCACAATTGAGAAGGAAAAAACCCATCCAAACCTCCAATTGTTCCCCCTTCTAGAGGCAGCAGACCAGCCTTCACAAAGACAGTCACCATTTCTTCACACTATCTTCAATTGGCTTGAGTTTTGACTTTTTAGAAAGCTAACTTGATCATCCTTGTCCTCCCCAAAACTCAGCTCCATCCCGTTCTTCAATCGTCCGAAGTGTCTCGCCAAAGTCGGTGCTATCCATTCGCCATGGCAGTAGACCTCTTCTCACAAAAACAGTCACCATTTCTTCACACTATCTTCAATTGGCTTGAGTTTTGACTTTTGACTTTTTAGAAAGCTAACTTAATTTTCCTTGTCCTACCCAAAATTCATCTCCATCCTGCTCTTCAATCGTCCGAAGTGTCTCGCCAAAGTCGGTGCTGTCCATTCGCCGCGGTAGTAGACCTCTCCTCACAAAAACGGTTGCCATTTCTTCAAATTTGCTTCAAATTGTATGAAAATTGTCTTCATGAAAATCTAACTTGAATGCGCCCCTCCCCTCTAATTTTTGGCTCCATCGAAGCTATTGTCCGGCCTTCGTAGCTCTTCAAAGATGGCAGTTTGGTGGAAGGCTCCGAAACCCTAACTCTCCTTCATGTTTTCTTTTCGAATTTCCCATCTAACCTTATACCACTCCTCTTTTCACCCATTTTACCTCCCAAGGTGAAAACTTACTCGACTAATTACTCTACCCTCAATCCCCACCCTAATACTCTTCCATTTCTAACTTTCTTCTTCACAATTTCACACCCACACCCCAAAAAACATGCACATCCCAAAAAACACACAAGAGAGAGTGGAGAGAGAGAGCTCCTAACCCTAATTCGACCTTTTCCCCAAACTAACTAACTAACTAACTAACTAACCCTCCTAATCACTTTCATCTAAGTTAATTTACTGAAATTTCATTAAATCATTACTAATTGCCTAAATTAAAGTTTCTACCACTATGTTAGTTTTCTCATAGTAGTTTTAAGTTTGATAACTTCTTTTGTGTTTTTCATATTTCTTCTTTTTTGTTGGTTTTTGATTTATATTTAGATCCATTTTCAACTTCTAATCCTTGTTTTCAATTCCTTTTTTGTATTTTTTATCTTTTTAAATATTTTTGGGTTGAAATTTTGATCTAGTTTCTTATCCTATGTACTAAAAGTCTTTTAACTAATGGTTATAGTTTAATTTAGGATACTAACACTTTTGAATCTAAAACTCATATATATATTTTAATTATTTTCTATTATATTAAAAATGAACCAATATGGTGGTTCACAAGTGTCGAGCATCTGCGGGGCATTCGTGAGAATGCTACGGACCTAGAGTCTTGAAGCACATAGGCAATATGCCTTTCCGTTGGGCCTACACGGTCATACACAACAAAACTTGCTTGGTTGCAAGTTGTGGGAAAGGGAAACTAAGTCCTATTTAATGCGGTCCCTAGAATGGATCGTTTGGATAAGTATCCATACTCACATAGCATGGTATTAGTGGTTGGACCACGTTCGGTGGAATGCCTTTGTTGTACTTGTAGGACCATGCAAGAGCCGTTTGAGATTTTTGAGCTATTCTCATGCATTTAGCTACCTCTACTGGTGCTAATTTAGTGTCTAGTCTAATAGATTGACACTTTGCCATCTACGACCACATCTCGATGATGGTGCTCATTAACCGGGGTTATGGCCAGTGATTTGGGTTTGTAACACCGCCTACGAGGTATTGTGGAATGAATTGAAAGGTTACTTTTTGCCTTCCACCTTGTGGAGGCTTTTCGGACATGAAGGGGTGGTAGAAGATCATCTTCCTCGTCTATGAAACCCTCAATACTATGGAGTTGTATACCATCTTCGTCAAGGATATACACGGCCTCATATTCTATCGCATCTAACGACGTCATGGAACTCAAATATGAGTTTGGAAACTCATCTACTACACTTGTGGTAGTGGTAAAATTGATCGCATGGGTCTCTGAGGTCTCGAGGTCTTCGAGGTGTTCCCAAAGCCATTTGGCAAACTCCCCATCATCTTCCCAATCATAAAGATCAGGGCCTAGATTTTTTATCGGCCCTAAATCGATGCGATCTTTTTCCAAGATTAATGTAGGGTGCAATACTCCCACATTCTCGACATTGGAATGTGTTACAATTTTAGATTTTTTCCTATCCAGTGAAATAGTAGGAGTATGTTGAGATCTAATGGTGATCTCGGTCCGATTGTTTGGTGGACCAAACTCTAGATATGATCTGCCAATGGATCAACGCTCGAAAGCATTGGCCTTCTTCAACCAATCTCGACCTAAAAGGAGGGGATAGGCGGTCTTGTTGGTCATTAACCTCAACACATGGAAGGTTAAGGTATAGATCTCTCCCCCGTCTTCTACCTGACAATTTACGATTTGACCAAGAGGAGTAATGGGACTTTGGTCGGCCACATTCACCACATATGGTGATGGACCGGTGACTTTCAACCCTATGCTCTCCATAGTAGAAAGTGGCATAATGTTGATGCCACTCCCGCCATCTATCAAGGTGTATGGAATAACTTTGTTTAAAATAGACACGTTGATTTCTAATGCTCCATCATCCATCAAAGCACTAGAGTAGATCCTAGCAGTCATCATAGTCTTCCGAGATTTACGGGGTATAGTAGCTCCCTCCTTGGATTCTTTTCTCAAGGATGGAGCTACTTGGATAAGTTGGGCAATAGAAATATTGGCCCGTAGGGTACAAAGGTCTGCCCATAGATCATAGTCCTCCGTTGGATTGCACACCCGAGAAGAAGAGTTTTTAGCCACTACATCATGTTGGTTGCTAGTATTTATGTCCTCTACAAAACGATAGAGGTCATCTTCTTCATCCCTCAAAGGATCATCCAATGGAGCATCTTCCATTGGATCATGGCTATTTAGAAGTGGCTCATGGATGTTTTTGCGGGCTTGTTTTTCAAAAACTCCCGTGTGGCTTGAATGTCCAGATCTTCTTCCGAACTACTACTTTCCTCTAAGATTGGTTCTAACGGAGGGTTATCTAAGCATTGTCGACGTGTCATAACCGCCACCCTATGTTCTATAGCCTTTTGGCTAGTGGATGCCTCGGTTTTATCCTCACTCTCATGAATAATGAGATGAGTAGTTTGGGTTGAAGTGGCACCCGGGTTAGGAGAAGGTGTGTGAACCGGTGGTTGGGCATTTCCATAAACTATCCCTTCATTCCGAGCATCTTGTGAAATTCCTAGAGGAGGATAGATAGGAGATCATGGTATTGGAGGTGTAGGGAGGTAAATTGATTGAGTTCCCACATATTGTTGAAAACTTCCACTACTTAGATCCAATGAGTGATTTGGTGCTACTGGTGGTCGTGATGGAGGATATGAAGATTGCATCACTAGATGCGATGCAAGTGGTGGTGCTCCATAAGGAAGGTACCATACCACAAGTTGTGGACTCATGTAGTATCCTTGAGCCCCTTGAGGTGCTCCATTGTAAAACAAGTTCGAGGGAGGTTGTTTGGTAGTGCTTGCATCCATTCCAAACCCCATTTTAGGCCTCCTACACTTATCGGTGGGGTGGTTGCCTCCACATTCCCTACAAACTACGCCGGTCTCTACCCAACAAATTCCGGAACTGAGAGGATGCATCCGGCTACAAGTAGGGCATGGGATGCCTTTTGGTTGGAATTGACCACCTCCCGGTTGGGTAGGTGGATGTGGGCGGAATTGGGGAGGTACACATGGCCCTTGGGTCCTAGGCAATGGACAAAATTGGTCACTATGACCATATTGGTTGCAATTCCTACACCAAATGTTGGCGGGGAAATTGCCGATTTCATTTGGAGGAGGTTGCACATGGGCTAATTTTGCACCAATGGCCATGGCAATTTGGTCTCCAATTACTCTAATAGACCTCATGATGTCTAACTTCTTTAAGATCATCATTAGCCTTTTGGAACTTGGCTTCTAATTCCGCTAATTGGGATGTTTCCGATTGCGGTTGCCATGGAAGTGGAGGAGCGATGGCCTAGAATCTAAGGGTGCCGGATGACTTGGAATGAGAGGATATGGATGTCTATGAGAAGGTGCCACCGATGTGGATGGCACATAATGGGCGGGGATAAACGTCGGCACTGGTGCTACGGTCCGGTTCCACATCCTAGCATTTTTTTTCTCGATCCGCTCCACGTGTCGGGCCGCTACTTGGGCCTCATCTAGCGTTTGGGGACTTGTGTTCAAGATCTCTCGCATTATGGTTTATTGGTTGAATCCTTAGATGAAGTAAAACCTAATGGTTTCATCGGCGAGGTGGTTTCCTACAAACCGAGTGATTATTGTGTTAAAACAGCAAATGTACTCCGAGAATTCCTCAGTGGGACCTTGGCGCATTCCCGTGAGGGCTACCAAGGCACTTTGTTGCCCGGTTTTGGGCCGAAATTGTCGTAAAAAGGCCATTTGTAATGCCGGCCATGTAGCAAAAGTGTTGGAGGCATGTGATCGATACTACTCATATGCTTGCCCCTCAAGTGTGGTTGAAAACCACACCAATCTATAGGTCTCCTCGGGGATCACATTGGTTACAAGTATTTCAATATACCGCTCAATGTGTTCCGAGGGATCTTCGTGGGCCAATCCCGAAAATTTCGGGAGATGTGTAGGCATAGCTCGAAGTGCCATGCCGAGGGGCATAACTATTGGTAGTCCCTAGGGTGCCATCATGGCATCCGCTGGATCTAAATCAGCCATGGGGGTAGGTGGCTCCACCTCCTCTATCCTATCAAAACTGTCTTCTATTTGCACTTCAAGCGTGAAGTTGTTGTCTCCAACTCCTTCTACTACTACTTGTGGTTCTTCAACTACTGGTGGTTCTTCTACTCTAAGTTCTTCCTCTACTAGTTGAGGTTCTACAATTGGTGGTGGTGTTGGTGGTCTCCTTCTACCTCTACTAGTTTTTCCTTCTCCACTAGTGGAAGATTGGCGGCTATGTGACTTTGATCGGGTAGTCACCATTGAGGGTGTACTCCACAGTCATCCTTGGGGTGCAATTTTTGCTACCCTCAAGTTTGGCAACAAGATTTATAGCTAGCCAATTTCTCCATCTTTGAGATGAAGACGTTCTAATGAGGCATATGGATTCCTACCCTAATTCCAATTTGTCATTGATACTCATAGCTTCAAGGTTTCCCCCATCCCTCCACTTCTACAAAATGGAAGTAGGTTCTATATATACTACTGGCACAGATCGCACTTGTTCATTCCTATAGGTCCATATTCTTGCCGGTTTGGCAAGAAAGAATTTAGAGAACCAAATGGTACTATCTTCCGCTCAAAGTAAAGATCTTGATCCTAACATGTGAAACACCTAGACTCACAATGCAATTAAGTCGGTGATATAAGGGTCACAATTTGACAATTAGACACCAAGTAGCTCTATGGGGCTCAAAGGTCCTCCAATCCAAGCATTTCATACCATGTGCCCATACAAGCAAGGAAGGAAACGGTAGCCTTGTCCCATACCCGGCCGTTTACCGAGTTCCCTCGAGTCAAGGCTAACTCACTGCTCAAAGGCATGGGAGGGCCGAAGCCTTTCGCTAGCCTTGCTTTCTTGCATGGTAAGCACGGAAAAATAAAGTGATCACCAACACAAGGGAGTGCACCCTCATGCCGGGTTGGGGTGAACCTTCACACCTTCACTTTTCCACATGGAAGAAGAATCCTTGGAATTAAAAAGTCTTTTGTTTCCACCAAGCTTCCTTTTGCCTAAAACCAAACCATAACACTTTGATTTGCCACTTTAGTTACTTGTGCCCTCTATTTCATCCCAACCCTTAATTCTAGCGGGATTTGTTCTGAAATTTTTAGTTCAACGTCCTTAAATTAAGAAAAGGTTAATTTCTTGGTGATTTTGTGTTTTTTGCACAATTCGAAGGGGCTAACTAAGACTAAGAAAGACAAAATCAGCACATGGAGTTGCTGAACTTCATAGATGGAGACTACTATCTATAGAAAGTTGATTTTTGGTAGTTTTTGATGATTTACAAGGGTCCAAGGGCCTATTTTGGGGTAAAGAAGTAGAAAACAACACACAAAGTTGCTGAAATTCGAAGGTGAATAGTACTATGTGGTGAAAAACTAATTTTTTGGGTGATTTTGTGGATTTGAGTGGTCCTAAGCATCTAATTTGGAGTATAGAAATAGAAAACAACACACAAAGTTGCTGAAATTCATAGGTAGAAAGTTCTAAGTGAAAGTAAACTATTTTTTTGGGTACTTTGGATGATTTGGGTACTCCTAAGAGTCTATTTTGGGTTTAGGAATGAAAAATCAGCACACCAAGTTGTTGAAATTCTAAGGTAGGAAGTCCTAAAAAGAGGAAATTAATTTTTTGGGGTGATTTTGAGGATTTAGATGATCCTAAGGGACTTTTGAAGGAAAAACAAATGAAAAAACAGCAACCAACATCACTCCAAACAATTCATTTTTTGGTGAGTTAGAAAATTACAAGCTAATGGATTACTACATGTAAACACAATAGCCATCCACCCCTTACCGTTTGATGCATGTCTTGGAAGTGAAATTCCACATAGGAAACCCCGTGCCAGTTCCTAGATGGGCGGCATCACCTGTTCACTCCCAATTTCCCTTAGGCTTCCGACCAACGAGAATGTACAAGGTTCCTTTTTAAGAAATTTTAATGGTTATATATAGGGTTTGGACCACAAAAGCCGGGTTTGATGAGGGTATGACGGGCAACTTGTAGTTCAACTTGCAACCATAAGCTCTTGGGGCTTTGGGGCATCACTCCCACCACGCCTGATTTCAAACGACATACACGGTCCCATTGGTTATTATTCCGGCCTCACCATCATACAAAAACGTATAATAAAGTTAGAATGCAACTAAACAACACTCAAGAGGATCCCATTCAACAATGGGGGATATTCCTCTTGGCGTTTGTGGGAATGTGATCCTACATGCTAAGCCCAGAATACTAGTATATGACGGGAAAATTCAAAAATTGTTCCCTTAAAAAGGAAAGTTTTTGAGTTTTCATAGGAAACTAGAGAAATTTAGGAATACCGGATCTCCAGATCCGGGAAAATTTCATTAGGTCTAAAAATCTAATTCCAGAACCCTAAAAAGTTCTGGAAATCAAATGACGGCGCCGGTCCTAAAAGCCGGAAACTGGATCCGTGCTAGGGATAGGGTTTTGCCGCCGAAACCTGTCCCGTACATTCATCCAACTGACCGACTATCTAGCCAGTATAAGAGGAGGACTGTAGCCGGTAGTGGGCACGAGTACTTCCTTGTTTTTCCTTCCACTTGTGTTTTCCGTCTTCCTAGCTTTGTGAGAATTCCGGTAGATTGAGGCACTGTGTGAGTTGCGATCGTGTAGGGGTTACCGGAGTGAAATTTTGTGAGCAAGCGAGTTAGGGAGAGATTGTGTGAGGTCTGTTTGTGAGCACGATGTCTTTTAGGGCAAGCTGGCACAAGCTGAAGGATCTGATTGAGGATTCAGACAATGAGCTTTCGCCGTAGTCGCCCCGGCCGAAGTCTATTCCGGTGATGAAGGTAGTTCCGAAGGTTCCTACCAAGGAAGACCGGCTGGTGCGTCTGCGAGAGAACCTTGAGCACCAATATGGGGTGTGAGGGGCTCATGGAGGTTCCGTGGGGCAACAGGGAGGAGAGCCTGGTGTCTGACTTACTTTGTCCGGAAAGCGGTATCTTGGATACCACCCTCCGGGCGAAACCAGAACTGTGGGTGGTTAATACGTGGAGGGTCGTCTACAAGTTCCCGGAGGCGTCGAACAAGGTCATGGAGAAGAATCAGGAGGTTATGGAGGGCAAATTTCGGGCGCCGGCCAATCTAAAGGAAGGTCACGAGGTTTTCGACCTGGTGAATCCGGAGTATTGGGATGTGATAGCATTCCTTAATCCTATCCTCCATCCGACTAAGCCGCAGCGAGTGGTAGCGAAGGTAGCCTCCGCCATCTTAGGTAAAATGACGCCGGAAGGGGATTCTAACCCTTCCGGCGTACTTGTCCCATCTGTATGCCCATCACTCCCTGCTTAAGGCAAACGAGGAGAGCGCCTACCAGGAGCTAGTTCAGCTCCAATAATACGGAGGAGAAGAACCCTCCCCTCAAGACGGACTGGACGATGAGGAGACGGAGGACGAGGAGCCGCCCACTCCTCTAAAGAAGAAGCAACGGCGGACTAGGATGCCGCCAATAAATCCGATAGAAGATCCTTTTGCGCCGGAGCCATTGGAGGAAGAAGTTCCGAAGTAGAAGACGGAGACCAGACCGGCCCCGGAAGAAGTCCGACCTTCTACACAGGAGGTTGGGCTGGTGCAACCGCAAGCTGGTCCCGCTCAGGCCGAGGCCGGACCCTCCCGGCCCAAGATGATGGAGGTAGAGGAGGGAAATAGGACCCACATGCAACTAGGAGGGACGCCATTGGAGGACATTATAGAAATGGCCCAGCACTTGGTATGGCGAGCGAATGACCTCACGAAGCTCCTCGAGAATTATGAGGGGGCTCTCAAGCGGGTATATCGGAAGATGACACTAACTGATCGAAATGCCATCTTCCGAAGGATGGATGCGTTGATGGCAGCGGAGCAGCAAAACGGTCTTCTAATAGAGAAACGGAAGAGGCTGATGACAGAGTTGGGGGCGTTACGCGTGGAGAACCGGACATTGCGGGACCAAGTTCAGGATTCGGAATCCAAGTGCGTGGGATTAGAGAGCAATCTACGCACAGCCCAGGAGACGGCCTGTCTCATAGAAGGGGACCACCGCCAGTAGATAGCGGCATTGTGTCAAGGTATAGTTCGGCTCCGGAGTTCTTTGGAAGTACCGGCGGACTGCATCAACAAAGCCCAGCTGTTCGAAGCCAACCTCGACGCAACCGCCAACACGAGTCGAGTGCACATCATCAAGTGCTTATTGGAGCAGGTAAGACGGATGGACGCATCCCGGGCAGAGATGCGGGAGATGATGGAGTATTTGGCTCCCACCGAGTCGGAACCGATCACTCTTTCTTCTCCCTCCGCGCAAACTTTGGTGGCTACGGAAGGCCATAACCTGAAATCCATGGTTATTGAAGTAGCGCCGGTGGTATTGGTTGATCCGGAACTTTCGCCACCACCCGGAAGGCCAAAAGGAGTGGACCAGGGAGCCGTGGTACCCCAAGGAAGTGAGGATCTACTTCCGGTAACCTCGACCATCGACTTGACGGATACTTCTCCGGAAGCTCATGTGGCCGGGCGGTACAGTCTTTTCCTCGTCACAAAAAGACCCAAAAGGATTCCCGGGGAAGTCCAGACGTTTCGATAGTTAGGACCCGGAGTGTAGACAAGGACCCCAACATCGTGGAGGTCAAGAGATGCGGACAAAGAGGTCCAAATCTGTTTCTTCCGAGGAATAGCCGGAAGGAAATGAAGCTGGATTTGCTGAAGGACTATGCCCCTCCCGATCCGGATCCCAAGGAATAGTGTACAATAGTGTCGTGTAGTGGCAATATCGGAGTCCAACCGTCAAAGCCGGAAAAATAGGATCTGGTATTTACCGGAAATCTAGCTGACCAGTATGGGAATGCGATCCCACATGCTAGACCCATAATACTAGCATAGGACGGAAAAATTCAAAAATTGTCTCCTTCAGAGGGAAAGTTTTTGAGTTCTCCTAGGAAGTTAAGGCAAATTAGGAAAACCGGATTTCCGGATCCGGAAAAATTTCATTAGGGCTAAAAACCTAAAATCCGGAACTCTAGAAAGTTCCGGAAATCGGATGACGGCGCCGGCCCTAAATCGGAAACCGGATCCGTACTAGGGATAGGGTTTTGCCGCCAAAACCTATCCCGTACATCGGGCCAATATAAGAGGGGGACTGTAGCTGGCCGCGGGCACACTTATCTTCTTTCTTTTGTTCTTCCGCTGGCGTATTTCATTTTCCTCGCTTCGTTAGAATTCCGGTAGACTGAGGGACTGTATGAGTTGCGATCGTGTAGGGGTTACCGGAGTAGTCGTGAGCAGAGATTTAGGGAGAGATTGTGTGAGGATTGATCGTGAGCACAATGGCTTCTAAGGCAAGTGTCGTAGCACAGAGTAAGCAATTTCCCTATTATACTCACAAAAATCACTCTAGAGCATAACAAAATGACCCTAAAGATCGAACCCACGAGATCCTATGAAGTAGCTAACTCTAACAAGGAGATAAACTCAATTAAACCCCTTAATTCCTCTTTTCCGGTTCTACCTCTAACGACCGGAACAACCAAAACCAACCGGAAAGCTTCAACCGGACTGTATCCTACTTTCGGTTTTACTAGTTTCCCGATTTCTGGACTAACTTCTCAATTCTGGACGCTACAACTTCCGGTCTTATGTAACCTCCTGGGCGGATCCGATCCGGTCCCTCCTTCCGCATCCGGTTTAGTTTTACCTCTGTTTTACCATCAGAGGGTTCGCCGCTTGCTTTTGAAAGTGGTAGGCCCACCACTCCTTCCGTGACTTATAGTGGCTGAAGACCCACTTTCCTATCCACAGATCTCCTAACTAACACGGATCCGGTTTGATCCTTCACAGTAATCCGGATAGCAATCCGAATCACAGGTCACACAAAGACCCCCCGTACGATCCTCTCATACTACAACGACCTTGACACTGATCCGTTCCATACGAAGTTCGGTGGCTATAAGTGAATCTGTCCGTTCCAACACCCACGAAAGTTCTTCCGTTCACCCACAACGGTGGCAAGACCTCACAGAAGTCAGGATACTCGACCGGATTTCCCACCTAGGAGTTCTAGCGCGGCTAAGGAATCCCTCCCTATCTGCCTAGCCTGATCAACGGATCTCTCACTTGGAATGCTAAACTTCTGTAGCTGCTGAGGCACTGGAATCCACTCCTAACTCTTCATAACCTACTCACATGTACCTAGAACCGGAAACATACATCAAGGGGAGAAACTCTACCAACACCTTTGTACTCACCTTCCTATTCTGACTCAGTGTACTCTTGCCAATACTCGGGAAAAATACACAAAAGTTAGTTTAAAGGAAAGTACACAAGGAAATGCCAAAAGAACTCTCTCCTCTTCTCCAGCTCAGAGACTGTTTTATATACAAAAAGCAAAAAGCAAAAAGTGAATACATGATTTCCGCCTCTAAAGGCGCTGACAATCCGATCCTACCTTATCCTAACCGGATTCTATTTCGGTTCCTATCTATAAGTCCTATTTTTACAATCCTTCCTGTTCTGTCTCATACACTCAGGATCCAATGGTAGGGCTCTCATCAGGTCTCTCCAACTACTCGAAGACCTCATTTAGATTCCGGTTCCGTTCTCCATCCGTAGGTAGAACCGGATGTTCTTCCTCAGCTTCCGGGGAGTCCAAATCTATCCGCTGATGTCCGGTCGAGGGCGTCTCCTTCTTTGCCCTGCTTGACTGGGGCGTCTTGTCCTTTCCCGGCTCCTGAGCTACGTCTTCCGGAAACAAGTCCGGAAGAGAAATTTCTGAGAGCCGGACCGGAATTTCTATCAACTTCTGGCTACTCTCCACGATCCGGTCCGCTGACTCCCGTGCCTTGGATAGGAGCTTCTCCATCTGCTCCTCAAAATCGGTGAGGATGTGCACCACCCTGGTTCCGGATATCTTCTTGTCCTTGTGCACCTCCTCTTCGAACAGGCGCGCCTTGGTGACTGCGGCTCCGGGTCCTCCAAGCACGTCCTTCACTTCCTCGGCCAACTTCTTCATTTCCTCCGCCATCTCCTTTGTCGCTGTGGCGTTCTTAAGCAACGCGAATAGTTCGGCCTGGAGGGTGTCCACCTCATCGTGCTGCCGCTTGCTGTCCTCCTTCATCTTCCGGAGCTCTTCCGGATTGATAACACTTTCAGCCACCTTCCGCGGCAATTGACTGTCCGGTTCCGCTCCGATTAATTCCGCGATCTCCCCGAGCGCCCGCTTCTTAACTTCCCAATCCGCCCGGATTCCGCAGAGGATCCCAACCAACTCGTCGAACGGATCTACGGTCCCGGATCCGGATGCCACATCCGGTCCGGTTGGAGTCTCACTTCTGCGCGGACGCGGATGTCCCGGGGGTGTTCCTCAATTCCGAGTCGGAGTGGTTTTCTGCCTCTTGGCGGGAACATACGGTTCCTCCTCTTCCTTGCCGTGGTCAACGATAGAAATGTCAGGCGCTAAATCAGGACACGACAACATGTGGAAATCCAGAGACCTGAAAATGGGCAGGGCCAGGCTTTATATAGTCCTGACGCCCTGGACTGTCTTTATGACCGGTCGGATATCCGGTCCGGTTCTTGACATCCAGTTATCTTCTAATCCGGTCAACAAGATTCCGGTTGGAAATACTATCCGGTTATACATCTAATCCGTTCCGCTTTGACCTAAAACCGGATTAGTTTCGTAAGGTCCTTTTGGTGACTATTTTTGGATTTATTTTTCTTTCTAGATGAATCCGGATACCTATTTCTAATTTCCGGTTCGCTCAAAAAGGTAAACAAATAAAAATAAAAAATATGAGTTGTCACAGCAAGCCGGCGGAAGTTGAAGAACTTGCCTAAGGATTCAGAGGACGAGGCGCTGGCACCCGCACCTCGACCAAGGACCATCCCGGTGATGAAGGTGGTTCCGGAGGTTCCGACAGAGGAGGACCGGCTAGTGCGCCTACGGGAGCATCTCCGCAACATGGGGTGTGACGGACTCCTAGAAGTGCCGTGGGGAATCCGAGAGGAGAGCTTGGTTTCGGACATACTTCGTCCGGAAATTGGTATCTTGGATACCACCATTCGGGCGAAGCCAGACCTGTGGACGGTGAACACTTGGCGGGCCGTGTACAAGTTCCGGGAGGCGCCGGACAAGGTCATGGAGAAGAACCAGGAGATGATGGAGGGTGAATTCCGGGCACCCGCCAATCCGAAGGAAGGTAACTAGGTTTCCGACTTGGTGAATCCGGAGTACCGGGATGTGATAGTGTTTCTCAACCCTATCCTCCATCCCACCAAGCCGCGGCGAGTAGTAGCGAAGGTAGCCTCCACCATCTTGGGGAGCCTCCAGGGAAAGATGATGATGGACTGGGCAGCCATCATCCATGAGCTAGTCGGAGACTTAGTGCGTGCCCTCCGGTCCGGAAAGAAGAGCCAGAGTCCTCTTCCGGCATATTTGTCTCATTTGTATGCCCACCACTCTCTGCTCAAGGCGAATGAGGAGAGTGCGTACCAGGACCTAGTCCAACTACAGTAGTACGGAGGAGAGGAGCCCTCGCCTCGAGACGGACCGGACGATGATGTCACTGAGGAAGAGGAGCCTGTCTCTCCGCTAAAGAAGAGGAAACGGCGGAATAGGACGCCGCTAGTAAGTCCATCAGAGGAGCCTCCTACACCAGAACTACATGAAGAGGTTCAGGAGGTAAAGACGGAAACCGGACCTGTTCCGAAGGGAGTCCAACCATCCTTACAACTGGTTGGGCCGATATGACCGCACACCGTCGCCACTCAGGCTAAGGCCGGACCCTCCCGGACCCGGATGATAGAGGTGGAGGAGGGGGATCGGACAACCATGTGATTGGGAGGGTCGCCCCTAGAAGACATCCAGGAGATGGCTCAACATCTGGTGTGGCGGGCAGACGATCTCTTCCAGATCTGTGAGAACTATAATGGAGCCCTCAAATGAGTGTGCCGGAAGATGGCGCTAACCGACCGGAACGCCATTTTCCGGAGGACGGATGCATTGGTGGCAACGGAGCAACAAAACAACCTCCTCATAGCAGAACAAAAGAATTTGGTAACAGAGCTGGGGGCGTTGCGAGACCAAGTCCAGAACTCGGAATCCCACTGTGTGGATTTAGAGAGCACCATCCGCACCGCTAAGAAGACAGCCTGGCTCATAGAAGAAGACCATCGCCGGCAAATAGCGACCTTGTACCAAAGTGTAGTTCAGCTCCGGAGCTCTCTGGAGGTGCCGGCAGACTACATCAACAAGGCCCGGCTGTTTGAAACTAACCTCGATGCAGCCGCCAGCTGAAGCCGGGTTCCTATCGTCAAATGCTTACTAGAGCAGGCAAGACGAATGGATACATCCCAGGCCGCGATGAGGGAGATGATGGAGTACTTTATGTCCACGGAGTCAGATCCGGCACCTCAATCTCCCTCGTCAGCGCTGACTTTGGTGGTTCCGGAAAGTAGCGATCTGGAACCTATGGTTATGGAGGTCTCACCGGTGGTACCAGTGAATCCGGAACTTTCACCACCAACCGGAAGACCAAAAGGAGTAGACTGGGGAGCAGTGGTACCTCCGGGAAGTGAAGACTTGCTGCTGGTGACTCCGACCATTGACCTGACGGGTGCTTCTCCGAAAGTTCACGCCGGACGGACGGTACAGTCTTCTCCGCGTCATAAGAAGACTCAAAAGGATGCAAGAGGGAGTCCAGACACTAAGGTAGTCGGGACTAGGAGTGTAGACAGGGACACCAGTATTGTGGAAATCCCAAAATGGAGCCAAAGGGGTCCGAATCTGTTTTCTCCGGAGGCTAGCCGGAAAGAGGTAAAGTTGGATCTTCTGAAGGACTATGTTCCTCCTAAAGATCCGGATTCAAAAGAATAGTATACTGTAGTGTAGTATAATACAGGAGTCCAGTAGTCAAAGCCGGAAAAATAGGATCTAGAATTTTCCGGAAATCTAGCGGACCAGTAGGAATGCTTTGTAGGATTTTTAGGATGACGTTAGTCTTAGTATAAGTAGGATTTTTAATGACCTTTCTAGTCATTCACAACTATCTCATAGTTTCAGCATTGTACCTTTTGCGGAGTTTAATTCTAAAGTGTGTTGGAGTATCCAATGCCTTATCTTTCTTGTGTACGGTATATGTTTGTGAGAGGTGTGAATCCGTTCTTGCGTTTCCAGGACTGAGAACTTACCTTGTGTGGCAAGAGTCGATGTTGTGAGAGTATCCGGATGTATTAACTTGAGGGGGAGATCAACCAGATGGTTCCGGCAGTAGGGTTAGGGTAGTACTGCTCGGATGCCGGTATAGCCTGCGTGTAGGATATAGCCCTAGGTGAAAAGGGGTATCTGAGAGGCTGCTAGCAAACTTCCGTGTACGGAGGTATTGCCGGACGTGCCGGAATTCTGGATTGCCGGAATTCCTCGTAGAACAGAGTTAAGCCCCGGCACAAGCCTAAGAAAGTACAGGAGAAACCAGCCGGTCGATAGGAGGCTCAGTGTTTGGTTAAAGGTTAGAATGTTGTTGTAGTTCTTGACCGTCCCTGTGTGACCTAATCCGGAAGAACTTCCGGATTTGTAAGGCGACGGAACGGGAGGACACTTCCGGTCCCTGAAGAGTTAGGTTACTGTTAGTATTAGAGAGAGAGAGAGAGTGAAAGAGAGCGTGTTTCCGGACACGGTAAGCATCCGGACGGTGGATCTGGCCACTCGTCATCCAAACCCAGGGATCTCGGAAGGGACATTGAAACGGTTTCCGGAACCCACCCGGCACTAGTGTCCGGACCGGACCTATAGTCTGTAGCTATTTGACGGAGAGAAAAGTGAATGCTTAGACCGGGATAGCCTATAAAATTGTAATCCACAAGTCCTCGTGGGAACGATTCCGGAGCGGTTACTCTAAGAAGGCCTTTGGTGTGAATTAAGGGCTAACTAGAGGAATACTGGTTCGACTAATCGCTACAACCAGTAGGAATGTTTTGTAGGATCTTTAGGATGATGTTAGTCTTAGTATAAGTAGAGGTTTTGATGACCTTTCTGGTCATTTGCATCCATCCCATTGTTTCAGCATTGTATCTTTTTGAACTTAATTCCAAGTGTTTGGAGTATCCATTCTCTTATCCTTTTGTATGCGGTACATGTGGGGGGGGTCCATTCTTGCTTTTCCGGAGACTGAGAACTTACCTTGAGTAGCAAGAGTCGATTTCGTGAGTGGTTTCCAGGTGTACTAATGTCGTCATCCGTGTCAACAAAGGAAGACCTTTTCCAATGTTACGCGGGCGACCTTGGTTGTATTCCGCTCGTGTGCTCGTGGATTGGGGAGCCAAGAAACTGGTAGTAGGGAAACCTTCTATCCGAATCCCATAGGTGACAGAGAATCATTTAGGAGAAACCAATGATTCGGATGGTTACACCTCTGATTGGTCAGATCCGGAAGATTCTACGGCTTCCTATTTTGTGGACTCATTTGTACAAAAGTTAGCGCCAGATTTTTGCATGTCGTAGCACAGGGTGAACAATTCCCCTATTATACTCTCAAAAACCCTCTAGAGCATAACAAAAATGACCTTAAAGATCGAATCCACGGGATTCTGTGAAGTAACTAGCTTTATCATACCATTAAGACTTCATCAACATAATAAATCCTATTTCCGGTTTCAGATCTTCCTACTGGAAACACCAAAAACCACCCGAAAGCTACCAACCGGATCTCTCAACTTCCTATCCTACTGGTATTCCGAACCGCTAATACACCCTCAAATCAACGATAGGACCAATCCGGTCCGGATGATAACCCTAACCAATCCGTTCCAGTCAATCCTTTCCTCTCTTTTATTCACATTCGGTTTGATTTAGCGTCTGTTTAACCATCAGAGGGGTCGCCTCTTATAATTGAGAGTGGTAGGCCCACCACTCCTTCCGTGACTTATAGTGGCTGAAGACCCACTCTCCTATTCTAACAATTTCCTATTCTTTCTCGGATCCGGTTTGATCTCTTATAGTAGCACAGGCAAGAATCCGGCTACAGGTCACACAAAGATCCCCCGTACAATCCACTCATACTACAACGACCTCGGAGTATATTCTTTTACCTGCACGAAGCTAAGCGAACTTAAGTATACACGTCCGTACCAGCACTAGCTCAAGTGATTCCGTTTATCCAACATGATAGTGAGACCTTACAGGAGATCGGACACTCAACCGGATTTCCCACCCAGGAGTTCTAGCGCAGCTAAGGAATCCCTCCCTATCCGCCTAGCCTAACAACGACTTTCTCACTCGGAACTTAGTAAACTCAAGAAATGCTGAGGAATTGTAACATACTCAAACTCTTCCACTCTCCGCTCACATGCAAAGATAGAGAACACAATACTCAAGGGGAGAACTCACTCCTCAATCCACTCGCGCCTTCCTAACTCCTCAACATTCCGCTCTGCCAACCTCGGGAAATACAAAACAATGAAAGAGCACAATAGAAAACACAAGAAAATTGGAAGAAGAAGACTCCCAGCTCACCTCGCGGTGGCTGATTTTATACTTAGAAAGAATTTACAACTAAAGCCGGAGATCACGGAAAAGTGTTCGCGCGCCGAGCGAAAAATCTGGATCTTATCTATAAGACTAATTTTGGTTCCGGTTCCGGTCCTAACTAACTTACTAACCAGTTTCCTATCTACACAAAAGCTGAAACTAATCCTATCCTAGCTATTCTCTAGCAGCTAAATCATACCATCGGGGAGCCGAGAGTTAGGCTAGGATCGAGATCTTCAAAGACTTCCGAGAGGTTCCAGTTCTGCTTCCCAGGAGCGCCAATAGGTCCCGCCTCTTCATGGTTTTGCGAGTCAAGGTTGATCGCTTGTATGCCCGAGTTTCCAACCCCGAGTTCCTGCAAAGTCTTCTTTGACTGTGGGGTCTTGTCCTTCCCCTCCTTAGAAACTCCGAGGTTGAAAACACTCGTCAGGGAAAGTTTCGATAGTCGGAGAGGGATCTCGGCTAACCGCTTGCTGCTCTCTTCCATCCGTTCTACAACAGTTCTCGCCAGCTCCAGAGTCCCTTCAACCTTCTCAGCAAAGTCGGTGAGGATCCAGACCACCCGGTTACCGGAGATCTTATTCTCCTTTTGGACCTCCTCATTAAAGAGTTTGGCCCTAATCACGGCGGTTCCGGGTTTGCCGAACACCATCCGTATCTGCCCGATCAGCTTCCGGGCTTCCTCCGCCATGTCTATGGTGGCAGTCGCATTTTCCTTCAGGATGAACAGCTCCGACTTGGAAGAATCCAATTCTTCCTGAAGTTTCTTGTTCTCCTGCTCCATCTTCCAGATCTCGTCCGGACTAGAAATACATTCGGCCACTTTCCCGGCTAACGTACTATCCGGTTTGGCCCCTACCAACATCCCAATCTCCTCCAAGATTGCATGATTGAGCTCCCAATCCGCTCGCAGTCCGCCCAGGATGTCAATCAATTGCTCAAACAAATCATTTATATTTCCTCTTGGTTAAGAATACTCACCCTGGTGAACCTACTTCCTCTGAACCGGATTAGAGGGGCTTGGTGGAGTCCCTCGTCCATGTAGAGGAGTGGTCTTCTGTCGCTTGAACATGGGCGGAGGCGGGTCGTCATCCTCGTCTTCCTCCTCAGCCTCGGATTCGGATTCTGGTTCCATATCTTCATTGGAATCGGACTCGCCATACTTGAGGAGGTTTTCGTGGTTCTTCCACTCCGTCTCTTCCGTATGCGTCAGGAGCTGTTAATGCTTGTACAGGTGGAAGACATAGGGTGACAGAGGTGTTGCCCTACTCTTCTGAATCCGGCTGACAAGTGAGGAGACTAGCTCAGAAATGAACTTCGCCCAATCCACTTTCCGCTCCCTGGTCAGCGCTCCAAAAATTGTATTGCCCAAACTGATTGTCATCCGGGTGGGCTTATCCGGATGCAGAATCGGAACCAAGAACTGCAGGAGTCGACAATGCCGCTCGTCGATACAGTCCTCCACAGCGTATCCATCTTTGGGGTTGACGGCACCCTGGAATCTTCCGTGTACGTAATCGTCCTTTCGGCTGGCCATACCTCCACCCCCTGTCCGGAACCCGTACACCTGCCTCTAGTGTTCTTCCGTCCATTTGTGCGGTACGCCCCGGATTGTTCCATCAAACTGGTTGGAGGCCTTGACAAGGATCTCCCTCACCATTTGCTCCTCCCAAAAACTCTAGGGTTTCTAAGCAAAACCCACACATTCCATTACTGCCAGGTCTGCGAGAAGCTCCATCTTCTCGGGCTCCTTGGCAAGTATAACCGGACTTATCTTCCGGAGTTTGACTTTGTGAGGAGGCGGTGTGGCGGAACCTCTATTCTTCTTCCGTAGCTGCGGCATAGGAGCGGGTATTCCTCCAAATCCAGAAACCCTCAAACTCTTTCTCTCTGGCGTACATCCGTCCACACGACCTCTCTCTCTAACTTACACAGGCGTCCTCCGCTTCCTAGTAACTCGCACTTCTCTCAACGCTTAGTTATTTGGCTGAAAAGACAATCTGCAACACACACTCATGCACGCGCTTATACTCACCCAGCCCTTAGTACTCAGTACTTAGTCACTCAGTCACTCAGTCACTCAGTACTCGGCCGGAAAGATAATCTGCAACGCACATGCACAAAACACACACACACTCCCAGCAAACGCCTAACTCTAGCTTTTGCGCTCAGATCTAAAATACCCTCTCAGAGCGGAAACTAAGGCTCAGCAATACTAAGGGTGCAAGAACACGTAGGACACAAAGGACAGAAGGGTAGGGGGGGCAGCAAAAGGACGTCAGAAACAAAGGGCTGAGCTGAAAACTCTTGCCCTTATATAGTCTCCCACGACCCGGTTCCGGTCTATACTTAATCCAGTCTAGATCTATAGGAAACTCTAGCCCTAATCTAGATTGGTTAAACCCGGTCCTTACTTAACAATTCAGTTCTACCTCTCTCCATGTTTTCAGATCAATTTTAGGGAGGAATTAAATTCCGGTCCTAGCTTTCTTACTGATTGAATTGCTATTATCCGGTTGAAGATGATAACATCTGGTTTTCCGTTACATCCGGATAGGACTTGACACCTTAAAGTTGATTTTTGCGAAAAATACATAGGTAAACTAAAAGAAATCACTAGATTGCCTTGCCATAACTAACTTGATGGGGAGATCAACCGGATGGTTCCAACAGTAGTGTTAGTGTAATACTACCGGGATGCCGGTATAGCCTGCGAATAGGATACAGCCTTAGGTGAAAGGGTATCTGAGAGGCTACTAGCAACTTTCGTGTACGGAAGTTTTGCAAGACGTGCCCGAATTCCGGATTGCCGGAGTTCCCCGTAGAATAGAGTTAAAGCCCCGGCGTAAGCCCAAGAGAGTATAAGGAGATCCATCCGGTCGACGGGAGGCTCAATGCCCGGTTAAGGTTAGAATGTCGTTGTAGTCCTTGACCGTCTCTGCGTGATCTGGTCTAGAAAGCCTTCCGGATTTGTGAGGTGACGGAACAGGAGAACACTTCCGGTCCCTGAAGAGTTAGGTTAGTACTAGTGTTAGAGATAAAGAGAGAGAGAGAAAGAAAGAAAGCATGTTTCCGGACACGGTAAGCATTCGAACGATGGATCTGGCCACTCGTCACCTAAATCCAGGGATCCCGAAAGGAGCACTAAACAGTTTCCGGACTTTTCCAGAACCCATCCGGCACTTGTGGCTGGATCAGACCTATAAGTCTGGAGTAGTCTGACGGAGAAAAAGTGAAGGCTTAGATTGGATTATCCTATAGATCTGTAAACCTCAAGTCCTCGTGGGAACGATTCTGGAGCGGTTTACTCTAAGTGGGCCTTTGGTGTGAATTAAGGGCTAACTAGAGGAATACTGGTCCAACTAATCGCTACAGCATTTATGTACATGTGAATACATGAACTACACACAAGGACAACAACACCCATACAACACCCCACACACATGCGATAAAACAAACAAATCAAAATAAAGAAAGAGAAATAACACAATTGTTCCACATGCTCCAAACATGCTCCAAGTACTTGCAAAATGCATCAACCTAACTGGTACCACAAGAAAGAATCACACTCCCTCCCGGCAGATGCACCAAAAATATGAGTGGATTTCACTGTGAAGCAAAATCCATCCACAAGATTGGACCGTGAGGAGTGTATGGACCCCTAACTACCTAGCCTTCCAAGCAATGGCAATTCATCCTCAATTTAGTAGATTAACTTTAGTATGTGATTTTGCCCTAAAAATTCCCATTAGGACACTCAATGTGACTCTAAGTAAGGTTCAAGTGAAAATTCCAACACTCAATCTCCCATAGCATCACATACACCCATTCATTCCACATACAATTGGTTCATCACAAGATTTATAGCAATGTGCAATTCAAATTGCAATTGTTTAACCACAATTGAGAAGGAAAAAACCCATCTAAACCTCCAATTGTTCCCCCTTCTAGAGGCAGCAGACCAGCCTTCACAAAGACAGTCACCATTTCTTCACACTATCTTCAATTGGCTTGAGTTTTGACTTTTTAGAAAGCTAACTTGATCATCCTTGTCCTCCCCAAAACTCAGCTCCATCCCGTTCTTCAATCGTCCGAAGTGTCTCGCCAAAGTCGGTGCTATCCATTCGCTGCGGTAGTAGACCTCTCCTCACAAAAACGGTCGCCATTTCTTCAAATTTGCTTCAAATTGTATGAAAATTGTCTTCATGAAAATCTAACTTGAATGCGTCCCTCCCCTCCAATTTTTGGCTCCATCGAAGCTATTGTCCAGCCTTCGTAGCTCTTCAAAGATGGCAATTTGGTAGAAGGCTCCGAAACCCTAACTCTCCTTCATGTTTTCTTTTCGAATTTCCCATCTAACCTTATACCACTCCTCTTTTCACCCATTTTACCTCCCAAGGTGGAAACTTACTCAACTAATTACTCTACCCTCAATCCCCACCCTAATACTCTTCCATTTCTAACTTTCTTCTTCACAATTTCACACCCACACCCCAAAAAACATGTACATCCCAAAAAACACACAAGAGAGAGTGGAGAGAGAGAGCTCCTAACCCTAATTCGACCTTTTCCCCAAACTAACTAACTAACTAACCCTCCTAATCACTTTCATCTAAGTTAATTTACTGAAATTTCATTAAATCATTACTAATTGCCTAAATTAAAGTTTCTACCACTATGTTAGTTTTCTCATAGTAGTTTTAAGTTTGATAACTTCTTTTGTGTTTTTCATATTTCTTCTTTTTTGTTGGTTTTTGATTTATATTTAGATCCATTTTCAACTTCTAATCCTTGTTTTCAATTCCTTTTTTGTATTTTTTATCTTTTTAAATATTTTTGGGTTGAAATTTTGATCTAGTTTCTTATCCTATGTACTAAAAGTCTTTTAACTAATGGTTATAGTTTAATTTAGGATACTAACACTTTTGAATCTAAAACTCATATATATATTTTAATTATTTTCTATTATATTAAAAATGAACCAATATGGTGATTCACATAATCCAACCAATGGTTAGGGTCAGAATCAATAATTTATAATTTATATGTATATTTGTATGTATATATAAATAAATAGCAATAATTCCTAAAGGATCAAACATCATTTTTTGGCAATATAGTTATTTTAGGCAATTCACTACATAAGGAATTTTTATATTTTTCCTTCAAATTTTTACACATGATGTGCTTATGACGTAGCATGAAGGCCCAACAATTTTTATAACTTTTGACTATATGGTTAAAAAGTTATTATATGATAATTATATAATTTTCATTGATCTTCGGGGAGCTCAAAAAATTCTTTTAGAAATAAAAATTTGAAATTATTGGTTCTCTAGATTTATATATGTGGAAAGTTTTGAATCATTCCATTTTGATTAATGAGATGAAAGTTATTGGAAGAATTTTAGTTTATGGGTGGTTATCGAATCTCTACTATGAAATAAAACTTTGAAGTCCTTTTGTAATTCAATTTTGAAAAAAATAGAAAAACATGGATATGGATTGTTTATTACAACATTAAAACCATTGGGGCTGGTATTTTTTAGAACCAAAACTAATTTCTTGACAATTTACTATTATAAATCAATTTCTGACTACTTCTTTGCTTCTTTCCACTTATTGTTTTTTTCCTATATGGTGTACAATTTCAAATCATTTGAAATTTTTGAAGCATGTAGCCAACTTACCTAGAAGAATGAATTGAAAGCGTTATCAACATTTTTGCCATTTTTCATATAAATGTGTCTTTGTAAAGTAAAGTTGCTTGGGTTTTTGCAAGGCCCCCCAAAAATTTTGTGTCGTTTCAAATTCTAATATCTTACAATCCATATGGTGGAAAATTCTCTCATCACATTTGGCTTAGTGATTTAAGATATTTGATATTTGGTTATCTAATTTGGTCTATAGTAGCATTAATACAACAAAAAATAGAATAGATCTTATATATGTACTAATGTACATAAAAATTTACCAATATTACAACTTCCAATTTGTCAAATTTAATATATCTTTTGAATGAAAATACCTTCAATTTTATATGAGGTACTTGATCAATTTAATTGAAAATTTTGATTTAATATCATTTTTTAAAATTTTTGTATATTTTGATTGATAACACTTGGTTATGCCACAATAACCTCAAAATGGGGGAGACTAGACAACCAAAAATATCTACAAAAATTTGAAATAAATATTTGAAATTTTTTTTCTTGTAGATTATATTTTTTGTAAATGGGAAGCTTTGATTCATTCCATTTGGATTAAAGATGTAAAAGTTATGGAGCATCTTGTTTTGCAAGCGATCATAGGAACTTCTTGAAAGAAATGAGTTGCTTTCACTTTGAATACTAATATCTTTCAATCTATATAGTCAAAAATCAACAAAAATTTATTGAATGATCTTAAACAAGTGTAGAACAAGATCCCATGGTTAGATTTTTTTTTAAATTTAAAAATTTATTTTGTAGGTGAACGTAGAAGAAGTGGTAGTTTAGAGTGGTTATGACACAGAAATGGCCGTCGGACTTTAGAGGTTAACCTATTCCATTTCTTTTGGCTTTCAATTAACAATTCATTTTGAATTCAATTCAATGCTAAAAAAGAAATTGGCCCTCGGATTATCACTCCTCATATCTCTATACAATTGCTAACAAATTGAAATCAAAATTATTGTTTAACCTCAAAAACATCCAAGTCTGAACCCTAAATCCTAACCCTTGCATTGAAAGCCGTAACAGTAATAGTAAACTTTATCACTAAACTAATAATCCCTGAACAATTACTACACCCTCGCATTCCTTTTGTTCCTTTTATGGATCCACCAGTAGATTTATCTATTTCTAATAGTAGATTCTGGGTAAAGGACCTAATGAGCGGCTTCAAAGACTTATTCTCATGTAACTAAAATTGGATGATTCCCGGTCGCGGAAATTAATCGATTACAGTTGTCAATGGCAAAAAAAAGTCTATTCGAAGTTCATTAGACCGTTTGAAAATCCTGTGTACTATTCTCCCTGTCCCCTTCCCGCAATTTCGCATAACGCGGTCCTACATCATTGAACGGGCAAAATTGATTCATTCCGTTTCCCACCTGGACGACTTACCTTTGTCATTGCTGCCGTCCGCATTTGCATTCCTACATTTTGATTTGCATTGTGTCATTCTTCCATGTTTTTATAGCTCAATTCCAGAGGTCATTCTAGGCTATTATCTTTTTCGCATTTTCAATTTCGTAAGAGTTGTTGTTGACATTTCAGATTAGGTCTTCATCTGCTGTGCTTTGGTATGCCACAATCAAACTCCATTTGTCCTCCAGTTATTGTCCTCTTCTGATTTTGTAGGGGTACTTTGTATGCTCAATAGATTCATGTGTGCATTTTTCCTGCACCCAACGTGGTCGCCATTCTGCTTGCTTGTAGCGCGTACTCATAGAATTTCATTATATGACCATTTTCGAGTTAGGGCATCTTCTGACGCTAAATTCTAGGAATTTTGTGTTCATTGAGAATTTTTTTGATAATGAGATAAATGTTCTTCTCTGTGGGTTTTCTTTGTGATGATTGATTCATTTGTATGGGACGATTGCATCAGGTTGCGTACAATATTGATTGTCGAGTGCGTAGGAGTGCACTTTCGATAATTGTGTCGTTTTTTCCGGAATGCGTGCAGAAATTGATTTGAGTATGAACTCCGGTAAATGCGAAAACGAATTTTTACTCGAATTGAGTTAAGAACCTTGGAAAGCGGAATTGGTGATTTTAACTCGACACGAGTTAAAATATTGAATTCTAATAATTAATTCAAGTGCTCCCATCAAAGGAACTGTCCTTTTAACTCGATTCAAGTTAAATGTCCTTTCACTGATTCTCTTCTACCACAGGTATGTTTAACTCGACTCGAGTTAAATGTCCTTTCACATATTCCCTCTTCTGTCGCAGAGATGTTTAACTCGACTCGAGTTAATTGTCCTTTCATGGATTCCCTCTTCTGTCGTGAGGATGTTTAACTCGACTCGAGTTAAGTTTTCTATTCGCCATTCCTAATGGAGTAGTACAAATTCTCTACAACGGCCTTCAAATGGAACAGTGTGATCTGTTTTACTTATTATTATATGTGAACTGTATAGATTAACTCGACTCGAGTTCAATGTCCTTTCATAGATTCTCTTCCCTGTCGCGATGTATTTTAACTCGACTCGAGTTGAATTTTCTATTAGAGATCCTTATCGGAGTAGTACAAATTCTCTACAATAGCCTTGAAATGGAACCGCAGGAACTGCTTTGCTTATTATTGTATATGAACTGTATAGTTTAACTTGACTCGAATTAAATTTTCTAGTCCGTTGATTCAGTGGATGAATACATAGTTCGCGGATATGTGACGACATTCGAGGCGAGTTAGTGTATCCCATACTTTATTCTGTGATCTCCGAGTTTTATGTTGATTTCATTTCCCGTTTAAGTGATATATGTCGATCGGATAGTGTGCAAATACTTTGATCATGCCTGATTATTGACATGGTTGAGTACAGTATGTTTAACTCGACTTGAGTTAAATCATCTGGTATGTGATCAGCATATATCCATTTGTATGGATGTTTGTTCTGTATGGATTATAAATGTTTATTATTATCGTCACTAGTATGTGATGGTTGGAATATTGACCATATGTCTTTAGCATAGTGTGTGGTAGTGGTATCCAAAACCAACTAATGCGATGTTATAGGATTGTGAACATTGGCTATGGGTGCAACCACATCTTTAGGATTTTATAATTCATAATGATTTCAATTCATAACTTCATACTGTAAAATCTCTGAACATTCTACTACTATGCCATTTCTATCTCTGCACTTGTGTATTCTCTTGCTTTGCCAAGTACTATTGCAAATCATTTCAGTTGTGACATACGTTTAACATCATTGTAGCGATTAGTCGGACCAGTATTTCTCCAATTAGCCCTTAATTCACACCAAAGGCCTTCTTAGAGTAACCGCTCCGGAATCGTTCCCACGAGGACTTGTGGATTACAGTTTCATAGGCTATCCCGGTCTAAGCACTCACTTTTCTCTCCGTCGGCTTAGTCCGGACTTTCGGTCTAATCCGGACACTAGTGCTTGGTGGGTTCCGGAAGGATCCGGAAACCGTTTCAGTGTCCCTTCCGGGATCCCTGGGTTTGGATGACGAGTGGCTAGATCCACCGTCCGGATGCTTACCGTGTCCGGAAACATGCTCTCTTTCACTCTCTCTCTCTCTCTTTCTAATACTAACAACAACCTAACTCTTCATGGACCGGAAGTGTCCTCTTGTTCCGTCGCCTCACAAATCCGAAAGCTCTTCCGGATTAGGTCACACAGGGACAGTCAAGAACTACAACGACATTCTAACTTTTAACCAAACATTGAGCCTCTTGTCGACCGGCTGGTTTCTCCTGTACTTTCTTGGGCTTGTGCCGGGGCTTAACTCTGTTCTACGAGGAATTCCGGCAATCCAGAATTCCGGCACGTCCGGCAATACCTCCGTACACGGAAGTTTACTAGCAGCCTCTCAGATACCCCTTTTCACCTAGGGCTATATCCTACACGCAGGCTATACCGGCATCCGAGCAGTACTACCCTAACCTTACTGCCGGAACCATCCGATTGATCTCCCCCTCAAGTTAATACATCCGGATACTCTCACAACATCGACTCTTGCCACACAAGGTAAGTTCTCAGTCCCGGAAACGCAAGAACGGACTCACACCTCTCACAAACATATACCGTATACAAGAAAGATAAGGGATTGGATACTCCAACACACTTTAGAATTAAACTCCGCAAAAGGTACAATGCTGAAACTATGAGATGGTTGTGAATGACCAGAAAGGTCATTAAAAATCCTACTTATACTAAGACTAACGTCATCCTAAAAATCCTACAAAGCATTCCTACTGGTCCGCTAGATTTCCGGAAAATTCCAGATCCTATTTTTCCGGCTTTGACGGCCGGACTCCGGTATTATACTACACTACTATATACTATTCTTTTGAATCTGGATCTTTAGGAGGAACATAGTCCTTCAGAAGATCCAACTTTACCTCTTTCCGGCTAGCCTCCGGAGAAAACAGATTCGGACCCCTTTGGCCCCATTTTGGGATTTCCACAATGTTGGTGTCCCTGTCTACACTCCTAGTCCCGACTACCTTAGTGTCTGGACTCCCTCTCGCATCCTTTTGAGTCTTCTTATGACGCGGAGAAGACTGTACCGTCCATCCGGCGTGAACTTCCAGAGAAGCACCCGTCAGGTCAATGGTCGGAGTCACCAGCAGCAGGTCTTCACTTCCCGGAGGTACCATTGCTCCCCAGTCCACTCCTTCTGGTCTTCCGGCTGGTGGTGAAAGTTCCGGATTTACCGGGACCACCGGTGAGACCTCCGTAACCATAGGTTCCGGATCACTGCTTTCCGGAACCACCAAAGTCAGCGCTGACGGGGGAGATTGAGGTGCCGGATCCGACTCTGTGGACATAATGTACTCTAGCATCTCCCTCATCGCGGCCCGGGATGTATCCATTCGTCTTGCCTGCTCCAATAAGCATTTGATAATAGGAACCCGGCTTGAACTGGCGGCTGCATCGAGGTTAGTTTCAAACAGCCCGGCCTTGTTGATGTAGTCTACCGGGACCTCTAGAGAGCTTCGGAGCTGAACTACACTTTCGCATAAGGCCGCTATCTGCCGGCGATGAGCTTCTTCTGTGAGCCGGGCTGTCTCCTTAGCGGTGCGGATGGTGCTCTCTAAATCCACACAGCGGGATTCCGAGTTCCGGACTTGGTCTCGCAACGTCCAGTTTTCTACGTGCAACACCCCCAGCTCTGTTACCAAATTCTTTTGTTCTGCTATGAGGAGGTTGTTTTGTTGCTCCGCTGCCACCAATGCATCCGTCCTCCGGAAAATGGCATTCCGGTCGGTTAGCGCCATCTTCCGGCACACTCGTTTGAGGGCTCCATCATAGTTCTCGCAGATCTGGAAGAGATCGTCTGCCCGCCACACCAGATCTGAGCCATCTCCTAGATGTCTTCTAGGGGCGACCCTCCCAATCGCATGGTTGTCCGATCCCTCTCCTCCACCTCTATCATCCGGGTCCAGGAGGGTCCGGCCTGAGCCTGAGTGGCGACGGTGTGCGGTCGTATCGGCCCAACCAGTTGTAAGGATGGTTGGACTCCCTTCGGAACAGGTCCGGTTTCCGTCTTTACCTCCTGAACCTCTTCTTGTGGTTCCGGTGTAGGAGGCTCCTCTAACGGACTTACCGGCGGCGTCTTATTCCGCCGTTTCTTCTTCTTTAGCGGAGAGACTGGCTCCTCTTCCTCAGTGAGGCGAGGGCTCCTCTCCTCCGTACTGCTGCAGTTGGACTAGGTCCTGGTACGCACTCTCCTCATTCGCCTTGAGCAGAGAGTGGTGGGCGTACAAATGAGACAAATATGCCGGAAGAGGACTCTAGCTCTTCTTTCCGGATCGGAGGGCACGCACTAAGTCTCCGATTAGCTCGTGGATGATGGCTGCCCAGTCCATCATCATCTTCCCCTGGAGGCTCCCCAAGATGGTGGAGGCTACCTTCGCTACTACTCGCCGCGGCTTGGTGGGATGGAGGATAGGGTTGAGAAATGCCACCACATCCCGGTACTCTGGATTCACTAGGTCGGAAACCTGGTTACCTTCCTTCGGATTAGCGGGCGCTCGGAACTCTCCCTCCATCACCTCCTGATTCTTCTCCATGACCTTGTCCGGCGCCTCCCGGAACTTGTAGACGGCCCGCCAAGTGTTCACCGTCCACTGGTCTGGTTTCGCCCGAATGGTGGTATCCAAGATACCAATTTCCAGACAAAGTATGTCCGAAACTAGGCTCTCCTCTCGGATTCCCCACGGCACTTCTAGGAGTCCGTCACACCCCATGTTGCGGAGATGCTCCCGTAGGCGCGCTAGCCGGTCCTCCTCTGTCGAAACCTCCAGAACCACCTTCATCACCGGGATGGTCTTTGGTCGAGGTACAAGTGCCGGCGCCTCGTCCTCTGAATCCTTAGGCAAGTCCTTCAACTTTCGTCGGCTTGCCCTAGAAGCCATTGTGCTCACGATCAATCCTCACACAATCTCTCCCTAAATCTCTGCTCACAACTGTCACTCCAGTAACCCCTACACGATCGCAATTCACAAAGTCCCTCAGTCTACCGGAATTCTAACGAAACGAGGAAAACGGAATACGCCGGCGGAAGAACAAAAGAAAGAGGATAAGTGTGCCCGCGGCCGGCTACAGTCCCCCTCTTATACGGACTCGATGTACGGGACAGGTTTTGGCAGCAAAACCCTATTCCTAGTACGGATCCGGTTTCCGGTTTAGGGCCGGTGCCGTCATCCGATATCCGGAACTTTCTAGGGTTCCGAATTTTAGGTTTTTAGCCCTAATGAAATTTTTCCGGATCCGAAAATCCGGTTTTCCTAATTTGCCTTAACTTCCTAGGAGAACTCAAAAACTTTCCTTCTGAAGGAGGCAATTTTTGAATTTTTCCGTCCTATGCTAGTATTATGGGTCTAGCATGTGGGATCGCATTCCCACAATCATGTATTGTTACACGTAGAAATAATGGCTTCTACTCAAGGACATCCTGTCGAGGAGTACCTATCTGATGAAGGCGAGGTGGAGAATTCGCCATTAGAAGACAACAACATTCCAGATTGTGAGGGTATCCCAAGACGTCTCTAGAGCACCAAGATTGTAATTCTACATAACGTGAATGGGCAACCGGTGGCTAAGGGCATATGTCACAGTGTGAGTTCCGAGCACGTGGGAGGTAGCACTGGTCCCCTCAGCGAATCTCTTGTCGCGGTTCATATATCAAAATCCTTACAACTTTTGGAGGTCCTTGAGGACTGGAAGTATTCACTTTGTGCGTGGCCTATTGATCGAGTGTTTCTAAATGGGGCAAGCCTCAAAGACCACGAGATTCGTGACGAATATAATCGTCGGCAAACAAGACTACTGCAACTGAGCTCATCAGGTGTGAGACAATATACAAGCGTTGCGAGGAATCCTCCTCCTCCTCCTCGAACTTGTGTGAAAGCCAAGGATCTACTCACTTAGGAATCTATCAACTCTATATCAAGTAAGGTGTGCTGCGTACGCAACTGTGTTCAACCTTTTTCTAGAGAAAAGATTCGAGCATTCCGTGAACGTATGTACCACAAGACAACCTTTGAATTCCGCTATCACATGAAATTAGATGTGCATCGACAAGTCCATCGTGATGCTCGAGGCAAGAAGGTGGTCACTTTGGAAGGAGTTGATGTATGCATGGCAGCATGGCGACATATTACATGGGTCTTGAAATTTACATTTCATCGTTTTCAAGGATATGCTGCAAGAGGTGAACAAGCTCAACACTACAGGCTATAGCGACATTGAAGTGTATACTTGAAAAATCATTTGACCATATACCTCATCATACGCACACTCTTTCTTCTGAAGAGAAAATTGTTTCTAAGGTTCTACCAGCCACCTTTACATGGAAAGAGACAATTCCTGAGGTCAATGCAACAAATGTTGTTTTTGGATTGAAAGAAGTCTCCCCCTCAAATATCAGCAAGATTAGGAAATTAAATTTTCCTGAATACTCTGTGAAAAAACTTGGAGATAACTTTGCTTGATGTGTTGACTGTGATAGATATTATGTACAAAGAAGGATTGTCCCCATTGGATTACGACGGATATGGAATCATCTATTGGAGAAACATAATGCATGTGCTCAAGCTCACCAAGACAATTATTACGCAAACCGGTACAGGTCAACTGCCTACCTTCATGAATGCTTAACAATCATGCATGACAAAATGGATCATGCAAAGACAACATCTCCGGTTTTCTCCCATAAGAGCAAGCAACTAGACGGACTCACAAAGTTACCAATATCAGTAACTGGAATGATTGCTCACGGGCATAGTGATGTACGTTACGCACATTATGGTCTTGATATCTTCTTGCATGACTAAAATTACACAGTAGGATCATTAGCGAAGCTCTTGCAAGACCTTGAACTCCCTCAAAAATACTCTTCTCGAGAATTGTTTATTGGGTCAGGTTCTGCTCCCCTATTTGAAGCGGTTCTTAAAGGAGTAGAAATGTGCACCTCATCACTTCGGCCACCGCCTGAAGTTCCCGTTCCAACGACTCCCCTTCCTCCAGTTCTAAACATTCAAATGGACAATGCTGCAGGGGACAACAAGAATCGGTATGTGTTCGCATTTTGGTCCCTTCTCGTTGCAAAGAAGATCTTCCGAGAGGTGTACGTAAGTTTTATGTTGGTGGATCACACTCATGACGACATCGACGCATTGTTTGGTAGATGGAGCATGCAATTAAAGAAGGAAAGCTTTCCTACCATTCCAGCCCTCATGAAGTCCTTCATGGATGTGGATTCAATGCCTACAATTCCTCATTTGATTGAAGAGGTACCTGATTTTAAAACCTTTATAGAGGACTCGATATTAGAAGGAGACAAAGCACTTGTTGGACATTCCAAGGCACAACAATTCAAGTTGTGGGAGTATGATCCCACATGCTAGACACAAAAAACTAGCATTAGATGGGAAATTTTAAAATTTATTCCTTTAAATAGGAAAGTTTTGAGTTCCAATAGAAGATTAGTAAGATTTGGGAAATACCGGAACTCCGATTCCAAAGAATTCCTATTAGGTGTAAGAAATCTGATTCTGGAACCCTAAAATGTTCCGGAAACCAGATGACAGCACCAACCCTAAAAGCCGAAAACTGGATCTGTACAAGGGTTAGGTTTTGTTGCCGAAATTTCTCCCGGACTTTCGTTCATCCATCCATCCGTCTGGGCCAGTACAAGAAGAGGACTGTAGCTGGTAGAAGGCATAGTTTTTTTCTTGCTACCGTACATTTTTGTGTTCTTGCTTCCCCAACTCTTAGAACTTCTGGTAGATTGTGGGACTGTATGAGTTGCGATTGTGCAGGTGTTCCGAAGTGACCTTTTGTGAGCAAAGAGAGTTAGGCAGAGATTGTGAGAGGCTCTTCGCGTGTGCGTGATGACTTCTAGGGCGAGCTGGCACAAACAGAGGGAGGAGCCGGAGGAATCAGACAAGCCGACTCCAACGTTGCCACCACGGACAAAGACGATTCCGGTGCAGAGGGTGGTGTCGGAAATTCCAACTGATGAGGTCTGGCTGGAGCGTCTCTAGAGGAACCTCACCAACATGGAATGCGCGGGATTGATGGATGTTCCTTGGGGCATCTGGGAGGAGAGTCTGGTGGCGGACCTACTGCGCCTAGAGAGTGGTATCTTGGATACCACCCTCCGGGCCAAACTTGAGCAGTGGACAGTGGACGAGTGGAGAACCGTCTACGAGTTCCAGGTGGAGCCGGACAAGGTGATGGAGAAGGACCAAGAATGCATGGAGGGTGAGTTCCGGACGGCGACAAACCCAGAGAAGGGTTACCAGATCTCAAACTTAGTAAACCCAGAATACCGGGATGTGGTAGCGTTTTTTGACCCTATCATCCACCCGACCAAGCCGAGGCGAGTGGTGGCCAAGGTAGCCTCCACCATTTTGGGGAGCCTCCAGGGGAAAATGATGATGGACTGGGCGTTCATCGTCTTCGAGTAGGTAGGGGATCTCATGTGTTTTCTCCGGCAGGGGAAGAAAGGTGAGAGCCCTCTTCCGGCTTATGTCTTCCACTTATATTCCCACCATTCTTTATTCAAGGAAAATGAGGAGGAAGCCTATCTGGAGTTGATTTAGCTCCAGAAGTACGGAGGAGAAGAACCCTCTCACCGGGAAGGTCCGGATGACGAGGAGATGGAAGACGAGGAGCAGTCCACTTCTCTGAAGAAAAAGACCCGGCGGTAGGTAACTCCACCGGTGATGCCAACGGGGGATCCTTCCACTCCAAAGCGAACGGAGGAAGACGTTCCAGATCAACCAGAAGCTGGTCCCTCTCAACCAGAAGCCAGTCCCTCTAGGACCAATCCTTCGAAAGAAGAAGAGGAAGAAAGCACCGAGATCCGACTAAGGGGGTCGCCCTACAAAGATATTTCGGAGCTAGCCCAGCACATCATGTGGTAGGCAGAAGACATCATGAAGATTCTCCACAACTATGAAAAGACCTTCAAACGGGTGTGCCGGAAGATGGCACTGACCGACCAGAACGCCATCTTCCGGAAGACGGACGCTTTGGTGACGGCCGAGAAGCAAAACAACCTTTTGATTGAAGATCAAAAGAAGATGGTGACGGAGGTTGGCGCTCTACGAGTGGAGAACCGGACTTTGCTGGAACGGGCCCAAGGGTCGGAGTCCACATGCGCCTGATTGGAAAACGAGTTGCGAACCGCCCAAGAAAAGGCCAAAGTCGTGGAAGAAGAGCACCGCCGGTAGATGGAGGTACTAAGCCGGAGTATGACCCAGCTCCGGAACTCCTTGGAGATCCCGGTGGACTACATCAACAAGGCTCGGTTGTTTGAAGCCAACTTTGACGTAGCCGCAAGTTCAAGCCGTGTGCCCATAGTCAAATGTCTACTCGAGCAGACGAGGAGGATGGACGCATCGCGAGCAGAGATGCGAGAATTGGTGGCGCGCTTAGCACCCGCAGAGCCAAATTCGGTAGACCCTCTTCCTTCCTCTCCCACCCATATATTGCAGGTTCCGGAGAAAATTGTTCTTTTAGAAACCGTTGTTGCAGAAGTGTCGCCGGTGGTACCTCCTATTCCAGAGCTATCACCTCCACCCGAGAGATCAAGAGTGGATTGGGGTACCATTGTACCTAAGGGAAGTGAGGACCTCTTTCAGGAGAATCCGGTCATTGACCTTACGGGTACTCCTCCGGAGACAAGGAGGACTCGGTCTGTTCAGTCTTCTCCCCGCATGAAATTTACCCGGAGAGATTCCCAAGGAAGTCCGGAAGTTTAGGTAGTCAGAACCCGGAGTATAGACAGAGGAACCAATATCACTGCAGGTTCAAGTTGGGGAACAAGAGTCCCTATGAATTTCTTCCGGAGAGTAGCCGGAAGCAGATATATCTGGACTTGTTAAAAGACATTATCTCTCCTAAATACAAGGATGTAGGAGAATAGAAAGCAGTTTTGTATATACTTATAAAATACCGGAGTCCGGTCGCCGAGCCGGAAAAGTAGGATCTAGCAGATTACCGGAAATCCAGTAGACCAGTAGGAGTGTTTTGTGGGATTTTGAGATGATGTTAGGTTTAGTATAAGTTAGTTTTTTATGGACCTTTGTGGTCACTCACTCACCACATGATTTTCAGTGTGTACCTTTTTGAGCTTAATTCAAAGCGTTTGGAGGCATTCCATTCTCTTCCTTCTTATACTTGGTGCATACTTTTGTGGGTGTGGGTCCATTCGTGCCTTTTTCGGATGCTGAGAACTTACCTTGATTAGCAAGTGTCGATGTTGTGAGTGGTTCCGGACGTCACTGGATTGATGGATAGATCAGCTGGATTGTTCTAGAGGAAGTGTTAGTGTACTATTTGCCTGGATGTCGGTATAGCATGAAGGGAAGATACAACCTCGTGTATGAGTCAGGGCGTCTGAGAGGCTGCGAGCAGCTTCCGTGTACAGGAGTTTATAAGACGTACCCGAATTCCGAATACCGAAATTCCCCCATAGACGAAGTCAAAGCCCCGGTGTAACGTCCAAGAGAGTGCAAGGATGTCTAGTGTTGGGTTGATGCTAGAATGTTGTTGTAGTCCTTGACCGTCCTTGCGTGACCTGGTCCGGTAAGCATTCCGAATTTGTGAGGTGACGGAACAGTAGGATACTTTCGGTCCTTGAAGATATTTTAGCATTAGTAATAGATGAAAAGGGAGAGAGAGAGAGAGAGTCAATATTTTAGGACACCGTAAATATCCGAACGGTAGATCTGGCTACTTATCATCTAAACCCAGGGATCCCGGAAGAGGCAACTGAATGGTTTCCGGACTTTTTCGGGATCCATCCGGCACTAGTAGTCGGACCGGACCTTTGGTCTAGATTAGAAAGTAGAAGAGAAAGGGAGAGCTTAGATCGAGTTAGCCTAGATCCGTGATCCTCAAGTCCTCGTGGGAACGATTCCGGAGCGGTTTACTCTAAGTTGGTCTTTAGTGGGAATTAAGGGCTAACTAGAGGAATATTGGTTCGACTAATCACTATACAAGTTTTACCTCAACTCTGCGGGTGTCCCAATTATGAAATACAAATGGTACTGTACGGATAGTGATTGACTTTCTGAAGAAGGGGGGGTCAAATTGTGGCGAGAAGACTCTGAAGGACAAAGTCTATGGCCTCGTGGAGAGCCCGTTCCTGTTGCCCACCTTCCAATGCAAGGTGTAGACAACATTTCTAAAGGGATATCTAGATTCATCAATTATTAGGAGGCAGTATGCAATGAAAGTGGAGAGTACAGAAGATGTTTTGAGCATTTGGTGTTTTATTGGCGAGCGATAAAAGCATGTTTGTCGGAGCCAATAATGCCCTTTGAAACATTGATGGAAGGTTTCTGGCCTTCTACCCGAATCGAAACAATTGCGAAGGATGAACTTGATGACGATGGCGAGGTTCGTGAGGAGTTTATTGAAGATGATGTCTTTGTAGGGCAACGTCGCAATCGTCCGTTACCATCTTTCCAAGTGGGGCGTGATGTTCAGAAAGACTTCTTCGTTGCCCTTCGACCAACTGATGGTGATACGAAGCCTGTATGGATTGCTAGGGCTTTGTTTGACCCTTTTACAAATCCAGAGCATCCGAATTGTATCCTAATCCAGTACTTTCGACCAACAGCAAGAGGGAGGGATATTCAAGAATTCTACATTGGTTGAGACTCTGCAAAGGGATTGCATTGGAAAGTGGATGAGACTCGAGAACCTATTTGGGAGGACACAAATTCTCTCATCACGGCATGGAGGTCCAAGGTCAAAAAGGACACAATACAATGTATCTCGAGAATCCCTGCGGCTCAAGTAGAGGTTATCAATGGGAGTTTGTCTTCATATACTTCTGATTGAGCATAATTCTAATATTTTGGAAGAACTTTATAATATTTGAAGCTAAGTTTCATAGTTAGTATTATGTAGTAATATTATTCATAACTATGGATGATTTTATATGATTTATAATTGTTTGGTATAGAATAGATGGTGTGGATTGGAATATTATGATTGAATTTTATAGATTTTTCTTTCAAGAATTTCTATGTTTTGTATGTAGTTATTTGCGTAGCAAATGCACCTATGTACAATATTTAATATATTCACAATTACATTATCTATGTGAGATCGTGTATGTTGGTATCATCTCATTATTACGTTATTTCTAGGTTGTCACATCGGGCGGGTTGGGGTCATCGGACGTCCCGGACGAACGGACAAACCGGACGGGTTGGAGGACGGTTTGGACCCCATTTTGGAGTTCGGGCAGGAATTTCTGCCCAAAATCCAAATTTTTCTTAAACCTGACCATAGGTACTTGACGTGGTCATCCACGTTTCAAGGAGGACGTGGACGTTGGACGTGGATGGGTAGTCCATGCTGAGACGTAGTTGCATGGGCGAGGACAATTATGGGTAGAGACGTACAACGCATGGGCGAGGACAATTATGGGTAGAGACGTACAACGCATGGGCGTGGATGTATATGTGCAGGCGAAGACAGTGGTGATTGGGTGCGGACGTACTTGAGTGAAGACGTTTTGGGACTAGGGCGTGGACGTCATTTGGTGGAGACGTTCCCTTCTTGGGCGTGGACGTCTCCAAAGAGGCGAGGAGGCTGGTGCGGACGCATGAATGTGTTGGACAGAGATGTAGTAGAACAGTGGTTGCTCCCATAACCCCAACTATGAAATGCTTTTAGTTTCAAAAAGACCAGAAGTGGATGCGCAATGTCCGCGCCATGACCCTCTGCGCCCCAACTCGACCGCCTGTGCTCCTATCGGGGGTATAAGTACCACCCCTGACAATTCTGCCGTGCCACCCCTACGTTCTTGATATTCACATTTGAGCTCCAAGTTGGGGTGGGGTACATAGGCTTCACAACTCAAGGTTCACGACTTCTCTTATTCTCTCATTCATTATTTTGGGTAAGAGGAAAATAGGATTACTTCTTTACATACTATTCGAGACACTAATTTGCAAAAAATGTTGCAACCCAATGTCGAAGCCAATGTAGTTGCACGGAAACAAAAGGCTCAAGATAAGGGTAGGCCTCGGAACTGTAAAAATTCAAAGAAGCGCTTGCATATTCTATTTGATCATGAACAACTTGCCTTCTTTGGTTGGGAAAATGAAGCGCAATCTTGAACAAAACGAACGTGCGAGAAATATATTGTTTGGTGCCACACTGAGAACGTGTTCCTACAAAACATGCATGAAAAACACTGTAAGTTTCAAGTAGCCAACCTTCACCACTGCAGGGACCCTATATATGTAGAAGTCCAATTTGTTGTATTACACTTTGTATATTTGGATTTCATCGTTGCAGAAATTTGCATTCATGTTATTGTAAATACACTTTTATGTTCTCTATGAAGTGATCATAACGTTGTGATGCCCAAATAGCTTTTACATGTACTTTTGCCCTTTACTTAAAATGTCTTGCATGTTTGTAATTTGGTGGCCCTTTGCTCATGTAGCCTTCAAATAAAATAAAAAATAGTGGAATGCATGAATGGGTGGTCCTTTGCTCTTGTACACTTAAAATGAAATAAAAAATTGTGGAGTGCATGATTCGGTGGCCCTTTGCTAATGTAGCCTTCAAATAAAATAAAAAAATTGTGGAGTGTATGATTTGGTGGCCCTCTGTTCTAACACCCTCCCTATTTTATAAAAATAGGGAGGTCATCACAAAGCATACTTTCATCTCATACAAATGAATATTCAGAAATCCATACATATAAAGGTTAGGAAGGTCAACAAACAAACTCATTGGAATTGGACATTCATGCTTAGAATTACTAGTTTAGGGGCTGTCCTTGAAGGATTAATGATAGAGGTGGCCCTTCATAACTGCCCTGGATATAGTTTAGCAAGCCCTCTTTAGGATGTTTCAAGAAAACAAGATTTACAGTTGAAGCTGCAGGCAAGTCGCCCAATCCTGGAAGTGGTTCAGTGAAATGGGCAGGGCGGACACGTTGGGGTGCGAACGCAAAGACCAGGCACGGACACTGAGGGGAGGCGCAAAAGTATTGTCTGGGCGTGGACGCTTAGGCAAAGACGTATTGTCAGGGCGAGGACGCTAGACCACGGGCCAACCTCTTGGGCGGAGACGTTAGGGCACGGACCTCCAAGGAAGTCAACAGTGCATTGGCTGTGATTTTTTTCCAGTTTTCAAGGCAATAAAGTTTACAGCTTCCACCTACTTGCTAACAGGTGGTGGCTGTACAGCTCATAAAACCCTGAAACATGACGAATTTGGAGTGTCTTTTATAAAGCACTTCATCTCCTTTGATGTTTTGGTGCATTGTAAGGAAAATTCAAAATTATGCTACGTTCAAAGCCTAAGTTGCAACTTACTATCCCACATTTTCCATGAAAATTGTCATTTTCCGTCTACTTGCCAAAAGGTAAGAATGGAAAATAATGACTGTCACCCTTTTTTCCAACGATGTTGTTCAAACACATGGAGAAAAAATTGTTTTGAAGGAATAGACAATGTCGAAGCCTAAAGGACTAAAGAAAAGAAAGACAACAGTAATTGTCTAACCTATTTCCCTGGTATACATGCCAAAGAAAAGCCAATCCTTTAGACAATAGGCCTTAAAATTTGTAGTCTTGCAAGCGTGGACGGGCCACAAACGGAATTCTAACATACTCATTGAATTACCTTAGAATACAATTGAAGATAAGAAATTTCTTGAATTTTTTTCAAAACACAAATGCAACTTCAACATCAAATATAAAAATATTGTACAAATGAAACCAGTTATTCTGTAATTCATTCACTTGCTTCAATACTCGTGGAGTTAACTTGAAAATGACCTCGGGGACAAAATTTGTCCTCAAACATTTTAAGAAGACGAATAAAACCTACCCAAATCATTTGTATAGTTTTAACATCCCCATGATCCAATATTATGATCTTCCAATCTGCAATTGATATTTTTGTATTTTCTTTTCCTATGTACTCCCTAATATGTCTAGTTTTAATTTGTACAGTTATAATTTTAAAAAATGGTACAACTTATCAAAATGTTGGCATTTTATTCAATGTAGAGTAAACTTCTTGAAGCTAAAGAAATCTCGAGGTCATTCTATGGTTCAACAAAAAATCGTGCTTGTAGAGATCACTCCTTTTAATTTAAGGAATACAACCATACACCTAAGTTAAATCCTACATTTCATGTGGAACTATTTCTTTTCGTTATTGTATTTTGGAGAACTTGTATTTTTACATGAAAAAGTATTGGAGGCATATTTTTCATACCCTATGATTTTCCATAAAGTTGATCAAGCAATCTTCATAGTTGGGCCATCTTGGATATAAAACTTATGCCTTTGATTTTGCCATGCACCTATACATCCTAAACCATGAAATCAATGGCCTATATTGAAACTAATTTTTTGGATATATATGCTAGTAGTACCATGTTACAATTCCAGCTGATAATAAATAAAGATGTGCAATCTTGGCATCTTATAAATTCTATGCCAAGTATTCTATTCAACCAAGAAAGGAAAAAACAACACCATAGAAGTACAAAACACGGTCATCATGTTGAAATTGTAAAAAAAAGACACTAGTAATATAAAATGAACAAAATAAAAAATGACATTCAAAAAACGCTACAAATCCACATGAGAATATGACCTTTAGCATAGCATGGAGTCACAGAGAGCATACATTATATCTAGATGTGATCGTGTATGCGTTGGCAATGGTTTACACTCTAGGATCAAAAAATAGAACAATGCTTATAGTGTACTAGTATGAAAAATTGATTTTTACAATTTACAAATATCAATACAAACAACATGATAACTTGTTCATAGTAATTGATATGCATAATTGTTCAATTGGAAAATAAAGGATTATTGAGGAGATGTTTTGCAACTTACTCCGAAAAATCCTTCTTTGTGAAAGTACCTTCAATTGAAGATTTGTTACTCCACAATGCTTTGTCCATTTTCTTTTTAAAAATACAACATAGTTACCATGTAAACTAATATTAACTACATTATACACATTACACTACCCTCATTCCAAGTGTTATAGGTAATAAAAATTCTCTTCAAAACTTTCCATTTTTAAAAATGGAATGAGGAAAAAAATAACTATGTGAGGCACTTGATTTCTGATTTAAGTACCTCCGAAAAAGCAAAATTCCTAAGTACACTTCTTACTTTACAAGGTTCTACAATTTTAAGTTTGGAGTTTCGGGTTTCGGGTTTCGGGTATATGGTTTAGAGTTTATACTTTATATGGTTCAAAAATGAAGGTTTCTATTTTAATGGGTTGTGCCGTTCAAGACTTGCCTCCCTCTCTTATGCAGTCCTGGAGCTCATGTTCAAAAATTGACGCTGGGGCGCGGACATTGAAGGGCGGGAACTTGAAGGGAAGGGCGGGGACATCAGTCACGAGGTGGGGACGTCCGGGCGGAGATGCAATTGGAGGGAAGAAAGGGCTAGAAGTTTGTAGCTTCTTCCAAGCCCTCAAAATTAGAGAAGTGGTGCAAGTAGCAATTGCTTTGAATCGTGCATACATGCGACAAAATTAATTCTAAAATCACGTGCATTTACGGTGTCAAGACATTGAACAGTAGGAGCACGAATATAGAATTTATTGCTAAAGTCAAATGGATTTTGGGAATCACGATGCGGAGCACACTTCAAAATACAGTATTATAGGGGAGTCGGGGACTCTTGTTCGAGAGTGCAGGGCGTGGACATTGAGGCGCGGACTGTAGGGCGCGCACGTTGGGGCGTGGACGTCGGGAGTTTGAAGCCACTGCTTTGCTTTTTGGGACGTCTGGGCGTGGACTCTGGGCGCTGACGGTGAAGTTGAGAAGTGGATTCCCCACTGATTTTGTTTTCGGGAGTGCAAGGTGCGGATGTTGGGGTTCAGGCGCGGGACGCCCACTGCTTGTATTTTGTTGAAGACACTGAAAACGAATTGCAAGTTAATCCTTACATATTTGCGCATCTAAAAAGTGGATGCAACCTTGATTGCAACTTTTGGAATATCCATTTTTCAAATTTATTTTAAATTAAGAAAATAAAGTTTCGTAAATTCTACTTGTACTCTAATTTGAAATTTTGAAATATGTCAGAAATTGAGAGAATTATTTCAAGGGTAGGTTCCATGTGTTAAAATCCAAATAACACCATGTAAAGTGTTTTCTATTCATATTTGATTTTAATTTTAATTTAATTTATAAATAATTTACATGTTTGTGTTTCTCATCCTTGTTTTTATTTATGGTAAAAATTATAGGTAATTTTAATATACATTTTAATTGATATAAACTTTTTACTAATTTTAGCTTTAAAAAATCACTATAATTTGATTTTTCCACAAAAAATATTGAAAAAAAACAGAAAAAGTAGAAAATGCATTCATCTACTAGCAAAAACTATCAAAATTCTTTCTACTTATTAAATAAAAGGATAAATTTGCTTTAACAATTGAATTTGACTTCAAGATCTTTGTTGTTATTGTTTTGGGTATAAAAAACAAGACATTCAATTGAAATTTTTTCATACTAATCTCTCTTTCTCCTTGTAGTTCTTCAAAAAAATTCAAGATATTTAGATTTTTTTTTCCATTTTTATTTATTTATGTTAATTTTTTACATAAAACATTATAACAATTTCAATTCTTCATGAAACAAATTGGAATTTCTTACAATGATATGGAATTTATAATTTGAACTATTTAAAATATAATTTTTTTTCTATGGTTCAATTTAAAAAGATGGATTTAGCTTAGACTATAAGTGTATTTGACATTTGTGAGAAAAAGGGTTGTATATGAAATTGACGTGTTCAAGACATTGGTGAATGGAATTGTTGCATTGAATTTTGTGGGCACCCAAAGATTCACTCACGAATCTCAAGTGTTTCACACCTAGGGGGGGCCCCAGAGATTCCCTCACAAAATGTTTGTGGTTTCAAACTTTGAAAAGGAAGGGGCACCAAAACATTTTATTCCAATTTTGTAACCCCTATGTGCCCAAGGTCTATTTTGAGATACTTGGAATTTGCTCTAAATTGAACAAAAAATCAACATTTTGATAAGTTGTACCAATTTCTTTTGAATTGTAACCATGCAAACTCAAACTACAGATGTTAGGGATCACACAAGAAAAGAAAACATAACAATATCTCTTATGATTGAAAGATTATAATGTTTGATAATGAGGGTATTAAAACTATGAAAATTTTTCAATTCTCTTTAGCATGTCAACTCTAAAAAGTTGGTCACCAAAAAAAATGAGGTTGTAGGGCCTAGCATGCATAACCCCAATCAATTTACAGATTTTCCAAGAAAATTCTACAATTCCTTAAAATGAATTTTTAATGTGAATTTCTCTCCAAGGTCTAGTGTATTTGAGATTTTGAGGCTCATTTCCAAAAGCCCTCAACACTATGGGAAGTCAAGATTGCAATGGGTATCCTTGCACAGAATCTTCAATAAAAAATCATAGTCATTCATTTTTCAAATTAGATTTTTGACCCTAAAACTAAACTTCAGAAAGAGTTATCCAAAAATATAATCTACTAAAAATAGCAATTTGGTTATATTTTATTTAACTTCAAACTTTTCAAAACACCAAAATCTAGTGCCTTGGGCAGTTAGGGGTTTAAATTGAAGGGCTTAAACACCCAATGCCATTTTTTCCTGTCCTTCGTCCACGCCTTGAACTGCACCCTCACGTCCATGCCCACTATTTCTCGTCCGCGCCCCCCTTTCCCGTCTGTGCGCCTAAACTACATCCACGCCCTGATAGGGTCCGCGCCCCATGTTGTCTACGTCCTCGCCCATACCTTGTTTCCGCCCCGACTCTCTTCCGTCTACACCCCACCCTCCATGCTGGCATCCAAGTGTCGCTGAATTTTCTTGTAATCCGAATTTTTTCCATTTACAAACAGTCAGCTGCCCGTTGACCACTTCGGACACTCCGGACGAACAGCATTCCTATTGGACGGACGGACGGACCGTCCGTCCGTCCAATGTAATAACCTTGCGTTACTTTGTAACTAATTGTCCCTTAAAAATACATTTGTATGATTTGGAATAACTGGTGGTGGATAAGACCACTTTTTATTTCATAAACATATCAAGCAATTGTCACAATTTTGGATAGGGGGCTCGTTGGTTGTTACAACTTTCCTGCCTATAGAGTTCACTAATCAATACCAATTCATGTATATTTTGTAGCCGCTCATACAAATTTCACAAAAATCGAACTCGGACCAACTATATGAAATAAATAGCTTCTTACAACCAACCATTCAGCTCATGACTTGGTATTCAGCAGAGACTAGTCATCGCATTTATGTAGAAAATGACTACTATCACTCAAATCATTAGTTTCTTCTAGACACCCAAATTATAAAAAACTGTCAATTTAATAATAGTTGCAACTAAAAAATCAGAAATTGAGTTTCCCTCAACTTAAATCCATTTTAAATTGACTTCAATCTTTGGGGTCCAAAAATGGACAATGAAATTTTGGGAGGTCCCTAATCTCCCAAAATAATGAATATGATGTTAGATATGTTTTTTGTTTTTGGTCTCTACTTGTTGCAAACCAGATCTTCCGTGAAGTCTACGTGAACTTCATGATTGTCGGTCATACACATGACGACATTGATGCATTATTTGGAAGATGGAATATGCTTTTGAAGAAGGAGAACTTTTCTACAGTTTTTGCACTCATGAAGTTGTTCATGGATGTGGATTATATCCCGACTATCCCTCACTTCATTGAAGAGGTGCCTGATTTTAAGGATTTTATTGTAGGTTCATTTATGGATGGCAATGATATCCTCCCGGATATCCTTGTTGGACACACAAAACCACAGTAAGTAAAGTTCTATCTAGATTCAGTTGGATGTCTTATCATAAAGTACAAGCTTCTATGTATGGATGTCGATTGGTTAGGGGAAGATGATAAAGGTATTAAGTTGTAGATAGAAGATGTTGAAGGGCAAAGTTTATTACCACGCGGTTTGCCATTGCCAATTCCATTGAAGCCTATGAAAGACTTGGAAGACATTGTGAAAGGTTTGTCGTGGTTTGTGAAGTACTGGGACAAATTATGCAATGCAGATATCACTGGAGACTACCGAAGATGTTACGAGCATGTGGTGAAGTACTGGCATAGCGTAAAGGCAACTTTGATGGAACCATTACCTACATTTTATGTTTTAAAGGATGATTTTTAGCCAACTGCTTATGTTCAAGCAAATCAAGTGGATCAATTAGACGATAATAGTGAGGATCATAAAGAATTTGGAAAGGATGAAGCATACGTTGGACCATTGCACTATAAGAAAATTGTGTCTGCCGCGACATCGCAATTTGAACACCCGGACATCGCACATGACGCGTTCTATGTCTAGACTGATGTCTAATCACTTCGTGCTTCTGTGGACATGCCAAAAACATGGTACGTTGCATCATATTTGCAGGCCCAACATCATGATGTTTAAAAAAACATCGGTCAACGGGTAACTTCAGAAGTTGACATGTGGCTGCCACCTAGGGGCGGGAAAGCTAGAGTGTCATTTTTTTCATCCATTGCCCGTCTATGATGTGGCATCTAACGTGTAATTGACGTGGCATGCCACGTCGGTGTTGACGAAATTGGCTGACGTGGCATCCACGGATGCTAACGTGGCGTTTTGGGGGGCCACTTACTTGGTCTACCTAGCATTTTAGGATGTCTTCTGAGACATTGCTATGGACATCCAAGTGTCTTAAATGACGTCAGGTGAAACAATTATATGTTGATTGAAATGTCCATCCAAGCGTGTGAAATTTGCACATGCGTGCTTTTTAAAGCATACCCTGTCATAGGAGATGTCTGTTTGCACAAGCCAACACAAATACATGCTGGGGTAGCAGATGGCTTCTTGCATTGTAGGATGTCAGCGGCGACGTCCACTTATTTTTTGGGACATTTCCTGGAACGCATGTATGCATTGTATTGGACGTTCTAATGTTGTCAATGTACTAAAATGTTGTACACAATATAAAATATGCAATATATTATATATAGTATATCATATGCAATACAACATATAAAATATGCCATACAAAATATAATATATATAATATGCCATACAAAATACACCATACAAAATATATACAACATGCCATACAAAATACACTATACAATATATATACAACATGCCATACAAAATACACCATACAATATGCCATACACTATATTTATCAAGTATATTGAATGGCTCAAAAATCCACTTATTAATTGATGAGAAGACAAGCCTTTTATACTAGTGGGGTGTAGAAGGCATGACAAACAATATGGGATATACAAAACTAAAATATGAGCAGCAACATAAATACAATAATGTCTGAAATGATGTCTTAAAAAACATTTACATGTCTTAGTTATGTTTTTTTCGACGTCATTGTAAACATTCAAAAGAACATCTGTAGTATGAAATTAGACATTCACATCAATGTTGTTTTAAACATTTGCTTCAACAATTTCTAAATTTTCTACAAATCTTCTTTGTTGTTTATGATGTCATGATGAACATTTGCATGTCATTTCCAACATATATGATGTCTCCTTGAACATTTAATTGATAAAGTCATATTTATTAAATCTAGGTTGTTTGCAACATCAACTTCAATATAGTATGACACAACAATACATCCAACATGGAATTCTAATTGTAGATTAAATTTTTGTCTATCTAGAAAGCTCTGATTCATTTCATTTGGATTTGTTATGAGAAAGTTATGGACATTTTTGTTTTTTAGGCAATTAGAGCATCTTCTTGAAAAAAATGACTTGTTGGATGCATTTTTTAATGCAATTTTTACAATTTTTTCAAAATAAAAATTTCACGTGATTTAGTTTACTTGCTAGAACAATCTCACCATTGAGATTAGTGCATTTTAATTCCATCTAAAATTTATTAATATTTTAGATTTTCCTTCTATCTCATACCTACTTCTATTTAACAATTTTTTTAAGAATGAAATTTAAGTTTTTTTATTTTTTATTTATTTGCCTGAACTCTCAACTCAATTCTCTACTATAAATATTAAAATCTCAAAACTCTGTAGTGCAAAAATTTTACAAAGTCAAAAAATCTAGTCCCTCAATGCGCTAAAAAACTTGTTTTTTCCACTTTAAATCTATGCGGTCAAAAATTCTGAAATCTTTTCTACAATTTTTTCTACTTGTTAGGTGTAAGATCCTATAGTTAGATGTGGAAAAAATTTAAAATTTCTTTTACACTTTTACACTTTGCAATTTTCAATGTTTTCTGGCAAAAAAAAGGCCTTGGTCCTTTAAAGGTTAAGATGTCAAATATCTCAAAGTCCAAGAACACTAGAAAATCACCCCACAAGATATTGATGCAAAATTTATGATTTTAAACTAATAAAATTTAGAATTTAAATCTTAAGTTAAAAATAAATATTTTTATATAATATAATATTGATATGATTTTGTAAACCTTTTTTCATAACAAATCCATTCATCTAATTTATATAAAATTGTTATATAAATTAAATCTATATAGCTTATAACATTTTGAAAATTTTTCTAGACATTTTTTAAAACATCTGATGTCCACAACAATGTCTTAGATTGCATCATTGTTTTTCATAGCACCAATATGTTGTGACTGAAATTTAGCAATGTTTTCTACAAAATCTCTGCTTTTATAGCATCCCTCAACGTGACATCCCAATGTTTTCTCAAACGTATGATGTTATCTTGGACGTACAACGTTTTTGGCCTGACATCAGAAAAAACACAGTTTTCTTATATGGTGCAGTTGGTGAATGATAGGGACTTCGATGGCCTACAACCACTGCAACAAGTCGTGGACCCGGTGCGTCAATCAGCAGACAATGGTGGAGAGTATGTTGCCATAATTAACGATGACATTACATCTGAGGAGGAAACATAAGGTGTTCACATCACTGACATGTGTTTGCTGTGCCAGCATTTTGACGTCACGTAGGACGTCTGAGAAATACAAAGCCATCAGCATGTTCATGTCTTCCAAGTAGACCCGTTGCATCTTGAACGTGCATTTTGTGGTAGAGTTTGTCTTGCTTGGTGCTGCAAGTGACATCATATGAATAGGATGGAATTTTATTCTAATGAAGTTTGTTGAACATGCACAAATTGTAAGACTTCAATAGCCCAAAAATGAACTTAAACCAAGTAAACACATAAGTCATTTTGTACTACATAGGAAGGACATGCATCATGTGCAAATTCAACCTTGGACATAAAGTCATGTCATGCATCTAGTCATTTTGACATCAAAGAAGACGCCTACAATTGCTTCCACAACATTCACACATCCAGTCAGATGTAATGAAATGTACAGTGGATAGCATGTGGTTTGAAGTTATATTTGCAGTAAGTATAAAATGTTGACGCCAGAAATGACGTCAATGTGGACGTTAGTACGTCACTTGTGACGTCCACGGAGACATCCAAGATCGGAACATGAATAGGCCAAGTATGCTGACGTGGCATGCCACGTCATCACCCATGTCCACGTCACCTAATTTCCACATCATCATGCCACACAAGATGCCACACAAGCATTTAGGAGTCACCACCTGCCCATTGTCCTCTTTTTGACCTTGGGCAGTCACTTTACCTCTGATCGCAACAAAATTCTAAATCAACTTCTGAGCTAAGTTTGACCAAAAATGGTGACGTGGTTGAACATGTTATTGTGGACATCTTTGGAAACATCTGGTGTCCACCTGGATGTCTTACATTGCATCATTGTTTTTCATAGCATCGGTATGCTATGACTGAAATCTAGCAATGCTATCGAAGACATCAGAGCAAAATCTTCACTTTTTCGGCCTGACACCCCAACGTCTTCTGCGACGTATCGTGTTTTCGCGAACATACGTCGTTTTTGGCTGGATGTCCAAGCAGACACAGTTTTCTTATAGTTTTGAGTGGTCGCCCGAATCCTTCCTTTAGAGTGGCTTGAGATATTTTTGAAGGCTATTTTATTGCAGTTCGACCTACAGATGGTGACTCCCATCCAGTTTGGATTGCAAGGGCATTGTCTGATCTGAACTCCAACTCAGAAAATCCAAATTACGTTCTCATTTAATACTTCCGTTTGACATCAAGAAATCAAGATGTTCAAGACTTCTATACTCGATGGGATAGCATAAGAGGTCTACATTGAAGGGTTGATGAAACCAAACCTTTGGTTTGGCAACACACAAATGCTCTTATGACATCGTGGAAGTCTAGGATCTAGAAGGACACTATGGAGTGTATGATCAAGATTCCAACTATACAAATTGAAGTCATCAACCAAAGTTTGACTTCATATAGTTGAATAGTATAACCACATGTCTGTATATGTAGCATGTTTTGTTTTATATTTAACATCCTTATATTGTGTGTAATGGATGTGAATAAAAAAATTGCAATAGATGGTTTAGGTTTATATATTGCAATAGATGGTATAGGTTTGAATTTTATTGGTTTAGATTTATAGTTTGGCATTGCTTGTATGTTTTGAAATGTACATCTTGTTTTGTAAAAACAAGAGTATTCAATTTCAATTTTAATATATTTTTTAATGTACTTTTGAGTTTAAATTTTTCTTTTTTTTCATCATTTTACTTCATTTTTCAGAAGTACTTATGTTATAATATCTATAAACATTAAATTTGAAAGTATGATGCAATTGAAAAAAATGGGTAGTGGGTATAACTACTTTATTTTTGATAACCATGTTAAACACTTGTCACATTCCAGATAAGGGGATAGTTGGTTGTTACAACTTTCCTGGCTACCTGCATAGGTCATTAGGCAATACTAAGTCATGCATGTCTCTCAGCCGTTCATACAAATTCAATGGGAATTGAACTCAGACCGCTTAAATGAGATAAATAACCTTTTACAACCAACCGTAGAGCTCATGACTTGGTGTTTAATATGATATGGTGTTCAATATGACATAATCTCTATGTATATTAATAAAAACATTGATCTCCGATTTCCAACTCATGTTGATTAAAGACTCTGTGTGTCACTACACTCTCATTTTAATGGAAATTGCACTTAAAACTAATAATTTTAATATTTGTCAACTCAAATTATCTACAAAAAATTCATTTGTATAAATATCAAAATCAACAATATTATTTTGAAAGGATCCAATACTCTCAAAATTTTGAATATGATGTTAAATGCTAGTGTAACTCCTTTCAAAGATGGAGTGCTAGGCCCTAGCTGGGTGAGATGTTTTAGAAGAAGGCATCCACAATTATCTCTTTAGAAACCATAGTCTTTGGATCAGAAGCAAGCTAAGATTTTATATCTTAAGGTTATAGCATCATTTTATAAAAATCTGCAAACACTATACTACAACAATAAGTATAAGGCACATTAAATCTGGAATTGTAATGAAAACAACGTCCAAGGTAGCCAAGATGGTGGTGGATATGTCATTGCAAAGAAAGGCTCTAGAAATATTTAGAAAGTCACGCCTGAGAATAGAAAATAGGTGACTATTCTATCTTGCATCAATGCTAAGGGAGAAGCCATTCCAAACTTCTATATTTAAAAAAAAAAAAAAAAGACTAGGAATTTTCTAAAAGATACTAAAAAAGACGGTGTTGTGCTATCTATGCAAACTAAGGCCTAGATGACAAACAAATTATTCAAAGAATGGATGTTTCACTTTTTATTTGGACTAGATGAGATGTATAACATATTAGTGACCAATAGGCATTTGCTAATCTTGAACGGCCACAGTTCTCACGTGACTATAGAGATCATCAAGTTAGCTATAGAAAGAGGACTAGACATGTTGACCTTTCCTTCACACATTTCATTGTCTACAACCCTTAGATATATGTTGCTTCAAGCCTTTTAAACTTTCATTCCGTGTCTATTGAGATAAATGGAGCTTAAGCCAAAAGGGGCAAGTACCAATCAGGAAAGACCTAATACTATAGGTGTCACATATTCTAAGACAAGCATTATTTCTAGAAAATATTACAAAATGTTTTTTGTGCACTAGCATTTTTCCTCTGAATGCTAAGACCATGGATTCCAAAATGGGACCTAGTACAGCATACTAGACACTAGAAGGAGAAGCAACCAATGTCCATAGCCCTTAAACCCCAACATAAGAAGAAGATCAACTTCTACAATGGAAATTGCAAGAAATTCTAGATGAAGTTTCTAGTCATCTTCTTGTGTGTGTACAATACTATGTCCAGACAAATGGAGAGGATGAGGAAGAAGTGCTAGGAGAAGGATATAGACATGCAATGTCAAGTAATGGAGATGACGAAGGTACTAAAGTAGTAGATAATGGATTTCATAAGCTTTTGAAACTACCACATATACCATTACCTCCTACTTCAAAACCACGCATGGAAACTAAGGTAGATTACCAAAAATCTCTCCTACTCACTGAAGTACGCCATGTACAACATTTAGAAGTATTGGCCACCAAGAGAGATGATACTACACAAGAAAAACAAAAAAAGCATTTAGAAAAAAGGCAAACAAAGAAGTAAAGGCTCAACAAAAAAGTCAGAAGCTTGAAGAGAAGTAAGCGAAGGCAGATCTAATAGCTGCATAGAAAAAGTACAAAGAATTGTGGAGCTCTAAGAACGTGAAAGCTATGGGTTAAAAATTGCATACAGCCATTAAGTCAAATGCCCCAATTATTGGTTATAGAGCTTTGTATTGCAGCAATGCACTCCAAATATGTAGAGAAAACCAAAAACTAGCTGTAAATAAAAAGGGAGAAGAGACAAGTTACCTATCGCCCCTATAAGAGGTGCACCCTTTGTAGACAACTACATACAACTTCCCCATTTTCTACTATCCATGCCCCTCTTTCATAATGCTTTCATAGAGTGTTGGACCATCCAATATATATAGTTTCACTACATATAGGCCATAGCAATTATAAAACAAACAAAACCAATCAACACTATGATGTGAAGCAAAGAAAGGAAAGGAAGCAGAGTACAAGATTTTCTTTGACAGTCAAGTTGGATTGGTGAAGGAATGTTCTAATGCCATTGTGGCTGCACTTAGAGACTGCAAACACCTTAAGGACCATAAAATTTAGGAAGATGACCATCATGAACACAAGGACTTGCAATGAGGAAAAGCTTACCAACCTACAAACACAATGGAAAGCCAACAAAACAACAATGGAGACAGTAGGTTGTAGCTCGAAGTATGTCTTCAATATGGTAGAAGAAATTGAGAGTTGAAGGCCGTTTGAATTCATTGACCAAAGGGTGATAAGCTACCTCGTTCAAGCGCAAAGGTGCACAACGTGATAGGGCTGCACTTGCCTCCATTAAGCAGCATGTCAATGGAATTCAAGGCATGGTGGCCCCATTGTTGCAACAAACAACTCAACATCCATTGCCAACAAGCAAACATGGGGAGGACGAGCCCTGCTACTTATAGAAAAGCAATACAATAGAGACTTTTGCATAAATGTGGGTCCCCTTTTTTCGATGTCCTTCTTTAGATGCAGGCTCTCAAGATTTGTTGCTGTTGATAGATTTACCACTATAGGGATTTATTTTGAGTATTGGTGGGTAATGCATGAGTAGCGCCCCAATTTTCAATTCTCTTCTTTTGCAATATGAGGCATACATAATTAAGTACTTGTAATTGTTTTTTTGAAATGAACGGCCTCAACGGCCTAATTGCATTTTCAATGTTCAGAGGTTGCATTTAGGACCCAGGTGAACTATGTTTAATTATGCATTAATAGCTTCTTGGCCATACATACACTATTCAAAGCCACTTGTATTTCTTTCCTACTCCATTCTATGCACATTTGTAGATACCTATGCATCTCTTTGTTCCAAAAATTGTATTTAATTAATTTTGCTTGTAAAAATTCTAAATTCAATTCCTAAAGAAAGATTATTCATTTTTCCTTCTACCATAAACTTGAGAAGCATCTTTTCACCTTTTAATTTCTCCAAAATGCTCTTTTTTTCTTTAAATGGACAATTTCTAAGCATCCTATCATAATTGGTGCATATAGAACATTGATATTGAGCCTTCCGAAAATGTTGTAAGAATAGACATACTCACTTTTTTAGATTAATGGTCTCTAAATTTATATTTGTTGAAGTTCATATCACACATAGATAGAGGATTGTAGTTTTATTTAAGTCAATTAAGTTTTTATCTGACTATAATATGTAATAAAGAGTGAGTGCATTTTAAAAAATAATCTAATTGCACTTTTGTATAGACATTGTCTTTTCTTCTATAAATTGTCTTTTGTGGGGGGCATCAAATACGTGTCTAGGAGTTCTTTAATTTAGTGAGATATCTTGCCATGCTATTTTTTGTACAATTTTTAAGTCTTATACTAAACAAACTAGACAAAAAAAAATATTGGAAGCATATGACAATCGTCTTTCTTCAAGAGGAATAGACAAAGTGATTTTCTAAGTAAAATTTATTTGATAGTGTATATGGAAGCATTTTGAAAGTAATTGAGGAAATTGAAAACAATAGAAGTAGGGTTGCTAATGCAATAGCAAATTTTGGTCTTTGAGTTTGGATATGTATGCTTGCTTTTTGATAGTGTTTGAACAATTGATTGAAACTTGCTCAATTGCTATTTAAAATTTTTGTAGCTAAATGTACATTGGAGGAAATCCTTGAAAAGATTAGATTTTGCCAAAATTGCAACAATCAACAGAATTTGATAGCCAATGTCCATTTTCTTCAACATTGGAATTAGCATTTATGTAGTCCGTTTTGTGTTGTACTACTTCCAATAGTCCTTTGCAACTTGCAAAATAATTTTTTTTCTATTTTTTTAATACTTTTTAGTTTCAAGATAGGCAAAGGTAATGCTTGTTTGTCTTGAAGGTAGAATATAACACTAAATTCTTTAAAGCAAGTAGCATATAAGGTAGGTACACCTAAAATCACATTGTACCATAACCCCTAAAGTTCCTTCACTATATTTTTACTAAAATCTCTCCAAAACTGCCTTTTCTAGGATACAAGTACCAAATTTTTGAAAAAAAAACTTTTTTTGACATATGTAACTATAGGATATTGTAGTATGCTAATTTGAAAACACATGGTAAAAATCTTAGAAATTTCCACTATGTGGATTGCAAGATGTAAGCAATCAAATTCACTAAAATCATTTTTTTAGCCCTGCAAAAAATAGAGTAGCTGTACTTTACAAGTTCACTTTCTGATGAAAAAATGTCCAAAATGATGATTAGTCTTTGGATTATTTTTCCTAAACAAGTTGGTCACATGCTTAAAAAATTTCACATCATTTGGATTTTGGAATTGTACAACATATAGGAAAAAAATAGTAAATAGATAGTAATAGAGGATGATTTTAAATATTGAATTGTTAATGATTTAATTATAGAATTGATAAATGTCAATCCCAATGGTTGAAATATTGTTATAAACAATATACATCCTATGATTTTATTATTTTCAAATAATATAGAAAAATTGAGTAAGATTAAGGACTTCAAAGTTTATTTTAGATTAGAGAATCTATAACTGCCCGCAAACAAAAATTGCTCATAATTTTCATCTCATTGATCAAAATGGAATGATTCAAGGCTTTCCACATATATATAACTCTAAAAAAACAATATCAAATTTTTGTTTTAAAAAAAAAAAAAATTTATCTGCCTATACTATCCAGGCGGTGAAAAAAGTAATATACTTGGTCATAACTTCTGACTTGTATTTCCAAATGTCATGAAATTTGGTGCGTATGAAAGATATTCCTTGCCTACACATTCCATTAAAATTTCAGCCTATAATATGCAAATCTCTAATCACATGTACCTGCCCAAAATTTTTATATAGCCAAAAAATGCATGTTGATCCTTTAGGAGTTAAATTGTTCTCAAGAATTAGTCCAAGGATGGTGTGAATACATTTCAAAAATTGTGGATGACTAAAATTGGCAATTTAGGTACATGTCAAAGGCTTCAAAGCTCACATGACTTGAGCATTCACATCTCTGACAAAACATTTTGTTACTTGTTGGTTTATGAGCTCGTTTATTTTTCTCCATAAGAATAGTGTGATTTTGCATGTATTTCTTTCAATTCTAACACCTTGTGAGGGAGAGTTTTTGAATGCAACTTCTTCATTTTCAAGTGGCCTGTGTGCTATTTTAGGTACTCTAGTTTTAGAATTTTATACCCCTATTGTGATCTCATATTTGCCAAAATTTTAAAACTTGATTGTCCACCTTTTTATTTTCTACACATATCTTCATTATCTTGTATTCACTATTTACTACTTACATTTTCAATTACCTACAAATTGGTGGCAGTTTTGGATGTACCTACCTTATTGCATTGAAATCTACAAAGTGATTTTGAGATGATTGATTTTAAAATTATTCATTGAAGCAACTACTCGCTAATTATGAAAAAAGAAGGTTTGACTAGAACATTGTGTTGAGTAGCATTAAGGTTGATTTCTGTCATTCACCCCTATAATTAGCTTTGAAATGAATAGGAAGTTTTCTTTTCTTTTACCTTTTCAGAAATGCATTGGGAAACATATGATTATTATGAATTGAAAGTGAAAAAAAAGCCTCTTATCTGTCCATATTTATCTGTAGAAATTGCAAATTAATAATTTGTGGAAGATTTGCAGTTATGGACAGTAGTATAAGGTTAAACTCAAATTAAATTTTGTAAGAAATTGAATAGCGATTTTGAAATTAAAACTCTATTTCTCAGAAGTAAATGATGGCACGTGTCTTTATTTCAAATTAGAGCTATAAACATTCTCAGAAAATGACATACACGGAAACAGGTAATCAAGTCTTCAGATTCCTTTTTTCCTGTAATAGTACCCTAAGGTGCAATTTGTACTGCAATCATAGGAAGGGAGAGAATAATTATTAACATTTATTTACTTCACTTTATGGAATAAGGACAAACTTAATAGTTAGTACTCATTATCAGGATAACAATGGAAAAAGATGTTATTCTGAATTTATATTCCATTTTTTTTGTTGACATATTTTGACTTTAGAAAATGTGAACAAGAATTGCTAGAGGAATTTAAGTTTCTGCTCAGCATGTGTCCTGAGGAGTTGTGCTACTGAATTACTGCTCAAGAGCAGACTGCCTTTTCAGAGAAGTTCTAATGTGTTTAATAATTTTAGTAAATTTTTGTGGAAATAAAAATAGAACATGCAACTTTCCAAAGTCATGGAATTTTTTTTGAAACTTTGTGGAATTTCAGGAGAATGAGTATGTCTTTACTAGCAAAAACATAGTTGAATTTTGTCAAACATGATAACTATAGATTTAGAGTGTTATGTAATCCAATACATGAGGTACAAAGTTATATGTCTAGAGAGGAAAACTGCACAAACAGAGTTCCAATGGCAAGACCCTTTCCTGCGGGAATGGAAGATATCTCCTTTTGCACAATGACTCCAGGAATATGTTCAGAACGCTCTTGAAGAAGGAATGGTGGTTGATGAAGATGTGCAAGCCTCATCACAACCACCATCCCTTCAAGCACAAAAATTTAAAAGTATGTATGCCTATGGATACTACTTTCGAGTGAAAAGTGGAGAGCAAAATATGAAAAGCACTTGTGACTTAGGAGTAGCAGTTTTTTTTTGACAACCATGTTGATCAGGGAGGACAGATCAGAATGTGGTGAATGCTGACCTTAAGTATATAGGACAGGCTTTAAGGATAGTGGAGCTAAACTGTGGCCATCACTGAGTAAGGTAGTATGGCCTTAAAGCAACCATTTACTGGCTGGTCCCCCTTTTTCAAAGGTTTCTATGAATAAAAATATTTTTGGATAATTTTTCAGAGAAAGAAAAATGGATGTGGAATGTCACACACGTGGTTTCATATTTTTTGAATCATTTTTGAATTACTTATGAATTTTCAAAAAAACTTGTTGTAGGCACCTATTTGTGACCCTAGGTTTTCCAAAATCAGACCACTTGCAACTTCTAAAGTAATTTTAATAACTAAAAGCCAACAATTGACTCTTACAATAAATAATGTTTTTCTCTCAATTCTCTCAATAATTTTGAAAAGTTCATTTAAGGATTACTTACTATCCATTTCAGACCTAAATATAGGGGCAATTTGAAGAGGACACTCGCTTTTAGAGCAGACTACTTTAGTGCTCTTGGTATATGAGTGGGTGAAGGTCAACTACAGTGGTAGAAATGCTATGATTAAAAAAAGATTAGTGGGATTCATCATGGCCAATTTTGGATCAATTGTGACATCAGCATATGAATCATTTTCTTTTCTAATTCATTATCAACAAGTTTTTTTCTCAGACAACAAGGATGAGCCTGGCTGGAAAGTTTTATTAAGAACAGAGGTCAGAGGATGTAGAATCAATAGCAAAGTGTGCAAGGAAGATAATTCAGAAATGTTTGCTGTGAGAAGATATGCAGATTTTGAGGGCCTCAGGGTGCTTGTATAGGTGTCCATAATGTATCCAAATGCACTTCCAAGAAGAAGAAACATGCAAGTGAACTAAGTACTGAATGACATCATGGAAGAAAATTCTAATTTGTTCAATAGAGAAGTTGGTGAGTCATCTGAGGATGAGGACTGAAGAATGCTAATGATGCAGGAGGGATAAAAGGATGAATGTAGGTGAATTTTCACAGTAGGAGGTTGTTCTTCTCACAGTACAGGAGAAGACATGAATTAATATCTACTGCATATGCAATCCACATATGTGATGGATTATAATAAAGTGCAAAAAGGAATGAGAGAAATTGATTGATGAAGTCCACTGGTAATTTGTCAATTAGTTTTGCTGCCTCTATAATTGAAGTTAAGGTTAAAAGGTCCATAAATGGCCTACGTAACAGCTGAATCAAAATATTGGGTAGGCAAAGCTTTTACAAATAATTTTCAGTAATTTTTCTTGAAAGAGAAGGGGAATTGGCAATTAATCCAAGTTATTTCATATTTTTTGAAGCTTTGTGAAATTAGTTATAAAATTTTGAAATTGAAATGGTATAAGGTTCTAAAATTGTCCATCTCCTAAAATGTACATTGTCTAGACAATGCTGAAGGCTATGAAAAGGAAATGTGTGGATATAGCGTACATTTGAGGAGGTGAGTGATTTTAGAGCATGTGCAATTTTAGAGTGTTACGTTAATGTAGTGAGTGACATGCACATTATTTTATTCTAGCCAGGATGGAATGTACAGGAAGTTGTAGACCTTCCTGAAGAAGTGATTGATTGTATTTGTGATTTGTAGGAACTAAACCCTATTAGATTTTATTTTGACAAGAGTTGGAAGAATGTGTTTTAAAGTATAAGAGGTATGGCACTTTAAAAAAATATGGACATGTGACGCTGAATTTGAAATTGTGACTGATCTGGAGTTGAAGATGATGTTGATGCTATTGTTTTTCTTTTGTTTTGGGGAATTGAATGAAAAACATGGAAATTGTTGAATGGTTATATGAATTGTTAAATAACCAACATGTTGTTCTAGTTAATAAAAGCAAAAGGGATTGACAAGCAGTGTCCAATGTGAGAGACAAAAGTGGTAGGCAATGGAGTATGATATTCAATGGTAAATATTCATAAATAAGGAAGTGTTTCAATCATATGCTATGGGGGACTTCTGTTGTGTTCCCTGTTCGAATGTGCTGCTTGAATGTGGAAGACATAGAAATGCTAAACTGAAATGTGATTGGAAAATGTGCTTCATTGTAAAGGTAAGTGGTGTGCAGCATATGCATGTCTGAATTTAGGAAAGTGAGTGTAAATGGCATGCTCATTTGCCTTGAGTAGAGTATTGGTTTTTCATTAAGGAGAGATGGTAGGAAAGGGTTCTCTTGAAAAATGCACATGCAGCAATATTTTTGTTAATTTGTTAATGATGGAGAGGGATAGCATAGGTGTAGTCCTACTATGTATCGTTTTCCATTACTCTCCATTCGATGAAAACAAATGTGTCATTCAGTTTTCCTAAAAAGAGGATGTCATTTGTCACTTGACTTGTATGTTTATATACGGACGGAAATAAAAATTCATTATAACTTGCTGATTTCAATACAGATGTCTTGTGAATGAGTCATTGAAATGAATATATTTGCTACAAGGGAATGTCTAAAATAATTGTAAAGGTGACAGGGAATGAGCATGCTGTGAATTAGGAATAAAACACAAATAAATTTCATATGCCACCTTCTCTGTGTGTTATTCAACTAACGGTGACAAAGTGAGGAAGACAGCAGAATAGTGCATAAATCAACAAAAATTAGTTTGAACTCTGTAGCTACCTGAACTGAAGACTCAAAAATTTGTGGAAAAGGTCATTGCAGTGCCCAAGTTAACAAAGAAATTGTGATTTTCTGTTAATTTGGTTAGTATTATTTAGTATTGCAAAAATAAAACACAAGTGTTGGCTACCAAGAATATTGTTTGATATTCTCGTGAATTTCTCCCCACTCCAAACAATGTCGATAGGTATATTGGCATTGGAATCTTAAAATGAACAAAAAGCAAAAACAAAAAAATCCAGAGACAAGAGTGCCACCTTGAAAGCTCACATATGGCGATCATTTGCGATATGAGTGCAAATTGTGAGAACCCTAGACTCACTCATACAAATCTCTATGGAAAATTCATGTAGAGGTCACTATCCAATTTGTAAGGATTGAAAAAAATCATATATAACCTTGTAGGTAAAATTTTATGGTTCTGATACATGTATGATTGGAGGTTGAAAAGAAGTATTTCTAGCATAAAATCATGCCAAGAGCTCAATGGTGAAATCTATTTGTCCAGATTTCCTAGTACAAGAATGATTCCTTAGAGGAGGAATTATATCAAGAGGTAGGAATTAAGATCCTCTTGCTAATAGTACAAAGTCAAAAAATAAACTGCATTTAGCATTTGAAAACGTTTTAGAAGCTACCTAAAAAAATTTGTATTTTTTTGGATTACAAAAGATGACTCCATGGGAAGTCAACCATATTTATAGGCATTGGAAAATTCAAAGAAATTACCTAGGTAGTAGTAAAATCCCACTAATAATTAGGTTAGGTTTGTTTGTGCTAATGAAGCACCTCATTAAATTTGGAGGCTTGTTGACATCAACTACTAGAATTGACAACTACATCAAACTTCAAAAAAATTTATAATTTTGCAATGAGTTGACTAGTGTACCAAGAGCTTGCGATGTTGAAATGACACAAATTAGGAATCTTTCCTTTCTCCTAAGAATCTTACAAACACTTCTAGATAATTAAAATCTTTGAAAAGTACAATTTCCAATTAAGGGTGTTTTTGATATTTTCTTTTATTTATTGTTTGTGGTTTTTACAAGCTTGAATGACTTAGGAGCATAAAGGTGGGGTTCTTCAACATAAATTGGGCCTTTTGAACATAATGGATTAATCAGTTTTTGATTTCAAATTGTTTTTTATAAGATAAAGAGGATCTAGTAGTAGATTTGATTTTTTTAGCATAATTAGAAATAATTTAAAGGTAGTTTTAGAGATATTTGAGGAAAAATTGAGGAGTTGATTTGGAAAAGATCTCAAAGTCTAAATGAGGCTTGCATCTAGAGAAATCTAAGATTGAACAAAAATTAGATTTGGAATTGCCTTCAAGTTAATTAGTGTTAGTTTTAGAAATATCTAGGTAATTTAGAAAAATATCAACTAGTAAACAAGGAAAAGGACCTTGGACAAGTATATAAGGCCTTTCTTTTGCTATATTTGGTGCCCCCTTTCTTATTGTTGCTAACCATTTTGAGGTGAAGTGTTTTCTTGCTTTTAGAACCCTCGACATTCTTGGTTTGGTGTTTTAGGCCAATTTGGACAAATGTTCTTTCTTTCATTTAAAGTTTTTGTTTGCATTTCCAATTGTAAAACACTTTGATGGGCAATTTCATTAAAATGACAAAGTTCTGCTACTTTAATATTTTTTATAGTTTAGAGCGAGCAATCTGAAGTGTACAAAAGTCCTAGATGTCTGAAATCTATCCCATTCTTAGATGTATTGAATCTACATTTGTACTAAATGTCACTTTCACAATTCAGATTGTGTGGTCTGAAATCTATAGTAGTCGTAGATTTCTTTAAATCTATAAAAGTCCAAGATTCCTGAAAACTATACTTGTCCTAGATGTCATTTTTATAGTTTAGAGCAGGCAATTTGAAATAGCACATGGAATGCCGCCATTTTAATGAAATTCTTCATTTTGTGAAAAATGTAGGAGGTCCTTCAAGTTGATTATTTTCAATATCTTAGAAGTTTTAGGTGGTTTGGTCCTCCAACTTTGATTTCATTTGCATGTTCAAAGGTTTGGTCCCCGACTTTAATTTCTTGAGTATTTTTTGAGTTTGTACTAACACTTAAGGACCTTTTAGTTGAATTCTAAAAATGTTGTTAATTGTGAATCTTAATATTTGTTTTTAAGTCTTTTTAAGTTTGAGTTTTGGAAGGTTTGTTCTTTAGATGTAGGTTTTAAGTGTTACATGAACTAGTACTAGCTCCTTGTGTGAGATTTCCCAATTCAGTGGCATCTTCCTAAAGCCTTTGAAATAGACACATATTGGTTCTAAAAATGAAGTATTAATCCACAATAAAGCTCTAACTTCACTTAGTGTGACAAAAATGTGCAAGTAATTACTAGTCAAGCTTGGTCTTTAAGGCAAAGTTTTGACCTAATTTTCTTAAGATTTGGCTTAATTGTTTCCAATGGCAAAATTTAAATTAAAGGCCCTTTAGTGGTTCATCTTTTTTTTGAATAAGTGTAGCTTGAGGTTATTCCAACATGGTGTAGTATATTTTTCGGAATCTAATCTTATTCAACTAAATCCGAGTTCGAACACTAGGGAATGAACTATATAAGGCTAGCATAGTGTATTCAAAGGTCACAATGTACTAGTTTATTAGGTTAAAAGGTTTATTTACTCTTATTCCCACTAAAACCCAGGAAAACATTCATCCGTCCATTATAAAATGAAAGAGACTCAACATGCACGTCTCTGTCCTATCTAGTGTTCTAGGGTTGGTGACAATAGTTCTTGATAATAGTTCAGGATGGATTGACTTGTGTATAGATGCAATGCAGGACTTAGACTTTAGTACAGCCCACTATAGTACTTTGAAAATAGTACAAATATATGTATTCAATATTTCAAAATAAATTAGAATTAAGGGTTTGGAAAGGCTTACAATAAGTCACCCCAAGGCTCTAGGACAATATGGCCAATATCAAGGATTAGCAACCACCTACAATCCCAAATCAATACAACATATAGAATTAAAACATTTACTAACAATCTAATAAGTACTAATAACTCTAGTTAAACTAGTGGTACGGCCCAAAGGGCCGTTCGAAAAATTTGGGTCTTATTTTAAATTTGTTTTAATTGAACGATTAGTTTAAAGACTCCAAACTCTGTTGTACAACCCAAAACCCAAAACCCCAAGAACCCAAGCCCGTGCGATAACCGGACGATATCCTCCGTAATACCCAGCCAGACCCGAACCAGGCGTCTTCCCGAGATTGGGACCCTGATCGGAAACAGCCTAGGTCCCAGCCGTAACTCGAGCCCTCGTTTGGGGACCTCACCCTATCTCGGGACTTCGTTCCCGAGACTCTTTGTTGACGCCGCGCTGCGCCTATCGGCTTCGTCAAAGTCTGTGCGATTCAATCCTCCAAATTTTCTTCAGAATCCAATCGGAATCCAACCAAGATAGAAAATTCTTTCTTGCTTGCAAAACTTCTGATCTCCTTGGTTGGAATTTCTTCCGTTAGTCAAATCCCTAATTTCGATTTTGGAGCAAGTACAAACTGTAATCTAAAATTGCAATTTCACTGTGACTTCGTGCTCTGAAGCACTCCTGTTCACCAAGAACGATCTTGTACAACGGACTTTGCGAATTGCTCCTCTCAACTGCTGGTGCCAGTGTGTCACGAATTTGATGAATAGGGGTTGGTTATCCGGGCAGAACGAATCATCTGCGATTTTGATCGCAAACTACTACCGCGCTTCCGCTCAACTCGATCAAGTCTGGGAACTTCTCCGTGCAAACGACCCGAGCACGCCGATCTTGATTAGCGCATGCGACTTGTCAAACTTGCCAGCGTCGAATCCTCACAGGCGCAACTTCTCCATTCAATTTTTCGAATAGCATGCAGTATTCTCAATATTCCCTCCAAGATTCACACACCAAATCCGAATACAGGGAAGTATTACAACAGCTTTGAAACACACACAAACACTCACAAATCACAATCTCAAACAGTACAAATACATTGTGCAAAACTACGCTAAACAAAATTTTATTATTTGCCCAAACGTGCAAATTACAGCACAAAGATCAGTGCAAATAACAGTGCAAAGTACATAATGAACAGCACTCAGAAAATGCGCGATGTACAGTGCACGACAGCACGGGAGAAAACGATGAATAGCAGAGAGAGAGAAAATGAGAGAAAAGTAAGACTAAATGTTGAATTCCGGGGGTGATCGGAGAGGCCGCAGCGCTCGCGATCAGCGTGACGTTCACCGCGCCTCTTGAATCCCTAATTTTTCTCGTTTTCTTTTTCTTTATCTTCCTACTTTTCTTTAACTTTTCCGCTTTTTCTTTAACTGGCTTGTCTTTTATTTTATTTTATTTTTTAACTACTATTTCTACTATAAACCAAAGTATCTTTTAACTTTTTGGAACTTTTAGTGTACTCTGGACTACTTTAACACTAAATACTCAAAATATATATAAATAATATAGAAAATGTCATAGAAAATTGAAAAAGTTCTACAAAAAGACAAAAAGCTAGACTACACATGGCAAAGCTTTTATTATGTTTTGTCTTTGTATGACTCTTGTCTTAACAGCAAAGATTTGATTTACAACCACGTGCTAAAGTATTGTGAGAACTTATAGTTGTCTCATTTTTAGTTGTCAAAAGTGTTCAGACCTCTTAGAGCTTTTCAAAAACTGCTAGACGATTAGAAAGTTATGAAGGTTTGAAGTTTAGAAGTTGAATACAAGTTGTTTTTCAAGCAATGGTTGATATTTTGTAGCATTCACAAACATAATAAAATATTTTTCAAAAAACTTCTACTATCTAAAACGCTTTTAATGTTTGGAGAACTTCTCAAAAAGTGTTGCAACGTGAATTTTTGATTTTCTTTAGCTTACTTAAAAGATAGAGCGGAAACCAATGGAAAGGAACCGGATCCAATTAGAAGGCGTAAGAATTTTAAAAATATACTAGAAAAATGAAATAGTAGGTGAACCGGATCTAATCCAATCCAAAATTTCAAATGGGACGGGAACGGAAACTCATTTGATTTTAGTCTAAGAATCAAATTAGGATTAGACCGGATGTCAAGCCATCAGAACCGGAAAAGGTCATAAAGACCAGTATGGGGTCTTAAGACTATTTAAGGACTAGCCTTACCGATCACACCTCTTTTCATTTTTCTCGCTACTTAGGCGCTCTCTACGTTTCCCTTCTATTTCTAGTGCCTTAGTTTTTGTAAGTGAGATTAAAGCAGTGTATAAGAGTATACCCATAAACCTTGAGAGTAGGTGTTGCAGATTCCATTTTTGGTTGAGATCGGAGAGAGAAAGTGAGGAACGGGACGTGCGGCTAGGAGAGAATAAGGTAGATTGAACCGGAAAGGGTTTGGAGTGAAACGATTTATGCTGCATAGAAAGAGAGCAAGATCAGTTGGCTCCGTTCCGGTTGAGGTGAAGCTCCAGAAAGTAATTCTAGTTATTCCTTCCGAGAAGCTGGAAAAGGTCCAACTCATGGAAGATTTAACTTTCATGGGTTGCCAAAGGTTTGTGGAAAAACTCTGGGGATTCAGAGAGGAGCGGATGGTGAAAGAATTCTTGGGCAAGTTGTCCAATGAATTTGACAACACCTTGCGAGGGAATCTGGCCCTCTAGACTGAGGACGTATGGAGAGGAATTTATGATTTCCTGGTAGGTGGTCTAGAAATGGCAAGCCGAAAGGATGAGTTCATTCGAGGCAAGTTCTAGGGTGCCCCCAATCCAAAGGACAGATATGCAATCGAGGATTGCATAGACGATCGCCGTCGCTGCCTTCTCAAGTTCCTAATTCCGGTCTTCCATCCGGAAAAGCCAACAAGGGTGACGATCACCTTTGGCAATACTATTTTGGGTGTCGTGTGTGGGACCCGAAAAGTTGACTGGGCTCGAATTATTTTCGATCTGATAGCCCAACTCATTGGTAGAACGGGGGAAGAGTAGGGCCACTCCAATATGTCCCTATCTCTTCCATCTGTACCATAACCACCAACTCCTCACCAGTGTAGAAGAGAAAGAGTGGAGGACCTAGGAAGTCCTCCTGAAATACGGAGAGTCGGAGACGGACAATGAGGTGGAATCCGTTCTCGGATTGGATCTAAAAAATGAGGAGGAGGAGGAAGAAGCTTCGCTGTCGCCAATCAAGCGACAGAAGACGATGCCTCCCCACAAGCGAGGGACCCCACCTAGTCATGACAAGGCAACCCCTGAAGGAAGACCGAGAGAAGTGAAGACCGACCTTGAAGAGGAAACAGATCCCCAGGATACGTTCAACAACTTGATAGCCATCCTTTGTAGCGTCAGGGCAGACTGGAAAGTCAAGAATAGGACCTTGGCGGCGATCGAAAAGTTGGCGGATGCGCCACCAGATAGCACGTTGACAAGAAAGGTGACAGATTGTATTACCGATCCGGTCGAGGCCCGGAAGCAAGAAGAGGAGATAATCCGGTTGCAGAAGGAGGTGGATACCTTGAAGGAGGACGTGACCGCCACTCAGGAAATGGCAGAGGAGACTTGGAAGACAATTGAATGGGTGAAGGACATCTTAGGAGTATCCGGGATGGCCACCATCAAGGCTAAGTTGTTTGACAAGGAGGTGCAGAAGGAGAAGAAACTATCTAGCTCCAAGATAGTTAGAATTTTCATAGACTATTCCAAACAGGTCGAAGTAGTAATGACGGAGGCACGAATATTTGCGGACCGGATTGAGGAGAGTAGCCGAAAACTGACTGGGGCTACATGCTCCAGGGAAATCCAGCTCTCAAATCTCTCTCTACCGAAGTCGTTTTCGGATAAGTTAGTTTTAGAAGAAGGAAAGGATAGGACTCTTAAGTCTAAGAAGTCTAAACGAGCGCCAATATCGGCCAATATGCCTGAGTCTGCAATCAACTTGGAGTCTACGCCCGATTTCGGCTAAGGCGATCTGACCTCTAAACCTACGAATGGAGAACGGAATCAGAACTTGTGCGAGGTCTTTGAGTAGATGGAAGCTGATCCGAAGAGTCCTACCTTAGGATCAAACTTGTAAACTAGTTAAGATTGTACATACTAGGGAGGTTTAGAACGAAACCGGATCTTGTTTCGATCCGGTTAAGTAGTAGGTAGGACCAGAGGTCCAGCTTGAATAGTGGCGGAATTTTGTGGCACTTTTTGCCTTTTTGTACTTTAGGGTTTTTGTATATAAACCAGTCCTTAAGAAGGGAACTAAGAGGGAAAGTCTTCTTCTGCAATCTTTTTGAGTTTTTTATTCATTTCCTTATTGTATGTCTCTTCTATGTATAGCAGCGTTGTATGATGAGAAGTGAGGAGGGTATAAGTAGAGTTGCGAGTGATTTTTTTTCTCCCCTTGATGTTTTAGTTTTTTAATTCTAGGTCCATGTGAGTAGGCAGCAAAGAGTTGGGAGTGAACTTCAATTCTTCAGTATGTCTAGAGTTTAGGATTCCGGGTAAGAAAGCCATTGTTAGGCTAGGCGGATAGGGAGGGATTCCTTAGTTGCACTAGAACTCTTGGGTGAGAAATCCAGTTGAGTGTCCGATCTCCTGTGAGGTCTCACTACCCTGGTTGGTAAACGAAAAAGCTTTAGTAGATGTTGGAACGTACGGGTATACTTGTGACCACCTAACTTCGCACAGATAGGAACTGGTATCCAAGGGCGTTGTAGTATAAGAGGATCGTACAAGGGGTCTTTGTGTGACCTGCAATCTAGATTACCATTTGGATTGTTGTGAAGGACCAAATCGGATCTAGAGTAGTTAGAAGATTATGAGGTAGGATAGTGGATCTTCAGCTACTATAAACTACAGAAGGAGTAATGGACCTACCACTCTTAAAATCAAGCGACGACCCCTCTAATGGTGAAATAGAGGTAAAACCAAAGCGGATGGGAGTAAGGATATGAGTAGACAGTCTAGAACGGATTGGTTTCCAGGGGTATCCATGACCGGAATTGATAAGATCTTGGGGTGGTGGTGATTTAAGGATCGGATAGTTAGTAGAACCAGAAGGGTGAGGGGAACCCAATTTTTCATTATCTGGGTATTGTAGTGTTTTCGATATTAGACATAGAATCGGTGTCGCAGCACAGGGTAAGTGAAATTCCCTATTATGCTCACAAAAACCTCTTTAAAGCATAATAAAGTGACTTTAAACATCGAACCCAAGAGACTTTGTGAAGTGTTTCGTGTTACTAGGTGATTTGAGGAAAGTTTCCTAATTCCATTATTCTTGGTTATACCTCTCTCATCTTTTTTTCCCAAAATACCAGATGATTTCCTAATTTTCCTATAAACTAATCCGGTCCAGACTAATACTAACCCGAATCAAACTTAGTTGACAACCTTCAAGAACCAACCCGGAATTCACACTTCCGATTGGATCTCGCACTACTTTAATCGAGGGCTTCCTTTCCTCAACTTCTATTCCGGTTCTGTTTAGCCTCTGTCGGCACTTCAGAGGGATCTGTCACTTATTTTCAGAGAGGTAGATACTCCTCTCTTTCCGGTTTTTATAGTGATGGAAAATTCACTAACCCAATCTATTCTCCTATCTTAACAGGATCCGGTTTGATCTTTCACAACAAACTGGAAGTAATCTCAGCTTGTAGGTCATATAAAGATCCCCCATACGACCCTCACTTACTACAACGACCTTACTATCTTTTGCAATCCGTACGAAACTAAGGTGGCTACAAGTGCGTCTGCCCGTACCAGCATAATCTAACATTCTTCCGTTTATTTCTTCAGATGGTGAGACCTCTTAAGTGTTCAGAGGCTAATCCAAACATTCCATCTAGCAGCTCTAGCACAGTTTGAGGATCCTTTCTCTTACTGCCTAGCCTAGCACTGGTTATCTCACCCGGAATTATAAACCTTAAACCTACTGAGGTGTCTTGACTCACTCCGAACACTTACAACCTGTTCACATGCACCTGCAATCACAAGAAGACAACAAGGGGAGAAGATCCTCTCACACTCTGCTCATCTATACTCAATCTCTCCCTCCCTTATCCGGCCAATCTTTGGGAAGACAAGGAAAACAATAGACAATACATAAGAGACAACATATGCAAGAAGGAAAAACTCCCAGTCTCAGTCTTGAGACTTGAATTATATACAAAATTTACAAAAACGTCTCCCCAAAAATCCGGCACTTATTCGGCCGAGATTTTCGGATCTGAACTTTTCCTAACTTTCTAGAACGAGGTCCGTTCTAACAAAATTTCCTACTCTCTAATTTCTAACTACCTATCCCTCTTGAGGGGGTCCACCACTATCTGGAGTAGCTATGGGGGAGAGCTCACTCAAATTTCTACTTTTATCTCCCCCTTCCGGAATTTGCTCCGGTTCTACAAGAGAAGTTATTCATGTCCTTGTCCGTGGGGCTTCTGAAATAGAAGTCCTTCAAGCCTCCTTCTCCTTCGATATTGGAGTTTCAACTTCCCCTCCAATATCTCTACCTCATTGAACTCTTCCGAGATCGAAATCCCAGATAAAGAGATTAACCCGCTCTGGAACTTCCGGACGCTATCCTCTAATCCCTTTGCGTCCTTTCGGAATTCCTTCATCGCCTCTTCTAATTCCCCAGCGAAGTCAGCCAAGATGCGAGCGATACGGGTACCCAAAGGTTTCGGATCCTTATATATCCCCTCATCAAACAATTTGGCCTTCGCCATTACCTCACCGGATGCCCCTACTACTGTCGTCATTCGGTTGATTGCAGTCCTGGTCTCCTCCTGCAGGGACATTGCGGCGTTCACTTGTTCGCGACTAGCATCCAAGTCCTTCCGGTAGTTTTGGATTTCTCCTCGCAACCGGACCACCTGCTCGTCTGTCTCTTGTTGGTTGATGTTCTACTTTAGCAACCTATCCTCCAACTCCTTCATTTCATCCGGATTGTTGATGCAATTCGCCACGGCTTCCGTCAGTGAACTGGTCGGAGTGCTTCCTACCAAATCCGCCACTTCACGCAACGTCGTGGTCTTCACTTCCCAATCCGCTCTCACTGTACTGAGAATCTGGATTAGGTCGTTGTATGGACCCGTTAGGTCTGACAACTGGGACGATGGAACGGGTCTTGGTCTGACCGCTTCCACCGGCTCTTGCTTCTTCGGGATGACCGGTTCCACTACTTCCGGTCCCTTATCCTTCCGAAGCCCCGAAGGGGACCCCCTCAGACTGGGCGTCCTCTTCATCCTTCAGTGGAGAGGAATGTCCTCTTCCTGCTCTTCCTCTTCTTCCCAATTCCTCTTCTTAGGGTTCTCACCCTTCTCCTTCGGTTCCGGGCTATCCGGTTCCGTCTCGGATTCTTCATCCGATCCTCCACACATCCGGAGAGCCATCTGCGCCCTGTACTCCTTGTTCTCCTCCGATGTCAGAAGACTCTGATTCTTGTATAGGTGGAAAAGGTAGGGGCTTACCGGAGTAGCTCTACTCTTTCCCACATTTGAGACTAAGACATTCACCATCGTTTGAATGAATGCCGCCCAATCCATCCGCTTCTCTTTGCTCAGGGCCCTAAAGATCGCATTTCCGAGCGTGGAAGTCACCCGGGTAGGTTTTTCCGGATGTAAAATCGGGACCAGGAACTCTAGTAGTCGCCTGTGCTGCACATTGATGCAGTCTTCAATTGTGTACCCGTCTTTGGGGTTAGCTGCTCCCCGGAGCTTTCCACGCACGAAGTCTCCCTTTCAGTTGGCTTGTTCCGTGTTGCCTTCCTCCAGCTCGTAAACTTTCCTCCAGATCTCCCTAGTCCATATGGGCGGAACTGGCTGAATAGTGTTGTCAAATTGATTAGGGGCTCCTTCGATGAGCTCCCTCACTATCGCCTCGTTCCGAAACCCCCCAGGGTTTCTCCAAGAACCCCGCGCAACCCATGGCAGAGAGGTCCTCCATCAATTCGACTCTCTCCCACTCACTACTGGACTCTAAAGGAGCCACTTTCCTTACTCTAATTTCTATCCTCTGAGCGCTCGTTGGTCCCTGATTTCGACTACGCTTTAACTACGGCATCCGTCTCTCTTTTAGCTCACTACTTCTCTTCTCTCCTAGCCGCACGTCCCGTTTCCTCACACACTCCCCTGGACCTTGGCCAAATTACTCAATGCACAAGTGCTGCGGTACTCCCTTTCCCTCTCTCTCTCTCTCTTTCTGAATTTTTGCCTTGCTCATGCACTCAATTCTATTCTAATCTCTGCGCCTGTGTAAAGAAAACAAACGCGCTTACTCACAACTCTCAGACTTTACACAATTCATACAAAAACACACTCAATTTGCAGACACAACTCAAAGCACTGAGACTGTGCCAAGTACGCTGGTGCTCCCAAGTGCAAATGACAGACAAACCCTAAAACAGTCTCTTTTATACCCCAAAAACCTCATCATTACTTTTTTTCGATTTTCTGGACGCGAATTTTGGATCCGTTCCTCCGATTAGGGGACTAGCCCGGATACGTTTCCGATATCCGTTCCATTCCCTAATCTGGTTCATTCAGGGCTTATGTTTCTAGTCTTTCTAACCCTTGGCTTTTCTTTCCTTTTCCATGCTAATCCGAGTCTACTCAATCCGGATTCCGTGTTACAGAACACGATAGAGAGAAAAATCAAAAAGTTAGGTTGCGACAATTGGAAAGTAGGATTTGAATACTAACTTAGCTTAATCACTTAATAAGGCTAAATACTTCATAGGATCTCGCGGGTTCAATCTTTAGAGTCACTTAGTTATGTTTAAGAGTGGTTTTTAGGAGTATAACGGGGAATTAACTTACCTTGTACTACGACATGACCAAAAATCTGGCGCTGTTGCTAGGGATCCTAAAGCTATCGGCTTTATTGTGATACATAGGCGCTGGGTCGGTAGTAGTTTTAATTTCCGGATTATGTTGTCTCTGAGTGATTCTGGCCTTCTGACAAAAACTGGAATTTTTACTCATGAGAAAAGGAACAAAGAGTGGGAGAAAGTCCGAACGTTTGAGGAAGAATCAACGATTGGGAGAATCATCTGGACCAAGTTTTAGCGATCCAGATATTACTAATCCAGAAGACCAACCAATTTTTTTACCTGCACCTGGTAGAGAGAACGAGTCTGCCAGGACTGGATGTACGACTCAATCTTCCGATCACGAATCGGAACTAGATAGAGATAATCCGTGGTTAGAAGAAGAAGAAGACGTCATGACTTGATTGAGGTACAAGCATTTCAAAGGTGACAGAACACAAGATGCAGATGATTAGTTGTACGAGTTCGAGTCAACCACGCTTGCCAATTAGAAGAATGAGGCGGCCCAGCGAAGAATCTTCCAAGGACTGTTGAAAGAAGAAGCTCTCAAATGGTACCAGAATGCTTCGGATCCAATCTGGAATGATTGGGAACAATTGAAAACGGAATTCCTACAAGCTTTTTGGGAGGTAGGCAGAGAAGCAAGAGCCTTAGGTCAGTTGAGTACACTTACAATGAAGTCATTCAAATTTGTGCAAAAGTATGGGCAGAGGGTGAAGGCGCTCATCCAAAAGCTGACCACTGAAATTGCTCCTAGTCTACAGGTGGAGTGGTATGTTGCCGGATTACCCAAGTTTATGGGATTTCTAATTCGACAAGTGCGATCCAAGACACTTAGAGACGCTATAGATGCTGCAACCAATTATGAAAACTCAACGCAGTCACTCTGGAAGTCTTCAAGGAAAAGTGAGAAGCAAGATAAAGGGAAAAGCAAGAAGGGTGATCGGAAGTTGAAGCATCGTAAGACAATTTCGGATTTGGAAAACAAATCCGAGAGCTCTGGAACGGAAGTTTCCGATTTAAGCTCGTCAAGCTCAGAAGAGGAGGGGAGTGTTTCACCACCCCGACGTTCGTTCAGACAGAGAGGTCCACGAGAAAAGATTAATATAAAAGTCAAGACGGAGGATACGGATTCGAAGAAGATGATGAAGAGTATCCAAGAATCATTGGAGGCGATTAAGGTCAACCTCCTGAAGAAACAAAAACCAAGACGGATCATTTCGACTTCTCGATCCAATGTCTGTTGCGGAAAATGTGGAGAACCGGGTCACTATCCGAGTAAATGCCAAAGAGCTGTCCAGAAACAAGTTCACTTGGTGTACAAGGAAGAAGAGAAGGAAAAATGACGGTGTGAGGTGGAATTGCTGGACAGTGGAGAGCTTTGTAAACCGGATATCCACCCGTAGTTCCACTAGGAACCAATTGGAATGGTCTATTAGAGGTAGGAGCAAGAACCAAAATCGAGTAGTGATGTTGCAACGTGAATTTTTGTTTTGTTCAGTTTATCTAGAAATTAGAGCAGAAAGTAGTTAGGAAGAACCGGATTGGAATGCCAATTGTAGGAAAACCGGATATATATACGGAAAACGAAATAGTAGGTAGACCGGGTTCAATTCAGTTGAAAGTTTCAAATTGGTCGGGACCGGACACCCATCCGAAATCAACCTAGAAACCGGATTAGGGTTGGACTGGACGTCAAGCCGCCAAACCGGAAATGGTCATTATGACCACGGTAGAGTCCTGGGTCTATTTAAGGACCAAGCTTGCTAGTCTTACCTCTTTCATTTCCTCGCGAGATTGGGCGCTCCTCATGTTGTTTACAGCATTTGGTACCCTCGTGGAGAGAGTGCCTCAGTAGAATTTTAGTACTTCCGGTTGAGATCGGAGAGAGAAGAAAGGAACGGGACGTGCGGCTAGGAGCGGGTGAGGTAGAATCGGTGAGGAAATACATGTGAGAGGTAATCCACCCCATGCCGCTGCTACGTCGGAAGATATTTCCGGTGAGTCCCTTAGACGAACAGGAGAAGGACCAACTCATAGAAGACTTAACTTCTATGGGTTGCTAGGGGTTCACTAAGAAACCTTGGAGATTCCGGGAGGAGAAAATGGTGAAGGAATTCTTGGGCAAATTGTCCAATGAGTTCTATAACACCTTGAGAGGGAATCCGTCCCTCTGGACTGAGGAAGTCTGGAGAGGAGTGTATGATTTCCGGATAGGGGGTCTTAGAATGGCCGGCCGAAAGGATGAATTCATCTGGGGTAAATTCCATGGCGTTCCCAACCCTAAAGACAGATACGCAGTTGACGACTGCATAGACGATCGACACCGCCGTCTTTTGAGGTTTCTGATTTTGATCCTCCATCCAAAGAAACCAACGAGGGTGACAATCACCTTAGGGAATACCATTTTCGGCTCTCTGAGCGAAACCCAGAACGTAGATTGGACCCGGATCATTTTTGATCTGGTAACCCAATTCATCGGGAGGGTAGGAAAGAGTAGAGCTACCTCCATATGCGCGTACTTGTATCACTTGTACCATAACCACTAGCTCCTGACGAACGAGGAAGAGAAGGAGTGGAAGGCTTAGGGAGCTTTTCTGAAATATGGGGAATCAGAAGAGGACGAAGATGCGAAATCGGTTCCGGATTCGGATCCGGAAACGGAAGAAGAGGAGGAAGAGGTACTGCCGCCAATCAAGCGACAGAAAACAACTCCTCCCCATAGGCAAGGAACACCTCCAAGTCATGGCCTATCAACTCCGGATGAGAAACGGAAGGCTGTTATGGAGGAAGAAATGGATCCACGGGATCCATTCAATAACTTGATTGCCATTCTCTCCAATGTCCGGGCGGATTGGGAAGTGAAGTATCTAACCCTGGAGGCGATCGGGAAACTAGTGGATGCGCCGCCAGACAGCCAACTACCAACGTAGGTAGCCGACTGTATCACCAATCTGGTCGAGTACCGAAGGCGGGAGGAAGAAGTAGTCCAACTTCAGACGGAGGTGGATACCTTGAAGGCAGAAAACTTCGGCTTGAAGGAGGAGGTAGCCGCCACGAGGGAGATGGCAGAGGAAACGCGAAAGATAGCGGAGCAGGTGAAGGACGTGCTTGGAGTATTCGGGATGGCCGCCACCAGGACCAAGCTATTTGATGACGAAGTCCATAAGGAGAAGAAACTATTCGGTGCTAGAATAGTAAGGATTTTCACGGACTATGCAGAGCGGGTTGAGATGGCGGTGAAGGAGGCATGGATTTCAGCGGACCGGATTGAAGAAAGCAGCCGGAAACTGACGGAAGCCACATGTTCTAAGGAGATCCATCTATCAGAGCTCTCGCTACCGGAATCATTTCCGGATGTGTTAGCCGCTGAAGAAGGGAAGGATAAGACTCCCAAGTCCAAGATGACTGCATAGACGTCTAAACCGGCCAACACCCCAGAATCCGCCATCGATCTGGAATCCACACCCGATTCCGATCAAGGCGATCCAGTTCCCAAACCTATGGATGGAGCACGGAATCGAAACCTAACTGAAATCTTCAAGGGGATGGAAGCCGAGCCGAAGAGTCCTACCTTAGGGTTAGGATTGTAGATTAGTAAAGTTTGTACATATTAGAGAAGTTAAAACAGAACCGGATTCTATCCAATAGTAGAGTAGGTAGGATCGGAAGTTCAGCTTGGAAATGCGGCCGGATTCCATGACGCTTTTTGTCTTTTTGCACTTTTTTGGTTTTGTATATAAACCTGCCCTGAGAAAGGGAGGGAGAGAAAAAAAAGTCTTCTTTTGCAAATTCTCTTGTGTCTTTCCTTTTTGCTTCTCTGTTGTGGGTGGGTGTCATGTGAGTGTATATGATAACTGTATGACCGGAAGAGAGGAGAGCAAGAGTTGGAGTTAGAGTTGACATTTCCTCCCCTTGGTGCATTCCGTTTTTCGATTTCCAGTGTACGTGAGCAGGTAGTGAAAGAGTTGGGAGTGCACTTTAGCTCCTCAGCGTGTCTAGAGTTTGAGATTCCGGGTGAGAAAACCGTTGTTAAGCTAGGCGGATAGGGAGGGATTTCCTACTTGCGCTAGAACTCCTAGGTGGGAAATCCGGTTGAGTGTCCAATCTCCTGTGAGGTCTTGCTACCATCGTTGGTAAACGGAATAACTCTAGTAAAGTGTTGGAATGGACGGGTTTCACTTGTAACCACCTAGCTTTGCACGGATAGGAAAGGTTGCCCAAGGTCGTTGTAGTATCAAGGGATCGTACGGGGAGTCTTTGCGTGACCTGCAATCCGGATCAATACCTAGATTGTTGTGAAGGACTAAACCGGATCCGTAGTAAGTAGGAGAGTAGAGAATAGGATAAGTGAATCTTTAGCCACTATAAGTTATTGAAGGAGTGGTGGGCCTACCACTCTGAAAACCAAGGGGCGACCCCTCTGATGGTAAAACAGAGGTTAAATTAAACCGGATAGGATCAAGAAGAATGTTGATAGACTAAAGTGGATCGGTCTACAGTAATAACCGGAATCGGAAATTATAGCTTCCTGGGGTTGTAATTGTTATATAGACCGGATAGTTAGTAGGACCGGAATAGTGGCGAAAAGCCATTTCTTAGTTTTCCGGATATTATAATGTCTTCTGGTAATTGACTTGGAACCGGAATTTGGGTTTGCGTGCTTACTTAGTCTAAATCGTTCAATAACGCTAAATACTTCATAGGATCTCGTAGGTTCGATCTTTAGGATCACTTAGTTATACTTTAATGGAGTTTTTGGGCGTATAACAGGGAATTTATTCACCTTGTACTGCGACAAGTGACTCTAATCAAGAGAGGAGGTTGGAACTAGATAAAGTTCATTATGAGGAAGGGGTGGACCAGAACTGGATTCCTATAGATATCAATACAGAGATCCGGAAGGAAATTTCTAGACCGGAAATAGAGCCAAACCGAAAGAGTGTTAGTTTTAGTGATATCCCAATAGTTATCAATCCGGATGTTAGTACGCATGAGTACAGCATTATCCAGGACATCAGGGATCAGAAGGCAAATGTGACAATCGGACAACTCCTAAACAATAATGTGTCATATCGAAGCTAATCCGGGATGCTTGGACACAGAAATGGAAGAAGAGGGTGAAGCTTCCCTTGGTGGGAGTTAACTTCTCTCAACCGGAAGATTCCGGCACTCTAGAAGTCACTGTGAAGATAAACGGATGTTCGATTCCAAAGGTCCCTATTGACGGTGGATCTGGGGTCAACTTAATGTTGAAGGATACAACATTTGACTTAGGATTCACAATGTTTGAGGCCATGGAACAAGTTCTTCGGATGGTGGACTAGTCCTGAGTACATCCGGTTGGTAGACTTTCACAAGTGCCAATCTGGATTGGAGGGACAGATTATCTACTTAATTACGTCATCATCCGTGTACATGTCGTAGCATAGGGTAAGTGAAATTTCCTAATATGCTTACAAAAACCACTTTAAAAGCATAACAAAGTGACTCTAAAGATCGAACCCAAAAAACTCTGTAAAGTGTTTTGTATTGCTAGACAGTTTGGAGGTAAATATCCATACAAATTCTTTCCTTTCACTCCGGCTTTCCTTTCCTCCAAAATCGGATAACTCCCTTGACCAATGATTCCTAATCCGGACTATATTTCTACTTGATCCAAACCAATATCTAGTGACTCAATCAACTCAAGACCAGACATATTCAACACATTCATCCGGATTTCACTACTAAGTCCGAGGATCTATTCTTCCTCAGTTTCCGTTCCTCTTTCTATTCTTGTTTTGTTTAACCTTTGTTGGTACTTCAGAGGGATCCTCTACTTGGTTTTTTAGAGAGGTAGGCTCACCACTCCTTTCGGAACTTATAGTGACGAAGACTCACTCATCTAATCTCCTATTCTAACAGGATCTAGTTTGATCTTTTACAACAGACCAGAAATGGATCCGGTCTGCAGGTCACGCAAAGTCCCTCCATACGATCCTCTCCAACTACAATGACCTCAGTACTTCTTCTAATCCGTGCGAAACTAAGGTGGCTACAAGTGCATCCGCTCGTACCAGCGCAATCCAGAGTTCTTCCGTTTACTATTTCAGATGGCAAGACCTCTCAAGCGATCGGATGCTAAACCAGATATCCCACCTAGTAGCTCTAGCACAATTAAGAATCCCTTCCCTAATTGCCTAGCCTAACACTGGCTATCTCACTCGGAATAATGAACTCTAAATCTACTAAGGTGCAATGACTCACTCCCAACATTTACAACCTGTTCACATGCATATACAATCAAGGGGAGAAATTCCTCTTACACTCCACTCATCAGTATTCAATTTCTCATTCACTCACCCGGCCACTCTTTGGGAAGGCAAGAAAACAATAGAAAATACAAAGATACACAGAATATACAAGGGAAAGACTCCCTGTCTCAGTCTTGAGACTTGAATTATATACAAGGTTTTTACAAAAAGCAATCTAGAAAATCTGGCACTAATCTGGCTGAGATTTTCGGATCTGACCTTTTCCGGAATAAAGTCCGATCTAACAAAATTTCCTACTTCTACTAACTACCTACTCAACCTCTGGGGGTCCACTACTATCTGAAGTATCATGTGGCAATATTTCACTAAGATTTTTACTCCTTTCTCCCCCTTTTGGAATGTGTTCCGGTTCCACAAGGAAGGTTTTCCCTATCCTTGACTTTGGAGCTCTTGACAAGGAAGTTCTTCCCCCTTCCTTCTCCTTTGAGATTGGAGTCTCAAACTTCCCTTCTAGGATCTCAATGTCATCCAATTCATCCGAGATCGAAATCCCGGATAAGGAGATCGGATCACTCTGGATCTTTCGAATGCTCTCCTCTATCCCCTTACCATCCTTCCGAAATCCCTTCATGGTGTCCTCCATTTCCCTAGCAAAGTCAGCGAGGATGCGAGAAATCTGGGTCTCGGAAAGCTTCTAATCTTTGCGCACTTCCTTGTCAAAAAATTTGACCTTTGCCATCACATCCTCGGATGCTCCCACTACCAGAGTTATCCGCTCGATTGCTACCTTGGTCTCCTCTTGTAGTGACCTTGCAGCTCTCACCTACTTCCGGTTGGTCTCCAGATCCTTCTGAAAGCCTTGGATCTCTCCTCGCAATCGAAGCACCAACTCATCCATCTCTCGCAAATTGATGTTTTGCTTAAGCACCCGGTCCTCCAGTTCTCAGAGTACACCCGGATTGCTGATGTAGTTCACCACCACTTCTGGTAGCGCACTGCCCACCTTTCCACCCACCAAGTCTGCCACTTCACGAAGCGTGGTGTTCTTGACCTCCCAATCGACTCTCACTACACTAAGAATCTGGATCACGTCACTGAAAGGACTTGTAAGGTTTATCAATTGGATCAATGGAGCCGCCTTTGGTTTGGCCACTTCCCCAGTCTCCACCTTTCTAGGAATTGCCGATTCTGTTCTAACCACTGGTTCCAAAACCCTTGCTGGGTCCGGAAGGGGATTACCTTAGGTTGGATGTCCGCTTGTTCCTCCTTCGGCTAAGGGGAGCTTCCTCCTCCTCGTCCTCCCAGGCCCTCTTCCTCAGGTTTTCACCCTGGTCCTCCAGCTCTGGGCTATTTGGTTCGGTCTTGGATCCCAATTCATCCGATCCTCTGAACTTCCGGAGAGCTATCTGGGCTCTCCACTCCTTATTCTCCTCAGGGATCAAGAGCCCCTGATTCTTGTACAAGTGGAAAAGGTAGGGGCATGCCGGAGTAGCCCTACTCTTTCTCACATTGGCCACCTGTGCGTTGACCATTCTGCATATGAAGTTTGCCCAATCCATCTTCTTTTCCCCGCTCAAGGCTCTGAAGATGGCGTTCCCGATCGTGGAAGTAACTCTTGTGGATTTTTTCTGATGTAGGATTGGCACCAAGAACTCCAAGAGTCTGCGGTGTCGCTCGTTGATGCAATCTTCTATGGCGTATCCGTCCTTGGGATTGGCCACGCCCTTGAACTTCCCCTTTACGAAGTGCCCCTTCCAGCTAGCCTACGTCGCACCTCTTTGTTTGAAATCATACACCCCTCTCCAAATCTCCTTTGTCCACATGGGTGGAATTGGTGGATGGTATTATCGAACTGGTTAGGAGCTCCTTCTATGAGCTCCCTAACTATGGTCTCATTTCTGAAGCCCCACGGTTTTCCGTAGAAACTCGCGCATTCCATGATGGAGAGATCCTCCATCAACTCAGATCTCTCACGATCCCTACTAGACTCTATTGGCACCACCTTTCTGACTTTGATCTTTGTCTTAGGTGCGTTCACTTGTCCCAGAGATCTTGGGCGCTTTAGCTATGACATCCGGCTCCTCACTGATTTATTACCTTACTTCCCTCCTAGCCGCATGTCCCGTTCTTCACAATCTCTCCTCGGTCTCAACCGAGTTAACACTTGCGCCAAATCTCACACAAACTCTTGCGACGCTCGTTCGATCTCAATCGGCTACACTCTCTTAGGCGCACACAACTAACACTTGCACCTTAATGTAATCTCTACTCAACGTTTGAGCGCAAAGGAAGCACACACACACACACACAAGAATGTTCAAACAAATGAGAGCGTGAGGGAAGGCTAGAGCTCTCAGATGCAAATGGGAGATCAAAACCCTAAAGGAAGTTTTTTGTACTCTAGAAACCTAATCATTATTTTTTTTCCGCTTTTTCGGGCGCAGATCCCGGATCCGTTCCTTCGGCTTTGGATCTGGACCGGGTTCTTTTCCGATATCCACTCCATGATCTCTATTCCGGTTGGTGACTGCTTGTTTTCCTAATCATTCTAACTTTTAATTTTTCTCTTCTTCTTGTACCGATCTGGACATACTATTTCCAGATTCCGTGTTTTAAAACACGATAGAGAAAAAAATCAAAAACTTAGGTTGCGATAGTACACAAAGGAAGATCCTTTCCAATATTGCTTGGCAAACCATGGTTGTACTCTGCTTGCGTACTTGTGGATTAGGGAACTAAGGAACTGGTGGTAGGGAAACCTTCCATCTAGATACCTTGGGCCACAGAAAAACATTTAGGAGAAACCAACGATTTCACGATTTGGATGGCTACACATCGAACTGAACTGATCTAAAGGATTCTGTTCCAAGTTACTATGTGGATCCATTTGAGCACGAGTCCAAAGTAAGTTTTGGATTCTCCGATGCTATATTAGAGTACGCCCCGAAAGGGATCCGCAACATGTGTGTGGAAGATCGATCATTAGAAGAGTCAAACGTTCCGCTCTCAGCCGAGTGGATCGCTCGACAGATTGTGACTGGAAATCTTCTGACTAGGAGAGGTGTAGTAAAAGAATTAGACTGGGGAAACTTAGTTGCCATTCCGGAGGAAAATTACGCGAAGAAAGTCAAACCAGTTGTCTTACCTACCGAATACGAGAAGGAGGACATTGAACCCGGCAAGAGTTTTTATCTCAACAAACTCTTGAAAGGTATGGAGAAATCTGGATACGTCCAACTTCTGAAGGAATATCTTGATATTTTTGCTTGGGAGCTGTCCGACTTGAAGGAAATCCCCCCTCATGTAGGAGAGCATCACATCAATTTGATGGAATGATACTTTCCGGTCCATTAGCTTTTGTAAACTGTGGTATAATTTCTCTGAGAACGGGTGTAAAGTGAGCTGTATTTTTTGTAATGTGACATTTAGCTATAAACACGAGCACACTTTTGCTCACTTTGGATATGGTGCAAAGTCTGAGAGGTCAATTTGTTGTAGTGCGCCGCGACCTGTGCGCCACCGATTTGCAAATTGTGCAAATTTTGTCCCGCAATGATTGAGCCCCGAGGACATGTATGAAAGAGAATCAATTCCAAGTGGTCCATCGAGAGCAACTCCAGTCATAAGTTTAAGCCAATCCACTCAGAACGAAGTAACGGGAGATGACCCCGGTGGGGACTAGATTGAAGGGACTATTGTCCTTGAACAGAATGACCCCGTATAGAGGTCCCAAAGTCTCGCTGCATCAAATTCCACGAGATCAAGGACATTACTTCAACAACGTATGAGGGATGCTTTTAACATTGCAAAGAGGAAGGCATTGGATGATAAGTGGGCATCGTTTTTTTACAAGGCAAACGTGCCATTTAATGTGGCAAGAAATCCAGCCTTCATTGAGGTTGTGAGGGCAATCTCAATGGCAAGGTTTGAATACAGTCCACCTTCTTATCATCAGTTCAGGACCAAGTTGATTGAACCTACGAGGTTGCAAATCGAGAAGCAAATCGAAACCAAAGTTGGTTTTGCAGTGAAACATTATGGGGTGACATTATGGGGTGACAATATGCACTGATGGCTGGGATGACGTGAACCGAAGGCCCCTAATGAACATGATGATGTCGTGCCCTATCAGTGATGTATTTTGGGGGTCTATTGATACTACTGGACAAAAGAAGTCCATGCGCTACATAGCAGACCAAATGAAAGTATTCATTGAGATAGTAGGTCCGAAGCACGTCACACAGGTTTGTACAGATAATGCAACAAACAAGCTTGGGGCATTGGACGATATCATTCGCACGTACTTGCACATTTTTAAGCAGGGCTGCATAGCACATGCCTTGGATCTCATGTTGGAATATTGGACCAAAGTACTAGAATTCAACGATTTAATTCAAAGGGCAAAAAGATTGTGCCAGTACATTCGGAACCATCACGTGACGATGTCTGTTTTCCGGGGGTTGAGCCCAAATCTTTAGCTCATAGTGTCAAACAAAATCCGCTTTGCTTGTAATTTCCTCTTGTTGAACTGACTGGTGAAACTCCAAGGAATACTACTGCGGCTAAAAAACCATGCGCCTATTCAAAATTACTTTGATGGTCTGCGAAACAGATAGAATGGGGAGCAAACAGCTATTGCTGCACGTAATGTGGTGTCAACCATTGAAGATGTGGGCTTTTGGCAATGATGTGTGAATTACATGCACATAACTAAAGACGTGTTGAAGGCATTACGCATATTTAATGGCCAAGAACCAACTGTGGGTCGGACGTGTGTCGTAGCACAGGGTAAGCAATTTCCATATTATACTCACAAAAATCACTCTAGAGCATAACAAAATGACCCTAAAGATCGAACCCACGAGATCCTATGAAGTAGCTAACTCTAACAAGGAGATAAACTAAATTAAACCCCTTAATTCCACTTTTCCGGTTCTACCTCTAACGACTGGAACAACCAAAACCAACCGGAAAGTTTCAACCGGACTGTATCCTACTTCCGGTTTTACTAGTTCCCCGATTTCTGGGTTGACTTATCAATTTTGGACCCTACAACTTCCGGTCTTATGTATCCTCCTGGGTGAATCCGATCCGGTCCACCCTTCCGTACCCGGTTTAGTTTTACCTCTGTTTTACCATCAGAGGGTTCGCCGCTTGCTTTTGAAAGTGGTAGGCCCACCACTCCTTCCGTGACTTATAGTGGCTGAAGATCCACTTCCCTATCCACTGATCCCCTAACTAACACGGATTCGGTTTGATCTTTCATAGTAATCCGAATAGTAATCCGAATCACAGGTCACACAAAGACCCCCCGTACGATCCTCTCATACTACAACGACCTTGACACTGATCCGTTCCGCACGAAGTTCGGTGGCTACAAGTGAATCTGTTCGTTCCAACACCCACGAAAGTTATTCCGTTCACCCACAACGGTGGCAAGACCTCACAGGAGTCAGGATACTCGACCGGATTTCCCACCCAGGAGTTCTAGCGCAGCTAAAGAATCCCTCCCTATCCGCCTAGCCTGATCAACGGATCTCTCACCCGGAATGCTAAACTTCTGTAGCTGCTGAGGCACTGGAATCCACTTCTAACTCTTCATAACCTACTCACATGTACCTAGAACCGGAAACATACATCAAGGGGAGAAACTCTACCAACACCTCCGTATTCACTTTCCTATTCTGACTTAGTGCACTCTTGCCAATACTCGGGAAAAATACACAAAAGTTAGTTTAAAGGAAAGTACACAAGGAAATGCCAAAAGAACTCTCTCCGTCTCCAACTCAGAGACTGTTTTATATACAAAAAGCAAAAAGCAAAAAGTGAATACATGATTTCCGCCTCTGAAGGCGCTAACAATCCGGTCCTACCTTATCCTAACCGGATTCTATTCTGGTTCCTATCTATAAGTCCTATTTTTACAATCCTTCCTGTTCCGTCTCATACACTCGGGATCCAATGATAGGGCTCTCATCAAGTCTCTCCAACTGCTCGAAGACCTCATTTAGATTCCGGTTCCTTTCTCCATCCGTAGGTAGAACCGGATGTTCTTCCTCAGCTTCTGGGGAGTCCAAATCTATCGGCTGATGTCCGGTCGAGGGTGTATCCTTCTTGACTGGGGCGTCTTGTCCTTTCCCGGCTCCTGAGCTACGTCTTCCAAAAACAAGTCTGGAAGAGAAATTTCTGAGAGCCGGACCGGAATTTCTGTCAACTTCTGGCTACTCTCCACGATCCGATCCACTGACTCCCGTGCCTTGGATAGGAGCTTCTCCATCTGCTCCTCAAAATCGGTGAGGATGTGCACCACCCTGGTTCCGGATATCTTCTTGTCCTTATGCACCTCCTCTTCGAACAGGCGCGCCTTGGTGACTGCGGCTCTAGGTCCTTCAAGCACGTCCTTTACTTCCGCGGCCAACTTCTTCATTTCCTCCGCCATCTCCTTTGTCGCGGTGGCGTTCTCAATCAACGCGAAAAGTTCGGCCTTGAGGGTGTCCACCTCATCGTGCTGCCGCTTGCTTTCCTCCTTCATCTTCCGGAGCTCTTCCGGATTGATAACACTTTCAGCCACCTTCCTCGGCAATTGACTGTCCGGTTCCGCTCCGATTAATTCCGCGATCTCCCTGAGCGCCCGCTTCCTAATTTCCCAATCCGCCCGGATTCCGCAGAGGATCCCAACCAACTCATCAAACGGATCTTTGGTCCCGAATCCAAATGCCACATCCAGTCCGGTTGGAGTCTCACTTTTGCGCGGACGTGGATGTCCCGGGGGCATTCCTCGATTCCGAGTCGGAGTGGTCTTCTGCCTCTTGTTGGGAACATAAGGTTCCTCCTCTTCCTCTTCCTCTTCTACTTCTTCCTCCTCCTCGGTTTCGTTTCCGGAATCCGCTTCTTGGTCGGACTCGGATTCGCCGTACTTCATGGTCCGCTCTTGGGCCTTCCATACCTTCAGCTCCACTTCCATCAACAGTTCCTGTTGCTGGTAGAGGTGGTACACATAAGGGCACAAGGGGATAGCCCTACTTCTCCCCACTCTCGTAGTAAGCTGGGACACCAGATCAAAGAAGATCCGGCCCCAGTCTACTTTCCGGGTTCCACTCAGCGCTCCGAAAATCGTGTTAGCCAAGGTGATAGTCACCCTGGTGGGCTTTTCCGAATGCAAAACCGGAACCAGGAACTGGAGCAGACGTCGCTCCCGGTCATCAAGGCAGTCTTCGACCGCGTAGCCGTCCTTCGGATTTACTACGCTTCCGAACTTGCCCTGGACGAAATCATCCTTCCGGTTGGCAAGGCCGAGTCCTCCTGGCCGGAATTTGTATACGTCCCGCCACAAAGCCTCAGTCCATTGGACCGGATTCCCTCTCAAGGTGTTATTGAACTGATTCGATACGCCACTCAGGAGTTCTCTAACCATCCTCTCATCTTTGAAACCCCGGGTTTCAAAGCTAATCCCTGACAACCCATCAACGACAAATCCTCTCTGAGCTCTCCTTGTTCCGGTTCCTTGGTCGGCATGACCGGAACTACTTTTCTAAGCTTTACTTCACTTGGGGGCGGGGTGTTAGAACCTCTCTTCCGGTTCAGCCGTGGCATGAGGGTAGCTCTACCCGGTTTTCACTCTCTACAGTCCTAAAAAGGGAGCGCGCGACAGTCAGATGTTTCGCTCCGCCTTTAATCTACCCTACCGGCATGCTCACACTCTTAGCTTCTCACGTATCCGCTCGCACTCAAGGTCTCACCCACTCATGTCCGGAGGAGATCTCTCCGTCTCACACCCCTCACTCACTTCCGTACCCTCTTGTACTTCCTGTCCCTTGCCGTGGTCAATGATAGAAACGTCAGGCGCTAAATCAGGAAACAACAACACGTGGAAATCTAGAGACCTGAAAATGGGCAGGGCCAGGCTTTATATAGTCTTGACGCCCTGGACTGTCTTTATGACCGGTCGGATATCCAGTCCGGTTCTTGACATCCGGTTATCTCTAATCCGGTCAACAAGATTCCGGTTGGAAATACTATCCAGTTGTACATCTAATCCGTTCCGCTTTGACCTAAAACCGGATTAGTTCTGTAAGGTAATTTTGGTGACTATTTTTGGATTTATTTTTCTTTCTAGATGAATCCGGATACCTATTTCTAATTTCCGGTTTGCTCAAAAGGGTAAACAAATAAAAATCAAAAATATGAGTTGTCACAACGTGGCTCGTAATATACAATTTGAGAGCCCATGAGTTTTCTTTAAGAGAGCCACCTTTCAACCTACGAGATGACATAGCCACCACCCTAGAGGAGTCTTTCCAAAGAAGGTGGAACATGGTCTTTACGAATGTTCACTACGCTCGGGCCCTTCTGAATTCGTATCTCTTGGATAACGTGGCGCTTAGAACTAATGGAATTGCCCTCCATGCATTGTATTGGGTCATCCACAATATGGAAAATATAGTGGGTGTAGAATTTAATGGCGTATTGGCAGAATTAACAAAATTTGAAGAGGGTACAAGGCCATATAGTGGTACTAAAACACCTAACATCCGAGTGACACAAATGCTTTCCCACTAATATAGCACAGGGTTGGAGATCAAGCACTATCTAAGATTGATGTGCGTATTCTATCATTGACGTGTTCAGCATGTTCTTGTGAAAGGAATTGGAGTATGTATTCCTTTGTCTACAACAAGGTTCGGAATCGGTTAGCCCCCCAAAAGGCTGAGTCATTGGTATATATTTATACCAATAGCCGTATACTTCAGAAAAGATTAGGGGCCGATCCGGTTTGTTGGTATGATACTAATATTATCTTGTCGGAGGATTCTGATCCAGATGCCCTTGGTCCCGTTCCGATAGGTGAACGCAATCGTGAATTTGACGTGTTGGTAGTTGAGGAAGAGGAAGAGGCTGATGTGAAAGCAAGCCAAGCACCCCGAGAGTACCGACCAAATCCAGATTTGTGGAGGGTAGGGGCCAATCACCTCAAGGAAGCTAGAAATTACTACAGAGATGATGACAACATGGAAGCGGAAGTTGTCGCAACCTAACATTTTGATTTTTCTCTATCGTGTTTTGAAACATGGAATCCGGAAAAAGTATGCCCGGATTGGTACAAAAAAAAAAAAAAAAGCTAAAAGTTAGGAAGGCTATGGAAACAAGCATTGATCAAACCGGAAAATGGAACAGAACGGATATCGGAAATGAATCCGGTCTAGTTCTATGACCAAAGGTACGGATCCGGAATCTGCACTCGAAAAATCGGAAAAAAGTAATGATTAGGTTTCCAGGGTACAAAGAGACTACTTTAGGGTTTGGATTATCATTTGCACCTGAGAGCTCTTGCGTACTCGCCACACTCTCAACTGTTATGTGAGTTTGTATTTGAGTTCTGTGAGTTTGTGTTTGAGTTCTGCGAGTAGTTTTCTGTGGGTGTGATTTTAGTTCCCTTTGCACCGATTGTGGAGGAGAGTTGGTTGCGCATCTCTGAGTGCGGATGATTGAGATTGAATGAACACTGCGAGAGTCTGTATAAGGATTGGCGCAGGTGATAACTTGGTTGAGACCGAGGAGAGAATTGTAAGGAAATGGGACGTGCAGCCAGGAGAGAATTGTCAGGTAGTCTTTTGGTGAGGAGACGAATGCCGTAGTTAAAGCGCACTAGAAATGAGGGACATGCGAGCACATCCAAGGTAGAAGTGAAGGTTAGAAAGGTGGTGCCTTTAGAGCCTAGTAGTGACCGAGAGAAAGCAGAGCTGATGGAGGATTTCTCCGCCATGGGGTGTTCAGGGTTTTACGGGAAACCCTAGGGCTTCCGGAACGAAGCCATAGTTAGGGAGCTCATTGAAGGAGCCCCTAACCAGTTCGACAACTCCATCTGTCCAGTTCCGCCCATGTGGACACAAGAAATCTAGAGAGGAGTGTATGAGTTTGCTGAGGACAACACGGCGCAGGCAACCCGGAAGGGAGATTTCATACGAGGGAAGTTCAAGGGAGCGGCCAACCCCAAGGACGGATTCGCCATCGAGGATTGCGTCAATTTGCGATACCATCGATTGCTGGAGTTTGTGGTACCGATCCTGCATCCGAAAAAACCCACGCGGGTTACTTCCACAATCGGGACCACCATCTTCGAAGCGTTGAGCGGAGAGAAGAAGATGGACTGGGCCAGCTTTGTGCAGGGATTGGTAAATGGCCTGGTAACAAATGTGGGTAAGAGTAGGGCTACTCCGTTATGCCCCTACCTTTTCCACCTATATCGGAACCAGAACCTCCTAACCGCAGAGGAGAACAAGGAATGGAGAGTGCAGATGGCTCTCCGGAAATTCAGAGGATCGGATGAGGAAGTATCCAAGACCGAATCGGATAGTCCAGAGCCAGAAGACAAGGGTGAAAACCCGAGTAAGAGGGCCCTGGAGTTGGAGGAAGAGGAGGAAGAGGAAGTCCCCCTCACAAGGAAAAGGTTCAAGCGAACTCCTAACCTAAGGGGTTCTCCTTCCATTCTTTCCAAGAATAAGGAGCCGGAACCGGTGGGTAAAGAGGAACCGGTGGGTAAAGAGGAACCGGTGGGTAAAGAGGAACCGATTGTTCGAAGGAAGGAGGAGCCAGTGGAGGCGAGCAAGCCAAGGACCGCTCCAATGACCTAGTTGATAGACCTGACGGGTCCGTACAACGACCTAATCCGGATTCTCAGTACGGTGAGAGCGGATTGGGAGGTGAAGACTACTACACTCCTCGAAGTGGTGGATTTGGTGGAGAGTACCCCAAATAGCGTGCTTCCGGAAGCAGTGGCGAACTACATCAGCAACCCGGACGTGGTCCGAGAATTAGAAGATCGGGTGCTGACGCAAAATATACACCTGCGAGAGATGGACGAGCTAGCGATCTAGTTGCGAAGGGAGATACAAGTCTTCCAGAAGGATCTAGAGGCTAGTCGGGAGCAGGCAAAGATTGTCATGTCCCTGCAGGAGGGAACCAGGGCAGCAATTGAGCGGATGACAACGGTGATGGAGGCATCCGGAGGGGTGATGGCGAAGGCCAGATTGTTTGACGAAGGAGTGCACAAGGACCAAAAGCCATCCGGAACCCAGATTGCCCGCATCCTCGCTGACTTTGCTGGGGAGATAGAAGACACCATGAAGGAGTTCCGGAAGGATGCTAAGGGGATAGAGGAGAGCATCCGGAAATTCCAGAGTGAGCAGAACTCCCTATCCGAGATTTCAATCCTAGATGATGTAGATGACTTGGAGATCCTGGAGGGGAAGTTTGAGACTCCAGTCTCCGAAAAGAAGGTAGGAGGGGTAGCTTCCACGTCAGGAGCTCTAGAGCCAACAATAGGAATAACCTTCCCTGTGGAACCAGAATGCATTCCGGAAGGGGGAGAGAAGACTAAGAATTTGAGTGAACTCTCACCCATGGCTACTCCAGACAGTGGTGGACCTCCATATGAAGAGTAGATAGTTAGGAATTTAGAAATAGGGAATTTTGTTAGAGCGGACTTATCTCGAAAAAGTAGGAAAAGTTCAGATCCGAAAATCTCAGTCGGATCAGTGCCGGATTTCCATGGACACTTTTTGTAAATTCTGTATATAATCCAAGTCTCAAGACTGAGACGAGGAGTTTTTTTTTCCTTGTATATGTTGTCTCCTTTGTATTTTCTATTGTTTTCCTTGTCTTTCCAAGGACTGGCCGAGTGAAGAAGTGAGAGATTGAGTATAGATGAGCGGATTGTAAGAGGAGCTTCTCCCCTTGGTGTCTTCTTGTGATTGCAAGTGCATGTGAACAAGTTGTAAGCGTTGGGAGTGAGTTAGGACAACTCAGTAGATTTAGAGTTCATTATTCCAAGTGAGATAGCTAGTGTTAGGCTAGGCAGTAAGAGAGGGGATTTTCAACTGTGCTAGAGTTACTAGATGGGATATCTGGGTTAGCATCCGATCGCTTGAGAGGTCTCACCATCTGAAATAGTAAACGGAAGAACTCTAGATTGCGTTGGTACGGGCGGACACACTTGTAGCCACCTTAGTTTTGCACGGATCTGAGGAAGCATTAAGGTCGTTGTAGTTAAAAAAGATCGTACGGGGGATTTTTGTGTGACTTGCAGGTTGGGATGATTCCGGGTTTGTTGTGAAAGATCAAACCGGATCTTGTTAGAATAGGGAGTTAGACTAGTTGAGTGAATCTTCCGTCACTATAAAGACCAGAAGGAGAGGTGGGCCTACCTCTCTGAGAACAAGTGGAGGATCCCTCTGAAGTGCCAACAGAGGTTAAGCGAAACTGGAATGGAAACTGTGACAACTCATATTTTTGAACTTTATTTGTTTACCCTTTTTGAGCGAACCGGAAACTAGAAATAGGTATCCGGATTCATCTAGAAAGAAAAATAAATCCAAAAATAGTCACCAAAATTACCTTACGGAACTAATCCGGTTTTAGGTCAAAGCGGAATAGATTAGATTTACAACCGGATAGTATTTCCAACAGGAATCTTATTGACCGGATTAGGAGGTAACCGGATGTCAAGAACCGGACCGGATATCCGACCGGTCGTAAAGACAATCCAGGGCGTCAGGACTATATAAAGCCAGGCTCTGCCCATTTTCAGGTCTCTGATTTTCCACGTGTTGTTGTGTCCTGATTTAGCGCCTGACGTTTCTATCGTTGACCACGGCCAGGGAGAGGGAGTATAAGAGGGTACGGAAGTGAGAGAAGGGTGTGAGACGAAGAGATCTCCTTCGGACCTGAGTAGGTGAGACCTTGAGTGCGAGCAGATACGTGAAAAGCTAAGAGTGTGAGCATGCCGGTAGGGTAGATTAAAGGCGGAGCGAAACATCTGACTGTCGCGCGCTCCCTTTTTAGGACTGTAGAGAGTGAAAACCGGGTAGAGCTACCCTCATGCCGCGACTGAACCGGAAGAGAGGTTCTAACACCCCGCCCCCGAGTGAAGTAAAGCTTAGAAAAGTAGTTCCGGTCATGCCGACCAAGGAACCGGAACAGGGAGAGCTCAGAGAGGATTTGTCGTTGATGGGTTGTCAAGGCTTAGCTTTGAAACCTTGGGGTTTCAAAGATGAGAGGATGGTTAGAGAACTCCTAAGTGGCGTGTCGAATCAGTTCGATAACACCCTGAGGGGGAATCCGGTCCAATGGTCCGAGGCTTTGTGGCGGGACGTATACGGATTCCGGCCAGAAGGACTCGGCCTTGCCAACCGGAAGGATGATTTTGTCCAGGGCAAGTTCGGAAGCGTAGTAAATCCGAAGGACGGCTACACGGTCGAAGACTGCCTTAATGACCGGGAGCGACGTCTGCTCCAGTTCCTGGTTCCGGTTTTGCATTCGGAAATGCCCACCAGGGTGACTATCACCTTAGCTAACACGATTTTTGGAGCGCTGAGCGGAACCCGGAAAGTAGACTGGGGCCGGATCTTCTTTGATCTGGTGTCCCAGCTTACTACGAGAGTGGGGAGAAGTAGGGCTACCCCATTGTGCCCTTATGTGTACCACCTCTACCAGCAACAGGAACTGCTGACGGAAGTGGAGTTGAAGGTATGGAAGGCCCAAGAGCGGACCATGAAGTACGGCGAATCCGAGTCCGACCAAGAAGCGGATTCCGGAAACGAAACCGAGGAGGAGGAAGAAGTAGAAGAGGAAGAGGAAGAGGAGGAACCTTATGTTCCCAACAAGAGGCAGAAGACCACTCCGACTCGGAATTGAGGAACGCCTCCGGGACATCCGAGGCCGCGCAGAAGTGAGACTCCAACCGGACCGGATGTGGCATCCGGATCCGGAACCAAAGATCCATTTGACGAGTTGGTTGGGATCCTCTGTGGAATCCGGACGGATTGGGAGATTAAGAAGCGGGCGCTCGGAGAGATTGCGGAATTGATTGGAGCGGAACCGGACAATCAATTGCCACGGAAGGTAGCTGAATGTGTTATCAATTCGGAAGAGCTCCGGAAGATGAAGGAGGAAAGCAAGCGGCAGCACGATGAGGTGGACACCCTCAAGGCCGAACTTTTCGCGTTGATTGAGAACGCCACCGCGACAAAGGAGATGGCGGAGGAAATGAAGAAGTTGGCCACGGAAGTGAAGGACGTGCTTGGAGAACCCGGAGCCGCAGTCACCAAGGTGCGCCTGTTCGAAGAGGAGGTGCACAAGGACAAGAAGATATCCGGAACCAGGGTGGTGCACATCCTCACCGATTTTGAGGAGCAGATGGAGAAGCTCCTATCCAAGGCACGGGAGTCAGCGGACCGGATCGTGGAGAGTAGCCAGAAGTTAACAGAAGTTTCGGTCCGGCTCTCAGAAATCTCTCTTCCGGACTTGTTTCCGGAAGACGTAGCTCAGGAACCGGGAAAGGACAAGACGCCCTAGTCAAGCAGGGCCAAGAAGGATACACCCTCGACCGGACATCAGCGGATAGATTTGGACTCCCCGGAAGCTGAGGAAGAACATCCGGTTCTACCTACGGATGGAGAAAGGAACCGGAATCTAAATGAGGTCTTCGAGCAGTTGGAGAGACCTGATGAGAGCCCTATCATTGGATCCCGAGTGTATGAGACGGAACAGGAAGGATTGTAAAAATAGGACTTATAGATAGGAACCGGAATAGAATCCGGTTAGGATAAGGTAGGACCGGATTGTCAACGCCTTCAGAGGCGGAAATCATGTATTCACTTTTTGCTTTTTGCTTTTTGTATATAAAACAGTCTCTGAGTTGGAGACGGAGAGAGTTCTTTTGGCATTTCCTTGTGTACTTTCCTTTAAACTAACTTTTGTGTATCTTTCCCCGAGTATTGGCAAGAGTGCACTGAGTCAGAATAGGAAGGTGAGTACGGAGGTGTTAGTAGAGATTCTCCCCTTGATGTATGTTTCCGGTTCTAGGTACATGTGAGTAGGTTATGAAGAGTTAGAAGTGGATTCCAGTGCCTCAGCAGCTACAGAAGTTTAGCATTTCGGATGAGAGATCCGTTGATCAGGCTAGGCGGATAGGGAGGGATTCCTTAGCTGCGCTAGAACTCCTGGGTGGGAAATCCGGTCGAGTATTCTGACTCCTATGAGGTCTTGCTACCATTGTGGGTGAACGGAAGAACTTTCGTGGCCGTTGGAACGGACAAATGCACTTGTAGCCACCGAACTTCGTACGGAACGGATCAGTGTCAAGGTCGTTGTAGTATGAGAGGATCGTACGGGGGGTCTTTGTGTGACCTGTGATTCGGATTGCTATCCGGATTACTGTGAAGGATCAAACCGGATCCGTGTTAGTTAGGGGATCTGTGGATAGGAAAGTGGGTCTTCAGCCACTATAAGTCACGGAAGGAGTGGTGGGCCTACCACTTTCAAAAACAAGCGGCGAACCCTCTGATGGTAAAACAGAGGTAAAACTAAACCGGATACGGAAGAAGGGACCGGATCGGATCCGCCCAGGAGGATATATAGGACCGGAAGTTGTAGAGTCCAGAATTGAGAAGTCAGTCCAGAAATCGGGGAATTAGTATAACCGGAAGTAGGGAACAGATCGGTCGAAGCTTTCCGGTTGGTTTTGAATGTTCCGATCATTAGAGGTAAAACCGGAAAAATAGATTTAAAGGGGTTTAATTGAATTTATCTCCTTGTTAGAGTTAGCTACTTCACAGGATCCCGTGGGTTCGATCTTTAGGGTCATTTTGTTATGCTCTAGAGTGATTTTTGTGAGTATAATAGGGAAATTGCTTACTCTGTGCTGCGACACTCAAAAATATGAGTTGTCACATTACCCCCTCCTCATCTGTGAGCGTCCCCGCGAACATCATTCCTCATCATCGGAAGAAGTAGCAGCATTGTACTTCTTGACTCTCGATCCGTTCACCCGAGTATCAAGCCACTGGCCCTGTAATGTTTCCAGTTGCAAAGAGCCATTCTGAAAGACTTGATTCACCTGGAATGGTCCCATCCATCTGGTATGTAATTTACCTGGAAAGTCCTTGTGACGGTTGTCATATAGAAGGACCAATCCTCCTTCTCGAATTCCGTGGTCAGCCGGAAGTTTCCGGTCGTAGATTTCCTTCCGCTTCTCTTGAACACCCGTAGTCTTCTCCAGCGCTGCATCTCGGATTTCCTCCAGTTCTTCAATAGCAATGAGTCGGGGAAGTGTTTCCATTCTTGACTCGGCATTCCGAGCTGCCATTATACGGAATGTTTCCACCTCTAATTCCACCCCATGCATCGCTTCTTGTCCGAAGACCACGAAGTATGGTGTCTTTCCGGTCGTGGTTTTCTCCGTAGTGTTGTATGCATGGACTGTTGAAGGCAGTTTCCGGTCCCAATCCGTTTTGTGAGCAGAAACCATTTTGTTCAGGATCTTACCAATGATACCGTTTGCTCGTTCCGTCAATCCGTTCGCCTTTGGGTTGTAAGGAGTGGTCTTCCGATGTTTGATGAGATATTTGCTTGTTAGGTCGAGGATGACATCATTGAGAAAATGAGTGCCCCGGTCACTAACTAACTCCAATGGGTGCCCAAATCGCATGAGGATTTCTTCAAACAAAAAGTTCGCTGAAGTTTCTGCATCGTTCTTCCTAGTTGCCTTGGCTTCCACCCATTTGGTCGCATAATCCGTAGCTAGGATAATGTATCTCTTCTTCCGTGTACTGACCGGAAAGATAGGTCCGATAAAATCTATCCCCCATTTCTCAAAAGGTGCTAAAGGAACGATTGGAGTGAGCGGCCAATGGTTCCGGAAAGATGGTGCTCCGGTCCGTTGACACTGATCACAACTCCGAACATAACTTCTCACATCGCAATGCAAGCCTGGCCACCAGTATCCGGCTGTACGAATCCGGTTGACAGTAGTGACAAACGCAAAATGTCCTCCTGAACTTCCGGAATGAAGTGCTCGGATTACCTTCTTCCGCTCCGGAAGCTCTAGGCATCTCCGAAGTACGTCATCCGGTCCTAACTTAAAGAGGACTCCTCTAATCAAAGTATAAGGGGCCACTTTCCTCTGAAAAATCTCTTTTTCTTCTCGGCTCATCTGATCCGGATATCTAGATTCCACTAAGTAATCTATGATATCCTGATATTCCGATATAGACTCATCATTGAGGTGAAAGACATCTAGTGAGAAAGTTTCCGGAAACTCATCCAGGAACTCAGCAGATATATCTGCTACGGATTCCGGTCCCTTTTGTCGGGAAAGGTAATTCGCGTTTGAATTTTCCTTTCCGGGTTTAACTACTACTTCATAGTTAAATTCCTGTAATAACAAAATCCATCTAGCAATCCGGCCTAACAAATCCGGTTTGTTTACAAGGTACTTTAAAGAATCATGGTCCGTATGAAAAATTACCTTATAACCCAGAAGGTAATGTCGGAATTTTTTACAAGAATATACCACAGCCAACGCTTCCCGTTCCGTGGTGGTGTAATTCCGCTCCGCCATACTCATTTGTCGACTTGCGTAGTAAATCGGATTCTCGCGTTTTACTCCATCGAACTGCCAAAGAATAGATCCGAGACACCAACCGGATGCATCGATGGTGACATGGAATTCCTTTGTCCAATCCGGAACACACAAGATTGGAGCTTTAGCGAGCTGGAGTTTGAGATTTTCAAAAGCCTGCTGTCGGATTCCGGTCCATTTAAATTCCGTATCCTTCTTTAGGAGTTCTGTAAGAGGAATCGCTCTCTTAGCGTACTCGTCAATAAACCGGCGGTAGTATCCAATACAGCCAAGAAATCCACGGATTTCTTTAACGTTGGTCGGAGGTAGTAAGGTTAATACTGCCCTGACTTTATCCATATCTGCCTGCAATCCGGATTTGCTCACTACATGTCCGAGTAGTATTCCGGAACTCATCCCGAAAAAACACTTGCCCGGATGCAACTTCAGGTTGGTCTCTCGACATCTTTCAAAGGTTTTTCGTAAACAGTCCAAATGACTTTTCCGGTCACTGTAAACCGCAAAGTCATCGATAAATATCTCAATAAAATGTCGAAGAAAATCTCTGAAAATGTCCATCATGAGACGCTGGAAGGTTCCGGGTGCATTGCACAATCCAAACGGCATCCGTGTGAAAGCAAAAGTCCCCCATTCCGTCGTGAATGTGGTCTTCAATTGATCGCACCACCGGATGAAGACTTGATTGTAACCGGAAAATCCGTCCAGAAAATTGTAGCACTCGTGTCCGGCTACTTGGTCCAAAATGATATCCGTGAACGGGAGAGGGAAATAATCCTTCTTTGTGGCCGCGTTCAATTTCCGGAAATCCTGGCAAACCCGGATCTTGACTTTACCATCCGTTCCCACCTTTTTCGGGACCACTACGATAGGGGAAACCCACTCGGAATTGTTAACCGGATATATGAATCCGACTTCCAATAATCGAGTAATCTCCTCCTTCACCATCAATGAGTACTTGGGGTTGAGCCGGTATTGTCGTTGACGGACCGGAATGGATCCTTCCGTCAAATCGATATGGTGTTCTCCTAGATGAGGGGGAATCCCCTTCAAATCGGATGGCTCCCAAGCGAAAATGTCGAGATACTCCTTCAACAGCTGACTGTATCCGGATCTCCTTTTCCCTTGTAACAGCCTATTGATGTAAAAGCTCTTACCGGGGTCAATTTCCACTTTCTCATAATCCGTGGGTGAAACGACTGGTTTGATCTTTTCCGGATGAACTCCTTCCGGATCGGAATCTAAACCTGCCCACTCTCTGCTTTCCGTTCCGAAGATACTGGCTGGAAGATTTCCGGTTTGTATCTGTCCGGCTACCCACTCAGCTGTAAGCGGAACGCTTGACTCTCCTAGCGACCGGTCTTCCACAACCGGATCTCCGGTTGTGTTCGGAACGTGTTCGAGGACGGCATTGGGGAAGCCATAGCTAGTCTCAAACTGATCTCCAAATGAGTCCACATAATAGCTAGGAGCGGAATCTTCCGGATCCGACCAATCCGTGGTGTATCCTTCCGATTCGCTGGTTTCCCCCAGATGCCTTTCCGTCGCCCAAGGAATTCGGATAGAAGGTTTTCCTACCACCAACTCCTTGGCTCCCCAATCTACCAGTACCCGGGCCGAATATAGCCAAGGTCTTCCGAGCAACATTGGAAATGGCCTTCCTTTATTAACTCGGATAACCACATAGTTCAGTAAGTAATCTATCCCCCCAATCCGGGTTGATACATCCGATAATCTTCCGACCGGATTCACCCGAGACTGGTCCGCCATTCTAAGGACTTGATCCGTGGCTTCCAGAGTGGTGAAACCTAAGTCAAATGCCGTCTCTTCCAACATCAAGTTGACCCCGGATCCTCCATCTATAGGCACATGCGGAATCGAGCATCCCTCTATTTCCACAGTGACTTCTGGTGCTCCGGAATCTTCCGGTCTTATGAAGTTCACTGCAACAGACGGAAGTTTCACTCGCCTCTTCTGTCTCCGTGTCCATGCCTCCCGGATCAGCTTCTGGTACGTCACATTGTCATGCAGTAGCTGACCAATAGTCACATTCGCCTTCTGATCCTTGATGTCCTGGATGATGTTGTATTCCTGGGTACTTACATCCGGGTTGATAATGACAGGGGTGTCACTAAAACTCACCCTCTTTGGTTTAGGTACAGGATCCGATCCGGAAATTTCCATTCGGACCTCTGCACTAATATCTCTCGAAATCCGATTCCTCTCCACCCCTTCCCCAGACTGAACCCTATCCGGTTCCGGTCTTACCTCTACGGGGACTGGGTCGGAATCAGTGCTTGATTCCGGTTTCTCCCTATACTTTTTCTTCCTCCTCCTCCTATTTGACTGATCCGGTTCATTCCGGATGGAGCTGCGGGTGGTTACCCGGTTTACCATAGTTCCCACTCCATCTAGCAGCTCCACTTCACACCGTCATTTATCTGGATTCTTCGTGCCGGCCATGTGTCCGTAATTGAAGGCGGTTTGCTCCCTTGGAAGAATTTGCACTTGTTTATACACCGGCCTTGGTACAACTGGTTTTGGACATTGTTCTTCCGGATGTCCGTATTCTTGGCAGTTCTGGCAGGGAAGAACCTGTGGCGCACCTTGCCCTATTCCCTTGTTTGGACAGGAATTGGCATAGTGTCCTAGTTCCCCACAACCATAACAAATCACCACTTGTCTATCCGGATAACCGGATGGTCTCATTGGCTGCTACATCATCACCCCTTGACTTGATCCAGGTAAAAAGTTCTGGTTCAACATATTGGAACGGATCGGAACAGCGATCCCTTTTCCCCTTGCATAAGTTGGTTGAACCTGGTAAACTTCCCCTTCCTCTTCCGCCATGGTGTAGTACATTTCTTCTTCCGGGTACACATAGTGAACCTGCTTCGATGGAGTTCGTGGACATTCACTCGGGTAATGACCCGGTTCTCCACATCGTCCGCACCAGACATTAGATCGGGAAGTCGGAACAACCCGTCTCGGTTTCCAGTTCTCTGCGAGGTTGACCTTGATCGCCTCCAGAGACTCCTGAATACTTTTCATCATCTTCTTCGAATCCGTATCCTCCGCTTTCACCTTGATAGTGGTCTTCTCCCTCTGATTCCGTCTTGATGATCGCGGAGGTGGTGAGATACTTCTCTCTTCATCCGAACTGGAAGAATCCGGATCCGATGCTTCCGTTCCGGATGTATCAAAGCTGCTTTCCGAGTCTGAAATCTTCTTCCGGTGCTTCGACTTCCAGTTGCCCTTCTTGTTCCGCTCTTTCTCCTTCTTCTCACTTCTTCTCAGGGACTTCCGAAGTGACTGTGTCGAGTTCTCATAGTTGGCTGCCGCATCCATAGCCTCCCTTAGTGTCCTTGGCCGTGTTTGCCGGATCAAGAACCCCATAGATTTTGGTAATCCGGCCACGTACCATTCCACTTGTAAGTTAGGCGCAATCTCAGTGGTCAATTTCTGCATCAGCGCCTTTACTCTCTGTCCATACTTCCGTACGGATTCCGTTGACTTCATCGTGAGTGTGCTCAGCCGTCCCAGCGCTCGAGCCTCTCCCCCTACTTCTCGGAAGGCTTGTAAGAAGTCCGCCTTCATCCAGTCCCAATCATTCCGGATTGGATCCGGAACATCTTGGTACCATTTGAGGGCTTCTCCTTTTAACAGTCCTTGGAAAATCCTTCTCTGGCCAGCCTCATTCTCTTGATTGGCGAGTGCGGTCGACTCAAACTCGCAGACCCATTCATCCGCATCCTGGCTTCCATCTCCCTTGAAACGTTTGTATCTTAACCGGGTCATGTTGTCTTCTTCGTTGAATCGCAACTCTGCTACCTCCGGTTCAGATCCTACTCGGAAACTTGAGGTGTGTGTACCGGTCTTGGATTCTCGTCTAAATCCCTCAGTGCAGGAATTGGTTGATTTTCCGGATCTGAGAAATCCAGATCACTCAAATTTGGCGCAACCGATCCTTCCGCTTGATGAATATCTTTCTCCCTTTCCGCTTTCCGTTCGCTTCTTGTCCTTCTTCTCATGAGTAGAAATTCCGGTTCCGGTTCATTCAAACGAAATCAGCGGTAACAGAATCACTACGACTCCCGGTTCAGAGTCTGCTAGCTTTAGGATCCCCGGCAGCGGCGCCAGATTTTTGAGTGTCGCAGCACAGAGTAAGCAATTTCCCTATTATACTCACAAAAATCACTCTAGAGCATAACAAAATGACCCTAAAGATCGAACCCATGGGATCCTGTGAAGTAGCTAACTCTAACAAGGAGATAAACTCAATTAAACCCCTTTAAATCTATTTTTCCGGTTTTACTTCTAACGACCGGAACATTCAAAACCAACCGGAAAGCTTCGACCGATCTGTTCCCTACTTCCGGTTATACTAATTCCCCGATTTCTGGACTGACTTCTCAATTCTGGACTCTACAACTTCCGGTCCTATATATCCTCCTGGGCGGATCCGATCCGGTCCCTTCTTCCGTATCCGGTTTAGTTTTACCTCTGTTTTACCATCAGAGGGTTCGCCGCTTGCTTTTGAAAGTGGTAGGCCCACCACTCCTTCCGTGACTTATAGTGGCTGAAGACCCACTTTCCTATCCACAGATCCCCTAACTAACACGGATCCGGTTTGATCCTTCACAGTAATCCGGATAGCAATCCGAATCACAGGTCACACAAAGACCCCCCGTACGATCCTCTCATACTACAACGACCTTGACACTGATCCGTTCCGTACGAAGTTCGGTGGCTACAAGTGCATTTGTCCGTTCCAATGGCCACGAAAGTTCTTCCGTTCACCCACAATGGTAGCAAGACCTCATAGGAGTCAGAATACTCGACCGGATTTCCCACCCAGGAGTTCTAGCGCAGCTAAGGAATCCCTCCCTATCCGCCTAGCCTGATCAACGGATCTCTCATCCGAAATGCTAAACTTCTGTAGCTGCTGAGGCACTGGAATCCACTTCTAACTCTTCATAACCTACTCACATGTACCTAGAACCGGAAACATACATCAAGGGGAGAATCTCTACTAACACCTCCGTACTCACCTTCCTATTCTGACTCAGTGCACTCTTGCCAATACTCGGGGAAAGATACACAAAAGTTAGTTTAAAGGAAAGTACACAAGGAAATGCCAAAAGAACTCTCTCCGTCTCCAACTCAGAGACTGTTTTATATACAAAAAGCAAAAAGCAAAAAGTGAATACATAATTTCCGCCTCTGAAGGCGCTGACAATCCGGTCCTACCTTATCCTAACCGGATTCTATTCCGGTTCCTATCTATAAGTCCTATTTTTACAATCCTTCCTGTTCCGTCTCATATACTCGGGATCCAATGATAGGGCTCTCATCAGGTCTCTCCAACTGCTCGAAGACCTCATTTAGATTCCGGTTCCTTTCTCCATCCGTAGGTAGAACCGGATGTTCTTCCTCAGCTTCCGGGGAGTCCAAATCTATCCGCTGATGTCCGGTCGAGGGTGTATCCTTCTTGGCCCTACTTGACTAGGGCGTCTTGTCCTTTCCCAGCTCCTGAGCTACGTCTTCCGGAAACAAGTCCGGAAGAGAGATTTCTGAGAGCCGGACCGAAACTTCTGTTAACTTCTGGCTACTCTCCACGATCCGGTCTGTTCACTCCCGTGCCTTGGATAGGAGCTTCTCTATTTGCTCCTCAAAATCGGTGAGGATGTGCACCACCTTGGTTCCGGATATCTTCTTGTCCTTGTGCACCTCCTCTTCGAACAGGCGCACCTTGGTGATTGCGGCTCCGGGTTCTCCAAGCACGTCCTTCACTTCCGTGGCCAACTTCTTCATTTCCTCCGCCATCTCCTTTGTCGCGGTGGCGTTCTCAATCAACGCGAAAAGTTCGGCCTTGAGGGTGTCCACCTCATCGTGCTGCCGCTTGCTTTCCTCCTTCATCTTCCGGAGCTCTTCCGAATTGATAACACATTCAGCTACCTTCCGTGGCAATTGATTGTCCGGTTCCGCTCCAATCAATTCCGCAATCTCTCCGAGCGCCCGCTTCTTAATCTCCCAATCCGTCCGGATTCCACAGAGGATCCCAACCAACTCGTCAAATGGATCTTTGGTTCCGGATCCGGATGCCACATCCGGTCCGGTTGGAGTCTCACTTCTGCGCGGCCTCGGATGTCCCGGAGGCGTTCCTCAATTCCGAGTCGGAGTGGTCTTCTGCCTCTTGTTGGGAACATAAGGTTCCTCCTCTTCCTCTTCCTCTTCTACTTCTTCCTCCTCCTCGGTTTCGTTTCCGGAATCCGCTTCTTGGTCGGACTCGGATTCGCCGTACTTCATGGTCCGCTCTTGGGCCTTCCATACCTTCAACTCCACTTCCGTCAGCAGTTCCTGTTGCTGGTAGAGGTGGTACACATAAGGGCACAGTGGGGTAGCCCTACTTCTCCCCACTCTCGTAGTAAGCTGGGACACCAGATCAAAGAAGATCCGGCCCCAGTCTACTTTCCGGGTTCCGCTCAGCGCTCCAAAAATCGTGTTAGCTAAGGTGATAGTCACCCTGGTGGGCATTTCCGAATGCAAAACCGGAACCAGGAACTGGAGCAGACGTCGCTCCCGGTCATCAAGGCAGTCTTCGACCGTGTAGCCGTCCTTCGGATTTACTACGCTTCCGAACTTGCCCTGGACAAAATCATCCTTCCGGTTGGCAAGGCCGAGTCCTTCTGGCCGGAATCCGTATACGTCCCGCCACAAAGCCTCGGACCATTGGACCGGATTCCCCCTCAGGGTGTTATCGAACTGATTCGACACGCCACTTAGGAGTTCTCTAACCATCCTCTCATCTTTGAAACCCCAAGGTTTCAAAGCTAAGCCTTGACAACCCATCAACGACAAATCCTCTCTGAGCTCTCCCTGTTCCGGTTCCTTGGTCGGCATGACCGGAACTACTTTTCTAAGCTTTACTTCACTCGGGGGCGGGGTGTTAGAACCTCTCTTCCGGTTCAGTCGCGGCATGAGGGTAGCTCTACCCGGTTTTCACTCTCTACAGTCCTAAAAAGGGAGCGCGCGACACTCAGATGTTTCGCTCTGCCTGTAAACTACCCTACCGGCGTGCTCACACTCTTAGCTTTTCACGTATCCGCTCGCACTCAAGGTCTCACCTACTCAGGTCCGAAGGAGATCTCTTCGTCTCACACCCTTCTCTCACTTCCGTACCCTCTTATACTCCCTCTCCCTGGCCGTGGTCAACGATAGAAACGTCAGGCGCTAAATCAGGACACAACAACACGTGGAAAATCAGAGACCTGAAAATGGGCAGAGCCTGGCTTTATATAGTCCTGACGCCCTGGATTGTCTTTACGACCGGTCGGATATCCGGTCCGGTTCTTGACATCCGGTTACCTCCTAATCCGGTCAACAAGATTCCGGTTGGAAATACTATCCGGTTGTAAATCTAATCCGTTCCGCTTTGACCTAAAACTGGATTAGTTCCGTAAGGTAATTTTGGTGACTATTTTTGGATTTATTTTTCTTTCTAGATGAATCCGGATACCTATTTCTAGTTTCCGGTTTGCTCAAAAAGGGTAAACAAATAAAGTTCAAAAATATGAGTTGTCACAGAATTCGAGGAGGATGAGGTCCTCGTGCGTAATAATGAAGATCTGGTCGGGTGTGTGAGTTCCGGCTGGGTTTTAGTTGGTTATGTGAATGGATTCTAATTCGGATCGGGTAGTAGCATGGTTCGGATTAGTAGATGGTAATAAAAAGGGGTTGTCTAGTTTTGGGGGGAAAAGGGTAAACGGGGAGAAAGAAGAGTACTTGTATTGAGAATTACTCCCAAACCATCTAGTAACACAAAACACTTCACAGAGTCTCTTGGGTTCGATCTTTAGAGTTACTTTGTTATGCTTTAAAGTGGTTTTTGTGAGCATAATAGGGAATTTCACTTACCCTGTGCTGCGACAAAAGTCCTCTTTGGTCGTTGGAGCCCATGGAGAGCCGATCCTCATCAAAGTCCTCCCCCCCCGGCCCTCAAAATCCAGTCGTTCCGGGTGTGCAGCCTTTGTCTTTGTCTTCGAAGAGTGATGATCCAATCACGGTGGACGCTGATGATGATAATATTCCCTCCAACAACAATGACGACCTCCCTCTGAAAAATGAAGGGGGAAATGGAAATGGTAGTGGGAATCTAAGACACAATGCAACTCAAAATATTGAAGGATCTATTTGGGATTGTGATGGCAATAGGAGGCCCGGAGGAGTGGGTGGCCGCGATAGCATTAGAGTTGTCGCAGGAAGCCATGGCCAGAACATTGGAAATACAAGAATGGCAGGACCGATCGCAAGAAATGTCACGAGAGTTCCTGTAGCAAGAGCAAGGTGTTTTGACCTTGAACGTTTAGATCCCAGTGATGTTTTTGCATTCACTGACCCACTTGAAGACGAAGCCCGTATACCCCCACCGATTGCAATGTGTACTGTTCTTTCTAACCATACATTAGCGCAGCATTCCCTTAGTCTTTCTTCTCCTGCAACTTCGAGTGTTCACCGTCGACCTTCCCAAGAAGGGCTAGGCTTAGTGGAAAATGTTGAATTGACGCCTCAAAGCATTTCAAATGTTACAACAGGTGGTAGACCCCCTACTGTCCCTTGACCCGTACTTCACCACACCATGGGTGAATATCAACAAGGATGTGGAGGAACTACTGTCCGTGGAAGAACAAGGGGTCATACAGGGACCAGTTATGATGAAGACGACCCTGATTATAATGAGGCACCAGCAAATGATGATGTGGTCATTCCAAATGCTGCATTAGAGGATCCGGATATACAAGAAGTCCGCAGATCAAGTCGTTTCAACAATTTAGAGGCACCCGACACCATCTGTAGATCTTCATTCATCATGAGTTCAAGATAGTTGCACCAATTGAAATATGAAGTAATGAAGATCTACAAGAACAAGAAGGAGGGTCTAAGATAACCAATAGAAGAGGAGGCATATTTTAAAAGTATAGATTCATTGTGTTGTGAACTTGTTATTGTACTAAACAATGCTTGAAATTTATAAATGTTGTTGGTTATCTGAAATAATAAAGTCTCCAATTGCGTTTGCAAATTTATCACATTTGCCATACATGTATTGGATATGAATTTGAAACACTTGTAGCCACTATTTTTCAGAATATAATCTTGAACATGAACCTAAAAAAGTAGAACTTCTACTTCATTCAAATTAAACTACAACATCCCCACCCTTTCCAAAACGTCCATGCCCGAACGAATGCGTCCGCGCCCCGACGGAAACGTCCGTGCCCTGACGAAAACGTCCGCGCCCCAACGAAAATGTTTGCGCTGTAGCGATTAGTCGGACCAGTATTCCTCCAGTTAGCCCTTAATTCACACCAAAGGCCTTCTTAGAATAAACCGCTCCGGAATCGTTCCCACGAGGACTTGTGGATTACAGTTTTATAGGCTATCCCGGTCTAAGCATTCACTTTTCTCTCCGTCAAACAGCTACGGACTATAGGTTCGGTCCGGACACTAGTGCCGGGTGGGTTCCGGAAGGATCCGGAAACCGTTTCAATGTCCCTTCTAGGATCCCTGGGTTTGGATGACGAGTGGCCAGATCCACCGTCCGGATGCTTACCGTGTCCGGAAACACGCTCTCTTTCACTCTCTCTCTCTCTAATACTAACAGCAACCTAACTCTTCAGGGACCGGAAGTGTCCTCCTGTTCCGTCGCCTCACAAATCCGGAAGTTCTTCCGGATTAGGTCACATAGGGACGGTCAAGAACTACAACAACATTCTAACCTTTAATCGAACACTGAGCCTCATGTTGACCGGGTGGTTTCTCTTGTACTTTCTTGGGCTTGTGCCGGGGCTTAACTCTGTTCTACGAGGAATTCCGGCAATCCGGAATTCGGGCACGTCCGGCAATACCTCCGTACACGGAAGTTTGCTAGCAGCCTCTCAGATACCCCTTTTCACCTAGGGCTATATCCTATACGCAGGCTATACCGGCATCCGAGTAGTACTACCCTAACCCTACTGCCGGAACCATCCGGTTGATCTCCCCCTCAAGTTAATACATCCGGATACTCTCACAACATCGACTCTTGCCAGACAAGGTAAGTTCTCAGTCCCGGAAACGCAAGAACGGACTCACACCTCTCACAAATATATACCGTACACAAGAAAGATAAGAGATTGGATACTCCAACACACTTTAGATTTAAGCACAGAAAAAAGTACAATGTTGAAACTATGAGATGGCTGTGAATGACCAGAAAGGTCATTAAAAGTCCTACTTATACTAAGACTAACGTCATCCTAAAAATCCTACAAAGCATTCCTACTGGTCCGCTAGATTTCCGGAAAATTCCAGATCCTATTTTTCCGGCTTTGACTGCAGGACTCCGGTATTGCCGCTATACTACACTACTGTATACTATTCTTTTGAATCTGGATCTTTAGGAGGAACATAGTCCTTCAGAAGATCCAACTTTACTTCTTTCCGGCTACCTTCCGGAGAAAACAGATTCGGACCCCTTTGGCCCCATTTTGGGATTTCCACAATGTTGGTGTCCCTGTCTACACTCCTAGTCCCGACTACCTAACTGTCCGGACTCCCTCTAGCATCCTTTTGAGTCTTCTTATGATACGGAGAAGACTGCACCATCCGTCTAGCGTGAACTTCCGGAGAAGCACCCGTCAAGTCAATGGTCGGAGTCACCGGCAGCAGGTCTTCACTTCTCGGAGGTACCACTGCTCCCCAATCCACTCCTTCTGGTCTTCCGGCTGCTGGTGAAAGTTCTGGATTCACCGGTACCACCGGTGAGACCTCCGTAACCATAGGTTCCAGATCGCTGCTTTCTGGAACCACCAAAGTCTGTGCTGACGGGGAAGATTGAAGTGCCGGATCCGACTCTGTGGACATAATGTACTCCAGCATCTCCCTCATCGCGGCCCGGGATGTATCCATTCGTCTTGCCTGCTCCAGTAAGCATTTGACGATAGGAACCCGGCTTGAGCTGGCGGCTGCATCGAGGTTAGCTTCAAACAGCTAGGCCTTGTTGATATAGTTTGCCAGCACCTCCAGAGAGCTCTGGAGCTGAACTACACTTTGGCACTAGGCCGCTATCTGCCGGCGATGGTCTTCTTTTGTGAGCCGGGCTGTCTCCTTAGCGGTGCGGATGGTGCTCTCTAAATCCACACAGCGGGATTTCGAGTTCCGGACTTGGTCTCGCAACATCCGGTTTTCTACGCGCAACACCCCCAACTCTGTTACCAAATTCTTCTGTTCTGCTGTAGCGATTAGTCGGACCAGTATTCCTCCAATTAGCCCTTAATTCACACCAAAGGCCTTCTTAGAGTAAACCGCTCCGGAATTGTTCCCACAAGGACTTGTGGATTACAGTTTCATAGGCTATCCCGGTCTAAGCACTCACTTTTCTGTCCATCGGATTATTCCAGACTTTCGGTCTGGTCCGGACACTAGTGCCGGGTGGGTTCCGGAAGGATCCAGAAAACAGTTTTAATGTCCCTTCCAGGATCCCTGGGTTTGGATGACGAGTGGCCAGATCCACCGTCCGGATGCTTACCGTGTCCGGAAACACGCTCTCTTTCACTCTCTCTGTCTCTCTCTCTCTCTAATACTAACAGCAACCTAACTCTTCATGGACCGGAAGTGTCCTCCTGTTCCATCGCCTCACAAATCCGGAAGCTCTTCCGGATTAGGTCACACAAGGACGGTCAAGAACTACAACAACATTCTAACTTTTAACCAAACACTGAGCCTCCTGTCGACCGGCTGGTTTCTCTTGTACTTTCCTGGGCTTGTGCCGAGGCTTAACTCTGTTCTACGTGGAATTTCGGCAATCCGAAATTCGGGCACGTCCGGCAATACCTCCGTACACGGAAGTTTGCTAGCAGCCTCTCAGATACCCCTTTTTCCCTTAGGGCTATATCCTACACGTAGGCTATACCGGCATCCGAGCAGTACTACCCTAACCTTACTGCCGGAACCATCCGATTGATCTCCCCCTCAAGTTAATACATCCGGATACTCTCACAACATCGACTCTTGCCACACAAGGTAAGTTCTCAGTCCCGGAAACGCAAGAACGGACTTACACCTCTCACAAATATATACCGTACACAAGAAAGATAAGAAATTGGATACTCCGACACCCTTTAGAATTAAACTCTGCAAAAGGTACAATGTTGAAACTATGAGATAGTTGTGAATGACCAGAAAGGTCATTAAAAATCCTACTTATACTAAGACTAACGTCATCCTAAAAATCCTACAAAGCATTCCTACTGGTCCGCTAGATTTCCGGAAAATTCCAGATCCTATTTTTCCGGCTTTGACGGCCGGACTCCGGTATTATACTACACTACGGTATACTATTCTTTTGAATCTAGATCTTTAGGAGGAACATAGTCCTTCAGAAGATCCAACTTTACTTCTTTCCGGCTACCCTCCGGAGAAAACAGATTCGGACCCCTTTGGCCCCATTTTGGGATTTCCACAATGTTGGTGTCCCTGTCTACACTCCTAGTCCCAACTACCTGAGTGTCCGGACTCCCTCTAGCATCCTTTTGAGTCTTCTTATGACACGGAGAAGACTGTATTGTCCATCCGATGTGAACTTCCGGAGAAGCACCCGTCAAATCAATGGTCGGAGTCACCGGCAGCAGGTCTTCACTTCCCGGAGGTACCACTGCTCCCCAATCCACTCCTTCTGGTCTTCCGGCTGGTGGTGAAAGTTCCGGATTTACTGGGACCACCGGTGAGACCTCCGTCACCATAGGTTCCGGATCGCTGCTTTCCGGAACCACCAAAGTTTGCGCTGACGGGGAAGATTGAGGTGCCAGATCCAACTCTGTGGACATAATGTACTCCAGCATCTCCCTCATCGCGGCCCGGGATGTATCCATTCGTCTTGCCTGCTCCAGTAAGCATTTGACGATAGGAACCCGGCTTGAGCTGGCGACTGCATCGAGGTTAGTTTCAAACAACCGAGCCTTGTTGATGTAGTCTGTCGGGACCTCTAGAGAGCTCCGGAGCTGAACTACGCTTTCGCATAAGGCCGCTATCTGCCGGCGATGAGCTTCTTCTGTGAGCCGGGCTGTCTCCTTAGCGGTGCGGATGGTGCTCTCTAAGTCCACACAGCGGGATTCCGAGTTCTGGACTTGGTCTCGCAACGTCCAGTTTTCTACGCGCAACGCCCCCATCTCTGTTACCAAATTCTTCTGTTCTGCTATGAGGAGATTGTTTTGTTGCTCCGCTGCCACCAATGCATCCGTCCTCCGGAAAATGGCATTCCGGTCAGTTAGCGCCATCTTTCGGCACACTCGTTTGAGGGCTCCATCATAGTTCTCGCAGATCTGGAAGAGATCGTCTGCCCGCCACACCAGATGTTGAGCCATCTCCTGGATGTCTTCTAGAGGCGACCCTCCCAATCGCATGGTTGTCCGATCCCTCTCCTCCACCTCTATCATCCGGGTCCGAGAGGGTCCGGCCTCAGCCTGAGTGGCGACGGTGTGCGGTCGTATCGGTCCAACTAGTTGTAAGGATGGTTGGACTCCCTTCGGAACAGGTCCGGTTTCCGTCTTTACCTCCTGAACCTCTTCATGTGGTTCCGATGTAGGAGGCTCCTCTGACGGACTTACTGGCGGTGTCCTATTCCGCCGTTTCCTCTTCTTTAGTGGAGAGACCGGCTCCTCTTCCTCAGTGTCCTCATCGTCCGGTCCGTCTCGAGGCGAGGGCTCCTCTCCTCCGTACTGCTGTAGTTGGACTAGGTCCTGATACACACTCTCCTCGTTCGCCTTGAGCAGAGAATGGTGGGCATACAAATGAGACAAATATGTCGGAAGAGGACTTTGGCTCTTCTTTCCGGACCGGAGGGTACGTACTAAGTCTCCGACTAGCTCGTGGATGATGGCTGCCCAGTCCATCATCATCTTTCCCTAGAGGCTCCCCAAGATGGTGGAGGCTACCTTTGCTACTACTCACCGCGGCTTGGTGGGATGGAGGATAGGGTTGAGAAACGCTACCACATCCCGGTACTCCAGATTCACCAGGTCGGAAACCTGGTTACATTCCTTCGGGTTGGCGGGTGCCCGGAATTCACCCTCCATCACCTCCTGGTTCTTCTCCATGACCTTGTCCGACGCCTCCCGGAACTTGTAGACGGCCCGCCAAGTGTTCACCGTCCACAGGTCTCGTTTCGCCCGAATGGTGGTATCCAAGATACCAATTTCCGGACGAAGTATGTCCGAAACCAAGCTCTCCTCTCGGATCCCCTACGGCACTTCTAGGAGTCCGTCACACCCCATGTTGCGGAGATGCTCCCGTAGGCGCGCCAGCCAGTCCTCCTCCGTCGGAACCTCCGGAACCACCTTCATCACCGGGATGGTCCTTGGTCAAGGTGTAGGTGCCAGCGCCTCGTCCTCCGAATCCTCAGGCAAGTCCTTCAACTTCCGCCGGCTTGCCCTAGAAGCCATTGTGCTCACGATCAATCCTCACACAATCTCTCCCTAAATCTCTGCTCACGACTTTCACTCTGGTAACCCCTGCACGATCGCAACTCACACAGTCCCTCAGTCTACCGGAATTCTAACGAAGCAAGGAAAACGGAATACGCCGGCGGAAGAACAAAAGAAAGAAGATAAGTGTGCCCGCGGCCGGCTACAGTCCCCCTCTTCTACTGGCCCGATGTACGGGACAGGTTTTGGCGGCAAAACCCTATCCCTAGTACGGATCCGGTTTCCGATTTAGGGCCAGCGCCGTCATCCGATTTTCGGAACTTTCTAGGGTTCCAGATTTTAGGTTTTTAGCCCTAATGAAATTTTTCCGGATCCGGAAATCCGGTTTTCCTAATTTGCCTTAACTTCCTAGGAGAACTCAAAAACTTTCCCTCTAAAGGAGTCAATTTTTGAATTTTTCCGTCCTATGCTAGTATTATGGGTCTAGCATGTGGGATCGCATTCCCACATGCACCCCAACGGAAATGTCCGCGCCCAATACAATCCCTACCTTGACGATAACGTCTGCATCCATCCATCCACGCCTTGCACTAACATCTACGCCCTGACTTTCACATCTACGCCCTGATTCCAGCGTGGACTGCCAACGTAGAAGCGACTTTCCAATTGGAAAATTTCAAAAATGAAAGGCGTCCGAACTGTCCGAATTGTCTATCCATCCAGTCCAGTTATCCCGTTCGTCCGTCCCGTCTGATCACCCTGACCCATCCGGTATGAAAACCTTGGCCCTCAACCACATGTGAAAAAACAAAATCAGGCTCTATGACAAGGTGCTACCCAAACTTTAAAGAGGTTGTTCAAGGCACTGGCCATGTTGAACTCTTGCACCCAACCAGATTGCAAACATCGACGGAGTTCAATTATTAAATTTTCCATTTCATCCACAATACTTCAAAATTATCAAGTCAAGTACCATCATTAGAACGAGTCTTGTACCTTCAATTTCCGAGGGAATTTGAACGTTTACTTCAACCTATTCCTAATCCTCTCTTGTGCATCACCCAAACTGCCACATATATATGCACAACCACAACCATAGGCATGTTCAGCAAGTCCACCAATCATTACATTCCAAGGGATTACATTGTGATCCTCCATCCTCTCAAAAACCACTCGTGCATCATCCAAACTGCTACATTTACCTTACATGTGAACAAGTGCATTGCAAACACGCAAATCCGACTGAGTCTCGTTTCAACAACATGCCTGTGAACCTCCTTCATCCACTTCGAAGCCCCAATGCTTATACATGCATTCCAAATGATAGCATAAGTGAATGCATTCAGTTTAATGCCTTCCTATTGCATTTGAAGAAATAGTTCATATGCGGTGTGCCCATAGCCATGCTTTGCAAGCCAATTCATTAGAGTACATGCATTCAATCTAGCTCAGGCAATTTCACCACTCGTCACTTCAAACTTCGCATATCGAATCCAAGCTTTATCACCAAGGTGACATTCTACGTACCTACATGTTTCAAACCAAAGCAAAGAAAGTTGAGTGGAACACATTATAAAGGACAGCCAATATGACAAGGCCAAAAATAAGAACTACAATGAAATGCTATGAACGCTATATCCTAAACAAATCAAGTACAGCATTTGAACTCCAACTTCCGTAATATGTCAAAAGTCTCAAATTACCAAACTTGTTATAGATTGACCTTGCTTGATCGATTTTGTTGTATCGAAGCTCAAACATAATATGCGTAGCCCAACCATGATGATCAAGTTCCCAAGTCATCCACCACTCAAAGATTTGTCAAGCTCCGGGAAAATTTCCTAACATCTCCTCTATATGAATATACTTGTACCAGAGCTGGTCGATTCTCGGAAGCAAAAACACAACCTGTAAAACATTTCCAAACATGCACTACGTATATTATAAAGTAAAGGGACAATACATCTTGGCATTCAGTGCATTGATTAGTGCAAAAATACCTCGACATCCACAATTGTGCGAGCAGAAGCACCATATCCACATTCCATACCAAAAATCAAAGTGGAATGTAGTTGATGCTCTAAAGAATCAGTGACTCCCGATGTCCCACTAACCCTAGAGTTTGCTACTGCATCCAGATTTGGGACTGTACCTTCTTCACATACGAAAGCACAGTTTCCATCTTCAAGTGTGGCCTCACTTCGTGTACCTACATCATCCAAGCGCCAGCGTTTGGAGGCTTCCCCTAAAACCACAAGACCCAATGGCAAAACAAAAACATCCGCAAGCATGTCGCTGAAGGATTCCATTTTCTACGGAACTTAGCGGTACTTGCCGTTGTCCCCAAAGTCAAATGTCCAATCCAGCGTTGATTTCTCCTTCAAACACTACCTTAGTGATGCATAGGTTTCATCTTGGGAAACCTTGACCTTGCTGTAGAAAGTTGGAATACCAAAGTCATCCTCCATTGTCCACATCTTGATTGTAGTGGCCATAACTTAATTTTTGAGAACCCTATCCCAATCCAACCCTAAGCATATAAAGAGTTCTCGAAAACGCTTATAATCCAAACCCAATGCACGTAACGAGTTCACGGAAATGCCTAAAACTGAAACCCTAAACCTCCTGGAAGGCATCTGAATTGATGACTCTACAACTAAATTGACAACAACAATTGGAAAAACCAATATGCAGTGCTAAACCCTAAACGACAGATCTCATTCCATACACTCATTCCGCAGCGTTCCTCAATTCGGCCTAAACCTCATAGAAATCGCGCTTGCATCGACCAACTATAAGTACCTCGACTCCATTCAAACTACCCGAGATTCCTCTACAAAGAATTCAAAACACCTTCACTACACCTCTGTGCCCTAAACCACAAGTTCAAATTTTGTCAAACTCACTGCGCATTGCGCACGTGCACATTTCCCACTAACTGTTATACTGAAAACGCACTAAAGTACTAAAGCTTAACAGAAAGTCCAGATTAAAATGAGCTCATCCATCCATCCACTGACTTCAAGATATGCTCTAGATATACCCTAGATTTATATAGTATCTGTATCTAACTAGTGTTGTAGCTGAATATTAATTGAACCTACTAAATTTAATTCCTTGGATCCCATTCTTTTGCCCCTAATTTATATCTACCTAAATTTTAATGGACCATATTTTCCGGCTACCTATATTACTTATAAAGGACCTATATTACTTATAAAATAGAGAGAACCAAAGATAGAAGGATAAAGATAGAAAAATAGTCCTAGTCTATCTTAAGGACTAATAGTCTTTATGGATAGTCTTCATTATATGAGATAGAGCTTGGGGGTGAAGAGACTATCTCTCTCTTTGGAGATTAATCTCTATGGTCAGGTGGTTTGAGCTCCTTATGAAATGTTCTTATTGATAAGTTAATTTTTGTGTTTGTATTTAGTGTTCATTGTGATTTGAAGTTACAGGTCATGGGAGGTTTGTAACAATTGGTTAGCCAAAGGCCTTGGATTTGTAACATTTAATGTATTTTGAGTTATTTAGATTTATTTTAAATTATAGGATAATACAAATAGAACATCTGTTGCTTAGAAGGTGTGAATTAGACTAGACTTAGGCACCTCCTAGGATAAATTAATCAAGAAAGCCATAAGAATTTGTGTGTACATTCTAACTCAAGGGATGGAGTTAAATTCACTCACAAGTTCTCTAGATGTATGCATTCTCACTCTTTTCATGCAAAGACAAATATGGTTTTCATTGTACATTATTTATTTCATTTTTTATTGTAAAATTACGTCAATTGATTGGCAAGGCTATATTAGTTGATGCCTAAATGTAATACTTCAGAAAATGAATGTAGCATTCATGCGGTTGATTTTTGTCATATTGGAAAACGGAGGTGTCACCCTAAACCATTTACTGGCATTGTATTTTCTCCTAAGTTAGCAACTATGAAAATATTATTTCAATTGTAGCTTGTATACATTTATTGTTGTATCTTCAATGAAAGAATAGCAACAAAGTTGTTTGCAATTCTATAGATATTAACGTTGAACTAACACTCAATTTCCTCATACACCATTTTTTCCATGATTTTTGAACCCCAAATCTTGAACTACAATGTCTCAACTCTAAATCCTAAACCCTAGAGGCCCTAATTAAAACTCATAGATACCCAATTCCTTTCTAAGGAAGTGAAATTCCTAGAACATTCCATTTTTTATTTTATTTTTTGTATTAAAATTTCTATTTGCTAAAAAATAGAAAGAAAATTCCCGCTATTTGAAGATTGTATAAACATTGTTAAAAAAATTGTTGTATTTATTAAATATTTTAAATTTTCCACATTGTATCAATTATATATTTTATAACCAATAAGTTGTGGTAGCAACAAGATGCTTATTAAATATAGCTAGTTTTTCATTTCTTAATTACAACCTTCAATCTTTTGGATCAAGGGTATTTTTTGAAAATTATTGAAAATTAAAAGGAGAGAAGATCATAAATACATCATTTCATGGCAACGATGACAATTTGCCAATGGCATAGAGGCACAATAGTCTTCAAAAGTCAACAAGTGATTAGGAAGGTAATCCCTACAACCTTACTGAGCCCATGATTTTCATGAGGATGTTTAGTGTATTCAACATTTCATTTTTTTTGGTATACAACTCCAGAAGACATCACAATTATGGAGATTTCTTAAATGAAAAGGTATGTGTTCAAAAATCATGAAATGAATTGTCAATTAGTCCTTTTTGCCATTGAATTTGGTGAATGTTGTTAGCCTTTTTTTGAACAACTCTTTCCACCTTTTTTTTCAACCATTTTGGCTTTTGTATGCATTTGTTTCTTCTTGTTTGTATTTGCATTGTATTATTAAGTTTTAAAAAGACTTTTTGGAATTTGGTGATAGATTTGTTATTGCCCATGAAATTCTTTGAGGAGGTGCTCTATTACACAGCATTTTGGATAAGTCATTACTAAGCTGTTGCTTATTTTAACATTGTTTATGGTTTAGATTGTAGGGCTTATATATTACCTCATCATTCTTTGATTGACAATGATAATGTTCAAGTGTTCACTTGTTTTACTTTTGTATAGACGTACAATTGATGTTACTATGAACGCTCACCTTACATTAGATGTTGATTGTTATGTTGTTCAAGGAATGCATTCTACTTGAGTGAATGTGTAAATGATCATATCGCCGCAATTTTTAGGTATCTAGAAATAGATAATATTTGTATAGTGCGAGTAGTGTTTCATGGTCTTACAATTTACAAAATAGTTTAGTTCAACCCAAATTGAATAATCATGTGTAGTATTGTTATCTTCTATCCAAAAATCAACTAAAGTTGAGCTAAAATGATATGGAAGTTAGAATTTAAGTATGGGAGGTACTCAATTCAATTAAAGTTGACTCAACTTGCAAGAACTTTGATGCTTAGAACCTAAAACCTAGAAGCCAAAAAGGTTAGAGTTTGCATTTTAGCTCGAGTAGAACTAAAATGCATTCCCTAGGAAGCATTTAATCTAGAGTGGAGATAGAAATGCTAAAGCTACACTTCAGTTCAACTAGAATTGAAATGCAATTTCCAAGAAGTATTTCATCTAAACTCGATCTAAAGTGTTGGATTACGCACTTCCACTTGATTACACAATTGTTTAGGATGTTGAAAACATTTCAACTCTAGTCAAGGTGATTTGTTACATTCAAAAGTTGAAAATGATTTAAATATATTCTTTCAAAAAATCTTCTAAGTTTTAGGAGCATTTCATTTGAGATTTACATAAACATATTGTGAATTAATGATGGTGATGTGAAGTACATATTGAACTTTAAGAAGGCAATTTAAAATGATAAAAAGAAATTTGAGAAGACAATTTTTAATACAATGATTTTGGAGTACTTTATTGCATTGGATTCATACTTAGCCTTATTTAGTTGGTATTGAATGTAAAGATTGCATGGTTTCCTTTAGCTTGGTAGGCTTTGAAATTAATCTTAATTTGAATTGAATTTGAAGTGATTCATTTTTTATTCTTAAGGATTATGAAATTTTTTGAATTCTTTTAATTCTCCATTCTTACACTGTGATATGCAAATAGCCAGATACCATGAATTCCATTGTTGCTGAGGTTAGTGATATAGACTTTTTAGATAACAAATTATAAGTTCATGAAGAAATGCATGTTGACATTCAAGAATGCAAAGAGCCTCTTTGTTGGCTCTGGAATATAAAGTGTGTAACTTTTTACAACTAGAAAGGACTCCTTGTAACTGAAGGTAAATACCACAATGTAAACTCAAACTTGGTGCTCCATGCAAATGGTCCTCTTGTCGATACTCATGTGGCATTGCAAATTTTAAAACACATTAGAACCATACATCCCTCAAGAGTAGGTGCACTCATTGATAGTTTAGCCTATTAAATTAGTTCACTGTTGTAGAGCAAGCTTGCATAACCACAAGGCCCAAGATAATTTCAATCTTCTTCAAGTGAATCTCTTGAACCTACCCTTTACAACATTTGTCCAACTATATACAAGTACTATTTGAAACCCATTGCACAAGACTTGCATCAAAAGAAAGGACTTCCTCACTCAAAACTCCTTCAACACAATATCTAGCAAAGTTTGCTTCAACAAAAATTACATGCAATGGTTTCCTAGGGAGAAAATTTGAGCCTTCCAAGAATGCATGTACTAGAATTCAAAGAGCCTTCATGAAGATTGACGTGCACAGATAGATACATTGTGACTCACAAAGGAAAAGGATGGTGACAATTGATGAAATAGATGTATGCATGTGAGTATAAATGCATATTGTTGGGGGTCCCAATGGCCACATTCTATTGCTATCAAATATATATAAAAGACAATTGGAAAGCAACAACCCATAGCAATATAGGATTGATGAAGCCGAAGAAGCACAATCAACAAGCAATTACTATTTTGAAGTACATCATTGATAAAGAGATGGATCACATGCCACTTTTATACTTGAATCCTTAAGTCAAAAGAGAAAGTTGTGTCATTGATTCTTCCATCTATCTTTCAATAGAAGAATCAGATTTCAAAAATCAATGTCTAATTTTGCTTTCGGATTAAAGGAGGTCTCAATTAAGTAAAAATTAGAGTACAGTTTCAAGAAGCTTAGAGATAATTCTACTCAGTGTGCAAAATGTGACAAATTACGAGAGCTTATGAAAGGTACTATCACTAGATCTCAAACCTTTTTGAAGTGGTAGATGTTGTTAGACAAATATTTGACTACTTCTTGAGCTCATGAAAAGCTCTATTATGCAAATCTCATAATTTTCTACACGAATGTTTGACAATCATGTACAGTCCCCTTCGGAAAGTCTTCGGACAACCAAGAAAACTGACTCTGGACAGCCGCATCACTTGGCATCAAATTTGATGTAGCACAATCCAAAATCCATGCACTGACCTCAAATTTTTTATACTCATCGACAACCAACACATGAAAATACAAGAAAAATCTTGAGTCAATTGAGAATCTCTTTCTGCAAGTATACCAATTTACCATCGAGTTGCTCCTCCCTTGGCCTTGATCACAGCAGCCATTCTGGTGGGCAAACTTACAATCAAAGTTTCAAAGTTCTCAATGTCTAAGCCTACCCACACCTCTTGCAGAGCTATCTTCATGTCTGCAATGTTTGTAATTGGTGTTGAGCGATTCTGTATACTGCTCTTCATCATGGCCCACACATTTTCAATCGGATTCAAATCTGGTGACTGTGCCGGCCATTCAAGCTTCTGCAATCCTCGATCTTCTCTCCATTTTTTTGGTGCAAGACTACGATGCACAGGAGCACCATCTTCCATGAGAATTGCCCCAGGAACTAACAACAAAAATTCTTTCAGAGGCCCTTCGTAAACTATATCCACAAAATCAAGAGCAGTTCGCTTTCCTGGTATCATAAACCCTAATGATGACCTTAGATTATTGTAGAAAGCACCCCAGATCATCACTGAAGTCCTACCGCTCTTGAAAGTTGAAGCCAAACAGTCCGGTTCGTAAGTTTCTTTGGTGCTACGCCACACCCGAATTTGCCGGAAATTTTTGCCAATTTCAAAGGTTGCCTCGTCTGTCCAAATCACATTCTTCCACTGCTCTACGGTCCAATTGACATGACTTTTCGCAAAAGCAAGTCGCTTCTCTTTGTGAACACGTGAAAGAAATGGCTTTTTGCGAGCAATTCTACTTTGCAAACCAGAATCTTTCAATGCTTGTCTCACAATAGTATGACTTACTTGGATAGGCGAAGAGTTCGTGATGTCTGCCAATGTTGCCCTCCTGTTCTGCTTGGCTACTCGAACAATTGCTCTAGTATCCCGCTCTAACAACTTCTTTGGCCTTCCACTGCGTTACAAGGTCTCCACGGTGTTTTCAATGCGGTACTTCTTCAGAATGTCAGAAATACTCTGTTTAGGTATACCTAAAGAAACGGCAATTTCACTCACTCTACAGCCACCCTTGAACATCCCAACCACTTGAGCCTTTTCCTCTCCTGTGTACACCATGTTGTGAAAAGAAATCTAGGGTTTGAAGGCCGGCTGAAGAAATGGGAGCCGTTTGAAGTCAGTAGTGCGAGAACTCTGAAGAACCCTAGATTCGATTTGTCCGAAGACTTTCCGAAGGGAACTGTACAATAAAATAGATCATGCCAAAATTGCTTTTCTAATCTTTTCCCATAAAGATAAAGAACTTGATGGCCTAGTAAAGTTGCTTGTGTTTGTTAGTGGCATGATTGTATATGGTCATGTTGATATGCAGTACGCACATTATGGGTTGGACTTTCTTCCCTACGATTTGAACTATACCATTGGTTCAATGATGAAGTTGTAAAACCTCGAACAACCACCAAAGTTTTTTCTCAACAATTATTTGTGAATTAGAGGTTCACCACTTTGTTTGATGTAGTGCTCAAAGGTATGGAGATGTATTGAACATCACTATCCCTACTACTAGACACTTTAGTTGCAACAACATCATTGCCATCCATTCTATGGACAATGCCTCAAGGGATAAAAATATATATGTTTTCTATTTTTGGTCTCTATTTGTGAAAAACAAAACCATTTATAAAATGTATGTGAACTTCATGATTGTAAATCATATGCATGACAATATTGATGCGTAGCTTGAAAAATAAAGCATAATATTGAAGAAAAACTTCCCAACAATCCTTGCTCTCATAAAGTCGTTCATGGATGTGGAATCCATTCCCACTATCCCTCACCTTATAGAAGAGGTGTTCAATTTCAAAAGATTTATTGTAGGTGCATTTATAGACAATGATGACATCTTTATTGAACACACAAAGTCACAATAAGTCAGGTTCTACCTAAATTTAATGGAGTGTCCAATTAAGATGTACAAACTATTGTATACTAAAGTAGAATGGTTAGAGGAAGAAGATAGAGGCATTAAGATATAAAAAGTAGACACTGAAGGGCAAAGTTTGTGATTCCATGGGATACCTTTGCTAGTTTCACAAAGGGAAATGAAAGGGGTGGAGGATATTTTGAAAGGGATATTTAGATTTGAAAGGTATTAAAAGAGTTTGTATAACACAAACAGTAGTGGGGAATATCAAAGATAGTACAAACATTTTGCACACTACTAGCGTGACATAAAGGTAGTGATGTAATTACCAATAGCTACTTCCACAATTTTGAAGGATTTTTTTTGGCCTGCTATTTGTGTTCAAGAAACTCAAGAAGATTAGTTACATAGAGATGGTGAGGATTGAGAGGAGTTTGGAGAAGATGATGCCTATGTTGGACCTTTACGAGGTTATCCACAACCATCTTTTAAGGTGGATTGGGATCTTTACAAAGACTTTCATTGCACTTTGACCTATGGATGGTGATACTCAACCAATTTGGATTGTAAAAACATTGTCTGATTTGGACTATACCCTAAAAAAAACAAATTATGTGCTCATTCCATACTTCCACCCAACATCCCAAAATCAAGATATTCAAGACAACTACACTATATGGGACAACCAAAGAAGTTTATATTGGAAGATTGATGAAGTTGAACCACCACTTTGGAATGAGACAAATGCTTTGATGATAGCATGGAACTCTCAAATACCATCTAGAATATGATTGAGATCCTAGTAGCTCAAATTGAAGTCATCAACCAAAATTTTGCATCATACATTTGATATCCAAAGTTATATATGCATATAAGTTGCAAGTTTTCAAATTTTTTTTTTTCCATTGTCATGTACCATATAATAGGTAGAATTTATATATTAAAATAGATGGCATAGGTTTGAATTGATTGATTTTGTTTTATTGTTTGTTGTTGTATAAATGTTTTAAAGTGTATATTTTGTATTTACTAAACAATGGAATTTACATATAGTATTAATATACTTTCTATTATATTCTCATGCTTTATCTTCTTTTTCTTTTTCTTTTTTATTATTGTGTAAATTTTATTTGAAACTATATTGCAATTTGAAAAAAAATGATTATGGGTTTACCCACTTTTTATTTTGTTAACGAGTTAAGCACTTATCACATTTCGGGTATAGGGCCAATTGGTTTTTAACTTGTTACAACTTTCTTGCCTATAGAGTTCACTTAGCAATACCAAATCATATAGTTTTGTCATGTGCTCATACAAATTCAACGAGAATCAAACTCGGACCACTTGAATGAGATAAATAGCCCCTTACAACCAACATCAAAGGTCATGACTTGGTATTCAACAAATGACATGATCTTCACTTATATAAATCAAAACACTATTACTACACCATAGTGAATGTACTCAAAGTCACAAAATTCTCATTTAATGAAAATTACATTTTACAACTAATAAAACTAGTGTTTATTAGTCTAAATTAGTTGGAACTAAAATTTGATATTTAGCTTCTAAATGGATAGTATTTTTTAGAAAGGGTCTGAACCTCTTAGAATATTGACTATAATGTTAAAAGTACAAAATCCTCTGAAAAAATAATTGCGGCTCAAAACTGTCCATTACATACTACTCATAAATAAACTAAAAATTACAAAATCACTCCAAAAAGCACCAACAACTTGAACACAATAAAAATGTAGTCTCATTCTACACAAACAAGAAAAACAAACTATGTGTCAACTCTCGACTAAGAAGCTCATCTTAGTTGCAAGCAAATTCTAAATCTTAAACAACAAACTATTGAGATGAATGGTGGCAGATTTTTTTTGTTCCATGATGTAAAATCAATGGCATTGCAAGGGGTTTGCATTTTAAATTCCAAGATCAAAGAGTAGGGGATTCAATAGCAAATTGTTTTCTACTTAACCCCTAAGTGTCCAACCCAAATTCATTGAAATCCAAATCCTTTGGTACACATTCCCCTTAAACCACCATCCAAAATGAGATTCACAAAATATTGACCATACTAATTGGTAGTGGAGAGAGGTCTAAAGGTGCATAGAAATGGACTAGTGATTTGACCGTACCATTGAAAAAATTATAAAAGTCAAACAAGGACAACCTTTCAAATCAAAGAGGTCACATTTTGGCATGTGGGGCGCTAAGGGGTTAATCAAGATCAATGGCATTTAAGGGTAGTTCATTTTTACTATTGAGATACAACAACAAAGATTTTTTTTTAATTGAGGGGGGAACAAGGCAGTACTACCTACTAATTTGTAGGGATAGTATTGCAGATTCCTTCATTATGATATTATTGACTTTTTTTAAGATGTTTAATCCACAAATGATCCCAATAGTAAAATTTGGTCAATTTTTACTTCTTATTTTTTATGTGAATTTTAGCCATAAATATAATTTTTTTAAATTTGAAACTAATTAATGAAATGAAGTTGATCAAGTTTAGTTTATACTCCAATTGAAAAATTTGAAAACATCTCAAAATCCAAAGATAAAATTGAATTTTGGTTCATTAATCATGGTTTTGTTATTTTCTAATTTTAGAATGATTCAATAACTTTGGCATATACCTTCATTGTTTTGCACTACAAAATTCACCTATATTCAAAAATTCAGATTTGATATCAATATTCTTAACTTTTTCCTTAAATATTCACAATGATTTCAATTTTTCATAAAATATCTGAACTTTTCATAGAATTCATCTTTACAAAATAAATGTAAAAATTGCTTTCACATTTTGTTGCAAAATGGCAACAAGAAGGATTGTGAAGCTTGTGAGGACATTGCAGACCTTCATGTATGACATCATTGTAGAAACAAAGAATACACCTATTGGTCCATTAATGAGAATATTTGAGGGATTTACATTCATCAATCATCATGGGATCACATCCTTCCAAAGTTAACTCCTAAATGCCCAAGGCCTGTTTTGAACTTCGTGAAATTTGCTCTTAATTGAATAAAAAGCCAACATTTTGATAAGTTGTATCAATTCTTTTATGGATTGAAAGATTATAACATTTGATCATGAGACTCTTAAAATTATGAAAAACTTTCAATTCTCTTTCTGCATGTTAAATCTAAAAAATTGATCACCTAAAAAATATAAGATTAAAGGGCCTAATATGCCTAACCCCAATCAATTAATATGCCTAACCCCAATCAATTTATGGATTCTCAAAATTTACTCAACAATTTTTAACTAAAATTTTAAAAATCTATCTAAACTATACATGAATTTCTAATGTGATTTTTCCAAGAGTCCTCAACATTATGGAAAGTCAAGATTGCAATAAACACCCTTCATTGCACAAAATGTTGAATAGAAAAATCAGATTTTCGAAATCTGATTTTTCGATGCTAAAACTAGACTTCAAAAAGAATTTATCAAAAATTTAATCTACTAAAAATAGTGGATTTTCGGCACCGGAATTTGGTGCGTCATTTAGGGGTTAACATTTAGGGGTTAACAGACGAGACATAACCGCTAAGCTCAACTTGCATCGACATAAATCCACACGCGTACAACAAGAGTTCACATGCTCACTTGCTACCATTGTAAGCTAAGAAGGCAGGCATAGGAATTAGGAACATTCGAGCAAACAGTCTCACTGAAATTCCAGCATACTAATTTCAGTGAAGGGTGTGGATTCCAGAACTAATGTCTGTAGATTGGCTCACAGTATACTGGCAACATAAGTACACAGCAGTCAAGCTGCCACCCTTCCTTTGTACAAATCCACCGACATCACATCACATCATCTATGCTGCTGGGCAATGTTGGACCTGTGTCCGCCCAATGAAGAACATCCTGACTGCCCAGTCGACAATTCAATTTCAAACTCCTGACCTGTACAACTAACACCAACAGGTAGGACCCTCTTTGAAAGATCATCCCCGCTTCTTTCGCCATTGCGGAGCCCCTTCCCATTCTCCTCCAAGGAAATGCCCAGCACACGACTTAATTGATGAACAGCTGCAACGGTCGCAGGAATTGAAGTATTCATGCCGTTCCGAGGGGGACGAAACATGAGAGGTAGATAGTCGTCCGTATCACAAGCAAATCGCGAGTTTTTGAAGTGTTCCTCAAGAGCAAGCCGTCCCTGTACAGCAAGAGTCAATGTACCACGAGGAATATAAGGAGTCAAAATAGGCAATGATAAACAAAGAGTAGAGACCAGGATGAAAAACATACGAAAACCATCCCCAGAAGACATGCGGAGACATCAGGCCTGCAGACAGAACATACCTGAACTCTAGCATACGTCACATGACATACTTTACGTGAGTTAAACTCCTCCCATTGTTGGAGGTGGAAATCTCTGTACAGTCTCATTGTTGCTTGGACAGAAGTGAAATTAACAAATGCGTACCCAAGATTACACCTATTCCTGCAAAATGCAGGTCTCAGTCAATCTAACCAGGATTGGATAGGAAAACTCAACCTACCCTTTTCAAGATCATATACAATACCAGGAATTTAATAATTAATCAAAGATGAGGCAAAAATCAACTTTCATAATAAATACTAGGCAGAGTACAAATAGGCTAAGGCCCTTCAGCGAAAGCACAGAACAAATTCCAACAACGAATTCTTATGCACAAATCGGTATAGAACAATAAACCAGCATTGCAGATTTTGTGAGGAAGTTGTAAGTAAAACACGCACTGCAAACGCACATCCTCACATGATTAGGACACATTAAATGAATGGCTGCAAGAGAGTGCACTTACTTGAAGTCAATGGGAAGATAAACGAAATCATATGCAGAGTCAGGCTCATCCAATCCCTCAGTTCGCTTATTCCATTCCGTACAGTGATTGTCCAGAAGCGAGAGTAACATCTGTTGGCTGCATCGCCGGTCATACGATCGTTCAGAAACTCTTTAGTGTCAAACGACCACATAAACAGGTTGATCACGAGTGACACGTAAAGATTGTAAGTTAAACTCAAAACACCATGTCAGGGCTTTCTTACTTGATCAGACACCTCACTACCCAAATACACCAAGGGATAAAACTTCAATGAGCAAGCTTAAGAAAGAACGGAAAATATCAGAGGATCAAAATTTCACCTGTACTTATTGGGTATATTTTTTATCATGAGGGTGGTCCGTTGCGTCTCCTTGGCCTGAACCCCTGCTTCGTCGAAAACATACTGGGGATGAATATCTTGCCGAGAAGATAATTTGCTCGTTGAAATGCGTGTGCCCACACGAGGTCCTTCCCTCAGTCTACTCCCGGATCCTAAATGATTCGCGGAATCTACTTTGCCAAATCCAGCACCCCCATTGACTGTAGAGTTCCGCTTCCTTCGGCTTGAAACTCCATCTCCTCTACCATGCCCACTAACAATGCCGCTCCCTCTTCCACCCTGACCAGAGGAAAAACTTTCGCCAGAAGACACAGGTCCTCCATTGTAGGGTATCGCCATAGCTCTTCTCTCAACTCTACCGAAAGATAAAGCTTCCATACTGCCCATAACAACAAGCGGGCCTGCACTACTTGATGGCACCGCCTGCATGGATGCGTAATTATAATTCGGTAACTGATTGCCACCACTATTCCAAGGTTGAGGCACAGATAAACCTAATGGGGTAACAGGAGTTCCTATGTTAGATGCCCAAAGGTATGAAGTACCTCCATGAGGACCTGGCATAGTTAGGGGTGTGCCTGCAGCGTCAGCACTCCAATTCATGTAGAACGGTTGGCCTGCTACCGCGCTGGGCCCAGAACCTACTAATGCTGGCCTAGTACTGGTTAGAGGATGGTATACGGTAGTCCCTTGGGATTGATGCTGAAGCTGAGCACGTGCCTTGTGTGCTTGGCCTCCTGGGCGACTGAATTCAATCTTAACACGTTTCCCATTTATCTCAGTTCCGTCCAGAGCTTTCAGAGCTTTCGAAGCATCGCGCACATCATAAAACTCCACAAATTTGTGCTGCTTCTTAGCTGGCGTCTCTCTTAATTCTTTAACGTCACCTGCGTCAACACAAGGGAGTGCGTGGATTAGGATCCATCTGCCAGGAATAACAAATTTCCAAGTTGTCTAGTTGACACTCCTCGAATACGCAAATATTCAGTTTTCTAGACATATCATCCGTATAAATTCAAAGTCAATAATGTATGAGCATTTTCAACGTCAGGTAATTATGATTTTTGTAAGAGTGTACAAACCAAAGCTGCCCTTTGAACAACAGCAGAAAATTCATTTCAACGGATACACTACTGCATCCAACAAAGTGACATCGATCTTATCGACCTTCAGCATCTGTATTCCATGAACCTCAGACAAAACCTAATGCAATTGTAGTCTCCAGAAGAATTTGTATTCCTTAAGTTCTCCAAGATAATAAAACCACAGTTTCGGATATATGTTAAAGCGAGACATCATTGAAAGCTCCAAACGATGAAAATGATTCCAGACGAACTACAAAGAACTCTGCAACCCTCGATTCATGACGAACCAACACTCTGCACAAGGAAGCCGACAAAACATTGAAACTAATAATCAAACCAAACAGAATTAATTCTAAGGTCAGAACAGGTAGTCAACAGACAAATGAGTCCGTCAAAGTAGTTAGTCAGTAATGCAAATTGAAAAAATGGTTCCGGGAAAAGATCTAGCAGCAACCAATTAAATCATTCCAGTCACCGGTAAGTTAGGTGTACAGGAATAACCAAAGACAAACGCAGCACAGCATCTTATCACCAATGCAGACTACAAGTTATGATTGCGGCAAGGAACAGAATGAACAGAAACAGCACGTACCGTAAGCCTCGAACACAGATTTCAGGTGCTCCATGGTGGTGTCAACATCTAGGTTGAAAACCACAAGCGTGCCCTGGTTCAGACCATCGGGACCAGCTGCTGCACCAATAGGCAGTGTATACTGAGCCCACATGACCACACCATTAATGAGGCCCTTCCCAGTAGTTGCTGTAGGAAAGGCTATCCCGTTACAACTCTGTGCCTGCAACTCAGAAGGCTTCGCCGCATCCTGCCTCTCGTATCCCGTCTCTATATGCTCTCTTGAGATACTACTGATGGGACTTCCACGCTGTTTCTGAGAGAGTTGAAACTGCTGCTGCATCCTCTGCTGCTTATTGAGATGTTGTTGCTGTATATCTCGCAAGGCCTCCTTGGCACAGCGAAGATCATAGAAGTTAACAGTGACCAAACCTTGATGTTTCTGGTCCGAAACTACAGTTCTAACATCGCCCCATTTCCCCATCTCAATCTTGAGCTGCTCATCAGTCAAGGACGATGGCACGCCATTCAACAGGATGGCCCGTGAAACATGCTCTCTGCCTGAGATTGGAGGGTGGGGTAAAACATTTTGCACAGAACTTCCAACTGATGGCAGTCCCATAGATTGGAAAGGCGGCATGCCAATTGAACGCACAGAGTGGGACGATTGAAGTGGCTGAGCCACAACCGCCCGAGTTAGAGGATGATGGTCTCCAGCGCTGAGTACCACCTGATGGCCGCTGAAATCTGAAACTTCTGTGCTAGCCCAGTCAGCAGGTGTCACTGACCCGGGAGCATACGCAAGTTGTGATCCATTTCCGTAGATGGACGTCGTTGAATCTGATCCGTAACTTGGACTAAATATCATTGAACGATTGTCTAGCCCAGCTACGAAGATGTGCCCTGACTCAAACGAGTAAGAAGACGGTACACCAATGTGTTGCTGACTTACAGATTGTGGCATTACGGGAGAAATGCAGGGAGACGGAGCAGGAGTGTATTCCTTAGCATTGGGATCAAGCGATGCCTTTCCATCGTGACACGAACCATGGCAGGACGGAGAACCAACCAGGGTGGCAGGTAGCCTGAAATTGGAAGGAGCATAATCACTCTCGCTGCCCTGATGGAGTTCTGCGAACTCATTGTCCATCATTGTCTGGTCGGGAAGCTGCAATGCTGGTGGCGGGCGATATTCGTGCGTCAATCCTCTCGGCGCCAGGGAGCTCTCGCCATATTGAGCAGCATAGCCATGACCATGTGACTGCTGCGTCAAGACATAATCTACACCGACTGTGGATTCCGGTTGACTAGATAGTTCAGGAGTACTGGACGGCACATCGTCCTTAACCGCCTGTAATCCACTTTTCTGCTCATTTTCACCTGCTGCAATGCCCTCTGGAGCTGAATCTGCACCTTCCCCAGACTCAAAGCTCAACTCTTGGAGACTGTCACGTATCAGTCCAGCCTCGACGTACGGGGTGCCCGTGCTGGTGGCGCCGCTTCCTGCCCTCACTTCACCCATTATTTCTGAGGCATTACCAATATCTTGAGTAGAGAGCGTCGACGATGTCATGCTGCAACTAGGGAGACGCCGACCCTTCAATGTTCTTTCCACATGGTCGCGTTCCCCAACACTGGTCAATCCTACACTGCGAAACTGCACACCTAAACCCGCATTGACTTTTCCGCCCATGCTATCGCCAAACTCCGCCACCCAAAAGCTAAAATACTACAGCTCAGATTCTTCCAAGCAAAACCTCAGCCTTTCCCCTCAACGGCAAGGAACCATCTCACACAGAAACTTGCTCGACTGCACAGACTCGAAATCCTTGCGATCGCAGGCGAACAATGCGGAACGACGGACCACCTTCAGCTCAGAAAACCCTTCACCTATGACTACCTTCGTCAACTTGCCGACTTCAACACGATTCATTCGCTAATAGGCACCAATCTACCACGTCTTGGCTTGCGAACGATGTCACACTTGCAGTAAACTAGTCAAAACGCTCCAACCTGCAACGAAACGAACGATAAATGCGCTGTCATTCCTCGAGCATGCGTCCAAACTACAGTTTCAAACGCAATGCTGGTGCCTACGCACACGAGATAGTTTCCGGCCCATGAGTTATGATACTACATGCACGAACGCGGCACCTGTCCGTGCATCACTCCTAACCGCCCACCAGTTCAAGAGCTTGAAGTAACTTCGCTGCAGATACCAGGTCCGAGAGACCGCCACTGCTCAACAAATGAGCTGGTCAGGCCAGAAATACAGAAGCGTAACACAATCTAGCTGAATGAGGTTCTCATGGTGACGAACTTCAATAGAAACACAAAGTTCTAGAGGACCAACCTCATATACTTTCGAGCCACCCACGCCAGTCCTGGTTTCCGGATCACTTACGCCGCAGCATGCAGTAATAATCCTGGGTGGGATAACACTAGCTACCCAGAGCTGAAAAACAAAAACAATGTTCAACTGAATTTAGGGGATGCTATAATAGCAGATGAAAATTACAAAATCCGCTGCCAACATCACTGTATGAAAACGGGAAATGAAGTCCGCAGCATACTCGATGGAGAACTCCAGAGGCCGGAAAGAAAAAATATCGAAGAGACAAGTTCTGCTTCACCTAACCGAACGCGCGCACATGCATCTGAAAGAGGCAGTGCAGCTGCAGCTGTAAATAGAAAGAACCCAAGTGCAGTTGATCATCCACGAACACGCCGCAAATCACCAGTGACCACAAAAACAAACTCTCATAAACTCCTCCAAAACCAAGCATGAAGATACCCGAAAAAGCAAAGTCACAAACTCCAACTGATCGCTCTCCCCTCACTCACTCCCACACACGCACGCTCGCACATCCACCACAAAGAACCATAAAACTCAAGAACAACCAGACACCGGTCAACTCACAAAGCCGATCTTCGCAGTCCACGACTTATATGAATTACGACGAAAGACCCCGCCGGTCCTCCCAACCAGGATCCCAAGGACCAGAGCAGGAGAAACGTCACAAAACCACAACAACCGTCCCTGCCAGGAGATTATCGACCCCCTCCCCTCCCCACGATGACGTCCAATTCTAGAGGAAAAATATATCCGCCCACTTCGCCTAGCGATCCAATTCCTGCCCGAACAGCAGAAAGCCAGGGGGTGAATCACGAAGGAAGAAGATAGAGCAGCGCATATGTTGCGCAACTTTGGCCAAGAAAATCGCCAGGAGGAAGGACTAGTACATAGCTTGAAGAGAGAGAGCAAAGCATGAACCCCACAGAAACGAAGTAGACAGGGACACTTTTACTTCTACATACTTCACCCTTTCATTAAGGGTTCCACAAAGCCGGGCCGGGCAAAGGATGGGCGACATCTGGCCGGCTCTCTCGCCTCAACAGGCAGACAGGCTGCCCAATCCAGGGTAACTGGACAAGAGCTGCCCGGGATGACGGGGAGTTATAATTATGTTGGAACCTGGGAGTGAGAAGGCGGCAGAATGGCGGCGGTGACAGTGACTGTGGGGCCCCATGCGGGCCCCCCTAGTGTGGGGACCTCATTGGCACTCTTCCTTGACTCCTTGACGGCATGGTTTTTTCGTATGGGCCTGCCCGTGGGACCGGATTGCGTGCGAACGCGGGAATGAGTTCCGTGTAAATTAGTTGTTCTCCAGGGGCTTCGTAAAGAGAATCAGCAATCCAACCCATAAAACAATTCACTGAATACATTCCTATCTTTTGATTGGTCTAAAATTAGAACTTTAGATTACTCTCTTCAAATTCACATTAAAAATCACTTTAACTACAGAAAAAATTAGTCAGATGGGCCTTTGGACCATCAAAGTAGAGCTTGTTTGAAGTAAGCTAAAAGACAATAATTATAGTGTATCATCACAAAGTGTATTTGAGAAAGTATAATTTTCAAATTAACTTGACAAATTTTAAAATATTGTCATGTTATATTTAAGGGTTGTTTCATAGTAAGTATTGTCATGGTACATTGTGTAATTTTTGTCTTTTAGCTTGCTTCTAATGAACTCTATTTCAATCATCAAAAAGTCAAATTAACATTTTATATATAGAATATATTTAGAAAGAGATATGTATATTCTTTAAAAATAAACAATTTTTTTGTTTTTTGTTTTTTATTTTTGTACTAAATTGATGTGGTAATTGATGATATCTTAATCAAAAGACCAAGGATCTCACTTTGGACTTTTGAAAACTTAAACAAGTTCTATTGACTTCATAATTTGGAATAAGCACATGAATCTTTTTGAATGGATGCTTCTCATCACAATCTATGTGTGAGGCTTTATTTCATGTTAGTCCAATAAATTTTGCAAAAGTTACAAGAATATTTTCAATTTCAATGTCAAATTGGGTTGCAAAAATATATTTTGAAATAATATTAGTTATTTTTTTAGAATTTTATAGATTAATACCTACTATAGTAAAAAAAAACTGAACCATTGAATTCCAAATAAAGTGGTAAAAGTTACGAATTTTTTTATTATGCAAGCAATGAATGTAGAAAAAGTACATGATTTTGTTAAAAAATAAATATCGATGAAAATCTTGGCTTTGCTTTGGGGGCAAGTATTTTGAAGGAGTTTTGGCCCTAAAAACAATAGTCCTTTAGGGATTAAGGTAACTAGTAAGTATTGGATAGAAGAAGAAACTAAGAAAAAATAATTTTGACTAAATTTAGATTGATGTTAACTAAAAACTCATTCATCATAAGTTGCCTGGCAAATCCAAAAGAACTTGCTTAAGTAATACCAACACAACATATCATTGTTAGAATAGAAACTATGTGCTACTTGAAGAATTTTAGTGCCTCAAGTGTGTTCATTTTTTATGTCAAGTGTTGATTTTTTTTATGAGGATTAAAACACTCAATTATTAGATAGTTTAAAGAATTAATATTTTCATGAATTGAATGTGACATAGTATTTCTTATTAGTGTGACACAATTATTGCAGGTATAGTTTGGTTGTTTCATTGTTTTTATTTGTATAATAAATGTACTAGTGTGCCCTGTGCTGTTGCTACACTCAAAACAAAAGTAAAAGTAATTTTTTAATTTTCTTAAAATCAAAAACAACTCAAAAATGCATAACTTTCACACCGTGAGTCGGAATGCCAAGAAACAAAGCCGGTGCACCCCTCCTTGCTGAGGGCTTTCTGATGATACCAAGCACGTGAGTAGGGGACGCACGGTCCGAGAGATCTCAATGTGACAAACAAAACAAACAAAACAAAACAAAACAAATATGCTGTCTTAATAGAAGAGATGTGGGGTACTCAATGGCTATTGTTTATATTGTTGATACTATTTGAAGATGATGTTCTAATCAACAAAAAATCAAGAATTTTTTGTTGAAGTAGATATTGTATCAATTGTTTTTATATATTTTTTATTGATTTGGTACAAATTAACAAAAAATCAAGAATTTTTTGTTGAAGTAGATATTGTATTAGCCATTTTTACATTTTTTTTGTTGATTTGGTAAAAAAACAAAATGATTACCAAATTTTTGTTGATTTGAATAGTACAATGTTCAAGTCAATAAAAAATCAATATTTTTTTTTCATTTTGACTTACAAGAATTTCAAATTAGTTTTCAACATTTGAACAAGTTTTAAATCAATATGGTTAAAATTCTATGTACAATGGAATTTTTTTCTATTCACTACCAATCACAATTCAGTTTTCTTTGAAATCAACAAACTTTGGTGGCCATTTTGGCACAATAGAATAACTTTTTTAAGGCCATATTTATTATATTGAGACTTTTCGCAGTCTCATTTTTATTTTTGACTCGAAGATAAATTGCTTTATTTCTTTATTAGTATTCATTTATAAATAAATAATAACACCAATTTTTAAAATTTCATTTTAGAAACACTATTTGAGCATTATTTATTTTGGTTTCAAATACAATTTTTGTAAATAAATTTATAATATCTAGCATTCTATCTCAAAATCTACAAAAAGTCTCAATATAATAAATATGGCCTTTTCAATAATCTTTGAACTAACAAAAGTTGAGAAATCAAACTAAATTTTATCTCTAAAAACCCGTTTGAGGTTTTAAGCCTTCAATAAAAATTTATGAATAGAGTTTAGAGAAGGATTACAATGGACATTTGCTGTGGCATTTTAAACATCTCCTCTGAATTTTGTTTATAAATTTTTATCAAAAACTTGAAATTAAAAAAGGATTTATGGAAATAAAATTTGGTTTAATTTTCCAACTCTTGTTACTTCAAATTTTTTGGAAAAAATTATCCTACTATGCCAAAATGACCCCTAAAGTTTGATGAGTTTATAAACCAAATGGAAAAAACTAACAAAAATCAAATAAATAAAAACTTACACCTCACATATCCATGCATGGTGCATTGAGCAAGGGGCTTCTTTTACAAGCAAGGAGGGCAAGGTTCAAATGCTTTCAGCACCACTTTACTAGTATAAGGATGTATTTGATTAGGGACCTACAATAGGTAACTTAGGCAATGATGCTAGCATATAATCGTAAAAATGTGAGCATATGAACCTTAAGTCTAAGTAGATACCCTACAACCATTAAAGGTGTTTATAACATAAACATTTACATATATCAATAACATAGGTACCCTATAATTATGGAAGTAAGGCTTCTATAATATAAACACCTATAACATAGGTGTTTAGATTCCTAGGCTCATGTGATTATGATCCTAGATTCAAGTATTAGTACCTTTAAAGACCTAGGTAGATGAATAAGCCATGTATAATATTATCAAGTAGAATATGTAGTACTTTTGGCACGTGCCTTAATGACTATTGGTAGTGGTGTAGTCTATAATTAAGTTTCAAAGTTTAAAATGAATGAATGATATTTAATGATTTTTGTGTGCATTGTCTTGAGAGGAAAAATTATATCAATTTATAAATTTTAGAAATTAAAATTTGTAATCTTTAGTTTGGTTATTTAAAATTGAACTACTATATGTTTGGGTGTAGATGTATAATATATCTATTCAAAATTTTATAGTGCAAGTGCAATTGTCAACATTAATATATACACATAGATATAGCCAAAGTGGAATAGTGTGGTCTAGATCATTAGAGGAGATATGATTCCTTTGAAAGATTGTTTTTTGGGTTGTGAACCACTACAACATTGTTAGACCATTAAATTATTAATTTAAGATTATTATTTAAAGATTTAAAATTTAAAAATATTTAAAAATAAATTAAATATTATTATCTAATATGATTGTCTATTGACCATATCAAACTTCTATTGGGGCTCTCTTTCAACGTTCCCTACAATCCACATACCCACGATCTTTTAAAGGCCTCAAAATCTTCTTATGATTTTCTCAATTTAACCCTTGAAGTCACAATGCTTTGTCTTCATACAAAAAATAATCAAAATTGCCATTTCTGGTGCAAAAAAATATTTTTTGCATTTCTGATAGTAGGATCATGCAATAGATTGGTATAAAATTATATGGAAGTTTCCAAAACTTTGATTGCATGGATTGTGAGATAATTGCATTCAAAGTGAAGAAAACATAATTTTTTGATATAGTAGCAAACTAAATTACAAGACTTTGATTTCTCGTAGCATAAAATCTTCGCGTTTTAGATTTTGAATTTAAAAAATCATGAAAATTTGATTAAGATTTTAGGATTTTTTATAAAAATGTTGTGATTTCTATTCTTTAAAAACTTAATAAGTACAAGCAAACACAAGATAGAGGGAAAATTAAATCATTAATAGCTTTAAGATGGAATTAAAATACACTAATCTAAATAGTGAGAGTGTTTTGACAATCAAAGTTAATCTTTTAACCTTTGAGCGCCTCAATGCCTCAAATGTGGCCTTTCATAACTCAAAGATTGTTGTATTTGACTATTATAATCTTTCCAATAGTAGGGTCAAAACATTTGTCAATTTCCCCATAACTCCAAGTTTATCTCCACTATTGATTTCTACAACCAAATTCTATAAATCTTGTTTTGGGTGATAGTTTGATTGAAATAAGTTTAAAAGGGTTTGGATTTTGGTAAACATGTATTAGGTGCTTGAGGGTTGATCTCTAAAAAACCAAGTGTTCAAATTTTGAACAACAAATGACACAAACACATTTTAAGCACATTCAAAGGGTTTTTTCATCCATCATTTTTTGAAAATTTGTGTGTTAATTCTCTAAAATATGTATAATATAGATAATGAAGATGTTGCTTTGCAAATGTTTTATTATTCAATAGACTTTGGTAGATTTAGCCTCAAAAAGTTATCTTTTTAGTTCAATAAATAACCCTGCAAAAATGACTTGAATAAAAAAAAAATTTTAATTCTCAAAATTCACTATGATTAGAATTTAACATTTTGAACTTCAAAGAAAAAATTCTTCTGAAAATGATCTAGACTACACTTATTCTTTAAAAGGTTAAAGTTTTTTTTGGCACAAATGTAAAAATTGAGTTGAAAAATGAATCTTACATGTTTTTCTTAAGAAGATGTTTTAATTGATCACAAAATAAGATGCTCCATAACTTTTTCATCATTTATCCAAATGGACCAAATCAAAGTTTTCCACATGGACCAAAATCATTCATCATAATACTAAAATCATAGTGACCTCTGTAATATCACATCTATAAACTCTGTGATATTACAGAAACATAATGACCTCTGTAATATCACATATACAAAGTGTATGATATTACAAAAATATAATGATATCATATATATCACATAGTAATGTCACATATACAAAATCTATGATATTATAGAAAATTGTCGTTGAAAAGAGGTGATATTAAAGAGGATTGACAGATTGTCATTAAAGAGTTGACATTTTGATTGTTTTTTTTGCTTCAAACTTCATTTCACCTCCTCAATTTTGTGATTTTGTGAGCTTTGAACTTTCACAATTTCAATGTTCTATTGCTATTACCAAATGATTTGAAAAATTTGTTAGATTGCAACAATTTTGGATTTCACAACAACTATGTATTTACAAAGTCTTTAAAATTTGAAAATTTGTTATTTCAATTCTTCAATATTGGTCACCATTGTTTAAGAGGCAAAAATTTTATCAAGTGTTCATGTATAAGTATTCAATTATGCTTAAGATTATCTTCAAGGTACATAATTATTTTTACATTCATTTTGAACAAATTTGACTTCAAATGTAAATTAGTGGTTTGAAAATCGATCTTTGTTTGAACAATTTGTAATCTGAGTTTTAATCTAATAGTGTGACCTATTTAGAGCTTAATTTGAGCAATTTGAGCTTCATTTGAACAATTTGAGTCAAATTTTAATAATGCAATCTAACCTAATTTCAATAGTTTGATCAAATTTGAACCTACCTTGAGCAATTTGAGCATTATTTGAATAATTAAACCTTTTTCAAAACTAATTTCAACAATTTGATTTTAATTTGAACTTCATTTGAGTAATTTGGCTCAAATTTCACCAATGTATAAAATCCTTATTTTAATAATTTGACCTAATTAGAACTGAATTAGAACAACTTGAATTTTTTTTAGATTCATTTGAGCAAATTGAGACAAATTTGGGCAATTAAATTTAAATTTAATTGTTTAACCTAGTTTGAGCAATTTAATTTAATTTGATTTGAACTTAGTTAAATTTGACTTGACTTTATCAAATTTTTGTAATAAACTTCTAAATCTTAAATTTTCATGTTGAATATATTTATTGAATATAATTTGAAATGTACTGAATTTTAGAAGAACAAAGCATTTGGAACGAAGTAGAGCATATTCAACATGTGTAAATTTTTGAAGTACAAGTTATATAGGTGTAGTCTCCAACCTATTTTTTGTGAGTATACACCACATAGTTTCTACCCTTTAAGGATTTTAGAGTTTATTGATAGCAAATTTTAATTATCTTATTGTCTTAAATCATTTTAAATTTTACTTTATTTACAAAGTTTTCCCATTTCAAGGTTTAAAATTTATATTTGTCATTTGTCTTAGACTATGGCTCAAGCTTTGTCTACAATTGATGATTATGTAGATGTCAATATTGATGGTATTGAATCCATGTGCATCCAATGTCCAAAATGTTTGGCATTCCGTTTTTAAAAAAAATTGTTGTTATAATGACAAAATTATCGGTCAATATATTGACCATCTTATTGTCCATTTAATGCTCAATGAATTTTTTATGGGCAATACACTCACCTCTTGAGGATTTTTTAAAATTCATTAAAAAATATAATCAAGCGTTTACATTCACAAATATCATAGTAAGTTTCAGTGTATCCAAATTAAAGATCAAGAGGTATATACTTTTTATATAAATGGAGAATTATACCATCATATTGAAAATTTAGAGCCCGAAATAGATCATGGTGCAAAATTTGCATAAAATTACTTATTGGATGATGATTTGCAAATAGATTGTCGTATAGAGATTTTTGATAATCTTCATTGTGACATTGTTAACAATATCCAAGAGGTTTTAGAATCGATAAATGTATTAGTTTGTAATTTTAAGTCTTCACATCATATTCTTTGGAAGGATATAATATTGAATTTTGTATCTCTAGTAAGGTTCTTATTGGTGAATATTGTCGTTGATACAATCGACATGTGGTCCTAAAGATTGTTGTTGTTACTCTTGATGAACAACACATGAAATCTGGTCAAAATATTATTCTTCACCAACATGGTAAAGGTTTATAACAAATAAAAGAAATTCATTCAACTTAAGATGTTTTATTTTATCCTTTGTTGTTTTTAGATGGTTGATGTGGATGGTCACCCACTTTTAAAACAAATACTGAAATGATGTCGAAGTCATTTGTTCAATATATATTTCAAAAGAGGTTCGAGTTTAATGTACTAATAGAGCTAATAGGTTATTTCAATAATATGTAGTAAACCAATATTTATGTATAAAATACAAAAATCTGCTTCTCATTAGACAACATCAAGCAAAACTTTGACTAGAATGTTATTAGGGGATTGTAAATGCTATATAGAAATATAATAGAGCATGCATTGGGCATTGCATTGCATTGTTTTATTTATTGAATCTTCTTAATTCATACAAAAATTCTTTTATGACAGTATGGTTTTGGTTAAAGTTTTAGACAAATTGAATTTATTTATAACAATGACGTGTAATCTGACTTGGCTTGAAATCATTGATGAGCTTGAGCACAATCAAAGTCCTTATCATCCAGAGATTATTGTGCGTGTCTCTAAACTCAAGTTAAAAGCAATGATGAACAAAATCACAAAAAAGCATGTGTTGGATGAGACAATTGTTTTTGTTATATTATTGAGTTTCAAAAGCGTGGTCTCTTTTATACTCACATTTTTCTTAGATTGAAAGATAAGATCAACAATTATATCTTTGTACATAAAATTGTATATGTTGAGATTCTAAATTTGGATAAGTAACTACAACTTTATATTGTGGTTGCTAAAAACATGATGCACAGTCAACGCAATTTCAATAATCTCAATTGTCTATGTATGAAGAATGAAAAATGCTCAAAACATTATTTAATGCAAACTCAAGATATCATTGAGATGGATGGTGATGGTCATAATTTTTATCGTCACCAAAATTATGGTTGGTATGTAGGGAAACGTACATATGGTTAAATTTTTTATTTGAACAATTGATAAGGTGTACCATATAGTTCATATTTAGTATGTTATTTTAATTATTATATTAATGTGAAAGTTTGCAGTTTAGTAAAAATTATCAAATATCTCTATAAATATATTTTTAAGAGTTCAATTTGCGATATTGTAAAAACAAATGAGGTGATAGATGAAATTAAGGATTTCTTGAAGGGACATTATGTGGCTACTCAAGAAGTATGTTGAAGGCTCTTTGGTCTTGAAACCAACAATAAAAATCATGCTATATATGTCATTTACTTGTTCATCTTTTTGATCAACAATATGTTACTTTTTAAGAAGGGACATTTTTATAATTAGCAAATGATTAGAATACTGAAACTAAATTTTAAATTTTTTTTAAACTCAATTGTTATATTATAAGTGGGATGTGAAGACCAATATGTGGAAAAAAAACCAATGCAAGGTAAAGTTTTTCATAGGGTAATATGATTCCTATGTAGTGATTAGTTGGACCAGTAATCCTCCAGTTAGCCCCTAATTCTCACCAAAGGCCCACTTAGAGTAAACCGCTTCGGAATCGTTCCCACGAGGACTTGAGGTTTACAGATTCATAAGCTAACTTGACCTAAACATTCACTTTCTCTCCTTACTAATCCGGACTATAGGTCTAGTCCAGCCGCTAGTGCCGGATGGGTTCCGGACAATTCCGGAAATCGTTTAGTTGACATTTCTGGGATCCCTGGGTTTAGGTGACGAGTGGCCAGATCCACCGTCCGGATGCTTACCGTGTTTGGAAACACGCTCTCTCTCTCTAATACTGATGCTAAACTAACACTTTAGGGATCGGAAGTGTTCTACTTTTCCGTCACCTCACAGATCTGGAATGCTTACCGGACCAGGTCACGCAGGGACGGTCAAGGACTACAACGAGATTCTAGCATTACCCTGACACTGAGCCTCCCGTTGACCGGGTGGGTATCCTCGCACTCTCTTGGGCGTTACGTCGGGGCTTTGACTCCGTCTATGGGGAATTTCGGTATCTAGAATTCGGGCATGTCTAGCAAACTCCCGTACACGGAAGTTGCTAGCAGCTTTTCAGATATCCTTACACCTAAGGCCGTATCCTACCCTCATGCTATACTGGCATCCAGGCGGTAGTACACTAACACTACTGTCGGAACAATCCAGCCGATCTCCCTATCAAGTTAGTGACGTCCGGAAACCACTCACGAAATCGACTCTTGCTATTCAAGGTAAGTTCTCAACATCCGGAAAAGCACGAATGGACCCCCACCCCCCACAAGTATGTATTGAATACAAAAAGTAAAAGGATAGAAACCTCGAAACACTTGAATTAGGCTGAAAAACATACAAGCTGAAAATAATGGGATGGATGTGAATGACCACAAAGGTCCATCAAAACCTAACTTATACTAAAACTAACATCATCCTAAAAATCCCTCAAAACATTCCTACTGGTTCGCTAGATTTCCGGTAATCTCTTAGATCCTATTTTTTCGGCTTTGAAGGCCAGACTCCGGTATTGTCGCCAATATATACACTACTACCCACTATTTCTCTGGATCCTTATCCGTGGGAGGAGTAAGGTCCTTCAACGAGTCCAGATTGATCTGCTTCCGGCTACTCCCTGGAGAAAACAAATCCGGGCCCCTTGCTCCCCATCTTGGAACTCCCACGATATTGGTGTCCCTGTCTACACTTCGGATTTCGACTATCGGAACTTCCGGACTTCCCCGAGAATCCTTCTGGGTCTTTTTGTGATGGGGAGAAGATTGTATCGACCGGCCCCCGTGAGTCTCCGTAGGAGTACCTGTGAGGTCAATGAGTGGGGTCACCGAAAGGAGGTCCTTACTACCTTGGGGTATTGTCGGAATCAGAACAAATAGATTTTATTTATTTCAAATAGAATTTGAAGTAAGAAATCCATTCATAGTACATTTTCTTTATTCTGTGGGGGTAGAAATAGAAAAATTACTAGAGTTATGGATTACAAACTATAGGGGCTCTGAATTGCGGTAAAATGGTTAAGGAGGAAATTTGCACTTTTCGTCCTAACCGGAAACCGGAGCTTGAAGAGTTGTCCAAAAAGTATTTTCAAAGACTTTTTGAAGTATCGGAACTAAATCCGGAATCAATTCGGAACTATTTCGAACTAACGGATCCAAAATCCGTAAATGTCTAGGATCCGGATAGGATCCGGATGAAGATCTAGATGAAGATCCAGATAGGATTCCGATGAAGATCCGGAGAGGATCCGGAATCCGGAATATGATTCGGAACAGAAGCCTCATACCGGGCGGCAACGAAGACAACTCCGGTTGGAAGCGGAAAGGGCGGATCCGGAAAGGGCAGATTTGGAATGGATTCGGAATTTTAGGAATTTCCGGAAATTTGGAACGTTCCGGAAATTTAGGAAGATCCGGAATTTTAGGAAATTTCGGATTTATAGGATCTGATGTTGATCTTTCCGGATATCCCGGGATGTTCACTACGGATTACCACAAATCTAACGGTCTAGTAGGAATGTTTTGAGGGATTTTTAGGATGATGTTAGTTTTAGTATAAGTTAGGTTTTGATGGACCTTTGTGGTCATTCACATCCGTCCCATTATTTTTAGTTTGTATTTTTTTGGAGCCTAATTCAAGTGTTTTGAGGTTTCCATTCTCTTATTTTTTGTATTCAGTACATGCTTGTGGGGGTGTGGGTCCATTCGTGCTTTTCCGGATGTTGAGAACTTACCTTGAATAGCAAAAGTCGACTGGATTGTTCCGACAGTAGTGTTAGTGTACTACCGCCTGGATGCCAGTATAGCATGAGGGTAGGATACGGCCTTAGGTGTAAAGATATCTGAAAAGCTGCTAGCAACTTCCGTGTACGGGAGTTTGCTAGACGTGCCTGAATTCTGGATACCGAAATTCCCCATAGACGGAGTCAAAGCCCCGATGTAACGCCCAAGAGAGTGCGAGGATATCCACCTAGTCGACGGGAGGCTCAGTGTCAGGGTAATGCTAGAATGTCGTTGTAGTCCTTGACTGTCCCTGCGTGACCTGTTCCGGTAAGCATTCCGGATCTGTGAGGTGACGGAAAAGTAGAACACTTCCGGTCCCTAAAGTGTTAGTTTAGCATTAGTATTAGAGTTAGAGAGAGAGAGCATGTTTCCAAATACGGTAAGCATCCAGACGGTGGATCTGGCCACTCGTCACCTAAACCCAGGGATCCTGGAAGGGGCAACTGAACGGTTTTCGGACTTTTTCGGAACCCACCCGATACTACACTAAAATTGGTAAATAGTGTTGGGTGATAATTAGTATCATTCCCTGGTTTTTACCCCCAACACTATTTTCCAACTTATGTGTAAATAGTGTTGGGCACTTAATTTGTGCCGCCTAAATCTGGCCCTACCTTGGAAACCTCAATTTTGGGAACCACAATTTCTGCCCCCCGCCCCCGAAATCTTGGCCTTCCCTGGAAACTTTACTTTTGGTCTTCTCTCTCGCCGTGGAAGTTTTCTCCTTCCCTAGAATTTTTGTTTTTTGTTTGTTTGCTTCGTGTCCGGCGATTCATCCCTTACCTGGTGCACTGCAATTTTAGCCCATTATGGTATTCAGTTTTGGTTAGGCTTTGCCCCTCCATTCGCAATTTCAGTTTTGGGTTGGAGTTTTTCTTCCTTCTACATTGTAGGCGCCACCTTGGGAGCACAAGGCAGTTTTGGAGAGCTCCTTGAAAATTTCAGCCCACATTGTGAGCTTTACCGGGGTGGTGGTGGTTTATAGTCCGCCGACTTCTGCCGATTCCATTGCCGCTTGAATTTGAATTTGAATCTTCTGGTGCCCCTAACTTTCAATTGAGGTATGCAATTCAACTTTTGATTACACCATTGGATTTCTCTTCCTCTCTTCTATTTACTGTGAAAGATGGTGTTTTTTTTTTGTCGCCATTTTTTTAAAACCATTTTTTTCTAGATTTTCTAGCCCGGCATGGACCGCCCTCCGCTTGCTGATCTCAATGCCTCTCCCCGACGCCTTCAACAAGTTTTCAGCATTGCAACTTGACGAGCTGTCACTGCTTGGATGGTGGAGGACGTTGCCATTCACGGTGAGCATGGCCTAAATGTTCGCGTAATTTAAGCATTTCCAGAACATTTTCGTAGACAGCGCCCTGCCAACCTTGTAAAAGTCGGCCAATGGTGGCAACAACGCCACCAATTCAATGAAGACAATGCAGAAAATGCAGCCCAAGTCACTGCATTCTCGTGCAGCCGCAACCGATTGGGCATAAGGCGGCGCCATTGTCCAAAAGCCAGACCAGGCTGAGGCAAGAAAAAAAGTGAATGGGTACAATATTTGTACCCACTTTTATTTGAAGAATTCAACCGCCTTCGAAAATCAGGTGTAAAGTTTTCTTCTCTTCTTCTTCGTGAGTTGGCCCTTTCCATTCTCGTAGCTCCCGAGTCCAATTTCACAGCCCAATCTGTTGACCCAAAGGATAACATTTTGTTGGTTAACAAAATTACTCCGAATTGGGTCAATCAATTCATGGAGAACCACAACATAGTCCTCCTCTCCCAACGTGGCCGTTTGATTTGTAGTCCTCAAAAATAACTCCAAATTGAACAACAAACCGCCTATCATTTGGGGGTTTTACAAAGGGGATTTGCATCCGGGGAATTTGATGAAAATCTAATGGAAAATCTGGATGAAACCCATTTTGTTGTCAATCTTGACAATGAACGCACTTTAGGGTTTCGGGGGGACACAACAGTCAAATATGCTGAAGTGGTTTCGGGTGGGGAGTCCATGACTATGATGGTTCGTATTTTAGGAGGCCGGCGTGTTATGATAGAAGCTCCTATGCTCATTTTCACAAATGAAAATAGGAGCTACCCTATACGAGGTCTAATTGATAATATTCCCTAGGTGTCTTATAGGTCGGGCCCTAAAGGGTGGATGGACCAAACCATCTTACCCAAATATTTTTTGAAAAATCGGGCATATCAAGCCGATCTTCATCACCGCATGAAGATTATATGGCTTGATAATTGTACTGGCCATACGGTGACCCCTAGGTTGGCTGATGTCCTAGCAGCCAAAAATACAGTCTTCAAATTTTTACCTCCTTGTTCTACTCACCTTTGCCAATCAGCAGATACATTCTTGATTTCAAAGATCAAAGATGCATGGACAAGACGATGGGAAGCCAAAAAAATTCAGTTGATACAAGAAAATGCTTGGCAAAATGCAACCCGGACAGATGGACAATGGTCAGGGAAGTTGACCAATCTAGGGAAACGTTTATTCCTACAATTGGCTGCTGATAGTATAGAAGATGTTAATAGAGAGGTGGATTGTGACAATATCTCCTATGCTAGAAAAGCAATGATTCGTTGTGGCTTGGCATTAGGACTTGATGGATCTTGGAGTATTGGACAATTATTTCCACATCTCCAAGACATTATTGCAAAACATTTGCAATACTTCCAAGGGCAAGAAGTGCCTAATTTAAATAGGGCAGTTTAGAGATCTTTTTTTTTTTTTTTTCAGTTTTTACTATTTTTTCCCTTCAATTTCTGGCCTACAACTACGACTATTATATTGTACTTTTGACTCTTCCTATATTTTGCAATATACACACATTATGAAAAATTTCAGCATTTCACCATTGCATTGTTTATTTCACCATTTCATTGTTTTTTTGGGCTTTTCAGCATTTATTTCAGGATTTCATTTAACTTTCCAACTTTTCAGGATTTCATTGTTTTTTGGGAGCTTTTCAACATTGATTTCTGGATTTCAGTGTTTTGTTGGGCTTTTCAACATTGATTTCTGGATTTCAGTGTTTTGTTGGGCTTTTCAACATTGATTTCTGGATTTCATTGTTTTTTTGGGCTTTTCACCATTTATTTTAGGATTTTAGTGTTTTTTGGGGCTTTTCACCATTTATTTCAGGATTTCATTGTTTTTCTAGGCTTTTCACCATTTATTTCAGGATTTCATTGTTTTTTTGGGCTTTTCACCATTTATTTCAAGATTTCATTGTTTTTTGGGGGCTTTTCACCATTTCATTGTTTGGGGGGGCTTTCAACATTTATTTCAGGATTTCATTGTTTTTTTGGTTATTTCACCATTTCATTGTTATTTTTTGGGCTTTTGAACATTCCAACATTTCATTGTTGTTTTTTGGGCTTTTCAACATTCCAACATTTCAGCATTTCAGCAATTCAACATTTCAACATTTCAACATTTCAACATTTCAACATTTCATACACCAGATTTTCCCAACCATTCCAACTTCTATATTTTGTTACCATCTAACACTAAATGCACTCTTCTACAAATTCTGAAATGACGAAAATTTACTTCAAAGCTAAAATAGTGTTAGAATCGGTACAAAAAGATCTAACACTAAGCGTGCACATCGCTATTAGTGTTAGTTGGGATAATTAATGTTGCCAACACTATTTACCAATTTTAGTGTAGTGGCCGGACCGGACCTGTCGTCCGGATTAGTAAGAAGGAAAGAAAGTTAATGCTTAGGTTGAGTTAGCTTATGAATCTGTAAACCTCAAGTCCTCGTGGAAACAATTCAGGAGCGATTTATTCTAAGTGGGCCTTTGGTGAGAATTAAGGGCTAACTAAAGGAATACTGGTCCGAATAATTACTATAGGTACCACGACACCCCAATCCACTCCTTCTGGTCTCCCCGGCGGTGGTGAAAGTTCCGGACTAGTAGGTACCACCGGTGATACTTCTGTAACGATAGGTTCCAGATCATTACCTTCCGGAACTATCAAGGTCTGGGCGGAAGGAGAAGAAGGAGTTATCGGATCTGCCTCTGCGGAAGTCAGATATTCCATCATATCCCGCATCTCGGCCCGAGAGGCATCCATCCGTCTCGCCTGCTCCAATAGACATTTGATAATGGGCACCCGGCTCGAGCTGGCGTCTACGTCGAAGTTAGCCTCGAACAACTGAGCTTTGTTGATGCAGTCCGCTGACACTTCCAAGGAATTCCGGAGCTAGACCACACCCTGGTACAGTGCCGCTATCTGCCGGCGGTGGTCCTCTCCTATGACTCTGACCGTCTCTTGGGTGGTGCGTAGATCACTCTCCAATCTGACGCACTTGGATTCCGATTCCTGGACTCGATTTAGCAAGGTTCATTTCTCCACTCGTAAAGCACCCAACTTCGTCACCAACCGCTTTTGTTCCTCTATCAAGAGGGCATTTTGCTTCTCCGCCGCCACCAACGCGTTTGTCCTCCGGAAGATGGCGTTCCGGTCGGTCAATGTCATCTTCCGACACACCTGTTTAAGGGTCTCCTCATAGTTGTAGAGAACCTTCATAAGATTGTCCGCCCGCCATATGATGTGCTGGGCCATTTCCGCAATATCTTCCATCGGCGATCCCCCTAATTGGAGTTCGATTCTATCTCCCTCCTTCGCCTCCATAAGTCTGGTCCGGGAGGGTCCGGCCTCAGTCTGAGCGGGATCTATTTGTGGCTGCACCGGTCCAACCTCTTGTGGAGAGGTCGGGCTTCTTGTGGAGTAGATCCGGTTTCTTCCTTCCGGTTCAGAACTTCCTTTTCCAGTGGCTCCGGCGCGAGAGGATCCTCTGTTGGCCTTGCCGGTGGAGTCCTATTCCGCCGTGACCTCTTCGCTAGAGGAGTAGGCGGTTCCTCGTCAACCCTCTCCTCATCATCTGGTCCTTCTTGGGGAGAAGGTTCTTCTCCTCCGTACTTCTGGAACTAAACTATCTCCTGATAGGCAATTTTTTCGTTCGCCTTGAGCAGAGAGTGGTGGGGGAATACATGTGGGAGATGTAAGCCGGAAGAGAGCTCCCACCCTTCTTCGCCTACCGGAGAAAACGTACAAGGTCTCCTATCAATTCGTGGATGACGGATGCCCAATCCATCATTAGTTTACCTTGAAGACTTCCTAGGATGGCGGAAGCCACCTTGACTACCACTCGCCTTGGCTTGGTCGAGTGAAGGATAGGATTGAGAAACGCTACCACATCCCGATACTCCGGGTTCACTAGGTTGGAAACCTAGTGACCCTCCTTCGGGCTGGCCGGTGCTCGGAATTCACCCTCCATGCACTCTTGGTTCTTCTCTATGACCTTGTCCGGCGCCATCCGGAATTTGTAGACGGCCCTCCACACGTTGATCATCCACAGTTCTGGCTTCGCCCGGAGGGTGGAATCTAAGATACCGCTTTCCGGTCGAAGCAGGTCAAACACTAAACTCTCCTCTCGGATGCCCCAAGGAACATCCAACAAACCCTCACACCCCATGTTGGTGAGGTTCCGTCGCAAGCGCTGTAGCCGGTCCTCCTCGGTGGGAATTTTTGGCACCACCTTCATCACTGGAATCGTCCTCGGCCGGGGCGGTGGTGGTGGCATCTCTTCGTCCGAGTCTTCTAGTAGATCCTTCAACTTACGTCGGCTCGCCCTGGAAGCCATCACACTCACAAGAAAACCTTGCACAATCTCTCCCTACCTCTCTTGCTTACAAAATGTCACTCCGGAACCTCGTGCACGATCGCAACTCACACAGTCCCTCAGTCTACCAAAAATCTCTAAGAGCTGGGAAGGCGGAAAAACTCAGATGTAAGGAAATAAGAAAGCACTCGTGTCTTCTGCCGACTACAGTTCTCTTCTTATACTGGCCGGACGGCCGGACGGTCGGATGAAAGTACAGGATAGGTTTTGGCGGCAAAAACCTAACCCTCGTACGAATCCGGTTTCCGGCTTTTAGGGCCGGCACCGTCATCCGATTTCCAGAATATTCTAGGGTTTCAGAATTAGGTTTTTATACCTAATGGAATTTTTCCGGATCCGGAGATCCGATATTCCTGAATTTTTCTAAACTCCTATGAGAACTCAAAAACTTTCCTTTTTAAGGGAACAATTTTCGAGATTTCCCGTCAAATGCTAGTATTCTAGGCTTAGCATGTGGGATCACATTCCCACATCCCATAAGTATAAAATTATTTTACTTGCGATTGTTGTTAATTCATATTGTGACACGAACTTTGTTTGGTGACCTATTTTGTTTTCAAGATACTATACATTCAACATACAAAGTTGCTTGCATTGTTAAAGGATTTTTGTAAGATGATGTTGAATAGAACAACTATCTCTAAGAGGACATCGTCATTACATTGTTTAAACAAATTTGACGGTTGTTTGTAACATTTATTATATTTGGACAACCATTGAATCCTCTTAGTTTGCTGAGAAGACATCTTGATGCTATATCTAATGATTGCTATAATGATCGAAATCGCTATAGCAAAGCGATTTGGTCCATTGATGAGCATTTGTCATTTTCAGATAAACGTATTGTAAATTATTTTGACATTCAAGTTTGATTATTCAAATGTTGTTAATGTTGGTAGTAATACTAATGACACTAATAACTTAAATAATTCAAACATTAATTTTATAGAAGAGGATATGAGTAAATTAAACAAAGAGCAACGCATTTTTTTCAATACAGTTACTATTGTCATTTTGGAACTTAATTTTTCAAACAAGTTTTTTTTCTTCAATGGTCTTAGAATACTAGCAAGACTTTTATATACAATTCCATATTAGGTTATCTTTGTGGTCGTGGTGTCAAATATATAGCAATAACAAGTGGAATTGTTATTTGCCTTTTGCAAGAAGGACAAACAACACATTCTTCTCTTATCATTCCATTACAATTGTACAACAAAATGATTTGTTGTATTAGTATCAAATTATTGTTAATTCAATTTTTAGGTAAAGTTTAATTGATTATACTTGATTAAGATTGTATTGAGTATAGATTTATAATCAAAGCAATAGATTAATCATTGCAAGATATTTGTAGTATTAATATTTCAAATGGTGGTCTTGTGGTTTTATATGGTAGTGATTTTTGCCAAACTTTGCCTGTTGTTGTAGTGGAGGTTGTAAACAAACTATTGAGGCTTGCTTACAACGTTTATATTTGTTTCCACTAATGCAATATTTTCATTTGACCACTAATATGTGTTTGCAAAGTCAACAAGACTTTCAACAATTTTGGTTATATATTGGTAATTACAAATTAGGTTCAGAATTAGAGATACCACTTGGAATGGTTGTGCATGGAAATTCTCTAGATGAACTCATTGATATAATTTTTAATGATTCAATTAATTTCTCTGAACATATAATTCTAGTTATTTGGAATGATTTTAAAATTTTATTTTGAATACAATTTCTATATTTTGATAACTAGTGGTCAAACTCTCGTCTTCAATTTATCCCATATCTTTTGAGGATTCATGATGGACAATGAATTCCACTATAAAACCAACCTCTCTACCCTTTGATGTCACAAAGTGTCAATGAATATAGTTTTTTTATTAGGCCATTGACATAGTTCTTGATGGTAGAAGGTCAAATGATAAAAAGTTAATTAACTTAATCGATTGATAATGCATTCTTTGTATTATTTTACATTCTAAACTAATTCATGCTGGCATTGTTATTAGCATATGGAAATATTTTTTATTGATGTGAAAGTGTCTCAACCACATTAGATATGCTTCCATTGAAAGCCACCAATGAAGATGTGTTCAAGGGAATATTTTGGAAACTTGTAGCCTTCTAATGTCCTCAAATTCCCTCTAATGAAAGCAATTGCTTAGTTGTTTATGATGGACTTTGGTCTTTGCGGACTGAGGCCTACATTATTTTTGTCAAACATAACTTTGAATTAAAATCCAAAAGTATATAATATACATGAAATTTGCAGGTAGAAGAATTTTCTATAAAATACTTTGTTTTCAAAGTTACCATTAGCAATATCTTATATTAAATATAATGGTCATGGTTGGCATTCCATGTCAAATCATTAATTATAGTTGAAAACTATAATTTGGCATATGATTAAACATAGAAAATTTTATTTTTTTAATAAAAATTAAAAATTGATAATATCCTATAATTTTTAGCATTTGTTTAAAAATATACTTTTTGTCAACCCTAACCATTAGGTGTAGTAATTTTCTTCCACCATGTATTAAGTTGTCTTTTATGTTTCAATTGAACCATACAAGTGTTTAATTCTTTAATGAAATCCATGTCAACTTAATCTACGTAGGCGTTGTATCTAAGTAGCCACTATATTTAGTACTTAGAATCAATTGATAGAATATAAGACTTGTTTTTTTTTTCTTTGATAATAAATTCACACACTAGTTTAAAATTTATGTTTCAATTCGACCATACAAGTGTTTAAATTAATGAAATTCATGTCAACTTATTCTTAGTAGGTGCTATATCTATGTAGCTGCTATATTTAGTATTTAAAATGAATTCACAAAAAAGAAGACTTATTGTTTTGTTTTTTGGAAAAAAATTCACACATTAGTTCTAAATTTTTTTGGAAATATAATTCATGTTTTAAGCAGTTGGACACATACAAGCATTTAAATCATTCATGAAACCCATGAGAAGTTGATTAAAGTAGCCCCTATAATAACTACTTTGAACAAATTGGAAGGAAAAAATGCATGTTACAATTTATTTTCTTGGTAACCTCCCCTACCGCTTCTACGATTTTTTTATCACCCGCAACTATTTTTAATTCTTTATACGACCAATTGTTGTTTAGGGATGAACATCCTCATGTAATATCCACTTCCATTAAATTTGTGGAAGCGATAAACTCTAAATCCCAAATCCTAAATCCTAAACTCTAAACCTAAATACATACATATCTTATAATTTAAACCCTATATAGTTTATTGTACGACCAGCTCCACTCATTGGATGCTTGCCTACCTTTTCTATTTTTGTTTAAAAATTTATTGGGAAATGACTTTTTTGATTTGCACCCACCAAAAAGGCTACATCTTCAACAATATTATTTTTAATGTCCAACCATTGAGATTTAGCATTTGGCAAAAATAGGATACAACTGCAACTCAATAGGTCTTGGCCCTATTAAACATTATTCCCAACTCCTTGAAATTGGAAAATTTTTCACATTGATGGTCAAAGCTATAAATGTGGGAAGAAAGTGCCTTGAAATTGGATTGAGGAGGACCATTTGAAAGTCCCTCGTTTTTATCCTCTTTAGTTCCTCTGCAAAGTTCCTGAACCACTCTCTCTTTTGGCCGATACTTCTTTCGTCATTTTCTTCTTTCAACGTCCTGTCTTTTCCAATGTCCTTTTGCGTGTGATTAACGTTGTTGATTCATCTCTTTGCTCAGCTCCACACTAGTGCATTCAGAGCCCAATTGCGTTTTGATCTCGAAGTCATACCAGAATTGAGTGTTTTTTGGGAATCTAGTTAGTTATCCAAGTTTCACTAGTGAAAATTGTCACCGTTCTCGTTTGTGGTATGTACCTGCTATACCTTCATTTCCACGAAAGATGTCCTTACCTACGTGATGCGATGTATGGTGCTTATAGAAATCACAGGTTTTAGTGTGAAGAGATTGTATTGGTCTTCATTGAGGTCAAATTCTGTCACACAGTGGTTGTGGTGATTATTGCTTTTGCATTTGAGAATGATATGCGCAATACTTCTTCACCTTTGATCAAAGATCCATTTCGATAGGACATTCGATGAAGCACTCCGACTTCTGTGAGGGTGCCTCCAATTATATAGCCGTTATTTTTGGGTTACTATATATAAAAAAACTAATAGACTCTATAGAAGATTATCAACCTCCAAAAATTACGAGACAATTTAACTTGACTTGAGCTGAACTGTAATGTCCTATTTTGTTTCTATAAAGCAATTTAGCTCGAGTCGTATTGAGCAGCAAGGATGATATAGTTGGTGTCTAATACAAAGGATACTGAAAATTTTGGGTGATTACCCTTCTGCAAATTAGCTCATTTCAAGCTAACTCGACATACGTTTTCAAAGGACTAATTCATGTTGTCAATTGTCACATGCACTTTCATTGATTAGACATTCAAGTTGTTATTGTTCCGAGGTCGACAATTTTCAATATTAACACTACAACAATGGCAGTGTTTTATGACTGCAAAATTATGACTGAGGACGACTGGCGACTACTTGCAGTCATATTCTTCGAGGCCAAAACCTTCTGTAGAATTATGACTGCAAAATGTGACTGCCAGTCATATATTCACTGTATACTTTATATATGTATACTATACGCCCATGGGGAACACCAAAGTATTTCATAGGGAACAAGTGGGAACATGTCTAGGGAACGCATAGTCATATTACCAGTCATATTTTTCCTTTAGTCATATTTTGCAATCATATTTCCTTGAATTTTTTTTTTTTTTTTTTTCGGGTATTATGACGAAAATTTGGGCAGTTTTAGTGGTAGGTGAATGCGCAGTCGCAATTTTGCATCAGTCATATTTTCCAGTCATATTTTCTTGTTAGTCATATTTTCCAATCATATTTTTCTGTTAGTCATATTTTTCAGTCATATTTTTTTGTCAGTCATATTTTTGAATCAGTCATATTTCAAAGTCATATTTTTTGTCAGTAATGTTTTTTTGCCAGCCATACTTTGCAGTCATATTTTTTTGTTAGTCATGTTTTTTAGGTAGTCGTATTTTGTAGTCACATTTTTTGTTAGTAATATTTTTTTGTCAAACATACTTTGCAATCATATTTTTTTAAATTGTTATAACTTTTAACTAGTTAGTGACCTTTTTTTTTATGAGTACCATGATGAAAATTTGGGAAGTTCTAGTGGTACGTGAGTTCTTAGTCATAATTTTGCTTGTCATATTCTCAATATTTTGCACTCATATTTATTTTATATTCATACTATGCACTCTTGTTTTTCTATTATTATTCTTTTTTCTTCTATTGTAGTTAAAAAACCCGTTATGCAATCTAATTTTTTTGTGCTGTATGTAGGCTATACGGTCATTCTTTGGGACGTTTGCATGACTTTGCTAAATGCCTTTTAAAAAAAGGTTATGTGTTACTGTGTCCTGTTTCTATTATTACAGAAACCTCCAAAAATTTGAGGTTTCACATAATTATATTTTCATAAATGGATTTCACTTCTTCAGATGATTTATCACGGAAGTACAAACACATAAAGTAGTTCGCAACATGAAACTACAGTAAAGGAGATATTTTCTATCAACTACATTGAAAGGGTAAAGGGAAGGGTTTCAATACACATTCTTCACTTCCTGTACTTCCTTACGATAGTTTCATCTTCACCTTCAAATGTACTTCATGCAACACAAGCATTCTCAAACTGTGATGATATTGAACGTACAGGTTCTTGAATTTTTGCAAGCACAAGTGACGTTTATAGTTTGAAAATTGAATTTGATCAATAAGACATAATTTCCTATCCAACTTTTGCATTGCCACAGTCACTATCCAATCTACTGTATAGTGTACACTATTCCTTATATGGCATCTTCCTCTGATGACTACCATGTTTTTGTACTATATTTTTGTATTATATATTGAATGCTATGCTCTTCAAAATACTCACTTTGGAATATGACTACAGTTCTTCATTTATTATACTTCTGGGCATGGCCTGCAACTCAATCACAATCTCTATCACAATATTGTAGGTCATCAACATGTACATCGTCCTGTTGTAGACGTTGCAATGCAATTGCGACCACATCAGCTTCTACTTCCACTGCATCACTTAAGATGGATGTCTTCAGTATGAGGTCTTCATACAAGTTTGTGGCTTCAAGTCCGGGAAACTCTGTTGTCATCCCTAAGGATATGCACTCTACTTCAATTGATGCTTCATGCTTACAGAACGACCGGACACCTCTTGGTTCTCTACGGAGTACAACTTCCCATCCATCTCTGGCGTTGTCTGCTGCAAAAAATACTTGTTCAATGTGGAGAGGGAAGGCAAATGACTGCGCTGAGTACGGAATCAATCTATCAAAGTTCATATTGGTGAATCCATACTCATCACGCTTCATGGTGGCCCCATCACCCTTGGTGTTTGCAACCACCCAATTGCAATAAAGTACCACTACGTCAAACTGCCCATAATTTACAGATAGAATTTCCTCCACCCACCCCACGTACTCCAATTCTGAGTCCTTCATGTTTCTATCTTTTATGCCTGTTCGGTAGAGTTGTCGAAAGGTTGCCGCTATTCCCGAATCCATTGTTGTCAATTGCTTCTCAATGCTTCGAACACGAATGTGGTTTCCAAATGCATACATGGAACGATATGACTTGGCTCGATCTGATGGAGGTAACATTAATGTCTTCACATCTTCGTCCACTTTTTCTGTACCTTCTTCTATAGCTCGTAGCACTGCCTTAGGAAACCAAATATGGAACGTTTCGTTGCACATTTCAGTCGGGTACTTTACTCGTTTCTGATGTTTTTTACGCCTATATTGTTATCGCACTCTTTCGCGATAGCACATGTCATCCTCATGCCTCCTACATAATCAATAATTAAACATATGAGTTCATTTTCATACACAAAACCTATACTACGTAAACTTATAGAGGCACTCACAATACTTGTTGCAGTCATAAATGCAATTACATCACTAGGTCGAGTCACAAATGCAATCACATCACTCATTGTTGTCCAAAATACAATTACAGTAATGGTGAATATCATAAATGTTACAACATCACTATGTACAGTCAGAATTGCATATACAAGTACTTGAATTGCATACATTCGATTTTTCATGTGCTCATGTAGTACGGGAATTATTTCTTTCACAGGACCTTACCTCCTCCATTCCTCTAACGGTGCTGCATTGTTCAGTATGAACTCATGAATCCATTGCCGTAGTTCATTTGATAGGTGTCGTGTTCGTCCACTACCTTCTAAGATTTCATCATACATTGACGGATCTTCTTTGTCATCCCACACTCTTCGGGCGGTCACCGTATACTCTTGCATGTATTCAATACAAAATCCCAATGCTTCCACCACAGCGTAGCCTTCAGCCATGCTACCCTCTGGTCGAGCCCGATTTCATACATATCCTTTTAATGTCTTCAAATACCTTTCAATGGGATACATCCAACGTGTATGAACAGGACCACAAATTTCTACCTCTTCTATAAGGTGGACCACTAAGTGACTCATGATGTCAAAAAAAGATGGTGGAAACTCTTTCTCTATCATGCATAATGCTATCACCATATCTGACCTCAACTCTTCAAGACCACTAGTATCAATGGTCTTAGCACATATCCTTCTGAATACACGGCTTAGCATGATTATAGCCGTGCGGACCTCCTTTATTAGCACTGAACGAACATAGAGTGGTAGTAGTTGCTACATGAGGACATGGTAGTCATGAGATTTCAAGTCCTTTATGGTCCCATTGATGTGCACACGCTTTTTTAGTTGGCCCACGTATTGGGTGGGTGTTCGCAATGAATGGATTCCATCTACAAAGACTTGACGTTCCTGTTTCGTGAATGTGTAAGATGAACGAGGTAATATGACGCTCCCTGGTTTCTTTCCAAGTATAGGCCACAGATGTTTTCGTACACCTACTTCCTTCATGTCCAAACGGACCTTTAATGAGTCTTTCTCTCCATATAAGGTTTTCAATATATTGTCGGTGATGTTTTTCTCACAATGCATGACGTCCAATGTGTGATGAATCAAAAGATCCTGCAAAATGACTTTAGGGTGTTACAAATTGCATATACTACAATTACATTCAACCATTTTTTTCATATGACTACCTGTACTTATGATATTTTGGTTTCCAATGCAACAAATGTAATCAGAGTGCTCCACTTCTTTGTAGTTGAACAACCAATCTTCTAAGTTATATAAGACATCAAATCCCCCAAAAAACTTACTTTCCAATATGGCAAGTCATATAGACATGTCCTCCTCTTCACTCCGTGCTTGTGTATTGGATCTAGCAATTCTTCTATTCCATTTTCACGAGACTTTGTCAACCATTCCTCTCGCTCTTCTGCATAATGAAGTTGTTCTCAACCAGTCATCCTCCTTGGTGGAGGTCTTACATCCACTTCACCATCAAATCTACCCCTCTATTGTCTCCATTGATGAGTCATTGGCAAGTATCGCCTGTGTCCCATATACACGTTTTTTCTCAAGGCTTTCGAATGCCTAGTCACTATATTTGGCCCACATACAGGGCATGCCCTATATCCTTTTGTTACTTGACCAAAGATTAATCCATATGCTGGAAAGTCATTCACCGTCCACATCAGAATGCCATGTAACTTGAATGATTTCACTTCTGAGTTCTTGGAAGATCCGTCCAAGCAATCAACACCTCTCCATAGTTCTTGAAGTTCCTCAATCAATAGTACAAGGTAAACATCTATGTTTTTTTCTGTCACACTCTCTTTCCCTAGGATGATTAATGTGAGTATCATAAAAAATAATTTGGTCACCAACCAAGGAGGAAGATTGTAGTTGAGCATGATCACAGGCCAAGTTGAATGGCTAAGGCTTTGGTTCTGAAATGGATTCACATCATCCAATGCAAGGCCAAGCCTAACATTGCGCTCTTTTTTGGCAAACCATTGCCACCTGTTGTTCACGTGATCCCAAGCCTTCGAATCCACTACAGATCTCATAACCTTGTCTTTGCTTTTCCCACCTACATGCCACTTCATGAGCTTTGCTAATTGCATATTGCTATACATTCTTCTTAATCGAGGAATCAAAGGGAAATGTCTCAATACTTTCATTGGTACTGTGTTGGAGTTTTCTACATATCGAGATTTGTGGCAAATAGGGCACTCTGTTGCATCATGTAGTTCGTTTCGGAACAAACAACATCCATCTCTACACGCATGTATGGAATTGTAGGACAATCCCAACTTCATCAGAAGACTTTTGGCTTCATAATAAGATTTGGAAAGTGAATTGTCCTTTGGTAATATTGTCTCTGTTAACAACTTCAACAACTCATCAACAAAACTATTAGGGACACCATGAGTAGTGCAATTCACTAGCAACATGAATGTGGACATCAAACAGTTGGAATTGCTTCTTACATAAAGTGGAGTCTGTGCTTCTCGCAAGAGGACATTCATGTCTACGCTAGCAACATCCTCCGTATTCGTTGAAGTCTCCTCTGTTTCCATCCGGTCATTGCTGGCATCCATTCCGTCATCAATATTGTTAGTATATGCATCTAATAAACCATTCATCCCCATACCATCTTCGGTTGTTGAATCTTCAACTGGGTCAGTTATAATATTCTTTGTTCCTTCTCCATTGACATGTATGTCGTCATATTTGTTGAAACACTCTGTCACCATACGAAGCACATCCACTTCTCCTGCATTTGGAGAAGGGTCTCGTTGAAAATGCTCTCGTCGAAAACTTCTTCATTTACGCAATCGAAGGTCCACGGGAGCATAGTCATCTTGCATTGGTATATGTGCATCATATGCACATATAAGTTTTTTGTCTAATTCATCATTGAATCACGTAAACTCGTGGGACGTGATCATACAAACATGTAGGGCTCCATACTAATGGATATTCATCATCAACATTTCAATGACATCTCCAAAATATAATTTTTTAATTGAAAGAAATGATTTGCAATTTCACTTTTCATTAATTGACAAGAATTTCAATTTTGTTTACTCAATTCTATGCTTGGAATTCAGTGAAAATAATTATCATTTCGACCTGTTATGCCATGAATACACAATTACATCCTCATGTTGTCTTTTGTCAAAACACATGCCAATAATTGACTTTTCCTAACACTATACCATGATATTCTACAAATGACAACTGTCCTAAATAATATTTCTAACTACAAAGTATGACTGACCACTACTTGTGACTAATCACAGTTTCTTGGAAAAATTGATTATTCGTAGTCATTTCAAAGTAAGCTTCTCAATTGACATAGTAATGTGCATAGAGTTCTTCTCCAGCCACTATGTCCCTTGATGCTAACGTCATTACATATCCCCACTCCAAGTTGTTCCATGGTTTGGTCAGCATGCGAAACTCCCACATGACATTTCCTAACTCCTCTCGACCTACAGAATTATTAATAAACCCAACTACATTTCCCTTCACTACATCTCCATCTACATACAAGTCTGGCTTAACTTGCATCACATACGACTTCATGCGAGGCCGTCTCTTCTTCAAAGTTTTATACTCTGCTAGAGTGTACTATGGTCCTATAAAAGGAAGTAATTCTTCCCCTTTCTTAGCAGGTTGGAGTGCAAAAAGACCCCAACCCATGAAAAGAAACATTGATACCTTCACGTCCCAATTTCTTTTCCAATAGGAAAATCCTGTTAGTTTTGGTATGGGTCCATCACACCATTGTCCATCATACACGTTTGACCTCCACTTCTCTAAAGCTATTACTCTTGTACATGTTTCTTTGAACAAGCCATTTGCTGAAGTACGTTTCTCTCTTAGAAAGGTTTGTAAAGATACCAAAGTGGAAGCTTCTACATAGGGTCTCCACAAGGCCTACACAAGTCACTAATAGTTTAACAAAGCAAGAAAGCCATAACGTTGGTAAATGCATAAAATTTCTCTAATGAACAATTGGTTTTCTTCAAAGTCCTTACCAAGATTGACACTGTAAATGCTGGATCCCTTTTCTTGCTTCGAAGATGTTTTCGAATTGTACGTCTATCAAGCACTTTCCCGCCTGCACACTTCATGCATGGGCATGGGTATTTCGTTAAACGCATGGTATCTGCTTGAATTTCAGCTTTTTGCCATAATCGTAGATCTCGCAAGCTTTGAAGCTCCACTTCAGACATGGTGCGCACTTCCTCCATATGCACTACAAAGAAAATTCCACTGTCAAAAATTCAAATCAATTTTCGGATTTGACATAATTGAATCTTTAAATGACCATTGCAAATGGCTATGACTACTCCAAAGTCATAGAAATGATTTAGAATGACTACATTCAATCATTTCAATGCCTATAGATGACTCACAACAGTCATATAACTTCATATATAACTCAGTCTACTTGACATGACTCAGTACAGTCATATAACTCGAAATATGACTCAAGTTACATGACATGACTTGGTACAGTCATGTGAATCGAGATATAACTCAGGTTACATAACATGGCTCGGTAGACAACTCAAGCATTTTTTGTGATACTATATAAGATGCCTACTTTCCAAAATACACAATATGTACTTTCCACAAATGTTCAGTAATGAAACCTCCATTTCATTTTTCTGAATGAGAACCATAAATAAGTTGTCCTTCTAAAATTCAAATCCAATGATAGAAATGAAGGCTACTCGAAATTGAAAAATGATAAAATATCCTACATTTTCTATAGAATTTTTAAATTTCGACCTACAACAATTTACACTATCACATTCTCCACTATAATACATACCTAGAATAAAATTTCCAAATTCATATAAAAAAATCACATTTGATTTGATTTTTTTTTAAAATTATTTAGAAATTCAAAAAAATTCAAACTTCCTATATAAACATTAAGTTGTGATGACTAATAAAATATATATGATTTAATTTTTTGAAAAAAATTAAGAAAAATAATTTGCCTACATGTAATAGTGAAATATGGAATGCACAACATAAGATAGCATAAGAGGAACCAAAACTAATTGTTTTGAAATTTCAAACATCAACCTTGAAGCCTCAAATGGCCATCTACTTTGACAAAAGTACATCAAAAGGTTTTCAAAGCATCCAATGGTAGTTCAAAATTATTCTAAAGTATCCATTGGCTATGGGGTGATTGCAAGAAACACTTTTACTATTTTGTGTCACACCTTGCGAGCTGAGTTGTTTTCTAGCCATGACTTTTGTGTTCTAACTCCAAATGACTTCAGATTCACAAGGAAGGTACTTATGACTATCCTAAAACTTCCTTGCTTTTTTGGTAAATTTCGAAAATAATTTACTATCCAATGATAGGCTTGAAATGAATGTCACACTTGCCAATTTGGAGGTTTTGAGTACTACTGAGTACCTTTTCCGTGAACCCTACATCAAGAAAATTATGTGGAGTTGTTCCTTACATATAAATAGAACTTCTCATCGAAAGGTTTTTAAAAATAATTAATTATGTGTGGTGTAGAAGTCTATGAAGAGAGCTTCCTTGTGCTTGCATTTTGAAACATATAAAACATTATTTTTTTTAGTTTTTCGGTACGTCACCATCTTCACAAAGTTTTTTAAAATAGACACTTTTTATTTTTTGTATTTACTTATTTTTACTATTTCTAACTAATTTTTGAATCAAAGGTCCTATTTTCTTCAAATTTGGCACTTTTCAAGTTCTCCTACTTAGAGAATTTTCCTACACATTTCCTTTGGTGAAAACCTTAATTTTAGAGGGACACACATAAGTCATATTTTTAAAATTTAAAAAAAAAAAATTATAATTTTGAAATACTCCAATAGATTTCATGAGTACTATTGAAAAACGCAACAAATAGTACAAGTGTTTCTTGCAAGCACCCAATGACGTATTTCATGGTTCAAGTGTCTATATTTGAATTTTGTTCAATGGACAATATTAGGTTCACAAATAACTTTCAACCTAAAAAACTCATAGAATATTGTTTAAGCATTCGGAAATTTTAGTTTAAATTACGTGGATTTTGAATTGGGGTAGGCTTAAATTATTTAATCTCTATGACATTCCAATTAACAAATTACAATAATCAACAAATTTTCATCTCTATACCATATACCAACTTGGTTTCTATAGTTCAAATCTACATGACTCTGGAATGCAAAAAACAATTGCAATAGAATTATGAGGCCTCACAAATGACCATAGCAGTGCATGCGATGCTACCATTGAGATTTTGACAAGTTTCACTAGTAGAAAACAGGCTATTGATCAATGACTGCTGTTTATAACTGCGTAACCAGTCATTTAGGACACTAATGTCAATAAAATGACTAAAACTAGATTTTGGGCTCAGAGTCATTTAGGACAAGTAATTACGGACAAGGTAGTCATTTGGGACAAGAGCATTCTTTTTCATCCTATGCTGCTGTGGAACTTCATTAGGGTGTGATTATATGGAGCACCTCCAATGGCAGTTTGCCACGTGGCTACAGATCTAACATGTTGAGTTGGCAGTTTTTTATTCGTTGGTATTGGAGTGATTCTATTTGATGTCAAATAGGTTGTTGGAGTCATATTATAGGCTGCTGGAGTCATTTCACAGGTTGTTGCAATCAGTTTGTAAGCTGCTACAGTCATTTTGTAAGTTGCTGGAGTCATTTCGCAGGTTGCTACAATTAGTTTGCAAACTGTTGTAGTCATTTCGCAAGTTGTTGCAGTCATTTCGCAAACTGTTGCAGTCACTTCGTAGGTTGTTGCAGTCATTTAGTAGGCTGTTGTAGTCATTTTTCTGGCTGCTGAATTTATTTTGTAGGTTGCTGGAGTCATTATATAGGCTGTTGGAATCATTTTGTAGTTACTATGTAAGCTATGGTAGTCATTTTCAAGTGATATTCATTCCAAAAAATGATTAATTCGGTCACAATATTATAAGCATAAATGACTACATTTATACTATTACTACATTATGTTTGCACTATGACTACACTATGACTATACTATAATTGCACTATGTCAAAATCTGAATTGTTTAAATTGCCTAAATTGCATGAACTACCTAAACTCCTTGAATCGCCTAAGTTGCTAGAAATCAGGAATTGCCTGAGTTGTTGAAATTGCTTAAATTTTCTAAACCACCTGCATTATCTGAACTATCAAAATTGCCTGAACTACCTGAATTGCCTCAACTGCTTGAATTGCTTGAACTACCTGAATTGCCTCAACTGCCTAAATTGTCTGAACTACCTGAATTGCCTCAACTACTTGAATTGCTTGAACTGCCTGAATTGAACAACAACAAATAACAACAAACAAGAAGTAAACAGTAGAAAGCACTAAAGAAAAGGTAAATTGCTACATTCAAGAGATAAGGTTGGAGGTAGACCTGAACCTTCATTTACAAGCAAGAGGAACAAATGAGAGGAAGTTGATGAACAAGAAGCAAGAAGGAAACAAAAACAAGAAGAAAGAAGCAAAGAGGAGGCAAAAGCAAGAAAATATAAGAAGAGATGAATCTTGAAGAAGAAGACAGCAGCAGCTGCAATGTGTGTTTGACAGCTGCAATTATAATATGCCACATGTCAACCTACATAGAAATAGAAAGGCGGTTGACCTAAAATGTAAGCCCTCCATTTACTATCAAGATACAATCTTATCCATCCATTTAAAGTCTAAACTATTCATTTTCAAATTGCCCATTTGATTCCACCATTTCAACCGTCCATTTGATCCATCCATCATTCCATCTAAGCCATCTATTTGATCCATCCATCATTCCATCTAAGCCGTCCATCTGATTCATTCATCTAAGCTGTCCATTTGAAAAGTAGTTTGTGACTTAAAAATGACTATAATGCAATTAGCATTTTATAGAGAAGCAAATAATGAATTTAATAAGTTCAATTTCCATGGTGTCCTATTGTCAGTCATTTTTTAGTTTTACTGTAGTCATATATTGTGCTCATTTTATGACAGCACAACTCAAATATGACTCAACGAAAACTGCATCAGCAATAAGGCCACAGAATACAGACTGAACTGTGGATGACACTAGTTCTGGTCGTTTGATTCATCTAGTCGCCATCCACTGCTCTGGAAAATCACTACTAAATGACTATTGATTGTGACAGGTCAGCTTTGGCACCATTTCCATGACTGTCAGTCATTTTTCAGTAGCCTTTTAGTAACCAGTCATTTTTTAACTGGTTACATTTGACCCTGTTTTCTACTAGTGTTTGACACCTTTGGCACGAGTTTCTTATATAATTCTTATGGGATCTAGGATCAACTTTAGCAAATCATACTACTTTCATTCAATGACATACATATAACGCATTTGAATATTCTTCTTCTTCATGTACTAGTGCGTCCTCTCTTACCCTTTCCAATATACAATAATACTCACAGAGAAGGACGTCAATGCATTGAATGATTACATGGAATCAATTCTACAAATATGAATGACACTTGCAGAACAACACAGCAGATCAAAAACAACACAATTGATAAAGCTATCATAAAAAACAAACAAGCATGCTGCTGTCATGTTCCACTAACTAACAAATATTGTATGCTTCATGAAGTCAGAGGCATTGACAGCATTTGACAATTCTAATTTTGCAATAAAATAAATGTTATTGAGGATTTGGGTTTATCCTTTCATCCTGCCACAATGCCTAATTTGTCTTCCACAACTTCATGAATTGCGTAACTACTCTACAGTGTTTCAGCATCGACATACGTTACGAAAACCAACAGTTCTTGAATTTCAAAAAGTGCAGAACTGAAATCCTTGAGTTTGCTGTCGGTCCTTCAGTTGCTGTCGGTACATCCTTCCTAGGATGACCTACTGCAAACTTAATTTTAGATTCCATGACTACACTATAACAAAACATGGTGAAAAAAACCCGTAGGGAATTTTTCACTACGGGTTTTTTAACACCTGTTTCTGACAACGAAATCTTCTGAACAAAAAATTTGAAATCATTGGTAGTAGCTTGTTTTGTTGGTTTCCAATCGCAACCATATATATGTATATATATGTAAACCAGCTAACTAATCCAAATTAATGTGCATGCATGTGTGCGCATGCGCGCGTGCACTCATAACAAAACATGGTGAATAAATTAATGCTCTCTCTCTATATATATACGTACAATAGCTAGCACTTGGTAATTAAAAAGTAACGCGTACGTGAATTGAAATGTTGTCCGCAAATTTTTGAAATTGGAACATATGCAGCTAGCTAAGTATTTTATTGCGCGCGCGTACGCACATGTTGGCTACCTATTTAGGTTTTGGGATACATATGATTCTTTAATTAATTAAGTTTCTGTGATCTCTCTTATATGGAATTTTTTGAATTAATGTCTCTGCAAGATTGCAAAATAACATTACGAACATTTTTGCACATGGATTGCAATTTCAATATTCATTACACTTCCCTGTACATAATTTCAGAAATTGTAGTGGCAAAATGAATTCAATACATGCATCAATGCAAGAAGCTCATTGATCCCACTACGTGCGCACACGTACATATATGACTGCGCGTGTTCAAAAAAACCGCGCACGTATATACATGACTGCGAGTGTTCAAAAAAATTGCACACGTACATACATGACTGCACGTGTTCAAAAAAACCGCGCACAACTTCCTACGTGCTTTTTTGGTTTATTACTTAAAAACTAAAATGCATGCATACTTTTAATTGCGTTGCCTTCGCGTAGCTCTACATACATATATTTCTGTAATTTCACGTACATATATATGATTATATGTGAATGAACTCCATATATATTATTGCTGATGCATGCAAGCACATATTTAGATCTTCATCAATCATTCATTAATTTAATTAATTATACTTTGACTGTTTCAACAAACACCTTCATCATCAGCTGATCACATGCAATTTCCTACAAAATTGTTCGCTTCCGTACATATATATATATTGTTATGCATTTACTGTTTTCGTTTCCCGCATTGACTTTTGGCCATGCCAACTAGGTGCCTAGCTAATTGCGCTTGCTTTTTATTTTCTTCTGCTGCATTTGCGCCTATGCTTAATTAATTAACATTATGCTCTTATAAGTAATTATGAACGCATGGCTTTTGCTTTGCTGTGTTAGTTTCATGATTCATGTAACGCAATGCACATCTCGCGACACATGCATGAACAACAATATTCTGTGCACGCGCAAAATATGTTTCCTATCTCCTTGTGTGCAGAGGAAAAGCACTACTTCCTGTCCGTTTTTTTACAATTTTTTTTTTTTTTAATAAAACAGCTGCTGCCACTGTCACATACTTCAAAATATACTTAGCTCCCATGTCATGCAGAGAAGCGTAGGTGACAATTTAAACCTTCATTAAATGAGATACATGTTTGCCTTCGGAATATCCAGCAAACGAGCAAAATGATGTACCCCACACTGCACGGTGATCGAGCTTGTGCACATCAGAAACTTAATTATTGAATACTTCAGTCTATGCAAACGGAGCTCCTGTCTGTGCACTGCATGTAGACGAGTCAGGTAAAACAACAACTACGGTTCGTTATGGTACTCTTTCCTAACACATATTTCATCTTCATATGCTACTACTACATACGTACAAAAATCCTACCTTGGTATTAAAACCTCCCTACACCCCCACGTAATTCAATTGCATGTCTTATTGGAACTCCGTCAAAACTGAAAATAAAAGGAGACAACACTATACTACGTAAACAACCAACAAGAACCTGAATTCCTGGATTTACAAAAACAACCACCTCAGAATTCACATATTCAATTTTGCATGGCTAAGCCTCCTACTATCAAAACCATTTCACTTACTGAAGTCATCAAGAAATTCAAAACATGCAGTTCGCTCTCCTGCTCTTCCACCTGTGAAAAACACAGAAAAAGAGGCACAACACATGTAGCATGACCTCCCACACACGAAGTTCTAAACAGAACTTGAAAACTGCTGAAAGCAAAATTTCCAATTATTGATACTGCCTCAACATTCTGGGTCATTCGTATGCAGAATTACCTCAAATTTTCACACTCCTTTGCCCTTCACTATTGCCTACATTTCGACAAAAAACAAAACTCGTTGAAAACTTACTTCCACTTCTGGTATTGCGGAAATGTGCTTTTCCCACATAATTAACATCCTGCAATGTACTGAACGTTAGGAACATTACAGAACTTTCTTGTCTTCCACCAATATAACTCATCGTGATCTCCAAACTCCTTCCAACTTAAAAAACGTGACTGCAATAAGCTTCAGGCTTCCATCCCATCTTCCGCTACAAAGACTTCATCACATCCACACCCACCTAGTTCTTCCAACCCAGCAATTGGAACTTCAATCCCACGTAACTTGGGCATGAAATTACATGCATACTGCAGTAACGTCTTCCACACTTGTCCTATTGCACACACTGACCTAACATTTGCTTCAAGCAATTCAAGACAAACTTCTGAAACCGTAATTCGACATTGGATTTCAGCATAGAAGAGCACACCCATCATGTCTTTGCTTTCACATTCAACTGAAGTGGGCATCTGCATATACATTGCAATATGGAAAACCATGTGTTGTTTGGAACAACATACCACTCTAATGTCAAAACTGAAAATAACATAAAATTTGAAATAATGCATTCATTGCATTGCTGCCTCAACAGTAACCGAAAAGTTTTGTTTTGGCGACCCGCTTTACAAAATCCGAAGTCATTTTCTTCGGATCGATGAATGCACGCCTTCCACCGTCGTTAGACATCCATACTTTCAGCTACTGTTCTATGAATTACAAAACAAAACAAAATACACACATTACAGAACTTTCAATGCTTGCCTTCTTTCTTGTCGCTTCTGACATACATAATTCTCTTCCAGCAAATTAGTACTATAGGAAGCCAAACACATAACACACATTTTGCATGAAGAAAAATTCCAAAACTTGCTAAGTGCCCTAATGGAAAACCTTGCCTACCTTTGTATGCACTAGTACATGCATGGCTCAACATTTCATGCTTCTGTATACAAAACAACCGTGCCTATACTTCGCAAAACTACTTACACTTCCCATAGGTACTGCAGACGACAATGTTGGAATGCAGAACTAATGGTCTCTGCAGAGTCGTATCCCTACGTGCACTCATATAAAATCACAGCTGCATATCTCAAGTGATTAGTCCTACACAAAATGCCTCAGGCTTCTAAGGCTAGAAAAACTTGTCATACCTGCACGACTCTTGCAACGCACCTTTCACCGGCTTCCTCAGTTCCTTTGTCCTGCTAAAAAGATTTTCCGCATTGCCTATGTCATTATGTGTATCAAACCCATTGCTTTCCCAATTCTTAATTTGCACATTAATCCACACGTTCCCGTCTGCAAAGTACTTTCACGTAGTCTACGGAAGGTTTAAGAACATGACCCCCATGATTGTCAATCACCAACTTCACTTATTTAAGTGGTAATCAAACAATGTTAGCGATGACCACGTCAACAATAAAACACGCAATGCAAGGAGACATTCATCCTTTTGCACTACTCATTCCAAGTAGGGTGTACACCTCCTGCTCACTTCGCCATCGCATCTGCCCAACATTAGTAACCAAGCGAACACCACCGCACTTCCAATGTATAGTCCTTTCCAAATGCATATGCACTAGTACTTTCACGTGGATAACTGGGCACGATCCTGTGTACATTCAATTCAACTGGTTTTCAGCAATGGATTAAGGCTTATACAATGCATTAATTTCCTAGTCAGCAATATACATGTATACACGTTCAGCAAGCAAACATCGATGAATACGATGCTTCCATTGACTGAATTTGCCCTCCCATTACTACATGGCAAAAGCATACACTTGCCACAACCTTGAGTTAACCTACCACACTACAATAATAACTGATTCTTGTAAGCCCACTAGAAAATGCTCCTCCTGTGATTAGAATAACTAGCAGTCACAGCAGCAGCACTCTAGATCACACCTTCTTCATTTGCACAACTATTGATTTTGAATTCATTACATGTCTAACAAGCATTGACACGGTCGTACATTTCGGCGATGCAAGTCACACATCCAACACGTAGTACTACAACTTCACTTACACAAACTGCTTTCACTGACCAAACAGAAGTGTCATGGATCAGAGGACCTCAACATGTTCCTCGACCCTTTAGAACCCCTCAAACCCTGCGACAAAGCCATCGATGCGTTAGGAAGGTGTCCTCTCTTACTATCTTTCAAGCTGATTGTACTGCATTTCGAATTTCGTTTCAGTCCTCTGTCTTCAAAATCAGAATCACTCTGTGTCTTCTCTTGTGACAACGGCTGTAGTATTTCTCCAATCAACTTCGTTATTTGGTGAACGGGAGGAATCTCAATGAGATGACTAATGCACCACAAGATAGGCGTATTCGCTAGACCTTCCGCTTGATCCAGTAGTTGATTTGCTTTGAAAAACGAGAGTCCTTATCAAACATGACAGGCATATTCTTATACAGCACTCGTAATACGGAGATCATTTGCTGACCTTCCTTGCATATTTCATTTGCTGAGTCCACGCATCTGGACTTCCGGTTCACACCAGCTGTTGCCTCCGCCACTACTTTGCCAACGTAATTTGGATGCAAAACCCACACCCGCGTTCTAGTCTTTATTGGGTGCTGCAAATGAAAACATTCATTCCAAAAATTATAGATGTACTGTGCTCTCCACAGAGTTCCATTCTTCCTATACAATTCTATGTTCCATTCCTCTTCTATATGACCTTCAAAGGGTAGCACACTAACTGTCTTGCCTCCTTGATGTAATCAATTGAATAAAAAGGATTCCTTCAAACCATAAGAATTAGGAACTTACCGAGTTCTTTGGCCTCTTGTAGAACTCAAGCTTCCTTAGCACTGAGGCATCTATTTCCGTGCCTTTGTGTTTCTTCAATGGCGTTTTATTGCTGCGTGTCGTTGTTCTGCCTATCACCTCTTTTTTTTTAGCAATGCCGTTATTTTTGACGTCTAGTTTCCGTTTGACTATCTCCCTTGGCAGAACTGGTGGCTCCTCCTCTTCGCTTTCACAGTCAAAGTGTAAATTGGGATTGCGATCTTCTGATCTTTCTTTATCAGATCTCCCATCATTGTCGCTGTCGACCTCAACCGCAGCCTTCTTCGACAGCTTCTGCGTCCTCGTGGATGACATAACTTTTTCAACATGTCTTCTTTGGCCACGATCAACTGATGACTTATTTTCAATAATGAAATTGTGTTTCAATGGCGCCATGTACGCTACTCTTTTTTGGGTTCCTTGCATGATGATTCCAGCTCCACGCAAAGGTTTCTTTCCCTTTAGGTTGTCTGCGCTAGCGCTGTCGGCTGGAAGTCGCGGCATTGGTTCTATCTCTTCAGTGTACACTCAACTTAAGTTTTTCACTATGTTCTCGGATCTGCGTTCCTCAGCTTCCTTCATCCCCGTAATCTTCGTACCATTAGACGATGATCCAGATGACAACTCAACTGCTTCATTTCTGGCAACCATGAATTCTTTTTGACTTCGGCTACTCATCTTCGACTTCATATTCCCCTTTGCAATTGAGATTTCAACAGACCGACATCGACCCTCAAAACTGGGCGGTTGCGACACACCAATGTTTCCTTCATACTCTGTAGCCTTCGGTCGCTGTAAACTTCCCAAAACCTCTGCAGGTGTTCGGAAGCCAAACCTACTGCTCTTCACACTTTGGCTGCCGCTGCCTTCGAACCTCGTTATGGTGTCAGCGGACTTCTCTTTTGATGGCAGCAAAGAACAGCACTTTCCAGTAAAAGACAACAATATATTGTCCACTGCCTCATGCAGCTGGTTACTTATGTCGGCCATTGGATGTTTGGTTGCTACTAGAGAGAAGTCGCTGCTAGGCTTCTTCAGTAGTGAGTCACTACTAAACCCGAGTGAGTCCTACCATGGCACACGTGTAACATTCAATTCCTGAATTCAATTTCAGAGTAATTTTATATTAAACAAGCTTGACTAATTAGAACTTGAATGCGTGCATGTACTACAACCACTGAACAACTTCGACATATATGCATTCATTCCCGTCGGCATTTTCGGTGCAGTATACTTACCATGTGTCATGTTCACTTCTAGCATGCACTCACATTTTGTTAGATTAAATTTGCAATCCGCTATTAAACGAGAAGGAACACGGTTGGTATCAACAGCAACAGTTCCCAACATACTATACTTCCAGCAAGGTTTCAACACGTAACTACATTTTGAAACATTCCAATACATTTATTGGCAATAGTGATAGCATTCCTCCTTTTCTTTTTTCGTAGACAATGAGCACTGTAATTTTCATAATGTACCTTGCACTTACCGATTTCACTGAAGAGTTTCTCACGTAACCAGTGCCTTCATTACCGTGTGGACTGTGAGGTGAAACATCACATTCGCCTTCGGACTTTTGTTTCTTCCGCTGCTCACCACAATTCAACCATGCAAAAGAATATATCAATTAACATGGACCTTTCGAACACTACCTTCGCTGTAATTTTGTACTACTGACAGAAAACACAACCTCTTTAGTGATCTACACATTCCATGACCTCAACAACGTCCATGATTGTGTTGCACATGAAAGTTACATATCTATCCGCCGAACTTCATTTGCTACATGCATCCACAATTCAGTTCTCCTATTCTTCAACTTCGCTTTCCATTCCATACCCACTGCTATAGGCTGAAACAACATGCTACGATTCAATACAAGCTACAATGTAATCTCCCTTCAATTGTATTGGCATCAATAAAGCAACAACATAGAAGGCCTACTTTGCCAACTTCCATTTCATTTGGATTTGCAATTTCCTTCATTGAATACGCATGCTTCTTTTCTGTATAGCACGTGCAAGAAGAGTACTCATATTTTGCTCAAGCACTACTCCGAATTACTCAAACATGGATCTAGATTTCGAAATTCAATACAAATTTGCCATCACATAAAAAGCATCCTACATGATTTACATTCTGAAAACCATATATGTACAACACGCTAGCCGTCATCGAAAATAACTTACCGAACAAGGCTTCTGTGTTGATGCATTCAACTTGTCCTGCTGACACTCTTTAGCTCCTTTTGTTGACTTCCAATACTCTACCAATTCCAACCATATTGCTTGTTTACATCCATCTGGTATTTTCTTGTCTCCATGTTTCATCCAGAACTGGTGATATTGTAATCTACATCTCTTGAAGTAAGCTTTCAAAAAACTCTCTACCATTCCACAAGGCAATGGTTGAGGCACTATGAATTGCCTCCTGACTTCCTCCATTATTTCATGCATCATGTCCCTGTCTTTTATATTTATATATGCATCTTGGACAATGGCATGAGTGGCCAACTTCACAGCATTCAAGAACTGAGACTTATAACGAATTAGGTTCCCATTCTCATCTTGCACTACTCTTACTTGAGGTACCCTTCCCTCTGAAACAACCAATTTCACCTCTCTCAAATATGACTTCCCATCTTCTCTAAGAGCTTTTCGTTGCTTCAGATAATGAGGAGTGGGTGACTTACTAGAATCTTGTAGGTCTTCCTGAAGATGATAGACAGGTTGGAAAAGGTCCTTGCCTTCACGGTCGTCGCAATGACGTTTGTTGTTTAACCCAACCGTGTGCTCCGCATCCACGCTATCACTTGGTAGGGGTGCTTCCTCTATCTCTGCCAAGCTTGGAATTGGTGATTCCCGAAACTGTGATGGTACGGAAGACCCCATTGCTTGTTTCAATTTAATGTTCTTACACGGTTGAACATGTTCACTTCTTCCAACTTCCAAATTGATTCCAGTACTACACTCCGGAATTCCGATGTTGTTTATTTTCTTTCGTGGACAGATCCACGGGTCTCTACTGCTAATACATGGCCTTGCCGACATTGGCTGCGGGTCATGTTTTTGGGAAAACTCTGTAGGGACTGCAGGTTTTTGTGGCATTCCATACATTGCAGTATTCATATTCTGCGAGTTCGGCCAGTCCACATTCTGTTGAGGCCGTCCTGTATGTCCCACTGGCATTTGGAGATAATTGTTTGCCAAGCCATTGTGAGGAAAGCTTCCATACCCTGGTGACATGCTATGATAACTTCCTATAGGAAAGGGGGGATACAAACCATTTCTAAACATATGCATCATAGGATGCACTCCTACGCCCATATTTCCTCCGTAATTAGGCTAAGCAAAAGGTGGATTGCAAGGTAACTGTGAAAAAGGGGGTCCCCTGCTCCCCTGCATCTCCGGAAAATGCAATTCCAGTACAAATTAGGAGACACCTTTTACTTCTGTGAGCATGACTTATTAAATATACAACAACAACAGCAAGTCACGTTCCATGTAAGTGTCAATACAACTGGCAGTCCCAATTCCTTCTTGTGGTTGTTGACTAAAAATGGAAAACCTGTTACTTATACAGTATGCAACTTGCCATGGACCACATTGAAGCATTTTACATCCATGGCCAAAGCACACAGAGGGTTTCGAAGTCATTTTACGAAGCACGTCAGTAGAAACATGTGCATAATAACACCTTCACTAGCAAATCAAGAAACTAAATTTTCTACTACATTTTCTATGAATGTGTTCTCCTACACACTATGGAAAAACAAGATGTAAAAGACTATGCTTGACATTGTACCATACCTCCTACTGTCTTACCGATTGCATTGTTCGCTATGCTCTAACATAGTTCGCTGAAATCACAAGTACATATGTACTAAGAGCATAACCGTCTTCGCTGATGTTAGTGGAACCCGAATGGCATGTTTAAGAAGATACTACTTCCTGAAATGTGCATTGTACATAGTACCACGTACATTGGAAACGAATGTTCAATACATATGCATGGCAACTCAATTAAAATTGTCCCATCGAGTTATAGACTCGTATATGGTACTCTGACTTTCATTTTTCACTGTGCAAGCAAGCAATCTTTGAAATACACTACAAGAGCATAACATCGACTGCTACCTACACAAAGATCCAATTTTCTAGGTACAGTGCGGTGCACAATTGAAAAAAATTAAGTAGTGGCGTCCACAGCAACGCTGTGTACGACGTAAATGACGTCATAAATGCTTCAACGATTTTACTCAATAAAGAGAACTATGTATACGACACATACGGTTCTCCTGTACATTCCTGTGCACAAACATTTTCAGACAAACTGACGTTCCAAAAGTACTAAGAGCATAACCGTCTTCAACATATGTACTAAGAGCATAACCGTCTTCAATAGCGGTGCAAACGACGCACTGCAAGGAAAGCTCTGTTCATTACCTGCGTTTCATTCATTTGAGATGGACGGAAGCCCCTATATGAAATGTACTGCACAGAATAATCATGAGTCCTGTAAGTCTTCTTTCACGTACAATTCATAGAAAATGCCTTTTCGTACACCTTACCGACTTCCAAAGCGCTGCTCACATTCATATTCCAAAATGTTATCTCATGCAATAATGCCACGTCCAAACGGAGATGTCCGTCATAGTAGCGCCCGGTTCTGAAGCAGACGTGCATGACAAGAATGTAAAGCACAGCACACACATATCTACCCAAAAAGCATTATTCTATTTCTCCTTCATCACTGTGAGCTACAGACCTGGCCATGATGACCCAGTGATCAGAAATTATACTGACCTGCGCACTTGTAGGATTTTGCGACGTAGTGACATCTTCAGGAAAAAATGGAGTGCTTTTGACGATTTCCTCTTCCCCCGTACCGATTGAGTCATCATGGTCATCCATGGCTGGTTTTTGGAAAGTATATGCCTCCAGTTCACATTGTTACTCCAACAGTATGTACCGCTCTTACGTTTTCGTCCCTGCCCAAATCGGTCTCAAACTTCTGGAGTGTTGTGTTCTAGCAAGGTTGATACTCAAGAATTTCCATGACAGGAAACTATGGAATATCCCTGGATACAGAAGTCCACAAACACTCAGAGCCGCCTTCACAATAAAAGGAAATAGCGACTTCCAAATTCTAGCCACAAAAGTTTCCACACTTTCTGCTTCAGTACATCATATGAAGTGCAACTCGCTATTTTCGAAAACAAAGTCCTCTATTTTTTAGTCTAGCCACGCCTTCTTAAATGCATAGAGGAAACAAATATACAATTGCGGCTTGAAAACTATAATAGGAATGCCAAAATTAATCTTCATTTCATGAAATCAAGGGGAATCCCATTGATCAAGGAAATCTCTGAATTCAAAAAAGGTAATCACATGAAATCCGTTTGTCAATCAGCCCAGCTTAGGCAACGACGTCTTCGGACCTCTGTCAGCGCTCCGATGCATTAATGCAAGGTTGTTGCTCGTAGGATCTGACGACTATTACATTGTGACTTCTTACATTCTGCCTACAATAGTCAATTTGTTCACGATGTCCAAATACATCTACAACATTGTTTTCGTTCACATCATGCATTACATGTTTGTTTACTTAAGAAATGAACCGTGAACAAAGTAACAACTACTATTCCAACAAACTATATTAAGAGATAACTATTTCATTGGTTCAATTAATTAGAATATGCTAGTACAGGCCAACTTCTCCCTAAATAAATCTTTGGTCTAAGACTTGCATGTCGGACATGCAAAAAAAATTCTAATAATATAAACAATTAAAGTAGTTCCTAACAACTATAGTACTCCATGTGATTGAATAATATGGTGAGACAGAATAGTAGACACACGCATTCAATTTACACACGATCATGTACTTACGCCACAAACAATAGGCCCAAAGAAAGAACTCATTCACTACTGAAAGGTAATACATACCATTTCAGATTTGAGTCTCGCAATTTTTTCCTTCCTTCAGCGTGTACGCTATTGAAGAACAAAAACTTTAATTTTGACTCCAACTTCAAGTGACACGTGTTATTCACCTAGGCGAGTCTTCAGTGACTCAGTACATTTCTAAAAAATCCAGATGTTCAGAGTTTCTGAAGTCATTGCAATTCTAAGTTCTGCATCGAAGTTGTAGACTTACATTCAAATCATACCTATATTTCGGCTCAAAAAAAATTACGTACAAAGCATCTTTACATTAGCGACTGCTATGATTTCCAGTCTGCACAATGGTCTAGGACAAAGTTGATTAAGCCATTGAAGGAACTCGGTCTTCGAATACTGAAGCTCTCTTTCCAATGAATGCCTCACTTCCACCAAATATAGCAACTCCTAACATCCTTTTCAATGTAACATACGTAGTTCAGGATCACTTTGGTCATAGTTCATGCCATACAGCACTTTCCATCGCCAACAATGACAACATTTCCTATTCACGAGTTACCTACTAGCAGCTCCTGACGCACTGGTGTACTTCCTCTTCCGTTTACGTTCATCATTCTGCAATTTCGTAGACGATTTCATTAGGTCGTCCAAGGTCGACCTCATACTGTTCAGCCTACCCTGGATATCTTCAAAGACAGTCGTACCCTCAATCACAATTCTCTGTGACTGCCTTTGCAATTCTTCTGGTCCATTATCCTCATCCTGAAAGAAAGGAGATGCACGGAATTCAGAACCACATGCCACTGCTTGTGGTTATCCCTACTTCCTTCATTTGTTGACCGTGTCTACTTTATGAATGACAAAGACGAACAGATGCTATGAAAAAATGACCAAGGATGCAAGGAAATGCCATATTTGCAAACATGATAGTATTTGTTTTCTAAGCAATATTAACTTAAGGAAGTGTAATACAACATTCATTCTCTTGTAACTGAAAACTAGGAGCAATGCATGATTCTTGGGCTTTTTAGTTTAAAGCATTCCAGAGATAGAAAATACCGACTAACCTCAACCAACTACAGCAGCAAACATCCTTTCTCCGATTTCAATAGCTTCTTCACATCATCAAATTCTTCCATAAAAGACCTGACATCACATGGGACTTCAGTACAAAAGACAGGAAAAACAAGGGTTACATGCTACTGTCTTTTCCATATACCGCACTCCATACATAGTGATATATGAACACAGTCACTTCTAGTGATGTAAATGAACTATGGAAAGATATTACCACCGTCATTGGTCTCTGAAGACCTTACCTTCGGGAAGATGTACAATGTTCATATGACTTGAAGCCTCGGTTTGCGTCGAAGACAAAGACGACCATGTATGGAACGAAAATGGGAAAGTCACCACGATCCACTCGTGGAACTACATTACGTTAAACTACCACGACTTCTCAGACGTAGTATGTCATGCTGGTATTATTTTATTTTTGACGACTGAATGAGATGTATACCCACTTATAAAAATGAAAACACAGAGCGTATAATACATCACACTTTTGTGTCCCCAAATTCAATGAATTGCATACAATACATGTGAAGAAACAAGACATCCATAGCACACATTTCTTCAAATAACAATGGATAATTTGGTAAGTAAACAAAAAATTGTAACTCACCTGAGGTTCTTCCAATTCTCGCCACAGTAAGACAATGCGTACTCCTCCATCATGGCCCACGTGTCTCGCACGCTTTCATCAAACAGAGCCCCCACGAAACATTTCCTTTGTTTTGCATCTCACATACTACTCGACCTGCCATATGATAGCAGTGACAACTGCTGGTAATGATGTTCACCTATTCTTTAACAATTGCGTGAGCACTACAAAGGCACTACCAACTTTGTACTGCAGAAAGCCGTATTTTCAAAAGAATGACGACAACAAAAACATGTGCAACGGGTTCACTACTTCCTCGCAACCTTGCTTCCACAACAGTATACATGCTAATTGAATTGGATAATGCACTCGTCATCGTCCGGGCTCACCCATTTTGCTTTCTAGAAACCGACTTCTCAACTTCAAACATTGGGAATAACGTCCAAAAACAATACAACTTGTACCCCTCCCAGAAATCATTGGACCTTGGGGAAAACCACCTATAAGTCTTCTCTTTTTCCACTGCAGTTGTCTCCCACAAAACTTGAACACATTCATTTCGTGTAAACGAATCTATCGGGAAAAACTATAGGATTGCTATGCTAAAAGAACACTAAAGACACAGACCTGAACTCTGCCTTCTGAAGAATGTTTTTTCCTTTTTGCGTCAGGACGATGGTTCTATCTTGCACAGCGTCATTGTTGGCAGCCATGGATGACATGTTCATGGAATCCGCTGAAAAAAAAACCCAGAATTTCAACAACGTCAGGGAAAGTAAGAAATTAAGTTCAAAAAAACGAAAAAGGATGTTTCCAATAAAGACGAACTAATGTCGATTTACAGCACTGGAATGAATTTGTCGCAAGACTTACAAGTTCAAGGTCAACTAGAGACATGAAACTATTTCACACATTGCACCCTCAAAACTATTACAGAACAGAAGTCCGTAATTGGAGTCTTCTCGAAGTGGACAGCATGAGAATCGAAGTCCTAACACGCAAAAATACGTTTTGTTATCTCCACGGACCTCTGCCCTACCTCTCACATAAAATCGTGTAGGACTTTATGCTATGCCTTCATCAGAACATTTCATTGTGAGAGTGTTTCGACCGACAAGCATTTTTCTCACATTAAACAACAAGCCTTAGTTCAATCAATCCATACACACGCGAAGCTGAATCGCTTGTGTTACTGAGTTCAGTACTTTAGGGTTCAGTAAACGCAGTTCTTTCCTGAACCCCAAATGCATTCAGTAAAATTAGTTTTTCGCGCCACGAAGCAAATCTACAAACCTTTGAGGAAAACGTTGTGACAATGTTGTAGTAATTGCTGTCTACGAACATCGGATCGCAGGAAACGAAGTTCCTCCCTGTCTGAAGACAAATTCCATTCCACAAAGCAGAAACTCCGGATCTTCCGAAACGAAATTGGACCGCTCATTTGCGACCTTACTTTCCAATTATAGTAGTCTTTTTCCACTGCGCTGCTTGCTTACCTTTTTGTTTATTCAAAAAACAATGGGGACACCGCACGGGCTTTCACGAAAAAAAATTAAAAGAAGAAAGGCATCGGCAGTAGCGCCTGCGACGATCAGGACATGAAGATACAGAGAAGTGAAGAAAAGAACATAAAAGAAACAAGTATCCAAAATTCCAAATTACAAAATAAAGGCTGTCGTATGCGCAGTTAGCCGTAAGTATCCTAACAACAGCAAATTGTTGCAAGATGACACGAATTATCGGTCCAAGGAACTTCTAGTATGATATCGATTGAATGAGAAGTATCCGGATTGTGACTACTCACTTAATCTCTCTTATTTCACTTATCCTATCTCGTTCCGGAAACTTAGTACATTCCGGATTCCGTTCCGGATCCGGACACACCCGGATCTGAGTTCCGTCTCTCTTCCGTCACTGGTTTTTGTTGCCTCTGTTTTACCCTCAGAGGGTCCGCCCTTGATCTAGAAAGGGGTGGGGACTCACCACTTGTACAATTATCCTCTCTGTACTCTAAATCTACTAAACAACACACCCAAGACAACACAGTTGTAGGAGGAGGGAGGAGTATTCTCTCACAGTTTCCGGATTGGCCGATCTGGAATCAGGTCACACAGAGCACTTTTCACACCTTTCTTACTACAACGACGGATCAGAACTTATAGACCCAAAAGAATAGAATCTCAAGGAGAAGACAATTTACCAAGGGGGAGGTTGGCAGACTTTCCGAAGTAGCGGGAGGTCCTTTCCTTTGGCGGTTGCTTAACTCCGCACAGAACCCTCCTGGTTCCGGACTCGCTCGGACCTCTACCCTCTATTCCGGATTGCTGTTCCGGCAGTTTAAAAGCATGTTGCACTTGCACTCCCTTACTTAGCTTTGCATCCCTTCTCACTCACTCCACTCCTAGACGATCCGTAGCTCAAGATCTGGATTCCTTCTCTCCCTCCCTTCTCTTTCTCCAGTACCAGATCATACACCCATGCATACACCCAGCTCAAAAAGATCCTGTCTAAGCAAAAAGTGCAGCTAAAGGTAACCTGGTTGACTTAGATTAAGAAAAGAAAATTGTAATACATACGTGAAAGCACTAAAATCGAATGGAGTAGGATGGAATGGAATGGCAGACAACTAACTTGCCTGCCCTTAAAATACCAACACAAAAATCCAAAGTCAACTCCTAAAAGCCTGAAAAAGAAAACCCGGAAGTCCAGGCCACCAATCCCTGAACCTCCCGGGATATCCGGACAGATTGCTAACTGCCGTTCGAGATAACCGGATTTCCTCACTATCTGCCTAAAATTCCGGAAACCGGGTCCAAGCTCGGAACCCCATTCCGAATCCTATACTTCCTCTCCTACCAATCCTAATGTCTTGGCTTCTGTCCTTTCTTTGAACGACTCCCCGCTTGGTTGGTAGGCGTCCCCTTCGTGTTCTTCGCTGGCGTAGTTTTTGCTGTGGCTCGAGTCTGGATATGGCGCGTTGCTGGAGACGGATCGCTGTCGTCTTCGGTTCCGGAAGTGGAGTGGGCACTCTCCTCCTCAGAATCTTCAATAACTTGGACTTCCTTCTCCTTCTCTGGTGTTGTATCCTCCAAAGCCGCGGGGTCGCTTCCTTTCTTCAGCGTGGTCTCTTGCATGTGCACAAATCCTTTCGGATTAGTCCGAGCCGGATTTGTCATCCCACCAATCCGGTTGATGAGATCTCCCCTAACCTGTTGTCCCGGAACCTTGAATGATCCGGCCATCAAATTTGGCATTGTTTGTGCCTTGGGAACTTCCGGAGTTGAGAACTTAGATGGCACCGGAACCGATTTCGCGCTAGACTCCGGTTCCGGTTCCGAGGCTGGCCTCAAATTCAACTCCATCATACGTATTTTACTGGCGGAAGGCTCGGTTGGTGTGAGTATCCCCCTCAGACCCTCCATCCGGATTGCCTGATCCGCCACTAGCTTTCCTGGGGTACCTGCGACAAAAGGAAGTTCCGGAAAGGTGGAGAAATCCATCGCATGGTTTGGGTCGATGGCCGCTAGTAACTTCTGGATCTCCTTGAAAACTCGCTCTATTCTCGCGGTGAAGTCTACGAGGATGGTAACTACCTTGGTTCCGGTAATGTGGCCTTCGGATATCATCTTGGAGTCAAACAAGGCAGCTTTCGTGATGATGTCGGCTTTGATGTTGACTGCCTCGGTTAGATTCTTGACCAGCGCAAGGGCCTCCTTCTCTTTCTCCTTCGCAGCTACCATTTCTCCTTCCGCCCAATTCACCCGGGCCTGGAGTATATTCCATTCCGCCTCCAATTTCTGGATCCGCTCATCCCTCTTCTTCAGATCCTCTGGCTTGGGCAGTCGCTTGACAACTTCCACGATCTGATCCGGATCCACCTTCAGTACTTCCGCGGTATCTATCACCAGATCCGACAATCCGTTGTGAAGGACCTTGGCTTCACGTATCCACTCGAGCCCCGCATTGAAAAATGCGGATTCTATTTCCATCTCAGGTCCCTTGCTGGACTCCCCCCTCTCTATTGTCGGTGGCTTGATTCTCGACCCCGAATCGGTTGACTTCCTCTTCTTGGTCCTTGGGTCAGTCAGACTTTCCTCGGGAAGTTCCTCCGGTTCAGACTCGACCGGATCCTTCGCTTCCTCCCCGGAAAGTCCGTATGACAAGAGCGTCTTTCCGGTGTCATACTGAATTATTTCCGCCGCACTCAAAAGTTCCTGTTGATGGTATAGATAAAACAAATATGTGCTAACCGGACTTAGCTCATGTCACGTGATCTGCTAATTTAGCCACTATCCCGGCTATAATCCTATCCCAGTGTACTATCCGGTTCTCCATGGCCCCGAAGATAGTGTTGGCCACCGTAATGGTAACCCGCGTTGGCTTTTCCGGATATAAGATTGGAATCAGAAACTCCAAGATCCGCCTATGTCTCTCGTCCTTACACTCGCTAATAGCAAAGCCGTCCTTAGGGTTTGCAGTCCCGGTGAACTTCCCGGCTACAAAACGGTCCGTCCTCGATGCTAAACCGTTCCCACTCTTTCGGAACTGATAGACGTCCACCCAGATGTCCTCAGTCCACGCGACTGGTCGTCCTCTCAAAGTAAGCTCATACTGATTCGGAACACCGTGAAGTAGTTCTTGAATCATCTCCTCACTCTTGAGATTCCACGGTCGGTGTAGTAAACCGACACATCCTAACCTAGTCAAGTCCTCCTCTAACTGTTTGTGTAGTTCCGGGCTATCCGGAATGGCCGGAGAGATAACCCGAGCAGATACCGCTATCTTCCGTACTGGTCCGGATGCCATAAGATCTAAGTGAGAACGAAAAGAAAGTAGTTCTACCTCAGTCGCTAACTCACCACTCTTTCTCTCAACTACTCACACAAACAGTCTCGGGTACACAGAACAGAAAAGGGAAGAGGAAACCCTAGGAAGACAGCTTAAGTACTAAACTGTCTCTCTACGGTCTTAAGGACAACGGCTACAGGTCCGTTGTCTCAACGATATCCTACTGTCGTAGCTACGGGACCTATACGGTAGGTTCCTGTGTTCCGGATGAGTCCGGATTCCGGATCCGGATAAGTTCCGGTTACGGGTGGTGCCGAAACGCTTATTTCCTAATTCAAGTTATCTGGTCCAAAAATCACACTCTAACTATTTTTTTTTTTTTTTTTCTATTTTTCGCACCTACTTCTTGCATTATTGATCCGTTTCCGGATTCCGAATTCCCACAAAGGCCCTTTTCTTCTCCACATGAAATGTGGCTACTATTATGAGGGTTTTGAACAATAGCTACCGAAAACCTAAACCCTAACAAAGTAAACGTTGTTGAGTATGGAATACATACTTCGTTTGGATACAACTCTTTAACCCCTAAATGCTTGGCATGTAACCACTGATTCAAGCTGCTTTACTCATCACTCAGTTTGTTGTCATTTTTTACCTATATATGTATTGAAAAATTTATATTTATTTTTCAGAGATGAAATTACATGTCTTGTCTACGTCACAAAAAATTTAGAATTTTTTAAGAGAATTTGATTTTTATGAGAATTTCTGAAGACAAAGTAAAGGGAAAATCACATCAAATACAAAATTAGTTCAAGAAATCTGAAAATTTCACCACATGTGCACATTAGAATGACAAACATGATGATGTAATTTCAAGTTCCGTATCTTCCTATAGTTAGAATACAATGGACATTGCAAATGCATCCTAATTTCAAATTGTAATAAAATATTCAATATTAATAATTTTTTCAAAATTCCAATTGGAGTAGAAACTACAGTACAAGTTCTTCATTTCATTAGTTGGGCTCAAACTCAGAAAACATCATTTTCGTGGAGAAATTTCGGATTTAGTACAAAGAGCTAAATACAATAAAATGGCATATTTTGCCATCCATTTTCTTTAATTACTTCTTAACTACATGAAAAAAAACCATTGGTTTCACTAATAACTAAATTGGATACGTTCAGCATGAAAGATCATAAAAAAAACTTTTGTGCGTGGAAAAAGTACTTTTAGGGTCCTCTGCTAACCGTAGACAGTGATTGGAGTGGCACAGAATGGCGCATCAGGCGTTCAAGGGTTAACTAAAGTGAAACTTCCTATTTTCATACATTTTTTGTATGAAACCCACCCCATTTTAAAATGAAATCCTCATAGTTTGAATTCTACATTTTCTATAGTACATGTTGTTCTTTACATTAATTTTTGAATGCTATCTTCAGAAACCACTATATTCGGATACAAGGACATTTTCTTTAACCACTGCATCTCTTTTTCGTTTTTCCAATGAATTTTTTTTTCCATTTCAATAGTTTTTTGAATTAAATTTCACTTCCTAATTCAAGTCTAGTAAAAAATTCAAATTAATTTACATTCCCTTAAACGTATACTTTCCTAATGATTTTGGGTAAATCATGTAAAACTTTCAAAAGTATGCAATCAATTCAAAGTTTGGGAATCAGTCTTATATAATTGTTTTTTGCATTCACTTTGTACACAAATGATAACTCTTACTTGAAATTACAAATTGCTATAATGAACGCAATATACCTTAACAATGAATTGCATTTTCAAGGTCTAGGGTAATGAATTTTGTTAATTGTTCATCATGTCTTGTTCTCTTCGGTGATACAAAAAAAGGAATTCCATCAAAACTTATATAATTTAATTATTTTGAATATTAAGATGCACTTCACAAACTAATCAAGAAGTCTTAATGAAGGTCAAATTGTTGTAGTTATTATATTCTTTTTACTAAGTGAAAATGCCTTCAAACAAATAATTTGAAAATGGTAAGCCTAGACTATTTTGAAATGTAGTTCGCATTTTTGTGAATTACAGAAATTACATATATTCATTCAATACTTTAAGAACTTACATTTTTTATTTTAATTAAAGAAATATGAGAAATCATTCAATTAACAAAAGCTCATGTAAAACATTAATTCCAAAAATTGATATATGCATGAGTAATTACTCATGTAATTAGCACTATTTATTCATATTTGGCATGTATGACTAACTAAAGTAAGATGGAACATGAAGTTCCAATTTTTAAAAAAAACTGTCTTCCTTGTTCTGGTTATCATTCTCATTAAAAAATTCATAAATTTTCATTAGGAACTCAGTATGTACTAACATTGCCAAGAATAAATTATGACTTACTAATCTAAGATTAGAAACTCATTTCCAATAGAAAAATAGGAGGTTCACTTATATGAAGTAACTATACGCAAACAATTACACTCTTTTCATGAAAACGTTTAAAAAAGTAGCCACTGAAATGATGTGATTTAATTATGTAACTTCAATTCAACACTTTTGAAGTACAAAATCCAATCCAATCATGATGCAGTCTGCTAAATCTTAGGTGGGGAAGACTTTGAGAAAACAAGCATTGTACAATTGCAACTATCATGTGTATATTTTTTAAGAATCACCTCCATGAATCAAATAAATCTACCAAATCAATGCATTGTACTCAACTTCATTTCAATTCATGTTGTACAAAAATTGTATTCATGAATATTACATTTGAAAATCAAATTTTCCTTTTCAATGAAATGTGTGACTTCTAATTCATATGGGGTACTGTTTATTCAAACGTAAATTATTCAATGGAATAAATTAGAGAAATTAGTTTACATGAAGATAATGTTAAACAAAAGTTACCCTCTACTATATTCTTGCACTACAAATAAGCCACTACATCATGTTCCTTCATGACTCTCGCTATTTCCGTGAAAACATTCTAGTAGAAGTACTTCCTAGATGATTTCAAATATAATTTTTAGAATCAATTAAAAAGATCCTTTCAATTTCCACATTGCTAAAATAATGTCCACATTCATACAATAATAATTGTACTAGTTTCATAACTTCTTCATATATGAACTTGCAAACAAGGTTCATGTATACAAGTGTACATGTAATTTTCTTCGATGCCTAGCAATTCAAGGAACTCTTATTAAATCATTTATTTGAAAAAAATAAAATTTGAATTTAATTATGTGAAAGTAGAAGTACATAGTAAGCTTTGATTCCTCCAATTGCATTATTATTTTTTTTTTTGGAGGAGTTTCATTCCACAGGCACGAATTTGAATTTATAACTACAAATAAACTTTCTTGTTTTCTATGTCATTCAATATCCAAGATTAAAAATAACGAAGGTGGGTGTATATTTGTTATTGGAATGTTACCACTATAGACATCGGGTTTTATGTTTTCAACGCACATATTCTTTAATATTCAATATTTAGAAGGGATTTTTTTTCACTGTTTTTTTATTTTTATTTTTCTATACGTTTCCAAGAGAATTTAGAAATTTCAAGCATATACAGAGTTAATGTGAAAGATGAATTTCAAAATGCACTATGGTATTTGGCATTTGTTCATACACTTTTGACTTTCCTAAGAGTAGTACTGCCATTTTATTAGGCACTGAACATTACTTCTGACCATGTGAATGCTCATATCGTACATTGCATATGCTGGCAAACTTTACATTTTTTCCTAAAATTTTGGAAATAAGCATCCTACAAGATTCTAGTTTTATTGGACTCCACAACTATTTCTACAATCTGTTTATGTAGTCCTACTACAGAATGTAGTTGTAGAGGGATTTCGGTGAAAATGCGATCCTACATCCCTAGGGCTTCATTCAATTCTAAGAAGTAGAATCATTCTAGCAAAGCTCTACAAAATTCTACATTAATTAATGAATTCTACGTAGTCATTCATAAAAAGTCTACATTCACAAAAATTGTAAGGAATAAATTCATCTGTTAATTCAATTCTCTTGAGTGATGTACGAACTCTATTTCATATTCACTTCTACATAACATAAGACTTACTCTTTTGTCCTGATTCCAACAACAATTCCTTGTGTATATTATGAGCAAAAATGTTGCCTAACATTTTTAATTAGTTCGAAATTGAAGGAGAACTTGTATTCCCTTCCACATAGTCAATTTCTTCCTACTGTCATAAGTATTCATTACAAATCTGAATACATTAAATAGAATGTGCACGATGCAGTGGCCAAAATGATAGCTACTACCAAGAGTACCTACGCTTAGCATTAGTTTGACATTTTTTTGTGTGACCTACATTATACATGAACTGTGATTGTCATTGGCGCTTATGAAGAACACACTGGTGACAAAATCAATGACATAACGTAGTACTATTTTGTTCTGGGTAATAGAGTAAGTGGGAATTACTAAGAACTAAAAGATTTTTTACATACGATTTCTTCGTTTGCAGTCACTTCTTCCTTTTGTAATGGCGAAGTTCAGTTCTACGTGCCTCCTTCAAATTGTGTCGAGATCTGAAAACTGCCGAATCTGAAATATTTATGACGATAAGATCATGCAAAATATTGTAGATCATTCAAGAAATTTCAGATCATGAGCCCTCCTCTACTCAGATGGCTGTTTTCATGGCTAGTTTAGCACCCTCACATGACCCTGCAATTTATACCTGTGGAGTATCTCTGTTCCAGTCATTTCAGAAGTTCGTCATCCTCTTTTGCTCATTCTGCGCCTTACCTTCTGTATGTGGAGTCTCTCTGTTTCCATCATTTCAAAAGTTTGTCATCCTGTTCTGCTCATTCTGCGTGTTACCTTCAGCCGCTAATCACAATCACTGTTCAAAAATAAAATGGCAACATCCAAAGGCACCACCTCCGGCAGTCAAGTAGGGGGCAGTTTTCAGGCGGTAGAGAAGTCGTTCGAGAAGACCATGATGAAGACCTGCTTTGAGCTCATGGTGCGGCGCCACTCTTACTCACTTCTGTGTCTTGTTACCAAAATTGCAGACTCCATTTTTTGTTCGTTGTGCGCTTACTCCGTGAAATGCATTCGCAGACTGTACCCGCGCACTTTGTGCGAGACTTCGGACATGAATTCAGCAAATGCAGTTTCTTAGGATACAACGAAGGAATAGCAAATTAGACAATGAATGTCAATGTGCATGTTAAGGCAGACAGTGTCCACGTTGCTTTCGGAGCCGGCTGGAGAGATTTCGCCAAATTTCACCACATAGCCGTTCAAACTCGTCAGCAAGTCTACCTTCAACGTCAAGAAAGTGGCGTGACTGATACTGACTTCCGTATGGACTCATGGTTCATGCAAGCTTGTTTTTGGAAGGAATTAGTGTGAAGAAGCTGCAGTGTCCTCTTCTCCGTCGCCGACATAAAGGCCGTGAACTTGGTGCACGTCGCGCAAGAACGTCCACATTTTGCTGTGTGAAGGATTTTTGTATGTTACGGTAGGCTGTTCCGATGGACCTTGAAGGTTTTCACGGTGGACATACTTTTTATTTCACTTTGGACAATGAACGTGATCTGTGGACATTCAACATTATGACTGTGGTATTCTCCAAGTCAGTTTGCCAGATGCAATAGATGAAACTGCGTTATGTAGTGGTTCCATTTTAGAACAGCTGTGTCTGTGTTATGTGTATGCACTCTCTCTTGCAAATGTTGTCAATCAAGATCTGCTGATCTGAACTAGTGCATGTTCTCAAGTTTTCCATCAAAATCTACAATTAAATACAACTTTAAGTCTGAAACTATATTTTCCGCTAATTTAATGTATTCTTCAATGAACTTGGCGTTCTTCGATCATATTACTTACTTGTGGGCTAATGTACGTCCGGGTTTCTGTAGTTTGAATGTGTTTTCTCTGTACGACAAGTAGAAGAGCAGAAATGGAGAGTACCCTGATCCCAAAATTCTAGATGTGCAAGGTCTGAAACATTTTCTAGCAGTAACTACGTCCAACTGTACGTCGGTATAGTTGGGCAATAGTTGACCGTTTCTATATGTAGTAGCCATATTAACTCCTTTTTCATGCAATTCACACGCCATGTAGGTTAATTTTGGTCGAAGGCAGTCCGCACAGAAAGTGAAAATGTTTGGAAAATGTTCCAAGTGGAGCATTTCATGGTCAACATCTGGTTTTGAGAAAGTGAAAAAATAGCAGTAGGATATGGACACCGCGACAGCAGTTCCTTTGATAGTGCTGTTAGTCTTCTTTTTTAAGTTTTTGGCGTCTTCATTTTCAGAATTCGTAGGTATTCGCGTCTGCCAATGCCAGTGTCTTACCAATGTTCCCATACCCTAACCCGTACATTCATATTCTTTTCCCTTGAACTCTATTTACATTCTATTTAGGGAAATTCAAGCAGGCACGAACAAAGACTCCATTTCCTATTTTCTTTCCTGAATGCAATCAACATTCCTCCTTTTCCTAATTCGAAGCATTTCACATACATAGTTTGAATTCAAGGCAACATTGCCGACGTACATAGTTTGAATTGAAGGCAACATTGATGACGTCACCTGCATTTTGCAATCACACTCGTAGGTAGCAATTTTTTCGTAAAGATGTCGACACTAGTATTCAACAGCACTTCTTCCTCTTTATTTTTTAGATTCATGTTCATGTACACATTTCCGAATTGGAGTAAACTTGCATGTGCACAGGAACTTTTGACTAACAATAAAATGGGAGTTTCCATTTCTACCCCAAACAACCTGCACAAAATGTTTTTGAAAGTTATAGTTTTTTTACAAACACAAATTTAATTAGTAAACAAAAGCAAGACACAATAGTAACCATATTCATAGTCGACACGTTGTACACCCCCATTGAGCTCTCCACGGCTTCCTGGGCACAGGAAGCTTTTGGGACATTAGACCCTGGGTCTAATGTGGCCAGTGGGGTCTGAAGTGCTCCGCGTTAGACCCCATGGGTTAGCCGGGGCTAAACTTCTTTGTAAATTTTGGGGGCCGGAATTCAAGTTGGATGGGTTTGAAAGTTCCCATCTTCTAACTCAAACCTTGGACGGGTCTAAAGTTGCTTCCTTCTATTTTCTTACTGTGGCTGGGGCTAATGTCAAGTTAACCCTAAACCGCCCAAGTGTCTTCACATACTTTCCAAGTCCAATTTAAAGTGCTATAACTTTTGCATCCAATGTCCAAATTCAATAGAAATTGTTGGAGAATTTGGTTTCTTTTCTCTAGTTTGTGTAGTAAAATTTTCAAATCATTCCAAGATGTCCTTATTTTTTGAAAGTCAATTGAAGTTTAGAGGTTCAATTTGAGTTCACTGAACTGCATTTGATGGCTGCAACTTCGAGGGCTTGTATCTTATGCATCCAATGTTTGTTTTCAATAAAATTTGTTGGATTATGCTTCCCTTTAAGTCTAGTAATTGTGGCAAAAATTTCATGTCACTCCAAGTTGTTTGGAATGTTTGAAAGCAATTCAAATTTCAAATTCTAGTTTTTGCATTATACTGAACTTTGGTGGCATATAACTTTTGAGTTTGTTTTCAATAATTTTTGCTGAAAAGTTGCGCAAACTAGTCTAGTGTTTTTGGTAAACATTCCATATTGATCCATGAAGTTATGATTTACTAAGAAGTATTTGAAGTAGAAAGAGGTTTAGTCACAAATGTGTTTATTTGCCACCTTTCCTAGTATATTTTGACATTTCAAAACAATTTTTGCAAACACAATGAGTCAATTGAATGATTTTATTTTCCCACCAAAGTGTTTGGCTTTTGGTTTTGAATCACTTTGTAGTCTAATTTTTTTTCATTTGAATAGGTTGAGAAATTGAATTTCATCTCCAATTGTGCTTTTAGGAAAATTTCAGCATCAATTTCCAACACTAAAAAATTACAACCTTTCAAAGTATATGGTCAAATGACCCCAAATTTCATTCACATCATCTACATGTATACTAAAAGATTGCACGGTTGAGATTTTTAGACCTTACTACAATTTAGAATCATAAAACTTCAAAAGCAATGATGTTTTTAGACCCCAAAAGGCCTTGGCCTTCTTGGGTTAACAACCCTAGAACTTTCATTTCATTGATCAAAATGCAATGATTCAAAGCTTTTCTTGTGCATGTAAGTTTTGAAAACTTATTTCAAATTTTGTTTCTTGAAAATAGTGATTTTTTCTATCTGCCCATACTACCTATTTACGAAAAAAAGTAACATATTAGGCTATAACTGTTACTTGAAATTACAAAACGTCCAACAATGTATTTTCTAGGACATATTCACCAGAATTTTATGTCGTAGAATATGTCCTAGAAAATACATTGTTGGACGTTTTAATTTGTAGAAAATAGGAAAAATAATTTTTAAAGAAACTAAAAATAGGCCATTTGGAAGGACTTCTTTGTGATGAGACTTGACAAAAAAAAATTAGTCAAAACCATCACTAATGTTTTGAAGTGCACGTGCAAAGGAGGCCAAAAAAAGCCTATTTGTATGAATGTGGAGGACATGTAAGTTAATTTATTTCTAAAGACCATTTGGTGATTTGGTGGAGACATATCCGCCTACTATAGGAATATGCTATAGAAATTTCAGCTGAAAATCATTAAATTGAACTGCTCAATAGTATAAAAGACCACTAAACCTAATTTTGTGACAAATTAACAAAATTGACTTTTAAATATAAGATATTTTTATAAAATTTCTGAAAAATAAAGGATAATATTACAATCAAAAACTATAGAAACACAATTTTTGTTTTTGGCATTGGGCTTAAAATTCAAAAGTTATAGCTTGGACAAAAACCGGTTTTGAAAATCGCTACAAAAAATGGTCGGTGTTTTTTGCAATGACCCGGCTCAGCTTTACATATGCATTCATAAATGTAATAGTTTTTTATCCCAAAACTTTAAAGAAGCCAACAAATAAAGTTCTTTTATTGTTAAAGATTTGGGATATTGTATAATGATAGCTCATACTTGAAAAAAAAATGGTTACCATGTATATAAACTTGTACTTTACTTCTTTGAGATTGACATTCAAATATGATTGCAATCGATTTTGGTTGCCTTGAATTTTATGTGGGCTATGTACAATTCCAATTCTTGGTCATTTCATAACTTGAAATTGAATGACACTTTTGAACCACAAACAACGTATTCAACCTTGAAGTAGAATGAGGAAGTTCTCGTGATTCATTCTTATGCCCTATTTGAATCTTCCAACTTAGTAATGTCCTAAAAAATTTCCAACTCATTGCTAATTGTACATACAGAAGGTGAGTTTATAAAACTCAACCAAAAAATTTCAAAAGAAACTAGGGGGGAATGGTAATAATACTTGTAATGTAATTTCAAATTTGGAAGAATCTTATGTATTTAGTGTAGGAATGGTATTCCAAGTGTTTAACTGAAGTTGTTCATGAAATTTGTCATAATGCATATTTATGTTCATATGCGTATATTTGTATCCATACATACGTTGGAGATACCTGGATGTGCATTACAGATTCCAATTAGCAAGCAATGGCGTTCTTTATAGTTTGTAAGTTGTTCGCACTTTTCACATATAATTTATTATACATTTCATCTACATGACATGTTATTATTGGATAATTTTTACTTACATTGATTAACACAAAATAATCGAAGAGTTCATGACAAAAAATAATCGCTTTCTTTTGATAGTATATTGAATTTTTTAATGCTTGTTTTTTCTTATTTTTATTTATCATTGCATGAATTTGGTTTTATTTTCTTACGAACACATAATTTATCCAGTTTCCATGAACTGTCATAAGAAACGTTGTTTTTTAAGCATTTTAATACTTATTTGGATGAGTGAGAAGGTTTACTGAGAAAACATTGTCAATAAGTCATCACTTCGTTCATCATTTATAATTAGTAAATAAACACTTCAAAGATATTTACTGTATACTTTGCATTCATCTCTTCATGGAAAAAAATTAGTTAATATGAATTTTAATGTGTAATACACCTATTCGCAGACAATCCATTTTTTTAAAGATTAGAAGAGAAATAGACCAAAAAATTGTAATCCACCAATGCTAGTCAAGTATTGCAACAACCATAGAATGATTGTATAAGTCATTAGAGGTTAAACCTAAAAGGATACAACCTTATCACTAATTAAAGCCATTAATCCTCCAATATCCATTTTCTGTATATGTAGGTGCATTCTTTATTTCCATATTTTTTACATTCTTTCGTTGGATACTTTTTGCCCTTTGCAACATTTCAAGAATGAAGATCTTTGGTTTACAAATTGAATGTTGTTAAAGAGAAATACAAATCTTTGATATTTTGCGTTCTTGTTTGTGGGGTGGGGATTTAATAGATCTTCGATTTATTTATTTGTTTCAAATGTACTCCACATGTGGGCACCTTCAAATGTGCCTAAACTTCCACCGTCACTATGCATATATATCTTCAACATCAATGTGTGCATGTTATATTCATACCAAATTGAAATGGTTTTCGAACGTAGAGTACAAACCACTTTGACCCTTTGTAATTTTTGCATACTGTATGCAAATATCGCATTATTTGGTGCATTGGACTCACCTTGGGCTTGCTTCTTTGAATTGCAACATAAGAAGTGCCAATGAAAGAATTCATATGTTTTAGTGGTGCTTCAAATTAAATAATTTCTCTTCATATTGGATGACAAATGTCACAGTAGTATAAATCACATGTTCCATAGTTCTATTTTCATCAACAAATCTAGCAATTTCATCCTAGGTTTTTTCTAAAAATTTTGAATTTTGTAGCAATAGTTTTTGTGATTTTTTTCCCATTTCCTATTCAAGTTTTTTTTTTATGATGCAAATTGGCACTCTAACTAGAACACAAAAAATGAAGCCCAAGATCCCATTCAAATTTAGTTGGAAGGCATGCTTTTTTTTAACCCTTGAAGGACAGATCGGTAGCCATGGAAATCATGCATTCTGATACCCTGTGAGAACATGTACTTTCAATAAGGGAAATATACTCATAAAAAGTGATACTACTATAGAAGATCTCCCCTTTCTACTCCTATCATTGGGGATGAATAATTGCATTTCTATCGTACATTCAAAAATTATTTTACATCCATTGGATGTTTGGTGTCCACGTTGGGGTTCAAGGGTTAATATTATAGTTTGCTCCTCTTAGCACAATTCTCGGAGCTCTAGAACTCTTTGAGCATCTCTACTAGTAGAAAAAAATTTAATGTACATGAGAAGACTACTTTTGTAAGCACAATGTTAGAGCATCACCATAGCAAATCATTGAACCAATACTGTAATGTTCTACACCCATGATCTTCTTCTGACAAATAAGGTCAATGGTCCCAAATGCTTACAGTGTTGCTTGATTGTTTTGCTTCATCGATCGTGTTGCTATGGAGATGTTGTAACCCTACATTTCTGAAATTTCTACATGTCTAGCAAAAGTTCCTCATGTGCAAATGTAGGGTCATTTTTTAAACCAAAGAAGAATGTTGAGGACTAAAGATGAAGGACAAATGACTTTGGAGAAATTATAGAGTTGAAGAAGATGACACCAATTCCTCCAAGTGTCTAGTAATATTTGAATGACTACCTTGGTTATAGGACCACGTCTTTCCAGAACTAAGAGACTAGATTTAATATTAGTAGTATGAAGAACATTTTCTGATTAGGGCAAGTTAAGAAAATAGAAAAAAAATAACAACTCTTTTGATTGGCTAAGAGATTAGAATTGGTTCAAAGGTTGACTATGAATCCATTAATTATAGCCAATGGTCACCTCTAGAAGCGAATTAGATGTTTTATAATCTCAGGATAACCATGGTCAAGAATTAGGAAATTGTTATGCATTCTATGAAAGTGAGCATAATAATAGAATTGGTGTGAATGGTTGATCATCTTTAGTGAATTGGTGACAATTTAGGGTTCCTCTGGGCTTTCTATGACTCCTCATTTTTAAAAATGTGAACACTTTTAGGTACCCGATGGATTTATCGTTGAAGTCTTTCACTTTGAAGCACTAAAATTATTGTTCTAAAATTTGGAGGAATACTGTGCATTACTAGTGTCAATTTTTTTTTTTTGGGACTCAATTGTTCTCTCGCTTGAACGAGAACCGTACCTCTTCAACAGTGATATAGTTAACTGTTTGAATGTTCTGTATGTATCATTAACTTCGGAATGTAGTCTTTGTCTTCAAAGAAAGTGCATCTGTTCCAGGAAGTGCCGTGGAACGAAGAAGTCCAGTCCGATAGTAAATGGTACTTCCGGCTTTGTAATTCGTGAACCCTATTTTGTTTTTGAGTGGCAGCTGTAGTTGCCACTCCGCATTCAAGTAGGTTTTCTAGGCAGAGCATTCTAAATATGACATTGCAATCGTGCATTTTCTGTCATTCCAGTTTTAGTCCTGGGGACGTGCGCTCCTTGTTTTCAGTGCACAACACCTTCGAAGTGAAATTTTAGAAACTAACAGACGTATGTATGGACCATGGCAGTCCAAAATCGGACATGAATATACGGGACGGAGATCCTAATTCATAGGAGCTCAATGAAAGCTGCGTCCTTGTTTACCGGCGGTGGCCGCAATGTGCCTCTTGAAGACGGAAAGCGGAATCATTTGGACGACTTGTGCTCGCATTCTCCACTTTGTCCGTACGTTTCTTTGAAACTGATGGAAATAGGTTATTTCTGAATGTCATTGCCCACTGAAAAAATGTTTAGTGTCAGTCTGAAATGTTTGCAATGACAGGGTTCTGTGGACGTTCCTCTCGCTAACTCTAAAGGCTAGTTCTGTGATTTCGACCTGACCCGCAATACCTCCACGTCCTCCGTATCATGACAAAGAATTGTAGACTTGAATTTCACACCTGACTTGTAACCACCACTGCTGTGCTTTCAGTGTACCAGCACTTGTCGCTGTGAATTTTGTTATGCGGACTCGGAGTAGGAAATGAAGGTATGCTCGCAGTTCCGATGAAGTCCCATGGTATATGCATGTCATGCTCTGTGCAGGCCAACTTTGTAGTAGTTTAATTCATTTGATAGGAAATGGCTGGCAAGCTACGATGGTGAAAGAACAAAAGCTCTGCAGAGTAGTGTTCGAAATTTTTTAGCGTTGTATATCGGTATCGATACAGATACAAAACTCTAAAATTCTAATTCTGCAGTAGGACATTATTTAGGAAGTACCTCTTCAAGAATGTAGTATAACTTTTCATTTTTCTTGGGATTGAGTTCATGATAGGAATGATAGTAGTTTAATGTCTGCCAAGATTTCAGATTTTCATCGTAGTCATAAAATTTATTCGTGTACAGTTTTGGATGTCATCCGAATTTTTTTTTCCTCATTAATTTCACTTTGTAGGACATCACAGGCTACACCCTCCCGTTTTCCACAGTGCTAGGGAAATGCGGATGTTTAATGACCAGAAAAAGCTAAAAAAAGATGTTCAGATGTGCAGAGAGGAGTCTGTAGGCGAAAGCAACACACCTGTGGTAGTCAAAGAACCTTTGCAGCACTGTGGTACAATTGGCGACGATGAGGAAATGGAAATGTTCCTGACATCCAAAGATCAATATTTGCAGCATCTGGCGTTTCTACATAAAGAACATGTGGAATGTTGCACACAATTTTGGCCAGACTCTATTGATGACGTATACTACAGAAACTTGTGTACCATGTCCTCTTTTTACAACGGAGACATTCCTTTTGAGAGTTGGGAGGAGGAATACGATTTATTTCTGTATATGCTAGTTTGTAAAGCTCAAGAAGAAGATCGGGTCCGCGGTTGAAGGGAATTCATGTAAGTGCAATTGTTGCTTCTGGAATGTTGATGTGTTGGATCAAACTTTTTGTAACAGATGAGTATCATGCGGGTCAGTACTGTCTCATTTTTCATTTTTGCAGAGCTCCTTCATTATGATAGGGCAGTCCATGAAAATGCATTCTTCATGACTTATGAGTCAATTGCTTTAAAGTGTAGTAATGTCTGACTTTTTTTTTTTCTTCTGCGTTAAATAATAGTGGTGCAGTAGTTCATGTACACAGTGGTTGGCAGATTTCTAGGTGACATTCCATTACCGTGGGTGTCTTTTGATTAGCCTGGATGTATGTCAAGTACCTGTCCTGAAGTAGATAGCGTTCGTTTTGCTTATGAACGGAGAGGGCAGTTTTCATTATTGTACCGATTTTGAAGATGTCCTAAAGCGTAGACGAGGAATGTGGTTTTACGAATGAGTGCAAGGCGATTTCAGAAGAGTGTTGTTGCAGATTTTGAATCTGAAGTATTGTTGGTCTTTCATGTAAGAAGACTTTGAGTCCTTTCAAAGAAGGCTTATGTTAAAGGGTTTGATCGGCAGTGCATATGACTTCCTCAGTTGCTTTGATTGATACTTCCGGACTGTGTTGGTTGTCTATGCTTGGAATGCTGCCACATTTTCTGAATGATGGCAGTTGTTGAGTTTGGGTATGTTCTATGCATGTTTTTCGTGTGGATAGATGTCCTGTGCGAGTGGTTTAACACGTGTCTATAGTATGAGAAAATTAAACGTATGAGATTGCATAGCAGTTCTATGCTACATTAGTAGGTCATTTCAAGTACTTCTGCAAAACATGGAAAAGCAAAGAAACGGGGATTGGATTGGAGAGAACTGTTTCTGAAGGTTTCAAAATGAAAAAAAGTCATGCCATGTTTTGCTAATGCTCATAACAATTTCAATGAACTCAATGTAGGAAATGCATGATCAGTCATTTCATTTTTTTGTGAGGAAGAGTTTTCATGAAAACATTCTTAACGTGTCCACTTTGTCTTTGTCAGAGAAGTAAGGTCATTGACAGTAACACATTACATTCAGGGATTATGGAACAACATATCGAAGGTGATGGTCATCGAAGACTGCCATTGAATCGCATAAGAGCAAGAGATTTGAAGCTATACAACAGAGATGAGGAGAGAGCTGCAAGGGAAGGCAGGACTCGTTACCGTTGTCCATGCAATCTATGTGGTGGACGTAGAAGAGCGTGCACTAGAAGAACAATTTTGAGGCATTATGAGAGTAGAGGAAGACATGGTGCTCTTTGGGGATGGACACAAGTAAGTTAATTTTCTGGTTGTTTTAATTAGCTAGCTTGAAGACATATAAAACATGTGAGAATCATTTTGTAATGTTGAAGGTGTATACATTTATCTGTTAGTAATGATTTCTTATTGTAGGGAGACGATTACGACTCCTCAGATGAGGAGTGGGAGGCCACAATTGGACAAAATGCAAGGGCATTTCTGGGATTGCAACACTAGAAGAAAAAAGGGGGTTCTGCGACTACGCTACGCAACTGGTTTTTCAGTTGCATCGAACATTTGCGACTGGATTGCAACTAGTGATAATTTGGAATTTTGTAGTCGCAGTGGACACTCTAGAATTTAGGAAACGTTTGTAGCAATACACCTTGTCTGTGACTCATTTGCAACTTGTTTGCAACTTGTAAATTTGTAGATTATTAAAACACTAGTCTTGATGATTTGTAGATTTCAAAATTCCAAATCTACCTTTTTCTAGATTTTAGGATTTTAAATCTACTTTTTTTCTAGATTTCTAAATTTCAGATCTACTTTTTTCAAGATTTTAGAATTTCAAATCTACCTTTTTCTAGATTTCAGAACTTTTGAACTACCTTCTTTCTAGATTTCAAAAATTCAAAAATTGGTATTTAATAGATTTCATTAGTTTAGGAAACTTTACAATTTTATAGATTTTAAAATTTCTTAATTTTTTAAAAATTTCTATTGGTTGTAGAATTTTGTATTCTATAGAATTCTAAATATTGTAGAAATCTACAAACTGTAGAAATCTTAGAATTCTACCAACACAATTCATTGCATAAGACAACAATAGCTTACAAGTCTTATATGTCCAACTTTAAGGTACTCTTGACAATAGATATGGGACAACTGAGATACTAAAAAATGACTAAGAAGCAACTAAGATATTGAAAAACAACTAAGAAACAACTAATGTATGACTTAATAATGACTAGGAAGCAACTAAGACAACTAATGTATGACTTAAAAGTGACTAGGAAACAACTAGTTTTACTACTACAAAACTCAATTTTTAGTAGATAAGTGAAACAAATCTATACAATCAAATCAACAAAATAGCTAAATTTTCTAAGAGTGTAAAATGACTAAAAACCAAATGGGCAATTTCATTAAAATGGAGACATTCCATTATTTGGCACTTTTAACAGTTTAGACTATGCAATCTGAAATCTATATCCATCCTAGATTTCTAAAATCTATAAAAGTCCTAGATATCTAAAATCTAGATTTTTACTAATTTTTTAAAATCCTGTAGTCTAAAATCTATATCAATCCTAGATTTTTGAAATCTATAAATGTTCTAGATGTACATAATCTATATTAGTCTTAGATGTCATTTTGCAATTGAAACCCCGCAGATTGAAAAATTGCACAGAGAAATATAGAATGCTACCATTTTAATGAAATTTGCCATACAACTAAAGTACAATTAGGAAACAACTAGAAAGCAACTAGGAAACAATTGACTAAGAAATAACTTTGGTCATTTTATAGTTGCAATTTTTCTCTAGTTGTTTCCTAGTCATTTTTACAACTATAGATTGACTACTTTGCGATAAAAACAATAATATAAAACAATTAAATTAAATTTGGTGCAAATAGAGAGGATTTCAGTCGCAGGATAGTTGCATAGGACACTAGTCGCAGAACGGCCGGTTGTGGCGGACATGTTTTTCTTCTAGTGCAAGAGCCCATTCAAGAAATATCACTAGACGGGGGATTGGGTTTTAATCGCATGGTGAGAGATGCTCTTCAGAGAGCTGATGAAATACATCGTGTGGCAATGGAAGTATCAGAAGACATGTCCGGGACAGAGGATGAAGAAAGTGTCGAATCCCTTGTTCGACAATTTGCGGACTTACCGGAAACAGTACAGTCTTCAATGAACTTTGAGGAAATAGGCTTGGAAGCAAACGATGAAGACATTTTCGAGGATGAACTTCCGAATTTGGAACAGAACGTCGATGATGCTTTGTCATCTGATAGCCACGAAAATTCCCATTCTGATGATGAAGAAGAGGATGTAGAGGAATTTGTGCATCGCATTCCGGATGGGCATTTCACGGAGAATGCCAACATTGAAATTGCAAGAACTCTTCCACTGTTTGAGAGTGCATCTTTGTCTCAATTGAGTGCCACGCTATTGATAATAAACTGTTGCCGTACACATGGTGTTTCCAATGCTTTTATGAATGAGTTGCTAATGCTACTGTGCAAGAGCATTCTACCTGTGGGAAACGTGTTACCTAAATCAGAATATGAAGCAAGCAAGATGTTGAAGTTCTTCGGATTAGCGTATGACATCATTCATGCTTGTTCAAAGGGTTGCGTCCTTTTTCGTGGAGATGTGGAGGCAGAGGATAGCTGCCCCGAATGTGGAAGTAGTCATTACCGACAGTGCGGCCGTTCTGTTGTTCCTGCTTTGGTGTTGCGACATTTTCCATTAATTCCTAGATTGAAGCAAATGTTCTGTTCGAAAAAGTTGTCTAAATTGAATACCTGACACTTTTTCAATCGGAGTGAAGATGGGAAGATGCGGCACACTGCAGATTCACCTCAATGGAAATTTGTGGACACGGAGTTGGAACCCGAGGTAATGGTGAACAGATTTGGATCAGACCCCCGTCACCTTCATTTAGGCATGGCAACAGATGGATTCAATCCGTGGTCTGAAAAAAGAAGTACAGACAGTATGTGGCCTGTAATGTTTTTGAACTACAATCTTCCACCGTGGTTAGTGACGAAGAAGTACTTTGTTATGTTGTGTTTACTAATTCCAACGAAAGTAAGCGTTACAGGGCAAAATTTCGACGTTTTCCTACAGCCTGCAATTGACGAGTTGCAGCAGTTGTGGAATCCAGAGGGAGTACAAACCAAAGATGCAAGGGCAGAAGGAGGTGCACAATATTTCGGTCTCCGGGCATGTCTTATGTGGACAATGCATGATTTCCCAAGGTATGGTTTGGTGTCTGGGTTAATGACGAAGGGATTTAAAGCATGTCCTGTATGTGGTCCACATATTGTTTCACGATATTCGAAGGTATTACGGAAGGTTGTTTATTGCAATTGTCATAGACAGTACTTGGAAGCCAACCATTACTTTCGAGGTGATTTTGCAGCATTTGACTACGGAGTTGAATTACAAATGGAAATGCAAGCTATGTCTGGAAATGAGACTATTCGGAGTGGTAGAGCAAGTAAACGCTTCCTTCGTGAAGAAGGCAATGATCGTCATGAAGACTTTCCAGGTAGAGAACATGGTGTTAAACGAGTTTCAGCATTGTTCCAACTTCCTTATTGGCGGGTGAGTGTTTTTTCACAGTGCTTTCCTTTGCTACCACTTGACTTTTAGTTTTTAAGTTATGTGCAAGGTAAAATATTTTCTCAGAACTTCCTACTGAAATTTTGATTGGAACATACTGAATGGATGATGGCATTCATACACTTTTCTTTGTTACAAGAACTTCCCTTTCGAAATTTGTTGGATGTTATGCACATAGAGAAGAATATATGTGAAGGTTTGCTGAAGCCTGTCATGGGCATAACAGACACAGCAGCAAGTCGTCAAGACATGGAAGAAGAGAGGATTAAACCTCACCTCTGGGTGAGAAGAGATTCTGAGGATGGTCATTTCCTGAAGCTATCAGCTCCGTATGTGTTAACAAAGGAAGAACAAAGAATTTTATTAGATCAAATAGGGGGGATCACTGTTCCAACTGGTTATTGTGGGGACATGAAGAAACATATCCTAAAAAACAAGTTGGGAAATATGAAGTCGCATGACTTTCATATTCTTCTACAATTCATACTACCCGTATGTTTGAGGCATCTCATGAATCCAGGGCCTAGAACAGCTATAATTAGATTGGGTCAATTGTTCATAATGTTATGTAAGAAGGTCTTGAATATGGATGAGTTGGATAGGTTGGAAGTGTATGCAGCTGAAACACTGTGTTTATTAGAAGTTTGGTTTCCACCATCTACCTTTGATATCATGTGGCACTTGCCCATTCATCTAGTGAAACAAATAAGACAATGTGGTCCAGTAGCAAATACTTGGTGTTATCCCATTGAAAGACACATGGGTTTTTTCAAAAAATATATTTGGAAAAGATCAAGGCCGGAAGCATGTATAGCAAATGTATATATGTATGAGGAGGCTCTGGGGTTTTGTACGGAATATTTCAAGCTCTATGCACATACGAAGCGAAAAGTATGGGATGACGATGAAGAGCCATGCGACAATGGAGAGGTGTTGATGGGGGCTGCCGAAGAGAAGGTGCTATCAAGTGAAGAACGTCGAGCAATTCACTATTGGATCATTCGGAATTCAGTAGCAACAGTGGAGCCTTGGAGGTAACGGAAATATTCTTTGTTTCTGTTAAGAATATAGGGGTGGGATCATGCAGTGCGGAAGATCCCTTTCACAGTCAAAATAGAGCACTCTGCAGAGAAGTTTAAATGAAGTGGATGTGTTTGAAGTTTTGATTTGCAAGTTATGTGTGTGCTAAGTGAAGTGGATGCGTATTGAATTTTTGGTCACAAAAAATCCGCCCCCAAAAAAGTGTTCATGAACTATGCAATCCAAATGTCGTTAGTACGTACTCTTTCAGGTTGTAATTGGATTATATGAGAAAGAAAGATGCCTTCATGTGTTTCTGAGATGCTAGAAGACAAACTGTGGCTTCACATATTTGTCTAATGAATTTGGAAATTAATGAGCCATTGAAATTTCTCACATGTCTTGCATGTGACATACCTATGGAGGTTGCAGGTTATACAATGAAGCACAAGAAGCACTCGAAATTGGCAGGCAATCATTTCGGAGAGAAGCTGCAAGTAGAGGATTGTCTAGAAGGCACCAATATGATTATCTAGCCCACCTATGCGTTGATATGCCTTATTTTGTTGAATGGCTTAGTAATTATACAACCTCTCTCATTCGTAACTATGGTGTAGGCCATGTAGATGTAGAATTGCGAAGATTGTCAAAACTACCAAGTGTACAAGCGGAGTCTTATAAGCACATGTGGGCATATGGGAATCACTACAGAGTACATGAAGAAATTGGTGAATTGGGATACGTAACACAAGATTATGGAATAACATGTGTCTTTGGAGCAGAAGAGGGTAGGAGTGCTGGTGTTAGTATGGTTGGGATTCTAAAAGACATAATAGTAGTTCACTATTCAGCAAGAAGAAGAGTGGTAATGCAAGGCTCTTGGATTCGCAATAGTCCAAGTGAGCGCCCGTCAACAAAGGTAGATGATTATGGATTTACTGTTGTCCGTTACAATGACAGAATTGCAAGTGCTCGTGAGCCATATGTCCTTCCAACGACTGTGCGTCAGGTAAGTGAATATCATATTGCTTGGTATTTAGTCATGCTGAAGAAGAAGTAGCTGAAGCCATAAGAGATAATGAGAGTGCACAATTTTGACTTTGTAATGTTTTCACAGAGTACTTATTGTTACGAGTGTGAAAATTCATGTTAAGTTCACAGATGGTGTGCGGAAACATACAAAGCAGAGGAAGGGAGATACATAGAAATGATGTTCAAATCAAATGGAACTGAATGACCGTCATTTTTAAAGGAAAATGTGCAGGATGATTGAAGTGTTGATTCAAAGTAGCCTTTGTAGTTGAATTGTGATGGCAACACTCAATTTTTAAATGTGATCACAGGTTTTTTTCATTGACGACTGGAGGCATCCAAGATGGAAAGTAGTCCTTCAGAAAGAACCTCGGAGCAGACGAGTAGTGGATGACGAGGACGAACAAATTCTTGGCATTTCTGGTACCCAAGTGGGATTGGACTTGCCGCATAACTTGAATGCTCCTGAGTTTAGACCGAGAATATGAATAGCCGGCGAGACTGTTCCAGAAGCGGAAATAGCTCGACTGAACATGCTTGTCAATGGAGAGCGTCCTCGAAATGTGGTTGGTGAGGGGAGACGCAGGCGAGGCAGACGGAGGCGAAGACGGTGACAGGTGAGGCAGAAGTTCTACAGTTGCGTACATTTTGTAGGCTTAATGTTTACTAGCGTTCACACACGTAGTAGTAATAAGAGTAGTCGTATGCCAAAGCTGTTTCATACAAAATAGAAATGCATGTAAATTTTTATCGAGAATGACATCCATGAGTCTGTGAATTGCAAAACGTAGATAACAGGACTGACGGCTCTAGAGTAATTTGAAGGAGGGCTGCAACAAAGTTCAGGCAATGCCTCGAAAAAGAACATTAATTTTTTAATGCATTGTATTCCATGTTTTCAGTGGCAGCAAATACCAGTGAACTCATAGAATCTTGGAAGTAGAAATCGCAAAAACAGTTCTCCATCTGAAAAATGGAAAGGGATTTGTCAATGGATGGGTTTCTTCCTGTACAACCTCTGCCGATTGCACTAGTCATTCCAAGAAAACAGAGTTACATTGAAGTACAGAGATTAGTCATGCTAAAATTCTAGAATTGTATGTTTGTTCTTAGTGTAACGATTGATAAAAAAAAAACTAGCATTAGTACATGAGTGGTGCGGTGAAATTTTTCATTTGAGGCATTCACTTGTGTGCTTCTATGAAGCCCACGAAGTTGCTCTGCGCTATCCTAATGTCCTATGCATGTAGTTGGTTTTGCTGAGGTCAACATAGAAAATAAATTTCAAGTAGAATAATTTGAAGTTCTTGTCTGCTAGTGTGGGTATATGAGGTCATCAGAAGTAGTGGTTGGCAGAAGATGATTTCATTTGATGAATGCAGAACCTAAAGAACCGTAGTTACTAATGAGTTAACAACTATTTTTCTGAATGTCAACGATGGTGTCACAGGCGTCTTTCATATTTCACACAAGAAAAAAGTGAAGAGTGTGGAGGCAACATAAGTGTAATTCAATGTCCGAACGCATTGCAAGAGATTCAATCTCAAATTTTGTTGAGGTGCAAGTTTCGATATGTACATGTTAGATAACTTTTATGTGGGAAGGTACGAAGTTGACTCCTGTGGAGGTGAAATCCAACAACGTAGTAAATGTCCTGGCTTGTAAATCATGCAAAGTAATTGGTTGGACCGACAAAGAGCACTGGAAATGCAAGATCAGGAAAGGAAAATCGTCCCTTCTATTCCAGCGTCAGTGTACTGACCAACCCGTCTATGCTTTGTTCAGTACGTAGAGAAGCGGGAAGCTGCAGATTTTTAAAGAATGACGGGTCTATGTAAAGTGTGCAGCAAGTGCCGTGATTACGGAATGCATTTTAAATTTGATGTCGCAGACCTCGGTTGTCACGGTCATGTTCATTTAGTGAAGTCGTCCTAAACTCTCACACATGTGGAATCTGAAAACACAATGTCCTCTCACACATGTGGAATCTGAAATCACAATGTCGGTGCAGGTGCACTGTAACGGAGTTGCCAGAGCAGAACAACAGATGAGCACCGGCATGGCATAAGCGAGGAAGGCGACATGAGCGGGTTTTTTTTAAACTCTGCAGCATTAAGGGCGGATATAAAGAATATGATTTTCGCTACCTGTATGCGGGAATTGAAACGACAATTCATTTCGGCAACATTCAAGTGAGTAGTATGAGTTTCAATTTTACTGTTCCCCTCATGCGAGTGTTTTTCCTTTTGAAAAGTAGTAGACGAAGTGATTATGCAGGGAAGAAGAGTTATATTAATCGGCAAGTGTAAAAAAAATACGGAATTCTAAAACAATATTCACAATTGAAAAATCTGATATGCATTTGAGTGCGAAGGGTTTAGTTGAATTGCAAAACAGAGGCTTTAGTGAAGGAGTCATTGAGGATGAAATTCTGTCAAGTACTTTTGTTCACAAAGGAGACGTTACAGAGCTTAGTGACGTTGAACTCACTTCCGCACGTATGATCGTAGCGGTGTTCCCGTTCGCACATATGAAGGAAAGCAACTTGTAAGAATTTCGTATTCTTGTACCGAAAAGTAGTTCTCGTGGGAACTTGCTTTCAATTAGCTTTTTCTGTAACGTCTTTGATGAAACGGAGGTACGTGACAGCATTTCTTTTCAAGCATTACTGAAAGGATGTACAAGGGTCAAGGGAGTATGTTGCTTATGAGTGTTTCCATAAGCGTATGTGGAAAACACAATGGTGTTTTAGGAGTCTGAGTGGAAGTGAGAAACAATTTCTTCTTGTAGGCGGCTGGAGTGCACAAAAAATGTCTTCAATTCCTTCGAATGGCGTGGAATTGCGTGGCTACTTGCTGCGTTTTGACGAAGCGGCCGGAGAAGGTGCATTTGAATGCCCTTCCGAGACTATGAGGGCGGTTGCTGCTGCTGCAGGGTCCAGGGATGTTCTGTGGACAGAAGAAGCGAAGGCAGAGTTTGCGAACATGGAGAACGAGTCTCGCGTGTTCTATGACCGTCTTGGTAATGGCGAGTTCAACCATAATTTGAACTCATGGATGGTGGGTGATTTTGTAGAGGAAAACCTCGACGATATGGATATGGACTAGGATGACCTCAACGACGATACAATGTATGAGCCTCCAAGCAGCGCAGCAGAGAGCGGAGGCGGTGATTGGTAATATTTGAACTTTTCTTTCACTGCGGAGGTCATGTATTAGCAAATGTTCTCATAAATAATGAAACAGTATTTGTAAATGAAGGAAAAGGCGTCGTGTCTTGAACTTATGTGTGGCTTTACGTATATTTCCAGTGGCGAAGCATGGAGAAAGTGGCTTTCATGTAAGTTATGAATGAATTTTGCAGTAGTAGGGATATCAGTGAGTTCAATGTGTACATCGCATATTCAGGTAATGCATTATTCTTGCAAGACATCCCAGCGGACCTCACAATTACAGTACATGGGAAATGAGTCGCATTCGTGGTCAGTAGTATCATTTTCCACATTGCCTGTGTCATTGAATGTGGCAGATTTCAAACTCATAGTACTGACGAGGTATAATACTTCATGCGTAATTCAGAACTTCAAAGTCCATACATTAGAGTGGAGTGTACAGTGGTAGCATGCGTGAAGGTTGAATGGTGAGTCCGATGCAATGACAACGACGGTGGAGTGCAACGATTCCGAAGCCTGGTGTTGCTAGTGGACAATAGCAGCGATCGACGGATTTAAAAAAATGAGACTTGCTTGTCGTGGCAAATCAATACATTTTTTGATGATCAGGAAGTACGTCTTGTGAATGACAGTTTTGCGGCAGTTAGATCGAACATGGTTACCTAAGCCTACTACAATGGCGTAATCAGAGGTAGAGACTTCGAATTCTGAATTTATGTTTGCAGCTTCGACAGTGTTTTAGAGTGCCCCAACAATGACTGTGTAGTAATATTGCTGAAGTAGAGGCGGTGAATGCAAGAGGGAGAGTACCTCATGGTCAGAAATAGCAGACCCATATCTTCTTGTATACAATTGCCTTTTTGTTGGGCCAACGCAAAGAAGGTGTGCATACTGTTTCATTTGTACAAGTCATAAACACAGTTGTCTGTATGTGGTTTCAGTGGTTGATTTCAAGTGCACACAGAGGCTAGAAGCGTCTTTTTGTGGTGTACTGCACGACTGCACGTAAATGCGATTGTCTGGAGGTGGACTCGGAAGTCAAAACTCTTCATTGAGCGTAGTGTGTCCTCCGTTCTTGCGTATTAGTTTGTTTTTTATTCACGTTTGCTTTCGGTTAAGTCATCAGAGGTGTGTAATGTATGTAGTGAAGGAAGACAGGAAATGGTCTTTCTCCTCCTCGTGCATGATGACACTAACATTTGTATGGCAGTGATGGAGAACAGAGGTAGTAGATTGAACTTGGTATTGTAGGTACTGGTTAGTATTATGTAGTGGCAATCAGTGGTTTTTTGTACGCAGGACTGTTTAATTAAGCAGCAGCTCCAGGAAGGAGCATGTTAAATGCAAGGAACGTGGAAAGCGAAATAAAGGTAAGGCAGAATCAACTCTCCTAGAGTTTGTGCATACATGATTAAAAGGATTGAACAATATATGTATGGAGTTCCACAATGAAGGGAGTGTTTTGTTGTTTTGTTTTTTGTGATGGTTTTGTTTTGCTGTAAGGAAAGACTATTGTGCAATTGTGTCAAGGAAGTGGCAAACTGAACAGGAAGCTGTATAGAAACACTACCAAATTAATGAAGAAGTGGGAAGATAGAGGTCTGAGACATACATATGATTATTCAAAGTGTTTGGGACAAGGTGTTCATGTTCATGTTTGTCTACAACCTGTTTTTTTGATTTGGTTTATGGAAATGCTGTTTCGACCTGCAGAATAAATTAAGCATGGAATGCAGCAGGGTAGGTGAGTAGCAAGAACGGGAAAAACGGTACTAAATAGAAACTACGTGTGTTCAAAGGAAGATGAGCCTTTGAAATTTTTTTTCTTGTCATATTCCGATCCGTGATTGCAAACGGAGATAAGAGATTCTGATTGCAACGTGGGCCAGAATATGATACTCATGGACAGAAGTTCCAGTGGGTTTTGTTTTACAGAATCTGCTCCAAAATGGGATTGGCAAATCCAAGAAGAAAAGGCATGAAAGTTTAAGTCAGAAGCAGCAGGTGAGAGAATTTCTGATATTTTTGCACATGTTATTCATAAATTACGGAAAGCGACATGGGTTGAGAATTTGAGGAAGAAGCAGTGCAAAGTGTACGTGAAGCTGTGTAGGCCGTCAATATAAACTGTTTCATTAATAATTTTTTTTTTAATGAAAACTAGAACATACCTGGCATCCCAATAATTAGCTGATTTGTAGGAAGACTGTGAGTGCTGTGCTACTGAAGGAATTCAATGTTCTGCAATGTAAGTGAGTGCATTTCTCTCCGATATATACAAATTTTTCTGAAGACAAACGGGAGAAATCAATTGGATTGTAGAAGGCACGCTATGCGTTGGGCTGGGAAGCCAAAAAGAACAAAGCTTAACTACATCATTGAAAGAGGCATCAGTGACAGTGGACGACAGTAAGTGACAAAGTGCCATCATTTAATTTTAGTCGTGTACAACTTGGTTAGTTGCAAAGAAGTCAGAAGTTCATCCAATGATGCCTAGGGATGGAGTTCTTTTTTCCCATACATATTTGCAAGAATGGTACGTGCATGAAGACTGTGCACATACAATTTTCATGGTAGGCAGTCTGCATGCCATGATGCATTTGCAAAATGGTAAGGAATATGGTTCAGTGTGGGCAAACATACATATAAATGTAGAAATGTTTTGGGAAATTTATGTCTATGTGCAGCAGTGCAATGAAGAATGCATGTGCACGTTATTGGACCTCTGTACAAGGCATGAGAAGGTAGACAGTGATAATATTGGTCCAAACACGCAACATACATGTCCACGAATGCATACATCGGGCAAAGACCTTTGTACTTGTTTTCACAGTGCAACCTCGGAAGTATGGAACATGTACACTGCTATGAAGACTGTGTGCAAATCATATGCGCGCACGTGGCAGCAGTGGAGCTAGTTCTTTAGTTTTGGGAGAAGATCATTAGAAATGGAAGAAGTGGCATGGCCAGTAGTTGTAACAATTTTGTGAATTTCATATTCGATCTTATCCGTAGTGCATGTGCGCACTATATCCATGTTTTACTTCTGTACTTAATTAAGAACGCACATACTGTAAGAAGCACCTAACCTGAGTAGCTAGCGTAGGAACCTAAACGTGTGTTATAATTGTCTACAAGTACATAAATTTATGATCCATTTTGTATGTGCACATGCAGTAAAAAATTAAAATGTGAAAGACAAACATCAATGAAGTTGTGTACATATGTGCGCAGTGTGAATTGAATTATGTAAGCACAATTTTCAGCGCACACACGTAGTGTACAGATCCATGCATGGTCATTCTTGTACTTTTGATGCAATCTGCAATTTGTGGAATCCAAGAGCGTGCAATGCAAGCTTCACAGAACCGCTCTACAGGAACTTCAAAATCGTTTAGAACACGCATCGTAATTCAGGTAAACGGAGTGAAACGTAGCAGACAACAGATTCTACCCAGTAGGCGCGAGCAATTGCACATAATTTAAACATGGCAATTAAAAAATGTGCGTGCGCAACTCTTCCACCAAGTCTCCGTATTTTCTCAAATCCGAATAACATAGTGTAAGTGCACCTGTTTTCACATAAAAGGAGAACATATTCATATATGTATACGTATTGCAGTACATATATATGTCGCTCAAATTTTTCTTAAACAATCGTACGAATGTGCATGCATATATATATATATATATATATATATATATATATATATGCATGTGTGCAAACGATATATATACATATATATATATATATGAATGACGATATCAATTGATCTAGGTGCATACATATGTACAGATATACACAATAGTAGTACGTGTTAATTGCGCGCAGAAATTGTTCACATGCTAAAAATGTACAGATGAGCCCTAGACCGTAGTACAAATACTACGCATCTAGTATAGTAGAACATCAGCTACGTACATACGTACCCAGTTTTTTTTTTAAATTCTGCCTCAACTTCCTCTGTACGTATGTACATAGGAAACTCTAAATTTTTACGTAGTGAATTCCTATATATACATATGTGAATTGAAAAAAATATATATATTTATAATTGCGAAAAAATTAATTCACTGTTCAAAAAATTTAGAAAACATCAATGCGAATTATATAGAAAAAAATGCGCACAAAACTGTATTCAAAGAAACCACCAAAACTTTTGTGCGTGGTTTTTTTCGACCATGTTTTGTTATAGTGTTGGAAAGGCGGCAGTCCGTCTCGGAAAAGATATTCAAAAATTAGTTCAGTGGTAGACTTCTTCATAGAACTCCACACTGAAATTGTTGCAAATTTTTGAAGCTTTGTAAGGAAATTAGAGCAATGAGGCTGCACCCACACAACCTTGGGTCCGACTAGCACGGGCTTAGTTGCGGAGTGCAGCTGCGAGAAGTCTCTCAATCTTTTGTGCCAAAATCCCTTGGACTTCTTATCTTCGCAGACACATAGAATGCCATTTAGGTCCATCACAACATTAATCCACTTGTCCGCCACCCTGGACCAGAATGGACGAACGACGCCCTCCGAAGTCCCTTGATGACGACATAGAGGACCAGATTCCTGCTGTCAAAAGGAATAGAGCGTAGATAGTTAACATTCTGCACCTCTTTTTTCTTGTCGACACTAGAATGATACGAATTCGAGAACCCATGGACAATAGGGAAAAGAACATACTTGCCGCTGAGAGGACTCAACAAGAACATCAGGTTCAGTCTCGGGTTGAATAACAGTTGTAACCACCTTCTTCAATTCACTTTGAGGAGGTCCTAGCACCGACATTTCATCAACGACAACAAATTCATTTTCCAACACAGGAATTGATGGTGCTACAGAAGAAGCGCGAGTTGTACAAACATTGAAAGCATTTTGAAGCCTTGCAATAGAAGAATTAAGAAAAAATGTTGTGTAAGACAACAATATATTACAACCTCAACAAATGAGTGTTAAAATACAAAATTGATTACAAAATTTGGAACTCCATGGTTCAGTCCACTAGAAGATTCCGTGTCCATGAAAAAACTATGTACACTATATCTACAAGTGCAGCTCTAGAATACACATCAGCTTGAGTCGAGCTACAACAAATGACATCGAGTGATTACTTGGCACAACTTGTTGGTGGATCATTGGCGCGATCAGTGGTACTCCCAAGCACTACCTCTTCTAGATCCATAGACAAGTTTTGCCCACTATCACATTGCTGATTTCCCCTAGATATCCCCTCGCTTGCAACTTGTGCGCCCTCCAAGGTCAATGTGACGTTCTTGGGCAATGAGGAACTCTAACCTCCACTTATTTCTCTCACAGGAATAGGCGGAGGGATAAAATCCAGAGGCGTAGTAGCATCCCTCTGCGGAACGGAGACAACACTATCATTGGATCCTGATGGGTTGTTTCTGATGAGGAGCTGTTGTGAAGTTGTTGTTGGTGGAAGCGTGGCAACAGGCTGGGCTTGATTTTTGTCCAAGTACGCTTGCCACATTACCTGATTATATTCACGCTCCTTCCTATTCAACCTTTATTCCTCTAGGAAGGCCTGCGCTAGACCCGCAAAGTTTTTAGTTGATTCTTTTTGGAACTCTAAATTTACCTCCTGGTCTCTCTTTTGTTCGCGCCTCATTTCTTCTTGCTGCTTCAATACCACTACTAGCGACATTGACAAGGCCTACATATGGTCCACCTTCTTTTTCTTAGCAGGCCTAGTTTTGGAAACCGGAGTTTCAGCATCAACACCTTGGACTACAGCTTTGTTGAGCTTGATGACCCTAAATTGGTCTGCGATGCACAAGCATCTAGTGTGGTGATTTTGTCAAACACGTCATAATCCCCCGCAATGTCTTCTACGTCGAAGTCATCCTCTTCCTCCTCATTTTCATCTTCCTCGACGTCTTCCTCCATGCGCTTCTTCATTTGGTTTTGGCCAGGCGAGGCAACAGTCTTCAAGCGACCCCTTGGTCTGATCAAATCAGGGTTGGATTATGACTCACGTTGGGTCGATACAATGTCTTCGTCAACAGCATATGAGGAGTCGAGGAAGTCATCCTTGTCCAACAATAAACCGACTGTGGCAATATTTTGTTAGATGTCGGTTTTGAAATCTAAGACAACAACAAAAACATCTATTCAGCTCATTTGCAGCCAAACACAACATGCAAAATCTCAGAGTTACTGACTTGCAATTTAGGACGGTCCGACCTAAACAACATCCAAGGAACACCGGCTAGGATAGGAAAATAATGTCGATGATTATGACAATTAATCATTGAGTTCTAGATTATCTGTGCATTTTAGGGCAGTCCTCCCTAAACTGCAACCAGGTTCTAGAAATTGTTCATTTACTACAAGTAAACAGTAAGTGCAGGTTTGCAGTAAACAGTAAGTGTAGTAAGTGCAGGTTTGCAGTTTAGGTCGGTCCGACTTAAATTGTAGCGATGTACTTACAAGTGCAGCACATGTCAATTTGCTCCTAGCAAAAACAGAGCATATGCTTGACCCTGGATGGCAGAACTTCTTGATGATCCCAAGGTAGAATTCCATTTGCAACTCCATAATATACATTCTAAACGGTAGCTCATTGTACCTCTTAGATTTTTTGTAAGTGACTGTATATGGAGTTCGAAATTCCCGTTCAATCCGGATCTGCGTTGCCAGGTCTCTGTTTTGGAGAATAATGAGCGGTACTTTCCTCAGTGTCCTTGCCGAATTCGCTGAAAGATCATAAAGCCTCTCATTTTTCACTGGGTAGTAATCGGAAACACTCTGATTATATGTGTGCAAAACCTCGTTTTTCTCAACAAACCCGAGGACTTGAGATAAGTCGATTTCGTCCTTGACGATGAACAACCAAGTCTTGACTTCTTCAAGCAGAGGTTCCTTCATTTGCTGCTCAGACATTAGTACTTCCAAGAAGAACGGCTTCTCCATCGTGGAGCTCTCCTTCTCCAACACTTCGGGAATTGATCGAAAATCGATCACTCCCAAATTGATCATGCTCATTGTCTCCGACGTCCAAACATCCGCCAGCTAAATCTCGTGCGTGTTCTTACGTATGCTGTAAGGACGCAAATGTGCGACTAACGAAGGAATGCAAAATTGGTTCTTCTTTTCCAGAAACACTTTGAAGAAGGCCTTTGTAGGAATGTGATCCCACATGTTAGACCCAGAACACTAGCATTTGATGGGAAATTTCAAAAATTGTTCCCATGAAAAGGAAAGTTTTAGAGATCTCGTAGGAATTTAGAAAAATTCAAGAATACCGGATCTCTGGATTCGGAAAAATTCCATTAGGTATAAAAACCTAATTCTAGAACCCTAGAAAATTCTGGAAATCGGATGATGACGCCGACCCTAAAAGCCGGAAACCGGATCCGTACTAGGGTTAGGTTTTTGCCGCCAAAACCTATCCTATACTTTCATCCGACCGTCCGTCCGTCTGACCAGTATAAGAAGAGAACTGTAGCCGGTGGAAGACACAATTGCTTTCTCATTTTCTTACATCTGCGTTTTCCGCCTTTCCACCTCTTAGAGATTTCCGGTAGATTGAGGGACTGTGTGAGTTGCGATCGTGCAGTGGGTTCCGGAGTGAATCTTTGTGAGCAAGAGGGGTAGGGAGAGATTGTGCGAGGTTTTCTTGTGAGCGTGATGTCTTCCAGGGCGAGCCGGCGCAAGTTGAAAGAGCTACCGGAAAACTCGGACGAAGAGATGCCACCGCCACCACCCCGGCCGAGAATATTCCGGTAATGAAGGTGGTGCCGGAAACTCCAACCGATGAGGTCCGGTTGGAGCGCTTGCGACGGAACCTCCCCAATATGGGGTGTGAGGGTTTGATGGATGTCCCTTGGGGCATCCGAGAGGAGAAATTAGTGTTGAACTTGCTTCGTCCGGAAAGCGGTATCTTGGATACCACCTTCCAGGCAAAGCCAAAACTGTGGACGATCAACGAGTGGAGGGTCGTCTACAAGTTTTGGATGGCGCCGGACAAGGTCATGAAGAAGAACCAGGAGTGCATGGAGGGCGAATTCCGGGCGCCGGCCAATTTGAAGGATGGTCACCAAATTTCCGACCTAGTGAATCCGGAGTATCGGGATGTGGTAGCATTTCTCAACCCTATCCTTCACCCAACCAAGCCAAGGCGAGTGGTAGCCAAGGTGGCTTCCGCCATTCTAGGGAGTCTTCAAGGTAAACTGATGATGGATTGGGCCTCCGTGATCCACAAATTGATAGGAGACCTTGTGCGTTCCTTTTGGCAGGGGAAAAAGGGTGGAAGCCCTCTTTCGGCTTACATCTCCCACCTGTATTCCCACCACTCCCTGCTCAAGGGGAATGAGGAGATTGCCTATCAGAAGTTGGTTCAGCTCCAAAAGTATGGAGGAGAAGAACCTTCTCCCCGGGAAGGACCGGATGATGAAGAGACGAATGACGAGGAGCCGCCTACTCCTCTGGCGAAGAAGGCACGGCGGTAGAGGACTCCACCGGCAAGGCCAACAAAGGATCCTCCCGCACCGGAGCCACTAGAGGAGGAAGTTCCGGACCGAAAGGAAGAAACCGGACCTGCTTCACAAGAAGTCCGACCTTCTCCACAAGAGGTTGGACCGGTGCAGCCGCAAGTTGGTCCCGCACAGACCAAGGCCAGACCCTCCCGGACCAAACTTACGGAGGTAGAAGAGGGAGATAGAACCGAACTCCAATTAGGGGGATCACCGATGGAAGATATTGCGGAAATGGCCCAACACATCGTATGGCGGGCGGACGATCTCATGAAGGTTCTCTACAACTATGAGGAGACCCTCAAGCGGGTGTGCCGGAAGATGGCACTGACCAACCGGAACGCCATCTTCCGGAGGACGGACGCGTTGGTAGCGGTAGAGAAACGGACCTTGTTGGATCGAGTCCAGAAGTCGGAATCTAAGTGCGTCAGATTGGAGAGTAATTTGTGCACAACCCAAGAGACGGTCAGAGTCATTGGAGAGGATCACCGCCAGCAAATAGAGGCACTATGCCAGGGTGTGATCCGGCTCCGGAGTTCCTTGGAAGTGTCGGCGAACTACATCAACAAAGCTCGGTTGTTCGAGGCTAACTTCGACGCAGCCGCCAGCTCAAGCCGGGTGCCCATTGTCAAGTGTTTACTGGAGTAGGCGAGACGGATGGACGCCTCTCGGGCCGAGATGCGGGATATGATGGAGTATCTGGTTGACTGGCCCTCGTAGAACCAGATCCGGTAACTCCTCCTTCCTCTTCTACGCAGACCTTGACGGTTTCGGAAGGTAATGATCCAGAACCTATTGTTACAGAAGTATCACCGGTGGTACCGACTATTCCGGAACTTTCACCACCGTTGGGGAGACCAGAAGGAGTGGATTGAGATGCCGTGGTACCCAAAGGTAGTGAGGACTTCCTTCCGGTGACCCCGATCATTGACTTTAAGGGTACTCCTCCGAACACTCGAGGGATCCGGTCGGTATAGTCTTCTCCTCGTCACAAACAGACCCAAAAGGATTCTCAGGGAAGTTTCGATAGTCAGAACTCAGAGTGTAGACAGGGACACCAATATCGTGGGAGTCCCAAAATGGGGAGCAAGGGGTTCGGATTTGTTTTCTCCAAAGAGTAGCAGATAAACCTTGACTCGTTGAAGGACCTTACTCCTCCCACGGATAAAGATCCAGAGGAATAGTGGACAGTAGTGTATATATTAGCGACAATACCGGAGTCTGGCCATCAAAGTCGAAAAAATAGGATCTAAGAGATTACTGGAAATAGAGGTTGAGAGGGAGAGAGAAAGAGAGAGTGTGTTTCCGGACACAGTAAACATCCGGATGGTGGATCTGGCCACTCGTCACCTAAACCAAGGGATCTCAGAAGGGGCAATTGAACGGTTTCCAGAATTGTCCGGAATCCATCCGGCACTAGTGGTTGGATTGGACTTCTGGTCCGGATTAGTAAGTAGGAGAGAAAGTGAAAGCTAGGGTCAAGTTAGCCTATGAATTTGTAAACCTCAAGTCCTCGTGGGAATGATTTTGGAGCAGTTTACTCTAAGTGGGCCTTTAGTGAGAATTAAGGGCTAACTGAAGGAATACTGGTCCAACTAATCACTACAGCCTCTATCTAGGGATCAATGGTTGTTGTTGTATTATTTCTCCCTCCAGCTTGCTTGGTCATCAAAAAATATGCCTCACCCAACCTTTCAAGAAACAGATTCATCGTTGCACTAGTAAAGCAACGGCTCCTCTTGAACTGTCGTCAGTTCTCCGGAATGAGCTCATTCCTTGCATTGAACAAGTTGAGTTCTGGGCAGATCAGGTGAAACTCTTTTTTCACCTTCTTCTCCCGCTTTACTCTCTCCACCCATTCCTTGGCGTTATAGCAGTCTTGTACAATCGTGGACACCGGTTTGATTGTCACTTTCAGATATGGGTGGTGGCGACTTGGGCCGGAGCGATTAAGAATGTGCTTCGCCAATCTCTTCATATCGTCGTAGCTGAGATTTCCAAAGGGCCTGAAAAAGTCCCTGCTTATTGCGCAGCTTTCTTGTTTCCAGTTTCTTTCTCATTGAACTTCATCTTCGTCTCTGGATCGATGAGCTCTCCGTGTGCAGCACTGATGATAACTTCGCTCTAAACCTCGTAAACGTCGTCGGGTGCAGAAATTATTTTCAGTTTGTTTGTAAGCTTTAGCTTTTCGTCTGCACCCTTCTTCTTTGAGAGCGTAAAGCTTTTATTTACGTCAATCATGGCAAATCTGAGATTTACTACCTTTTCAAAACTCTGCAAAAGGATTGATTAGATTCATTAACTTGTGATCTTATCATAAACTACACTACAGAAGGAGCTCACTCAGAGAACAAGTACAAAATTGTAAGCTTATGCAGTTTAGGGCGGTCCGCCTTAAAATGCTTACCTTGTACTTTTGCGTTAGCGCAGTATGGGTTTTGCCTCGTTCTGAGGGTCCACCAGTTTTGTCTCCTTTCGGTGGTGCTGGTCTTCCCATGGAAACCCACACAGTCCTTGCTCCCAAGATATTTGTTGCCCAAGATGGCGTAGCGGGCTGAAAGTGGTTGGTCCGATTATAGTATGTGGAGATTGTCCTCAACATCTCCTTATCAAGTGACCAAACCACGTAGCATTTCCAGGTTCTGAAGTGTTTTTTCACTTCTTCATTCACCATGCTTTCTTCTTGCATCATCAAGTGGCTTGCAGCTACGTTGTGCTGGCCATTGATGATGTAGAAGTCTCCGTCCATCACCTCCTCCTATCGAGGCGGATCTCTTTTGCCTTCTGGCAAGACCGGTGTGACGCAAAGAGTCTGCTTCATACTCTTGTCCGGCATGTTGACAAGATAATGGAGCATTACTTTAACAATTTTGACCTCCTTCACGCGTACACTAGAAGAAACTTGCGTTTTAGGTGACGTTTTGTATTAGACACAAAAAAACACAAGTTGTTTTTTCCGACATCACCTAAAATCCGTCTGCAAAAATTACAAAACGTCACCTAAAACGCGGGTTTCTTCTAGTGGTATGTTGAGTTCGGCAGGTGCCTCCTTCAACTTTCCAATTGGCAGTTCTTTCTTCTCACCAACTCCATAGATAAACACGGTGGAGTACTTCTCCCAGAAGTTCAGGGTTATATGGACGTCCAGCGTCTACGTCCGCCGGTTCCCGAACGTCCGCCAACATAGGACGTTCCGACCGTCCCTGTCCAGCGGACGGGGTGGACGGGGAGGCGGACGGGGCGGACGGGAGGCGGATGGGAGGGTGGATGGGGAGGGCGGACGGGGAGGGTGGACGGGAAAGGCGGATGGGGAGCCGGGCAGGAAGGTGGACTGGGAGGCAGACGGGGCAAACGGGTGGTGTGGGGTCGTCCGATTGAGGCATCGGGCGAAAAATGGAATAAACTTCGGTGTAGGGATGAAACCATGGGTTTTTTCCAATTTTTGGAGAATTGCTAAAGTGGAAATATATGACAAAATAATGTTACTAAATTTTTTAGTATTCATTTATATTTTGGATAGAAATATCTTTTCATCCACATATTTGGATGAGTTACATTTGATGTGCACAATTTCATCCAATTTTTTTTCTTTCAAATTCGAGCAATTTGGCATTATCATCCAATTTTTCTTCAAATTTAACCTATAGATTTGGTGCAGTCCTTTTTTTTTTTAGGCATTTGGGCCTTCAATTGGCCCAAAAAAACAATGGTTGATGGTTCAAACAAATTCAATCATCCAAATAACCATAGGATGTTGTAACCCCTACATGCCGAAGCCTTATTTTCAAATTTCAACTTCCTTTAATTTGCTCTAAATTGAACAAAGAGCCCACATTTTGGTAAGATGTATCAATTTTTTTGGAATTGTAACCATACAAATTCAAACTAGACTTGTTAGAGATTGCATAGGAAAAGAAAGCACAACAATATCACTTGTAGAGTGAAAGATTATAACATTTGACTATGATGTTGTTAAAATCGCAAAAAAAAGTTGAAGCCTTTTTGGCAAGGCAAATCTAAAATGTTGGGGACCCAAAGAATATGAGGTTAATGGGCCAAACTTGCACTACCCCAATCAATTTACGGCTTTACAAAATTTACTCTATAATTTTTTAATATGAATTTCCAATGTGAATTTTCCTCCAAGATCTACTGTATTTGAGGCTCATTTCCAAAAGCTCTTAACACAAAAGAAAAGTCAAGATTGCACAAGGTACCCTTGCATAATATCTCTTTCAGAAAAATCATTGTCCTTTAATTGCAAGATCAGACTTCTGGAGCCAAAAGTAGACTTCAAAAAGAATTTCCCAAAATTATTACCTCACTAAAATGATGAAAAATAGTTAGGTTTTACTGAACTTTTAAGTTTTGCAAACACCATATTTAATATTTTGGTACCTCAAGCATTTAGGGGGTAATTACTATTTTTTTTTAACATCTTAATGAAGTCGACAAACCCGTTGCATTGAAAAAATTAACAACACACCATTGATACCAAACAAAAAACCATGCTTCTAGAATTTAGAAGACAATTTACAATTATACATAATACATTGTTCAATTGAATATCTTCAACCATACATGGCAAATTGAAGAATTGGAAGACCATACAATTTAAAACAAAAACTTCCCAATCTTGCAAACACCAACTTAAAAAATCACAATTTTCGTAATTGCAGGGTTTTAGACTTTTCTATGCAAAATTGCAAATCAACAATGACAAAAGATAGAGACAATTCACACACTTTAAAAATCATTATCAATTAAAATATCCTTGTCAAATAGAAATTGTAAACTTCTCACTCAAACATTGCATTCGGTGCGGAAAAGAAGGATTACCATGGCTCCAAAAGGATTTCCCAATCCGCTGAAGAAGAGTACAAAGGGAAAATCACAAGACATGGATTGGGACACCTACTTCAACCACTTTTGTGTGGCTGAAGAGGGATGGCAATACGAGCCCAAAGCAATTTAGACTTGCACAACGTGCCGAGAGTATGTGAAAATGTCACACATTACGAAACTCTGGCCAGCAGATAACATGGTTGTATTAGAGAGACAAGTGAGACAGTGGGAAGGTCCCATGAACACTTGCAAGAGTGAACATTTCAAGTAGAGATACGAGGAGATTTGGGCATCTTGCAGTCTAGGTGCTTCCAAACCAAATATTATGAACTATTCCACCATGGCAATGATTTGGGCGGAGATTGTACTCCAAAAAGATGTGGATTGGCGTACGATGCCTGCAAAGGACAAGAAGACCAAATTAAGTTGTGACAAAGCGGTGATAGACACCAATTGGGTTGGCCCAAGCGATTGCATGCCGAAGTGGTCTAATCGAGGTCAATTTGGATTTCCTCCGGAACCATTGCTAGATGCAGAGGACAGCAATGATGATGACAAAGAAGACTTACCACCTCCACCTCCACTTCCACAAAGGCACGAACATCGAGAAGAGCGCGAAGACTTGGACTTCCAAAATCAATTGCGAGAGGCAACAAGAAATAGTATTTTGGATCAAGGTCGCCCACGTCAACAACGGTCACCACCTCGTCATGATCGTGATGTACGTTGCCCGCAATATGGAGGAGGAAGTTTGCATTTTAGCCCTGGCCCCCACGATGACTTCCAAAACATACGAGGAAGCCATGGAAGCACAAGGTTCATGGACTACGGTGGATCTCAATATGGTGGGTCGCAATTCTATCCGGGGACGGGAGGGCTGGACTCATATGTACCTCGCGGAAGCTCATACTACACCGGCTCAAGCGAACGAGGGACAAGAGGGTCCGAGGCAAATGCATCACCTCCTCCACCTCCACCATTTGGAGGTCCATACTTCTCCGATTACGGACAAGGAGGAGGGTTTGGCGGATATGGGCGATCTGATGGCTTCGGTCCCACACCCGAAGGTCGAAATGACGATAGTAGTTCGGATTCAAAATAGAGTATAATGTAGTTTAACTATTTAAGGGTAGAGTAGAAGATGTCTTTTGACTTATTCGGAGGTTATGGATTTACTATTATTGTTTAAATGTATTTTGGTGACCACTTTGTGACCATTAGTGGTCAATGATGTCACTATTTAAAGCTTTGAACATGCACATCTATTGAACATGTTTAGTTGTAGTATCAAAAATCTCTTCTTGGAAATGCTTGACAGTGCTTTTTCTTTTTTAGATTTAGTGCAAGGGTACCGAATGCAATGTTGACTTCCTATATTCTTTACCTACTCTTGGAAGTTGGAAATGAGATTGAAATGCAATTAGTTCTGGAGAATAAATTAGAATCCAAATTCATTTGGAAGAATTGTATAATAGTATTGTGGATTTTGATTAGCCCTAATGTAATTGGGCTTATACACATTAAACCTTCCAATTTTCCATGTCACGAAGTTCATAGGTTTGACTTGCAAGAAATATTTGAACTCTTTTTTGCAATTTGAACACCCTCATAGGTAAACATTATAATTTTTAACTTCATAAGGGATATTGTTGTGCTTTCTTTTTTTCCATAATGTCTAGCATGTCTAGTTTGAATTTGTACGGTTAAAAACTTGAAATTCCAAGAAAATGATAAATGTAATGAAAATATTGACATTTCTTCAGAAGTAAAAATTTCAAGAAATTGAAGAAAGTTGAGAAGAAGCCTTGGGTCTATTTTTTTAATTATTAGGCATTGAAATGCCCAAATGCCCAATTCCTCCCAAACAAGAAGACCTACATGAAGCTTATTGAATGAAAAGGGGGAAAAATCACCCTAAAAATGAGACGGTAGAAATGAAGCGGACGATCTAAAATTCGCCCCCTCTATATCGTCCGATCACGCAGATTGTCCATCCGCCCGATCGGACGAACCAGAGGGGGCAGACGGCCACCCCGTCCGCCCGATCGGACGGCCTCTGTTCGACCGTGCGGACTGAATGAGGCATCCGCCAACCCTAGACCGTCCGATCAAACGGCCAGGAAGAGGCGGACGGCCAGTCCGTCCGCCCAATCGGACGGACCCGACGGGGCGGCCGATCGGACAGCCTCCGTCCGTTGTAGGATTGGAATGAGGCCGTCCGCCTCATATAAGAGAAGCGGACGGACCGTCCGCTCTCACTTTTGCCTTCCCCCTTGCATGCAAGAGAGAGCAGAGAGCTTGGTGGTTTGATCTCCATTGGCTCCTTTCTTTGGGTGGGTAAGAGTCTAATATTTGGGGTAACTCTTGCCAAATTTTTTATAAAACTTTGACGTTCATCATTCTACCGGGTTATCAACATGCTGAGGGCGAAGAAGGCTTCCAAGGAGCGAAGGGAAAAGAAGAAGCCCCCTCTACTCAGTGGACAAGGGAGAATCCCTCGGAGAGTTGCAAAGCATTCTTAATCGAATTGATTGTGAAGTTTTATGAGACAGAGACTATAGTGTCTCTTGACACTAAATATGTGCGATATGAAGAGGACTGCATCGAGAAATTCTTCATGGATATGAGGGAGAGGATGTTGAACGCCTTGCACGTATCGTAGTGGATTCATGAAATGGAGAAGAAGAATTTCTCCAAATTTCTTGACAGCAAGGTGCATGATGCATTATGGAATGCTTCGGTCATTTTGGATAAATATTGGAGGAAGAAACGCGAAAATGATGAAGCCTTCGAGCATGTCATTATGAAAGCGGATTTATTCACCAAAAGGCGCCAACCATTTAGGAAGAGGCAGAATAGAGCAGGGTCAATTGGTTGGTGGATGAGCAAGCCTGGAATGGACCAAGCACAAAATACACGTCGCCTTCTAATAGCCCTTCCGGAAACAGCCATGGTGATTCCCGTAAATAACAAAATCATGCGGGGTGGCTATGCTACAATTCGGAGAGTGCAAATAGAAGGATGTGCGGAGATTCATCCATCATGGGAGTTTGCAGCAAAGATGTCTCTCCAAGAAGGTGAACGACCTACTTTTGCAAAGATGGAACACAATACTGAGACTATGGCAGTGAGGATTCCGCATGCTGGAGTGATACTTTTTTTTGCAGTGCACTCCAAAAAGAATGAAGGATACTCATTTTGGTGGAACGGCGATACATTGCGTGAAATGATGCGTCGAGATGACGACTATCCAGACAACATAGCCCTTCGAGTGCTGTATGAGCCACGTATAACAGAAGAAAAAATCATTACTGCTAAAAATCTGAAGCGATTTAAAGCCAAATGCGTGGAGCTTGCATGGGCATTATTGCACATCATGAATGCGGTGCACACCGTTGGACATCTTCACAACGACATTTTTCCGGACAACATCATGTTTCATTTTCCTGAAGATGAGTCCCGGGTTTACATTGGAGTTTGTGATTGGGGGATGACTACAGTGATGAGTGAGCCCATGAAGTCGTTGTATACATTCACATCAACAGCTGAAAAAGACGAAGCTATAAAGATGAGGTGGTGGGTGGATCCCAGTATTACCTATGTACACGGAAGAGATGCGAATGTGCAAAACATCCCTTCTCTTTCCATGCAATCCGAGCAATATGTTGTTGCTAAATTAGCTGAACGGATCAGTAGGCAGTGCATGTCGGAGGCGTATCACAAGTTGCAGCGTGAATTAAGTAGCTCACATGTCAAATACCTCCATCCATAATTTGCACAGGTGTTTGATACTTACTTGAAGCGCGTTCAGAACAAAGAGAGTACTTTGACACAAGTCATCTTTCGTTTTAGTACTTCATTCAACTGGCCTATTCCGGATGAACACTTCCGTGGTTCATATTGAAGTTCAAGAATAGTTCATATAAATATATAGGCTAGTAGTATGCATAGATGCCAAGTAGTATGTATGTGAATTACGTAGTTGTATAGCATATGTGCACCATTTTGATTTTTTAAGACCAATGAATGCCAATGTAGTTGAACTTTTATGTGCCTTTGTAATTGACGAGGATATTTTAATTGATAATGATTTTTAAAGTGTGTGAATTGTCTCTATCTTTTGTCATTGTTGGTTTGCAATTTTGCATAGAAAAGTCTAAAACCCTGCAATTACGAAAATTGTGATTTTTTAAGTTGGTGTTTGCAAGATTGGGAAGTTTTTGTTTTAAATTGTATGGTCTTCCAATTCTTCAATTTGCCATGTATGGTTGAAGATATTCAATTGAACAATGTATTATGTATAATTGTAAATTGTCTTCTAAATTCTAGAAGCATGGTTTTTTGTTTGGTATCAATGGTGTGTTGTTAATTTTTTCAATGCAACGGGTTTGTCGACTTCATTAAGATGTTAAAAAAAAATAGTAATTACCCCCTAAATGCTTGAGGTACCAAAATATTAAATATGGTGTTTGCAAAACTTAAAAGTTCAGTAAAACCTAACTATTTTTCATCATTTTAGTGAGGTAATAATTTTGGGAAATTCTTTTTGAAGTCTACTTTTGGCTCCAGAAGTCTGATCTTGCAATTAAAGGACAATGATTTTTCTGAAAGAGATATTATGCAAGGGTACCTTGTGCAATCTTGACTTTTCTTTTGTGTTAAGAGCTTTTGGAAATGAGCCTCAAATACAGTAGATCTTGGAGGAAAATTCACATTGGAAATTCATATTAAAAAATTATAGAGTAAATTTTGTAAAGCCGTAAATTGATTGGGGTAGTGCAAGTTTGGCCCATTAACCTCATATTCTTTGGGTCCCCAACATTTTAGATTTGCCTTGCCAAAAAGGCTTCAACTTTTTTTTGCGATTTTAACAACATCATAGTCAAATGTTATAATCTTTCACTCTACAAGTGATATTGTTGTGCTTTCTTTTCCTATGCAATCTCTAACAAGTCTAGTTTGAATTTGTATGGTTACAATTCCAAAAAAATTGATACATCTTACCAAAATGTGGGCTCTTTGTTCAATTTAGAGCAAATTAAAGGAAGTTGAAATTTGAAAATAAGGCTTCGGCATGTAGGGGTTACAACATCCTATGGTTATTTGGATGATTGAATTTGTTTGAACCATCAACCATTGTTTTTTTGGGCCAATTGAAGGCCCAAATGCCTAAAAAAAAAAAGGACTGCACCAAATCTATAGGTTAAATTTGAAGAAAAATTGGATGATAATGCCAAATTGCTCGAATTTGAAAGAAAAAAAATTGGATGAAATTGCGCACATCAAATGTAACTCATCTAAATATGTGGATGAAAAGATATTTCTATCCAAAATATAAATGAATACTAAAAAATTTAGTAACATTATTTTGTCATATATTGCCACTTTAGCAATTCTCCAAAAATTAGAAAAAAACCCATGGTTTCATCCCTACACCGAAGTTTATTCCATTTTCCGCCCGATGCCCCGATCGGACGACCCCACACCACCCGTTTGCCCCGTCTGCCTCCTGGTCCACCCTCTCGTCCGGCTCCCCATCCGCCCTCCTCGTCCACCCTCCCCGTCCGCCCTCCCCGTCCGCCCTCCCGTCCGTCCTCCCGTCCAGCTCCCTAAAACATCCTATGTGGGCGGACGTTCGGGAACCGGCGGACGTAGACGCTGGACGTCCGAACGTCCAGGTAACCCTGATCTTGGCTGACTTCGCCGAAGAATTACAAGAGGCAATAAAGGAATTCCGGAAGGACGCAAAGGGATTAGAGGATAGCGTCCGGAAATTCCAAAGTGGATTAATCTCTTTATCCGGGATTTCAATCCCGGATGAGTTCGATGAGGTAGAGATATTGGAGGGGAAGTTTGAAACTCCAATATCGAAGGAGAAGGAGGCCGGAAGGACTTCTACTTCGGAAGCCCCACGGACGAGGACAGGAATAACTTCTCCTATAGAACCGGAGCGAATTCCGGAAGGTGTAGACAAAAGTAGAAATTTGAATGAGCTCTTCCCCATAGCTACTCCAGATAGTGGTAAACCCCCTCAGGAGGGATAGGCAGCTAGAAATTAGAGAATAGAAAATTTTGTTAGGTCGGACCTCGTTCCGGAAAGTTAGGAAAAGTTCAGATCCGAAAATCTCGGCCGGATAAGTGCCAGATTTTCGGAGAGACCTTTTTGTAAATTCTGTATATAATTCAAGTCTCAAGACTGAGACTGGGAGCTTTTCCTTCTTGCATATGCTGTCTCTTGTGTATTGTCTATTGTTTTTCTTGTCTTCCCAAAGACTGGCCGGATAAGGAAGGGAGAGATTGAGTATAGATGAGCAGAGTGTGAGAGGATCTTCTCCCCTTGTTGTCTTCTTGTGATTGCAGGTGCATGTGAACAGGTTGTAAGTGTTGGGAGTGAGTCAAGACACCTCAGTAGGTTTAAGGTTCATAATTCCGGGTGAGATAACTAGTACTAGGTTAGGCAGTAAGAGGAAGGATCCTCAAACTGTGCTAAGAGCTGCTAGATGGAATGTCTGGATTAGCCTCTGAACACTTGAGAGGTCTCACCATCTGAAGAAGTAAACGGAAGAACGTTAGATTATGTTGGTACGGGCAGACGCACTTGTAGCCACCTTAGTTTCGCACGGATTGCAAAAGATAGTAAGATCGTTGTAGTAAGTGAGGGTTGTACGGGGGATCTATGTGTGACCTACAGGCTGAGATTACTTCTAGTTTGTTGTGAAAGATCAAACCGGATCTTGTTAAGATAGGAGAATAGATTGGGTTAGTGAATTTTCCATCACTATAAAAACCGGAAAGAGGGAAGTGTCTACCTCTCTGAAAATAAGTGACAGATTCCTTTGAAGTGCCGACAGAGGCTAAACAGAACCGGAATAGAAGTTGAGGAAAGGAAGCCCTCGATTAAAGTAGTGCAAGATCCGGTCGGAAGTGTGAATTCCGGGTTGGTTCTTGAAGGTTGTCAATTAAGTTTGATTCGGGTTAGTGTTAGTCTGGACCGGATTAGTTTTAGGAAAATTAAGAAATCATCCGGTATTTTGGAAAAAGGTGAGAGTGGTATAATCAAGAATAATGGAATTAGGAAACTTTCCTCAAATCACCTAGTAACACGAAACACTTCACAGAGTCTCTTGGATTTGATCTTTAGAGTCACTTTATTATGCTTTAAAGAGGTTTTTGTGAGCATAATAGGGAATTTCACTTACCCTGTGCTACGACAACTACGTTGGTGTGCAGTGAGTCTTGGAGCCATGGTAAGAGCCAAGATAGGTGAAGCTGGAGCTTCAAGACAAGGGCGCCAATTACGTAGTCAAGGTTTGGAGGCTAATGAGCCTTCCTTGGAGGAAACTCAAGGAGGGGATTCTCTTCACTTGGAGCAAATGGGACAAGAATTGACTCCCATTGAGGAAGAGAATGTGGAAACTAGTGCTAAGGAAGGTGACACCGCCACTAGTCCCGGGAATCCCCAACGTGATCGCAAACAGAAAGGGCGTGACCTCATGTTTGAAGAACTTTTCAAAACACTTCAGGTGATGCAAGGTGAAATCAAAGAGCTAAAGGAGAAGGGTTCTACCTCTTCTTCTCACAAATTGTGCAAAACCAACATGCCATCTTCTTTCACCGGCATTGGCAAGGCCCACAAAGTGAAGGACTTTTTGGTGGAATTGGAGTTGTACTTTGAAGCTCAAAGAGCACCTGAAGAAGATAAGATCACCATCGCGGTGACCTTTCTCAAGGATCATGCTTTGTTTTGGTGGACTCACTTTCGTGGGGAAAGTCCTGAGGTGGTGGACAACTTGACTTGGGCTGGTTTCAAGGAACACATTAGCGACTGCTTCACCCCAGAATACCAAGACATTCGTGATGGAGTGGCACTTGTAAGACTCAAGCAAACAGGGAGTTTTAGGGGGTATGTGCAGGAGTTTAATGCATACTTGAATGTGCTTCCAAGGCTAGACGAGCTAGCCAAGAAATTCATTTTCTTCAATAGGTTGCAAAGTTGGGCAAAACGTGCATTGTTTAGAATGCCCCAACTTCCAGAGACTTGTGCGGAGTTGTTGAAGCTGGCTTAAAGGATTGGTGATGAGGGCCAAAACAAGAAGGCTAAAGATGGGCCTTCAATAGGTGAGTCAAGCAAACACTCCAAGCGCAAGTTGAGGCGTCATGTTTGGATGAAGAGCAAGCATGGTGGGGATGGAGCCAAGTCAAGTGGGCCAAAAGAAGGACAAGCTAAGGGCATTAACAAAGGGGGTGACAAAACCAAAAGGGATGTGAGCCAAATGACTTGTTACAATTGTGGAGAGAAGGGCCACTTGTCCCGGGGTTGCACCAAACCTAAGGTGAGTGTTCAAAATGCATGCTCTCACATTGGAGAGCATGTTCTTCAAGGTGGCTTCTTGGCTAAGGCAAATCAACCCAAGTTGAGTTCCCGCTTGTTGTTCTTAAAAGGGTCCATAAGTAAGCATGATGTTTCACTCCTGGTGGATACAGGTGCAACTCACTCATTCGTAAGCCCAAGACTTGCTTTGGAGTTGGGCTTGCAAATCAAGAGTCTTGCAAGCCCATCAAAGTGCAGTTTGCCAAGGGCAAGCCACACAAGACAAGCAAGGTGGCAACAAATGTGGAAGTGAAGTGTGGGGAGTTCACCTTTGTGGAGGACTTCACGGTGTGTGATATGGATGGGGTAGACCTCATTCTAGGAAATACTTTCCTAAATACTTATGAAGTAGACATAAGAAGGCGGCCATCTTTGAAGGTGGTTGCCAATGTAGATGGCAAAGAGATAGAGTTAGAAATAACTAAGTCATCCAAGATGTTGGGGACTCAAATCCATCTAGTAGTTTTGGAAGAACTTAGTGATACTAAGTTCTTGATTGTTATGCGTGCTAGTGTGGTTGGAGGGGAAAAGAAGTTGGCTAGTAGGGCCAATTCCCCTCCAAAGTGTGTAACAACTGTAATCCATAAGTTTATGGATGTTTTGACAACAGAGTTGCCTGATGCCTTGCCTCCTAAAAGAGAAGTGGATCACAAAATTGAGGTGGTGCCTGGATCACAACCACCATCTAAGGCACCTTATCGGTTGAATCAAAGGGAGTTGAAAGAGTTGAAACACCAACTCAATGAGCTCTTAGCTAAAGGATACATTCGCAAGAGCAAGTCACCTTATGGAGCGCCAGTCTTGTTTGTGGACAAGAAGGATGGTAAACTTCGCATGTGTGTTGATTATAGGGCACTCAATAAGATCACTATTAAGAACAACTATCCTTTACCTCGAATTGATGATCTCTTTGATAGGTTGGCAGGGGCGGTGTACTTTAGCCACATTGATTTGAAGTCAGATTACTACCAAATTCGAATTGCACTTGGAGACATTGAAAAGACGGCATGTAGGACCCAATATGGGTCCTATGAGTTTTTGGTGATGCCTTTTGGTCTATGCAATGCCCCTTCAACATTCACCACCCTTATGAACACCGTGTTCCATCAAGAGATGGATGAATTTGTCATTGTCTACATTGATGACATCTTGGTGTACTCCAAGACGGCGGAGGAGCATGCCAAGCACCTTGGGATTGTGTTGGGAAGGCTTAGGGAACACAAGTTGTATGCAAATGGGGAGAAAAGTGACTTTGGTTTGATGGAGATTGACTTCTTGGGCCACATGTTGTCTGGATCGGGGATCAAGCCGGATACAAAGAAGGTAGAAGAAATCAAGGAGTGGAAACCACCTACCACCCAAAAAGGTGTAAGGTCAATTCTTGGACTTGCCAATTATTATAGGAGGTTCATTAGAGACTTTTCTAAGATTGCAAAACCTTTGTCTGACTTGTTGAAAAAGAACCAAGCCATAGTGTGGTCCAAGCCATGTGAGCAAGCTTTTGAGGAGCTCAAGGCCAAACTTTCTTCTCATCCAATGTTGAAGTTTCCTGAGTTTGATCAACCTTTTGAGGTACACACGGATGCAAGTGATTTTGCAATTGGGGGAGTGTTGATGCAAGGTGGGAGGCCCATTGCTTTTGAAAGCAAGAAGTTGGATGGGAGCCAAACCAAGTGGCCAACACATGAAAAGGAGATGTTTGCAGTGGTGCATTGTTTGAAGACATGGCAACATTACCTTGGTCTTCATCAAACCAAGGTGTTCACCGATAATGTGTCGTTGAAGTATTTTGAGAGCCAGGCTAGAGTGACAACCAAGCAGTTGAAACACAATATTCAATATTTTGAGAGGTTTGGGGTCTCTCATAATAATATTGTCCATTTAGACCCTAACAAATGAATTATAATTTTAGGCAATTTAGGTGGACAAACACTGAATTTGCTAGTTGTAATGCACAATTTCCATTAAAATGAGAGTCTTTTGAGTGATAGTCTATTCAAACACATGTAATTCGGTTTAGAGTAATGTTATAATTAATATAAATAAAGATTACGTCATCTTCTAAATACCAAGTCATGAACTCTGCGGTTGGTTGTGAGGGGTTATTCATCTCATTGAAGCGGTCCGGGTTTGATTCCCGTTGGACTTGTATGAGTGCATGAGAGAACAACATGACTTGGTGCTGCTAAATGAGCTTTGCAGGCAGGAAAGTTGTAACAACCAACCGCCCCCCTACCCAGAATGTGACAAGTGCTTTATCTGTTAACCAAATAAATAGTAGATATATCTACTACTTTTTTCCCAATAACAATGTAATTTGAAATAAAACATACTCAATGATAAACAAATAAGATAATGAAGTAAAAAATAAAGAAAAGAGTGCTGAAGAATATAAAAAGAAGTATATTGAGACTATACTTAAATTCCAATGTTCTGTAAACACAAAATATACACTTGAAATCAATAATGCAATGCCGAGCAATAAAATAAAATCAATCCATTCAAAACTATACCATCTAATCATATACATACATATTACATAGCTACATATATCAAGTGTAGGATGCGAGACTTTGGTTGATAACGTCAATTTGAGCAGCAGGAATCTTGATCATGCATTGATGAGTATCTTTTCGAATGCTAGACTTCCACGCTGTCATAACAGCATTTGTATGCTCCCAAAGTGGCGGTTCAGTTTCATCCACTTTCCAACATAGACCTCTTTCACTGTCCCATCCAATGTAGAAGTCTTGAACATCTTCATCTCTCGATGTTGGACGGAAGTACTGAATGCATATACAATTAGGTTTCTCCGGATTACAATTTGGATCAGACAACGCCCTTGCAATCCAAACCGGATGACTGTCACCATCTGCGGGTCGAACTACAACAAAATATCCTTCAAAGAGATCTCGACCCACCCTAAAGGATGGTTGTAGGCGACCTCTCAAAGGGCCTACATACGCGTCATCTTCTCCAAACTCTTCACGATCCTCGCCGTCTTCGTCTAATTCATCCACCTGAGTTGCTTGAACACGGCTCGTAGGCCAAAAACCATACTTCAAAATAGAAGATGAAGGTAGTAGTTCTAGCAATGCTACCTTGACACCTTGCCAGTAGTGCACTACGTTCTCATAGCGTCTTCGGTACTCTCCAGTGCGATCTTGATTGCACAAATTCTCCCAATACCTCACAAATCCGGATATGCCCTTCAAGATGTCCTCTGCACCTTTCATTGGACTCGGCAGAACTGCTTCTGGTATTCCACGTGGCCACAAACTTTGCCCTTCAGAGTCCTCCTTCCACAATTTCATTCCATGACCAGTTCCCTTCGGCAACCACTCCACATTAGTGCACAGCATTTTGTACTTCATGACTGGACACCCAGTCGAGTCAAGGTAGAACTTCACTTGTTGTGGCTTTTTGTGTCCAACCATGATGTCATTGCCGTCCAAAACTTTGCCTACTATGAAACCCTTGAAATCTGGCACCTCTTCGATGAGGTGAGGGATTGTTGGAATGGATTCCACATCCATAAACGACTTCATAAGTGCAGGAATTGTAAGGAAGTTTTCCTTTTTCAAAAGCATACTCCATCTTCCAAAGAGCGCATCAATGTCGTCATGAGTATGACCCACGATCATGAAGTTCACGTACACTTCACGAAAGATCTTGTTTGCAACAAGTAGAGACCAATAACAGAAAACAAATCTATTCTTGTTATCTCTGGTGGCATTATCCATCTGCACATTCAAAATAGGAGGCAACGGCATCTCTGGACATAACGTTTCCGGTAGCAAAGGTAGCGATGCTTCGCAAACTTCGGCACCCTTTAGTATTGCCCTAGATAAATTTGTGGATCCAGACCCCGTAAACAATTGCCGAGAAGACGATTTTGGTGGCAATTCCAAATCTCGCAGCAACTTTGCCATGGAGCCAACACTGTAGTTTGAGTCGTGGGGAAACATATCCAAGCCATAGTGCGTATATCGAACATCAGCATGACCATGCACAATTATGCTAGTGACTGAGACGGGCAACTTCATGAGCCCATCAAGTTCTTTAGTTTTGTGGGAAAAAACCAAAGAAGCGGTCTTGGCATGGTCCATCTTGTCATGCATGATCGTCAAACATTCATGTGGAAACTCATGCAAGTAGTAACGATTTGCGTAGTACAGCTCCCTATGTGCCCGAGCAATAGCCAAATGTTTGTCAAGCCTCCTTGACCATATCAAAGCACTTTGAGATCCAACAATACAACTCCTTCGTAGCTCTTGTAGTTTGTCACACACTGAACACCGAACAAAATTATCACCAGGTTTTTTCACCTCGTACTCTGAAAACTTCGAGGACCTGATCTTGCTCAGGTTTGAAGTGGAAACTTCGGGTAATCCGAAGGCTGCATTGACATCATTGATTTCTTTCATCTTACCCTTCCACTGAAAAGTAGAGGGAAGACACATAGATACGACCTTGTCCCCTGACTTCAAAGTCCGAGTATGATGTGGCATGTAATCTGCCTACTTTTCAAGGATGCACTTTAGCGTGGCAGTTGCTTGTTGAGTGTGCTTTCTCGGCTTCTCCAATCCTACATTTCCATGGTCTCTTGCCTCTCGTTCGTCCTTCCAATATTTGAGGTATCGATAGAATGTAGCCTCCGGGACCCCAGAAATATGCATCCATGCTTGCATGCACACGTTGATGCCTTCAATGGTCACTGTCTTCCTCCCACATGCATCAAGATGCACAGACCTGTGAACATCAGTCTTCATGTGTGACCTGAACTTGAATGATGTATTGGAGTACATTCGTTCGCGGAAGGCCCGAATCTTCTCCCTTGGAAATGGCTGAACGCAATTATGGGAACAACAGACTTTGCTAGACACCAAGTTGATGTACTCTGGAGTAAGGAGTTCCTTAGATCTGTGGGAGGTAACGCGAGGTGGATTCTTAAAGATACTTGAATATAGCCGTACAGATGCTAGAGGTTGTGGATTCAAGAGGCGGGCTTGTAGCTGATTGAATCTGTCTCGCGCCTCATGGTCGTGAAAACTTGCTCTCGCACAGTGGACTCGTTTAATCGGCCAAGCTACCAAATAGTAAATCTGCTCCTGAGGGATATCCGCTTCTGAGAATGTCTTGGTGATGTGAACTGCTACATGGGTATCTCCAAGAGGACCATTAGCTCCAAGCACGAGGTCTGAGTTGACACTATGGCAAGTCCCTTCGCCAACAAGTAGACCCTCCTCATTGTAAAGAGTGGCACATCTTGTATTCCAAAGATGATGCGGAAGTCCTTCGCATTCAGGAATGCCTACATTCTTCCCTTCCAAAACTGGGAATTCATCATCCGAGGATTCCATGAAGTCGTCAGAAGTCGCAGATGAAGTCATGTCACGTATCTGGAAAACCAAATGAAAAGCAGTATTGAAGTCAATGTCTGGCATCAAACTCCAATCAACCTGATTGACGTAGTAATTGGTGTTGGTATTTCTGAGCGGCAGTAATATCTGAATGGCAATTCAACGCGATTGGCGCTGAATTGTATTTCAGCTTCCAAGATGCTAACATATCGTCACAACCAATTTCATGCAATAGGTGATTGCACTTTAGCGCGACCAACTCTGAATTGCAATTTAGCACCTACGATGTAGACATACGTCGTTACTAATTCCACTCCCTACGTGATGAGAATTCAGCGCCAATTGAGCTAAAATAGCATCAGAACGAATTTCATTCTCTGCGAGCTGAATTGCAATTCAGAATTACTCGCACTGGAATACCGTCACAATATATTTCATTCCCTCCGTGACGACACTTCAGCGCGAGTTGCATTGAATTGCAATTAGTCATTGGTCGTGGTGGAATATTGTCAAAATACATTTCACTATGTGCGTATCTACACTTCAACGCGAGTCGCGCTGAATTGCAATTCAGATCCAATAAGTCTGACACTTCAGCGCGAGTCGCTCTGAATTGTAATTAGGCATTAGTCGTGGTGTAATATCGTCAAAATACATTTCACTACGCGTATCTACACTTCAACGCGAGTCGCGCTGAATTGCAATTCAACTCTGATAGCTATGGAGTGTCTCCAGAGTATATTCCATCACGATTTTATAGAATACAGATCTAGACCAGCTTACTTCAGTGCACATCAGCGCGAGTCGCGCTGAAGTGTCGACACTATATATTCCTTTACCTTTGTGAATACACTTCAGCCCGACCAGGGATGAATATCAATTAAACGCGAGTCTAGGTGATCCGTCTGCACAAAGACAATGGAAACTCTGGTAGAAGCACTTCAGTGCGAGTCGCGCTGAAGTACATTTCATTTTCATTTTAGTCAAGGAATTTCTATTTATAGTAAGTCCGTCTTTCACGGAGGGATTTATATAGAGTTCTGCGCATTCTCCAGATTGCGCTCGTCGAACAACTTGAGGACTTGAACATTTCATGGATAGTAGTTGGACTGACTGATCACAACGTGAACTGTACTAGAAATCATTGAGCACCTACGCAAAACAACTGCCAATCATGGAATGAAAGATCTTATGCAAACCTAGAGGCTGGAATGACAGATCCTAGAAGCTGCTAAATGGAGAATTCTCATGTTTTCAAAAGGGTCGGAGTGGCTTACTGTAATTCCTATGCGATGGATCTCCTGCTTGAGCAATACAACGGGCAACAACCGGCGTTGTACCAATACAATTGCGGAACAATACTAATCAAACTCTTCTAAAGACATAATAGAACAAGTTGAAAGCGCAGAGAACAACAGCAAAGCTCAAAGTTGATGCAGTTGAAGAGAAAGGTGGAATGATTGGAATGCAACTAAACTGCCGACGTCCACTCAACTCCTCGGCGGGAAGGAAAGAGCGCGAAGTCAGTTCTCATTTTTGAACGGCGTACATTCTAATATCAAGTGTCCCCAGAATCACGACGGCCTTGCCACGTAAACCTTTCGATATCCACATGCAATCTTGAATTTAGTGGCTGGCCCCACGAAAATAATGGGGTCACTACACTTTTCATTAAGTTTGTGTTGACTTTTAAAGTCTGTAGTAGCATATCTCCTTTGGCAGTCTTCAAATGCGGACAGCAGAAGCTACTATCCAAACCCTTTTCGACTTTGACTTCAAAATTTAAGCCCAATTGTTGACCTTACAATGCACCTAAGTTCATTATTAGGAAATGAAGGTTTCGTTACTTATACTAACCATGTGGCACCTAATGCGGCTTGCCATATATATAGCACACACTAGAATAATGTTAATTTTGGCTAGAAAGTGCCTTTACTGCAAACTTCCCCACCTTTAGTCAGCGGGAATATTGTTCTTCTTCTAAAGTGAATGAAAAGTATGATTTTAAAAAAATCCTAATAATGTTGGAATGTTTAAAGAATGTCCCTTTTCCTGCAGCAGATTCCAGGGTTTAGGATGGGAAAATTTTGGCTTCAATTTCAAGGGTTCACGGTCTCAGGGTTTAGGGTTTAGGGCTTGGAATCCACGCCCTAAATTCAAATAAATTGTCTCCAACAAGTCATCAAAAAAATTTGAAAGGAAATTACATTTACCATTCCTAAATTCTTTTAACCGTGCCTTTGAAGAGGTTCTAATTTTTACCCATGCAAACCAAAGCGGAAAATATGGAGTTCAAAATGAACAACAAAATACAAGTTCTAAATGGATTCGAAATGTACAATCTATGGCCATTTCTTAGAAAAAAGAATTTCTTTTTTGAAAATGAACAAAAATCAAAATAGCCGTTACGGTTTTACTTTCATTCTAAGGTTCATTAAGTGCTAATTCAAAATAGTAGAAAAAATGTCAGGTGAAAAGAGTAATGCATACAAGAACTTCAAAATTCAAGGCTCAGCCATATCTGCATGAATTGAAGGGCTCATAGAAAAATTAAATTAAATTATTTTTTTTGTTAGGTGCCCAATCATAGATGATTGGATTATCATTGAAGAGCATGATTCTAATTTCTACCTATTTGTCCTTCTTCATTTGTACTTCCCTTGCATGTTTTTTCTGACTTTCTCAAACAAAGTACAACCCCGGCCATTTTTGCATGAACTTGGTCCACGTGGAAAAATTCAGTTACATTATTTTTTTAAAGAGGTGCCCATGGATTATCATCAAAGAGGGTGTTTCCAACTTCTACGTTAATTTCTTTTTCCATTTGCACTTACATTGCATTTTTTTTCAACTTTCTCGGAAAGTCCATGTTTAAAAAAATAAATAAGTGACGCACATATTTCTGTTAACCTAAACTCTTAAAATTGTATGTACTTTGTAGTACCAATGTCATGAAATTCAATCAAGGCCAATTTAAATGGGCCCAACAAATTTGTCTAGAAGTTCTAAATTTTTTTGGGTTGTGGGTTTGGTCAATGCATGTGTGAAAAAAAATGAATTAGTGACCCACATGTTTTTTTAAACCGGAACTCTTTAAATTGACTGTACTTTGTAGTACTAATGTCATAAAATTCAATGAAGGCCAATTTAAATGGGCCCAACAAATTTGTCCACAAGTTTCAAATTTTTTTGGGTTGTCGGTTTGGTCAATGCATGTGTGAAAAAAGTTAAATTAGTGACCCACATGTTTTTTTGAACCTAAACTCTTAAAATTGACTGTACTTTGTAGTACCAATGTCATGAAATTCAATCAAGGCCAATTTAAATGGGCCCAACAAATTTGTCCACAAGTTCTAAATTTTTTTTGGTTGTGGATTTGGTCAATGCATGTGTGGAAAAAATTAAATTAGTGACCCACATGTTTTTTTAAACCTAAACTCTTAAAATTGACTGTACTTTGTAGTACCAATGTCATGAAATTCAATCAAGGCCAATTTAAATGGGCCCAACAAATTTTTTGTCGTACGCGCAGTTAGCCGTAAGTATCCTTACAACGACAAATGGTTGCAAGATGACACGAATTATCGTTCCAAGGAACTTCTAGTAAGATATCGATTAAGTTAGAAGTATCCGGATCGTGCCTACTCACTTAATCCTCGTTCTTCACTCACCCTATCTCGTTCCGGAAACTCAGTACATTCCGGATTCCGTTCCGGATCCGGACACATCTCCGGATCTGAGTTCTGTCTCTCTTCCGTCACTAGTTTTTGTTGCCTCTGTTTTACCCTCAGAGGGTCCGTCCTTGATCTAGAAAGGGGTGGGGACTCACCACTTGTACAATTATCCTCTCTGTACTCTAAATCTACTAAACAACACACCCAAGACAATATAGTTGCAGGAGGAGGGAGGAGTATTCTCTCACAGTTTCCGGATTGGCCGATCTGGAATCAGGTCACACAGAGTACTTTTCACACCTCTCTTACTACAACGACGGATCAGAACTTATAAACCCAAAAGAATAGAATCTCAAGGAGAAGACAATTTACCAAAGGGGAGGTTGGCAGACTTTCCGAAGTAGCGGGAGATCCTTTCCTTTGGCGGTTGCTTAACTCCGCACAGAACCCTCCTGGTTCCGGACTCGCAGGGACCTCTACCGTCTTATCCGGATTACCGTTCCGGAAAATTAAAAGCACGTCACACTTACACTCCCTTACTCGGCTTGCATTCCTTCTCACTAGCTCCACCCTCAGATGGTCCGTAGCTCAAGATCCGGATTCCTCCTCTCCCTCCCTTCTCTTTCTCCAGTACAAGGATACAAACATACATGCATACACAGAGCCAAAGATTCCGTCTAAGCAAAGTGCAGCTAGAAGCACCCTGACTAATTTAGATTAAGGAAAGGAAATCGTAATACATACATGAAAGCATTAAGATCGAATGGAGTAGGATGGAATGGCAGACAACTAACTTGCTTGCCCTTAAAATACTAACACAAAAACCCAAAGTCAACTCCTAAAAGCTTGAAAAGGAAACCCGGAAATCCAGGCCACCAATCCCTGAACCTCCCGGAATATCCGGAAAGATTGCTAACTGCCGTCCGAGATAACCGGATTTCCTTACTATCCGCCTAAAATTCCGGAAACCGGGTCCACGCTCGGAACCCCATTCCGGATCCTATACTTCTTCTCCTAACAGCCCTAATGTCTTGACTTCCGTCCTTTCTTTGAACGGCTACCCGCTTGGCTGGTAGGCATCCCCTTCGTATTCTTGGCTGGCGTAGTTTTTGCTGTGGCCCGAGTCTGGATATGGCGCGTTGCGGGAGACGGATCGCTGTCGCCTTCGGTTCCGGAAGTGGAGTGGGCACTCTCCTCGTCAGAATCTTCAATGACTTGAACTTCCTTCTCCTTCTCTGGTGTTGTATCCTCCAATGTTGCGGGTTCGCTTCCTTTCTCCGGCGTGGTCTCTTGCATGTGCACAAATCCTTTCGGATTAGTCCGAGCCGGATTGGTCATTCCACCAATCCGGTTGATGAGATCTCCCCTAACCTGCTGTCCCGGAACCTTGAATGATCCGGTCATCAAATTCGGCATTGTTTGTGCCTTGGGAACTTCCGAAGTTGAGAACTTAGATGGCACCGGAACCGTTTTCGCGCTAGACTCCGGTTCCGAGGTTGGCTTCAAATTCAACTCCGTCATCCGTATCTTACTAGCGGAAGGCTCGACTGGTGTGAATATCCCCCTTAGGCCCTCCATCCGGGTTGCCTGATCCACCACTGGCTTCCCTAGGGTACCTGCGACAAAAGGAAGTTCCGGAAAGGTAGAGAAATCCATCGCATGGTTTGGGTCGATGGCCGCCAACAACTTCTGGATCTCCTTAAAAACTTGCTCTATCCTCGCGGTGAAGTCTATGAGGATGGTAACTACCTTGGTTCCAGTAATGTGGCCTTCCGATATCATCTTCGAGTCAAACAAGGCAGCTTTCGTGATGATGTCGACTTTGATGTTGACTGCTCTGGTTAGATTCTTGACCAGAGCGAGAGCCTCTTTCTCTTTCTCCTTCGCAGCTACCATTTCCCCTTCCGCCCAATTCACCCGGGTCTGGAGTAGGTTCCGTTCCGCCTCCAACTCTTGGATCCGCTCCTCCCTCTTCTTCAGATCCTCCGGCTTGGGCAGTCGCTTGACAGCTTCCACGATTTGATCCGGATCCACCTTCAACACTTCTACGGTATCTATCACCAAATCTAACAACCCGTCGTGAAGTACCTTGGCTTCACGTATCCACTCGAGCCCCGCATTGAAAAATGCGGATTCTGTTTCCATCTCAGGTCCCTTGCTGGACCCCTCCCTCTCCATTGTCGGTGGCTTGATTCTCGACCCTGGATCGGTTGACTTCCTCTTCTTGGTCCTCGGATCTGTCAAACGTTCCTCGGGAAGTTCCTCCGGTTCAGACTCGACCGGATCTTCCGCTTCCTCCCCGGAAAGTCCGTATGACAGGAGCATCTTTCTGGTGTTATACTAAATTACTTCCGCTGCACTCAAAAGTTCCTGTTGATGGTACAGATGAAACAAATAGGTGCTAACTGGACTTGCCTTCGCTCGGGTCACGTGATCCGCTAATTTAGCCACTATCCCGACTATGACCTTACCCTAGTGCACTACCCGGTTCTCCATAGCCCCAAAGATAGTATTGGCCGCCGTAATGGTAACCCGTGTTGGCTTTTCCGGATACAAGATCGGAATCAGAAACTCTAGTATCCGCCTATGTCTCTCGTCCTTACACTCGCTGATAGCAAATCCGTCCTTAGGGTTTGCAGATCCGGTGAACTTCCCAGCTACAAAACGGTCCGTCCTCGATGCTAAACCGTTCCCACTCTTCCGGAACTGATAGACGTCCGCCCAGATGTCCTCGGTCCACGCGACTGGTCGTCCTCTCAAAGTGAACTCATACTGATTCGGAACACCGTGAAGTAGCTCTTGAATCATCTCTTCACTCTTGAGGTTCCATGGTCGGTGTAGTAAACCGACACATCCTAACCTAGTCAAGTCCTCCTCTAACTACTTGTGTAGTTCCGGGCTATCCGGAATGGTCGGAGAGATAACCCGGGCAGATACCACTATCTTCCGTACTGGTCCGGATGCCGTAAGATCTAAGTGAGAACGAAGGGAAAGTAGTTCTACTTCAGTCGCTAACTCACCACTCTTTCTCTCAACTACTCACACAAACAGTCTCAAGAACACCGAACAGAAAAGTGAAGAAGAAACCCTAGGAAGACGGCTTAAGTACTAAACCGTCTTTCTACGGTCTTAAGGACAACGGCTACAGGTCCGTTGTATCAACGGTATCCTACTTCCGTAGCTACGAGACCTATACGGTAGGTTCCTGTGTTCCGGATGAGTCCGGATTCCGGATCTGGATAAGTTCCGGTTACGGGTGGTGCCGGAACGCTTATTTCCTAATTCAAGCTATCTGGTCCAAAAATCACACTCTAACTATCATTTTTTTTAATTTTTTTTTAATTTTTCGCACCTACTTCTTGCATTATTGATCCGTTTCTAGATTCCGGATTCCCACATTTTTCCACAAGTTCTAAATTTTTTTGGGTTGTGGGTTTGGTCAATGCATGTGTAAAAAAAAATGAATCGGTGACCCACATGTTTTTTTAAACCTAAACTCTTAAAATTGACTGTACTTTGTAGTACCAATGTCATGAAATTCAATCAAGGCCAATTTAAATGAGCCCAACAAATTTGTCCACAAGTTCTAAATTTTTTTGGGTTGTGGGTTTGGTCAATGTATGTGTGAAAAAAATTAAATTAGTGACCCACATGTTTTTTTAAACCTAAACTCTTAAAATTGACTGTACTTTGTAGTACCAATGTCATGAAATTCAATCAAGGCCAATTTAAATGGGCCCACCAAATTTGTCCACAAGTTCTAAATTTTTTTTGGTTGTGGGTTTGGTCAATGTATGTGTGAAAAAAATTAAATTAGTGACCCACATGTATTTTTAAACCTAAACTCTTAAAATTGACTGTACTTTGTAGTACCAATGTCATGAAATTCAATCAAGGCCAATTTAAATGGGCCCACCAAATTTGTCCACAAGTTCTAAATTTTTTTTGGTTGTGGGTTTGGTCAATGCATGTGTGAAAAAAATTAAATTAGTGACCCACATGTATTTTTAAACCTAAACTCTTAAAATTGACTGTACTTTGTAGTACCAATGTCATGAAATTCAATCAAGGCCAATTATTTGAAATGGGCCCAACAAATTTGTCCACAAGTTCTAAATTTTTTTTGGATGTGGATTTGGTCAATGCATTTGGAAAAACATTACATACTACTAACCATGATCATTAAGTAGATTTACTTTGACCTCAACAATATTTAGTAAACATTTGTTTGGTACAATGCCACTATATTCATAGTACACTATGAATATCATCACTAGTATTTTGAATTTGAATGCTTGATTGTGAAGTGTGTTAAGATATTTATTGTGAAGCATTATTCGCTTAATGGGAGTTTGTAGTGACCTTAAATTGTAATTATGGGTACCAACATCACAATGACTGAGGCTAGTAAATTGAATTCATGATGAAGCGTTATTTATTTTAAGTGATTTGTGGTGATACTACATCATAATTTTGACTCTCAACATCATAATTATTAATAAGGCTACTACTAAGTACATTCATTATACTCTGGTTGGAACAATTTCAATCTATTATAATGAATGTCACATGAAACTAAAAATTGTTAAATATGATGATGTATAGTTTAAGTGATTTAGAACTTGTGGACAAATTTTTTGAGCCCATCTAAATTGGCCTTGATTGAATTTCATGATGTTGGTACTACAAAGTATAGTCAATTTTAAGAGTTTAGGTTTAAAAAAACATGTGGGTCACTAATTTAATTTTTTTCACACATGCATTGACCAAACCCACAACCAAAAGAAATTTACAACTTGTGGACAAATTTGTTGGGCCCATTTAAATTGGCCTTCATTGAATTTTATGACATTGGTACTACAAAGTACAGTCAATTTTAAGAGTTTAGGTTCAAAAAAACATGTGGGTCACCGATTTATTTTTTTTCACACTTCCATTGACCAAACCCACAACCAAAAGAAATTTAGAACTTGTGGACAAATTTGGTGGGCCCATTTAAATTGGCCTTGATTGAATTTCATGACATTGGTACTACAAAGTACAGTCAATTTTAAGAGTTTAGGTTTAAAAAAACATGTGGGTCACCAATTCATTTTTTTCCACACATGCATTGACCAAACCCACAACCAAAAAAAATTTAGAACTTGTGGACAAATTTGTTGGGCCCATTTCAAATAATTGGCCTTGATTGAATTTCATGACATTGGTACTACAAAGTGCAGTCAATTTTAAGAGTTTAGGTTCAAAAAAAACATGTGGATCACTCATTTATTTTTTTTCACACATGCATTGACCAAACCCACAACCAAAAAAATTTTAGAACTTGTAGACAAATTTTTTGAGCCCATGTAAATATGCCTTGATTGAATTTCATGACATTGTACCTACCAAAAAGTAAAGTTAATTCTAAGAGTTTTGTTTTAATAAAACATGCAGGTCACCAATTTATGTTAGTAATGTCTGTAAATGCCCTAGGCACTAGAATGTGGTGTTTGCAGAACTTTGAAGTCAAGCAAAACTTAACGAAGTTGCTATTTTCAGTAGTTTAATATTTCCAAAAAAACTTTGTGAAGTCTAGTTTTAGCATCAAACATCTATAGAGTACATTTTAAACAACTATAGAGTAGATTTTAAGAAGCCTTATGTTCATTGGGGTTATACATGTTAGGCTTTGTAACCTCAAATATCTTTGGTCACCAGTTTTTTAGATTTGACTTCTAAAAAGAGGGTTGAAATTTCTTTGCAGTTTGAACACCTTCATGGTCAAACATTATAATCTTTCATTGTATAAGTGATATTGTTGTCTTTTCTTTTCCTATGAGATCTCTAATATGTCAAGTTTGAATTAGTATGGTTAAAATTTAACAAAAATTGAAACAACTTATGGAAATGTTGGCATTCTGTTCAATTTCAAAAAAATTCCAAGTTACTCAAAATAGGCCTTAGCCTTTGTATCTCTGTCAATTCTAATTGATATTGATATCCAACTATGTGCATACCATGTCCACTTATCTTCCATTCAAAGATACTTGTGAGACACCCTTTCAATCTCGGATCCTTGTATAGGCCCTGGGTATACGATGTGCAGGTATCAATTGTGAGACACCCTTTCAATCTCGGATCCAAGTTTAGGCCCAGGGTATCAAACTGATCAAGGGTATCAATGGCGGGTATCAAGGGCGGGTATCAAACAAATCAAGGTTGGGTATTAAACTGATCAGGGGCCAGGGGAGGTCGGCTGTCGTCTAGGGTTTGGCGCTTCTGCTTCTGCATCGCATTTTGTTGTTTTGTAGTTTTTGGTTTCGCCTCGTTTCTGCAAGCCATTTCGTTTTTGCTTTGTTTGTTGTCGTGCGCTTCATCCTTCTTCATCGGCGCTGCTTTTATGGCAATTCTTGTATGGCGCAGTTCTGAGGCTTGCTCTTCTTCTTTGGGGACGGAGGTGGCTTGAGTATCTTCTGTAGTCTTAGCCGCACACAAGGGACATCAGGAAATTTCGGTGGCAAGCCGGTGGAGTATCGGTACTCAACGACGTCGGGAAATTTCGGTGGCACGTTGGTGGAGTCTCGGTACTCATTGTCAGTCAGGGCAGTTTTGTGTTCATATAAGGTGAGTTCCTGATTGCTTCACTGTTTCTAATATGTTAGGATCAGTGTGTATTTGGGTTTAGGGTGGGTTTGGCTGAGTAGGGCCAATGTGTGCTGTGGTTTGCTTAGGGTTTACGGTTCAATTGGTTGAGTAGGACCAGTGTAAGCTTTGGATTTGCATAGGGTTTGGTTGAGTAGGTCAGTGTGTGCACGGGTTTGCTTAAGGTTTACGGTTTGGCTGAGTAGGGCTAGTGTGTACTTTGTTATACTTAGGGTTTGGCTGAGAAGGTCAATGTATGCACGGGTTTGCTCAGGGTTTGGTTTACTTGGATTTCCAATATCTTCCATGTTCAGGCATTCGAGAGAAGCCGTGCTTTTTGACGTGGTGGGTTTTGGATTTCTCTTTTACACCGATCTATGGTTTCTTGAATCTAGGTCTTTTTTATACAATTTTCAAAACAGTAATGAAGACATGTGATGTTAGGGTCAATCCGTGCTTGGATTTGCATAGTGTTTGGTTGAGTAGGTCAATGTGTGCATGAGTTTGCTTACAATTTATGATTTGGCTGAGTAGGGCTAGTGTGTGCTTTGTTTTGCTTAGGGTTTGGTTGAGTAGGTCAGTGTGTGCACAGGTTTGCTCAAGATTTGGTTTACTTGGATTTCCAATATCTTCCATGTTTAGGCATTCGAGAGAAGCTGTGCTTTTTGACGTGATGGGTTTTGGATTTCTCTTTTACACCGATCTATGGTTTCTTGAATCTAGGTCTTTTTTATACAATTTTCAAAACAGTAATGAAGACATGTGATGTTAGGGTCAATCCGTGCTTGGATTTGCATAGTGTTTGCCTGAATAGGGTCAGTGTGTGGTTGGGTTTGCTTCGGGCTTGGTTTGTTTGGATTTCAAATCTGTATGAAAGCAGAATAGTATTTAACCAATATCTTAGGGTCTATATGTGCTTGGATTTGCTTCATCTTGGATTTATGAGGTTCTTGCTATCTACCGAATCCATGTTGGTATACGGACATTGTTGGTTACTGTAGTTTTTTGATTTCAGAGTTCGCTGCTCTTGTCATAGGGTTTGGCTGAGGGTCTGTCTATGCTTAGGTTTGCTTAGGGTCTGTATATGTTTTGGATTTTGTGTGAGAAATTCTGAAAGAGTTCGAAAGTAGACTTGCCCTTAAAACCCTAAAATATGACAGAATGCAAATCAGCGCGAGCCGCGTTGATTTGACAATATACTATCATAGAAGCTAGAAAAGTTTTTGACATAGCTAGGTAGCCTACAGGATAAATAGTTTGAGGATCACAGTGATTAATTGGAGTCCGTCATCCAAAACAAAAAACTGCATATCAACGCGAGCCACGCTGATCTGCAATGTCCCCCTCAAAACATAAACGACTAAGACCATATAATTGAACTAGAATCTAGAAATTCCGCTATGGTAATATCTCCAGACATGCGAATTAGAGCAATCCATCCTGAATCGTAGTAACACAATTCCATAGTATTCAAAAACCCTGCACCGCTGATCAACGCGAGATGCGTTGATCTGCAACGTCTCCCCTCGAAAAAACAGACCACCCAAGAATATATAAAATAAACCCGAATATATGAATTCCAATAAGCAAATTTATAACAACTATACACATCAGCGCGACCTGCGCTGAATTGTCAAGTCTTACCATAAAAGATAAGAAAGTAGGATAATTGAGGTCATGGGAACAGAGAACCAAACTCCAATAAAAACTGACCTCACCTTCATAAGTAGAGAATACCTCAACATCTACAATAGAAAAGCAATAACACAAGTCCGAAAAGAGCAATCCACAAACCATACACAGATCAGCGCGACTCGCGCTGATCCGACAAGTGCATTCATAACAAGCCACCTGACATATTTTTATTCTCCTCGCAGAATGGATCAACACAGGGAAGCATTGGAAATGTACTTCAATAGATGTGATATTCAGTACCCTGAAGACCCCAACGAGACAGATGGATCCCTCATCAAGGGCGAGTACTGGGAGTTCAAACATCCGGAGAGGGTTGAAGCGTGGGGATTCCATATGATCCCCTTCAGGAACAATGTCTGCTTCGCGTACAAGTTCAAGAACGCGCAGGTGTTTCTAAACCTCTCCTACGAGGAGATGGTAAAAGATCTAGAAACGGACACCCTCCCCATGGTTAGAGTGAAGTGTGTGACAACGTTTCCCAACGTTTCCCCTCAAGACCAGTACCACTTCAGAATCTGCCTAAACTCCATCCTCATTCCGTATGTGATGACACCCCTCCTCGCAAGCCTAGAACCCACGCTGTTCTGGGATGAAATAAAGGAGTTGGAGAAAAAAATTGAGAACAATGAGTGGCAGAATTCAGATGGCACGCCCCTAAACCACAAGAAGCTCTGCAGCAAGATCCGTGCCTTGTTCAAGGACTTCGATCAACTCAAAGGGAAGCTGGCAATGCAGACCGAGTTAAGCCGGCCGAGATCCGTCTCAGTGGACACCTCCAGACAGGGTGTGAGTCAGGGCTCCAGACTCAACAACACGCAGGAATCCGGAGGTGCTCAGGGAACCAGAAATTCAAGAAAGCCGGTAGAGAAGACCTTGGAAAATAAGGAAGGGAAGAAAAGTAAGGCCTCTCCGTCCGTGCAGGCACCTCTGGCAAGGTCCTCTGAGGTATCTGAAGTTGCGGAGGCAAGTTACGTCGACGAGATGGCACATGTCCCCCATTCTCGAGCAACGGAAAGAAAGCCAGACTATGAAGAAGTAAGCAAGGTGTACAAGAAGTTCTGGACCACTTGTGAGGACGCCTACATCTTCAAGACTGATGATAAGAAAGAGATTGACATCTCTCAACTAGTCCCACCTCCTGCAACATTCAACATCCGCTCGAAGGAGGACCGAATCGTCGAGGATTTAGTGAATTGGCTACTAAATATACCCGACAAGAGCACGAGACAAACGCTCTGCGTCATGCCTGTTGGATACAATGAAAAACCGAAGGAGTGGGCAGAGATTGAAAAAGGCGATTTCTACATCATCAATGGGCAGCACAGCGTGGCCGCCAGTAAGTGGATGATGGATGATGCCAACAAGGTGGACCGCACGGAGAGGGAACACTTCCGGAAATGGAAGTGCTTTGTGGTCTGGTCAAATGACACAGAGAAGCTCAGGCTCATCTCCGCGTTCTACAATAGGACAAACCATTTCCAGGTTGCGCAGCCGTCATGGGCAACGAATATCCTTGGAGCGAGGTCAATGTGGGAGGCTATGGGGAAGCCAAAAAATCCTACGCAGGCAGCGTCCCTAGGGACCAGCACGGCTACAAGACGCACGGTTGAAGTAAGAAGAAACAGAGAGTCCTTTCAGGTATGTATGCATTTCAGCGCGGTTCGCGCTGATGTGTCAAGTTTGGCTCAAGTCAACTAGCAATGCCAATTCAAATATCATTAAACCACCTTGTCTAATGAAAGTGTTGTGCACGATCCTCAGGACTTCGAGAAAGCCGTCTTCTTGCGGTTCTCGATGATTCACGTGAACAAGAACCTCCGAATCGCAAAGACAAAGTCCAAGGAGGAGAAGCTGAAGCTCACGAATGAGCTCAAGCTAATCACGGCCCCAAAGGAAGTGTACAAGCTCTGGAGCGAGGTTATCACTGCGGCCGCATTCGGAGAGCTCATCAACCCAGACACGCGGAGAAAGTTCAATGCAAGGGAAGGATGGAACCCAGATAACTACCTTCTCAATTGAGAATTCTTCAAGCATCTGGGAAACCTGAGCTATAACGAATTGGCGACACTCGCCAAGCATATGCTGAACCAGACGGGAGCAAAACGCACCTTGCCTTATCCGAAGGTGACGGTGAAGGCCATGTCGTCTGTGTTGCAGAGTTGCTATACCACCAGGGAGTGGTCGGAGAGGCGGAAGCGCAAGCACTTGGTGAAGAAAGAGCTTCACCAAATTGATCTTGAGCTTGGACTTATGAATGCCAAGAACGAAATCATCAAGGACAATTGGAAAGCATTTAAGACATTGCGAATGTTTTCCAAAGCCACGATGGACGTGCTCCTCGATCGACCTGGAGAGGCCTACTTTGGGAGAGCAAAATCCGTCAGCCAAAAGAATAAGACTTGTGCGGAGCTCTCCCCACAAGCATTCGAATTTTTCAATGTATTTCTTCATCACAAGAATAAATTCGAGAAACCTACGGCCAAGGGTTATTACCGCCCATACATTGAAAGCACTAATAGTTTTATGGAGTGGCCAGCGAGAGCATGGGATCCAGACACGTCGAAGCGAATGGCGTTGGGCGTGATTGACTTCAGGACATTACCTGGAGTCGAGAATAAAGGGAGCTCCACTGTGGACAGCCCTTACTTCAAGGAAGTAATGTTGTCACTCCGCAAGATGCACGACCTGGTACTTCAGAATGTTGCCTCTTGGCTCTTTATTTGCGGCGATGAGAAGGAACAAGCACAGGTCTTGCACTTCGTGGAGTCGGACGAGATTCTGGCTTCCTTCTTATTGGACTACTCCACGTACAATGCGGGAAAGAATGACCGCCTCAGAGATATTTCGGCGTTGAATAAGCCGCCGAAGGTGTTTCTGGTGTTTCTTCAACATCCCAGCAACGCAATTGGAGTGGGTATTCCAGAGCAGTACGAATGCCCGGACTCCAATCGGTACGTGAAGGCACGTGCCTACAGCGAGCTCGAATACCGGCTCCATAGCTTGGAGTTGCGCATGGAGTTCTATTTGTGGCTCGTGAAGAGTTTCTGCGCTCTAGGGGGTTGCATCTTCTCCTGTTTTGCGGGAGGCAAACTTACATGCGCTGTAGTGGTATGTCCCTTAACTGCCGATCAGCGCGACTAGCGCTGATTCGTTTCCTTCCTCTTCAATTTCATGGTTTCACGCACTCGTCAATTCAGCGCGAGTCGCACTGAATTGTCACTATCTACAAGTTTATTCTAACCCTCTGCTTCTCTCCCTTAGAGATGTCATATGTAGACGTGTATGCTGTTGGATTCGCAGTGGAATCCCTTGACTGGGAGAAAATCTGTTCGAAGGCCTACACATTGGATAAGGCAGATTTTCTCGACACTGGGTATCCCATCCAGAGTGGTGAAGGTCCTAGTTCCTCCTCCAAGCGGAAATTAAGATCAAGTCAGGAGTCTCCAGCCAGAAAGAAGGCGGCTCCAGTCTACGATGATGTAGAAGACGACATTATGGAGATGGATGATCATAATGTAGGCATTGAAGAGATGCCCACACCAACGAGACGACATACCGACGTGCCGGGGTCGTCTGCTTCATCCATGCTTCCGCCCTTATCGCAAACGCCGCGGACGCCCACTCCTTCTGGACGGCCACAGAAGAAGAGGAAGGCAGATCCCATCACCGTGTCGTCCAACAGCTGGCCGAAATTCAGAGGTCGACTGCAGAATCTCTAGCGGCTCTGTAGAAGCAGACGGAGAATTCACAGAAGCAGACGGAGCTAGCGTTGGCTCAAATGAGAGCTGACAATACAAACGAGCGGCTGTTGAACATGGAGATGCACCAGCGCAACACGGACTGGATGAAGGAGGAGTCCCGGAGGAACAGGGAGATCATACAGTTGTTGATGTCGAGGGTCGGAATCCAACCTCTTATTGAGTGGATGATTCCGGGTCGACGCAAGCAAGTTCTGACCAACCCACCGAGGAACCACCTGCAGGTTGTGCCCAATGACCATTCAGTGTCCTGTGTGTAGTCTCAGCGCGACTCGCGTTGAATTGTATTGTAGTCTTTGGGCTAGAGATTCAATTGTAGATACAAACATGCCGACTAGAAGCAATTCAGGTGGTACAGAAAATGTAGGACTAGTTTTGTAAATGAAAATGCATTTCATGAAATTGTAATAAATGGATTTCTCACAAACATTATTTTTGCTGATTCTTGAATCGCAGGCCTCCTGAATGTCGATTGCTTGCCTGAGAGAGGCCCTTCTGTTCACTAGAAGAAACCAAAATTTTTGATGTCTAAGGGAACGGATTTTAGGTGACGTTGAAGAAAACAACCCATGTTTTTCTGACAACAATTATCTCCACTGGACATCATTATTGATATGAAAAATATAGGGTTTTTTTTTCAACGTCACCTAAAATCCGTTCCCTTTGACGTCGATTGTTTTTTTGAATGTCACCTAAAACAAGGTTTTCTTATAGTGGTTGTCGCACATTCTCTTCCACCAATGCCTTCACCACACCCGAATGTAGATGAGGCACAACCAATGGATGAGCAATCGGTACTTCCTAGTCCTGCACTATTGGCAGTGGGAAACCAAGATGAACCTTCAGGTTCTACGCGGAGGAAGGTAAAATGCGCCCTCTTGTTTTGATGGACTCATTACTCTTTTGCCTTCATTTTGAGCAATGCTGCCTCCTAGAATTTGTGTCATTTGGCGTGACTGGACACGATTGCTGTCATTTGTTACCAGGGGTCCAATCTACAGGGCTCTGATAAGGGATCCTCGGAGGGAGTCCATAGATCATTGAGATTCGGGATGGCAGGGAAATGGTTGAACGTCATCCTGGACCTCAATGGCATTCTATGTGTCACAAAAGATTGGAAGTCCAAGGGGTCAGGGAATGCGTACAACCAGAAGTCGGAGCTATACTCGGCCACAATCGGGGCCATTGTAGGATCCAAGGCTGTCTACATCAGGCCCAACTACTCCTCGTTCTTGAAGGAGTTAGGCAGGATAGCATTCGTCTCAGTGTGGAGTTCCATAAAGAAGTCCACCACTGATGAGATCTGCGCTTATCTGTTCCGAGATGGAGGGTTGCCCTTCCAAGTTCTCGGGCAGGACGCATGCAAAACGTTGAAGCGCTGGGATGGAGCCGGCACGTGGATCCCCTATAAGGAACCGGGAATTGACAAAGCATTGTTCCTCAAGAACCTGGACGTGCTTTTCGCCGACTCCCGAACCAACTTCACTCCTGACAATACAGTCGTAGTCGACGACAGCCGCCGAAAGCACATCATGAACAAACCGGAAAATGTTGTAGTCTCAGAGTCCTGGAGTAACAAGGGCAGTGGAGACAAGGACACGTTTCTGCTCGGGGTTCTACTTCCTTGGTTTCAACTGTTGCACCGAAGTCAAGACATGGGACTCAAAGCGTTCAGGAAAGCGAAGAAGTGGAAAATCGGACAAAAACTGTTGTGCGAGGAAAGGAATCGTCGAGAGTATGACAAGCTCATGAAGGTGGTTCGGGGGTCGCCTAGTGGCACTAGATAGCTGACCCATTGGAGGTATGCGATTCAGCGCGAGTGGAGCTGATGTGTAGTGTTTTGAAGCCTCGTTCAGTACTTTTGGAGTCTCGTACATTTCAGCTTGAGTCGCGCTGATTTGCAACTTCGCGGGCAATCACGGTTGTGGACTCTCCTGCCAATCTTGACTACGGAGACCCCAAAATGATGTCCAATGTTGAAATTCCCTCGATTGTTATTCTAATTCAAGGTACGTTTATTACAGATGGACAGCACATTGGAGTACCCTGCAACGGATGGACTCCCCTGTCAGGCATCTGCGGACTCCATCTTCGATTATGGACAGTACGTTATATTCAGTACTGGGAACTTCCTCTCTTCAGCTCCGACCGTCAATTCTACTATGGACTTCTCAAGGAAACCAATCGATGAGGGAGTGGTGGACAGTCCGCCGGAGAAGAAACCACGCTTGTCAGTTTCATGCTCGCCGTCTCCTCTGCGCTCCAAAGATCTCCAGGCGTCATCAATGTCACCAACTGCCTCGGACAAGGGGACTCAGAGGAAGCTTTACGGGGACGCCAATTATCCAACCTCCATAGCACAAGAGAAGTCCAAGGCCTCAATTAATCCGCTTTCGGAAACGCTTCCGATCCCTGCTGTTGGACCATCCATACCACGTAGGGTTGTCCCCGTCACGTCGCGTCCGTCCGTCAGGATGTCTAGACGGACGTCAGGATCCATCCCTGGCATCCGTCAGGATGAAATCTAAATGACAACCGGCGACAAAGGATGATTCAGACTACAAAAATGGATGGACGAGCTTCGTCGCCGGGAGCTCTGGACGGCTGCGATGGACGGTCGGATGAACGGTCGATGTGGACGGTTGGGTTGGACGGTCGATCTGGACGGTCCAGTTGGATGGCCGAGATGGACCGTCGACCTGGATGGTCCATCTGGACCGTCGATCTAAACGGTCTGGCAGAACCGTCGATCTAAACGGTCTGGCGGAACCGTCGATCTAAACGGTCTAGCGGAACCGTCGATCTAAACGGTCTGGCGGAACCGTCGATCTAGACGGTCTGGCTGGACGGTCGATCTGGACGGCCTGGCTAGACGGTCGATCTGGATGGCTTGGCTGGACGGTCGATCTGGACGGCCTGGCTGCACGGCCGAGATGGACGGTCGATCTGGACCGTCGATCTAGACGGTCTGGCTGGACGGTCGATTTGGACGGTCGATCTTGACCGTCAATCTAGACGGTCTGGCTGGACGGCTGAGATGGACAGTCGATCTGGACCGTCGATCTAGACGGTTTGGCTGGACGGTCTGGATGGACGGTCGAGATGGACGGTTTGGCTGGACGGTCAAGATGGACGGATTGGTTGGACGGTCGAGGTGGACGGTTTGGCTGGACGGTCGAGATGGACGGTTTGGCTGGACGGTCGAGATGGACGGTTTGGCTGGACGGTCGAGATGGACGGTTTGGCTGGACGGTCGAGATGGACGGTTTGGCTGGACGGTCGGGATGGACGGTTTGGCTGGACGGTCGAGATGGACGGTTTGGCTGGACGGTTGGGATGGACGGGCTTTGAATTTGTTGCACTTAACCCCTAAACATCTGGACTCTTCTCCCAAAATGACAATTTGGAAAATACCATTATAAAGTATGATTTAGAAGAATATTTTGGAATTGGTATACAAACAAAAGTTGTAGATTTTGAGTTGTAGATTCCATCCGTAAGGTTAGATCCATCAATGCTATCACCAATCTTTTTCTATACATTTTGAAAGGAAAAAATCAAAATTCCTTCAAAATTCAATTACAAGCAAAATATTATCATTCCTCGATTGAAATTTGTTGGAATGGACTTAAAATGAGGTTGCATTGACATGGTGATTTTTTGAAATTTTTATACTCTTTACATCTATGACCTCATTTTTGCAAATCCAATTTTGAACTAGGGTCAATGCAAGTTGACCACTTGACACACTTCCACATTTGTAATTTTAGAAAAATGTGTATTCTAAGAACAACAAATCAAACCATTAGATAAGACATGAACTAGTCAACTAGATAAAGTATCACCAAAAATTAGGATGATTTTGATCCAAGCAAAAACCAAACTGAAATAGGAAGCTGAATTTGTTCATCGTCCAAAAAATGGTTAACCCCTACATGCCCAAGGCACCCAAATTTGGTGTTGTTCAAACTTTGAAGTTAAAAAGTTGTTCTTGAATTCTAGTTATAGCATCAATAGTCTGTTCTTAAAAATATGTGATAGTGATTTTTCGATTCTAAACTTTGTGCAAGGGTACCTATTGCAATCTTGACTTGTTGTAGTATTGAGAGGTCTTGGAAATGTGCCTCAAAAACATTGGATCTTGGAGGAAAAATCACATTCAAAATTCATTTAAAATTAAAGAAAATTATGGTATAGATTTTTAAAAGGCATAAATTGATTGGGGTTATACATATTAGGTCCTCTAATCTCATATTTGTTTGGTCACCAATTTTTTAAATTGGACTTGTGAAAAGAGGATTGTAAGACTTCACATCATTTTTTTAGTTTTAGCACCCTCCTGGGCAAACATTATAATCTTTTACTCCATAAGTGATATTGTTTAGGATTCCTTTTTTATGAGGTAACTAACATGCCTAGTTCGAATTTATACAATTACAATTTTTTGAAAATTGATACACCTAATGAAAATGTTGACATGTTGTTCAATTTAGAGCAAATTCTACAAAGCTCAAAGCAAACCTTGGGCATCTAGGATTCTAAGGATAAGGGATTAGAGTTCGTTATTGAATTTCTAATTACAAAAGTTGCTAAATTGATTTTACATTGTTTGGCAAGAAATAAAAAAATAATAATCTGTGAGGGTTCTACCATCTAAGTATATAAGATTCTTCTACACTAATAGAAAAACGGCCAATGGATTAACCCAAAAGACAAAGGCAAAGCAACAATACACGAGAGGAAAAGAAAATGATAAATGTACAATGTTTTATAAATCCATCAAAACGTGGTACATTGGTTTAGGCTTTACATTGCTCTACTTTGTACAACTTTAGAAATTTAATTCTATGCATCTATCTATTTGTACACAGCGTCATCCAAAACTATCTATTCTATTTCTTCAATTACAATGCCTCGTGCTATGCTGCTTCTCAAAAATCTTTGTAACTCTTCTCTTGATTGCAAAGTTGTCAAAAGCTGATGTGCGTCATGGTCGTATCTGTTGTGTAAATGGGAGAAAATGGCACTCACAAGTGCAGGCTCATGGAAGGTATTGTCTTCAATGTAGTTCATTTCTTCCTCAAAACTCAATTCACCTTCGAATCCGACAGGCATGCCTTGAGAGTTAAACATTATGCCTTGTGGATGTGGTGCACGCACAAAAATGGAGAGGTCCGGGTCCCAATGTCCACCAGCAATTCGACCAAAATATAATCGCCGCTCTGGATCACCATCTCCAATTACCCTCTTAATCACCTTTGTCACCGCGTCATCATTCTCCCAGTGTATCTCCGCAATCGTTCTTGCCGGGAGGTGTCGATTGTCGTGGCCCCACTTCCAAAGCCAAGTCATGTCCATCCCCCAATGCGCTCTATTCGCGGGCCCCGGTAAATTTTCTTCATTGTGCTCGTAATGTTCAGGCATGTGGGCTTGGAGGCCAAACATTTTGTACAGCCTCGGATGAAATGGAGCCTTGCATTGTGCACATCTTTTTCGGGTGACCATGTGTGGAATGAGACACATGGGGTGATATAAATGGCCACATGTAATAAGATGCCATCCACCCTCGAGGCCAAATGGTTCTTGGCACATAATACATGTGGTGCCGTCTTGTACAAAATCGAGAACCAAAGGCCACACTAGTGGCCTAATCCCATCGTCGTTCGCTGACTCGTATTGATAGCGCTCCGTATTGTATTGAAATTCCAAGTCTGGAGAACTATTCCAATCGATGCTTGCATTCTCGAGCTTCACTGGCAAATCATCAGTGAACATTTCTTCCACTCGAGGCCACGAGGTCAAGCCAAAATAACGTTCGCCGCCATCATTGAACTCCGCAGCCACTCTCTTCACTTCACGTTGCATCTGCTCAACCTCGCTTAATGCTAAGCTGCATGTCAACTTCATGTTGCACATTTGAAGCAACATGCGTTCCTTCTGCGGGTTTTGGACCAACCGCATATTTTGAGCACTTAATGCGGTCATGGTCTGCTCCAAGCCAGCTTGAGCTGTAGTAAGCACCACCACATCTGCCTCGGCTTTGTTGGCGCGAAGTTCCAAAACCCGCATAGCGTTTGTCAATTCTTCAACGTGGGCTTTAGTACTTCCAACCTCTGCTTCAGCTCGCTCCGCACGTGCACGCATAATATCCAACGTGGCACGTCCAACACTTGGAAACAAAGACCGTGACCACACCCTAAACTCGTTTGCATTGCTGGGGCCTGGTTTGTCTTCGTCTGCACCGTATGTAGCACGTTCGACCACCACATCAAGTGGTGGAATTTCGTCCGTACTCAACCGCCTTTCACGTGTTACGAGGTCGGCCTCGCGTGCGATGAGTCTTGCATTCTCATCCATAAGGGCCTTCACCCTAGCCCTTTGCCCTTCCAACTCTGCAGCATGTTATCGTAATGCGGCTTCCTTTTCTGTTTGTAGTGTTTGAACTAATTGTCGCAAGCGAAGTACTTCATCACCTTCATCTTCCACTCCACCAATCGCATCTTCATTGGGTAGGTCTTCTTTGGTGCCCATGCCACCCTCTATCTCCATCACCTCCATCCCGGGTTGCTCCACTTGCTCTTCCGGGTTTTCTTGCACATTGGGTACATTGTCCAATGGCACGGCAGGGTTTGGTGGAATGCTGCGAGGTCTATTTGGTGATTGACCATGACGCATCTTGCCGAGGAAGGTTCTCCAATCCACATCTTTCCCAAAAAAAACTTCCGCATATGCCATTTGGCACAACGAAAGGGTCCCATCTCTTCTGGATCTCGAACCCCAAATTGCCAATGCCACTTCAATCAATCTCTTCTTGAAGTGCGGATGTCGGCACTAGTCGAAATTTACAACCCCGCATTTCACATTTACCTCGTACCGGTCAGGTGCCCAATGGCGGTTGATGTGGGCCCAATCTACGAACTTCCGACACGTCACTCTTGTCCACGGTGAATCTTCATTCATCCACCCCTCGTTTGCCAGAATCTCCGGGGCATTGAGTGTGCCCCAATCTAAGGTTGCCCTGTTCCCCCTCTTCTTTCTATTTGCGGGCTCACCTCCATGTCCTGAACCTCGTGCTGCATCCTCTCCGTCCATTTTGGATACCTGTCCCAAATTCCCTGTATCTGTAGTCTGTTTGCGGATACACTGACAATTTGTTTTGCCTTCTGTTGCGTGAAGGCAACTGAAAAGTGGCAAAACAAATGCCAAATGTATAACACTTCCTCTCGAATTACAATGCAAAGCTTTCTCAAGCAAAGACAAAGCAACTCAAAAGAGGAAGCGATTTCAAATGAGGGGGATAAACATACTTATACCTCCGAATTACCGATCCAATTACGCCCGGTGATTAGGACGTAATCATGTCGTCCAGCTCGAATCCAGACCATCCAGGGATGTGGGACGGCCTTGGAATGGACGGTCAATCCGTCCACGAAGGTTCGGGACAGGTTTGGAAAGCCGTCCAGAGGTTCGGGTCAGGTTTGGAAAGCCGTCCGAAGGCTCGGGGCGCCGAAAAGAGGATTGGAAAATCATTACGGCGCCGCCCGTGAGTTCCTTCGACGGCTTGCCCGTCCTGCTGGACGGCCTGCCTGTCCCCTCGACGGCTTGCCCGTCCCCTCGACAGCTTGTCCGTCGAGCTGGACAGCCTGCCCATCCCCTCGACGGCTTGCCCTTTGTGTGTTTATGATTGAAATTTTCTATTGCTACTACCAAATGATGTAAAAAATTCATTCAATTGAAGCAATTTTAGATCTCTCAACAAAGTTGTTTACAAAGTTTTTGAGATTTACAAGTTTTCTTTTCAATTCTTCAATTTGTTTTGCCATTGTTTGTAACAATTGAGTCAAATTACTAATGCATTTTATTATATATTTTATCTTTTACAACATTCACCATTGAATATATTTCATTCATGATTGAATAAATATTTATTTTATATTTCAATATATTCTTATTTATAAAAAAATTATATAAAGATTTTAATAATTTGGATTTGAAAATTTATTGGAATTTGTGTTCTGCATTTTGTCAAATACATTAAAATTCTAATAATACATGTAGATCTTTTACATATTGCCCATTGCATATATTTTATTCATCATTCAATAAATTTCTATTGTACATTTCAATATATACTTATTTATAAACAAAATTATATAAAGATTTTAGTAGTAAATAGAAGGTTTATTGAAACTTTTATTTGAAGGTTTATTGAAATTTGTATTATTTATTTTATCTAATACATAAAAATTCAATAAAATTCAAATGATGAATGTGTAGCATAGCAAGCGCCAACCACTATCATACTACTAAAATCACAAGGTCCTTTGTAATACCATAATTTTACACAGTGTGATATTACAGAGGCCCAATACCTTTATAATATCACATTTTAACACCGTATAATAATACAAAATTGCAACAGCCACTCCACTTCTATAACATCACATAGTGTTAAAATGTGATATTATAAAGGTATAGGGAATATTATGGATGTTAAGGTATTCTTGGCTTCACACTTCATTCAACTTGCATGGTTCGATGATTTTGAGAATTAACTAGCGGTTATATGAAGATGTCGGTATTTCCATTTAAAGATTATATATTCTTTAATTATCTACATTCTATTCTGTGAAACACCATATTGGTTCACTTTTAATGTAATAGGAAATAAGTAAAATATAGATATGAGTTTTAGATTCAAAAGTGTTAGTATCCTAAATTAAACTAAAACCATTAGTTAGAAGACTTTTAGTATATAGGACAAGAAACTAGATCAAAATTTCAACCCAAAGGACAAATGTAATATATTACGGTTTTCGGCGAAACATTTGTTATAAAACTATATGAAATATTAGAAGACATTCATCTATTTTTGGATTTGGTCTTACTTCAATTTGAAATTATTTGCTAAAATCACATAAAGTTGAGCAACATCAAATAGTCTTAAAAGGAAAATAAGAAAGAGCATTTAAGGTATAGGTTTAGGATATAGGGTGTGGGGTTTAGGGTATAGGGTACAAAGTATAGTGTATAGGGTTTAGGATATAGGGTATAGGGTTTAGGGTTTAGGGTATAGTGTATAGAGTATAGGGTTTAGAATATAGGGTTTAGGGTTTAGGGTTTAGAGTATAGGGTTTAGGGTATAGGGTATGGATTATTAGAGTTTAGGATTTACTTGGAAACATAAATCAGAGTATAAGTTTATCTTTCAACATAGATAGGGGAAGTCCTCTTGTTTTGGTGTATTGGATCAAATGCAAGAAGTAAGAATGTTTGTAATGAATCAATGATTCTATATTATACATTTTTTTTTCGGCGTTTTTTAGATATCTTTTTTAATGAACGATTTTAAAATTAAGTTTACGATATTAGAGTTTAGCTTTTAGAGGGCCATTTTGTCTTTGATTCTGTATATTTGATATGGACTTAGTAAATTAGTGAATGTTTGTATGTTTGAATTGAGTACATGCAGGTTGAATATTCAAGAAATACTAAATTGTGAAATTGTTAGGTGCACTTACATATAGGGAAGCTTGGAATCAAATTACAATAATCCCAAAGGTGAAATTACTCTATATGGAATTCTAAAATTCATTGCATTTAAATTTGATCCATATAATTTATTTAAGTTGAGAGGGGATGCCTTGATCGTTGTAATACAAACATTGGCCACGACTTTCTTATTATGGGTGCAAATGAAATGACCCAATTTTTTATGTGAACATCAAAAATATTCCAGGTCTTAAATTAAGATGTTTTGAATATGCCCTTTTGTAATTTTGGTCTATGTTTTTCCCTTTATTTATGTGCAATTAAATAAAATTCCATTTTATTCGAGCCTAAACCCTAAACCCTTCATCTGCATTTGAATGTCATTATTGGTATTTATTTGTACATCCATAGGAACAAACGTGAACATTTAATTGGCACTCCAAAACTTCCCGCCACCATAGACAATGTAGTAGTTCAAACATGGACACCTGTCCTGACAAGTCCCAGGGTGGAAAACAAGATAATTGAGAAATTCCCCGAATAAGGATTCGCAATTAATTCCATGCTTCCAGCACTTTGGGCGACAGCTTGTTTCGACGGTCTTTTCATCCCCTAGACGCCCTGGATGCCCGTGGATGGGGGATGGAGCCCGTCCTCTTGATGGCATGACCGTCGATCTGGACGACGCGACCGTCCACTCGACGGCCTGACCGTCGATGTGGATGGCATGACCGTCCTCTCGACGGCCTGTCTGTCGATCTGGACGACGCGACCGTCCACTCGACGGCATGTCCGTCCTGTCGATGGCATGCCTGTCCAACTTGACGGTCATGCCGTCGAGAGGAAATGGGTATATAGAAGGGGGTTGGATTCATTTCTGTAGGGTTGCACGGACGTTGGGACGCCCGAACGTCCAACGTCCGCGTCCACGGGTTTTCGGGCGTCCGGGGACATAGAAATTTCGGACTCGTGTCCGTCCAGTGGACGGGCGGTTGGCCGGTTCAGTGAGCCGACCGAGCGGTCGGACGGCGACGACGGGGCAGATGGGGCAGACCGACCGGACGGACGCGAACCACGGGGCGGTCGGACGGGGCGGACCGAGCGGACGGGGCCAACCGATCTGTCGGCTGATCGGGCCCGTCCGACCGATCGACAGTCCGATCGGACGACAAATCGGACGGACCCGACGGGGCGCCCCATTGGCCGTCCGCCAGGGCGGACGGCTGAGATTGGGCGGACAGGATGGCCGTCCGCCTCATACAAAAGAGGCGGTCGGGCCATCCGCCTCTCACTTTTACCTTCCCCCTTGCTTGCAAGAGAGAGCGGAGAAGCTTAGTGCCTTTGGGTCCTATTGCCTCCTCTCCTCGGGAGGGTAAAGGTGAAATCTTGGGGGGACCCTTGTCATTTTTTTTCTCGAATCATGCGACATTCATCAAGATGCCAAGGGCGAAGAAGAAAACGAAGTTTGGGGAGGAATCTACTAAGGCCGACATCATGGACAACCCCTCGCACACTTGTACCGCATTTTTGAGAAAATGCATTGTTGAATTCTATGAGAGAGAAACTACCATGTCTCTTGATTCTAAGTATGTTCGTTATCAAGAGGAGGGCATTGAGAAGTTCAAAGGCGATATAAAGGATATGATGCATGAAGCGTTGCGGGTGGGAGGGTGGTATGAAGAAATGAAAAAAAAGGATTTCACTAGTTGGTTGGACAAACGGGCGCATGATGCACTATGGAATGCGAAAGGGACCGTCGAAAAATTTGGTAAGGTTCATCGCATTGATAATGAAGCCTTCACGCACATGATTACAAAAGTGGACATGTTCGTGAGTCAGATGAGACCATTTGCTTCAAGACGAAATAGAGGTGGATTTATGAGTTGGTGGACAACTCACGAAGGGCGAGTCAACATGCGAGTTGTATTTTGCCATTTAATAGCGCTCCCGGGAACCGCAAGGGTGATTCCACAAGATAATATTGTCCTACGCAGAGGCTATGCCACAATTCGTAGGGTGCGAATCGAAGGGTGCCCTGAACTTCAACCACATTGGGAATTTGCAGCAAAAATCTCTCTCCAAGAGGGTCGACGACCTAAGCTTGCAAAGATGGAACACCAAACTGAATCGATGGCGGTGCGGATTCCGCACGATGGAGTCATACGCTTCATTGCAGTCCACACAAATTGGAACGAAGGCTATTCATTGTGGTGGAATGGTGGTACTTTGCGTGAAATGTTGAGAATGGATAACAATTATCCAGACAATATTGCCATACGCATTATGTGTGATCCCAAAATTAGCGACGAGGAGGTCATTCGTGCTCATCGTCTAAAGCGATGGAGAGCAAAGCGTACGGAGCTTGCTTGGGCACTGCTGCATATTATGAATGCGGTACATGGTGCCGGACACCTTCACAACGACATTTCTCTAGACAACATCATGTTCCATTTCCCGGAAGACGAGTCGCAGGTTTTCATTGGAATTTGCGATTGGGGGATGACCACGACTAGTACAGAGCCCATGAAGTCATTGTATACATTCACATCAACAAGTGATCGGGACGAAGTTCTGAGGAGGAGGTGGTGGATCGATCCAAAGATTACATAATTACGTACATCGAAGAGATGCAGATGTGGAGAACATACCCGTACTTACCATTAAGTCCGAAGAATTTGCTGTTGGTCAAATAGCGAAGAGAATCAATAGTACATGTATGTCAGAGACATACTACGGTTTGCAAGGTCGTGGAAGCAAAAAACATGTGTTGTACTCGCATCATGACTTAGCACAAGTCTTTCAAGTGTATTTGGGGAGACTTTGCGAAGATGGTCCCGATGGCCATAGTAGTTTGGCGCAAGTGATTTCGCGATTTACTTCTTCGTTTCATTGGTCTATACCGGATGAACACTTCCACTACTTTGGAGTTGTAGTTTAAATCTTTAATGATATTAATATATCATATATAAGTAATTAACTATAGCCTATAGGTGTTTATAGTATGCACTATTCATAGAGGCAAAGACATATACTAAGTTACATGTCAATTATATAGTAGTATAGTATATACAGATGATATACCTCAGTTTCATCACCAATGAGTGGATTGATTGTGAATGCTGTTTTACAGCAAGGTGCATCTTAGCATTTGTAATCAATGAGCATGTTTTAATTCACAATGATTTTGGAGAACTTGGAAGTCTTTACGCCATTTGTCATCGTATGTTTGGATGGAAAATTGGAAATCTAGAAATCATTATATGAAATAATTTGCAATTCTTTATTCGTTGAATTTTTAATTGATGATTGTTGATTCTATGATTCATTGATTGTTAGCTTGACAAGTCCTTGTCTTCATTTCTGTGGTATAGTAAATGTGATTGAAGATGTTCATTATAATAATGTCAATGACAATATAAAAAATGGTAAGCGTTTACTTACCTCTATGTCTCTTAATTCATATGACGATGGAGGGCAACTAAAGGACCGAGGGAAACATCGTGTATGAATGCATGATTGTATATGAGTGCCTAATTGTGAGTTCAAGGTTCACTTCTAAAGGACTTAGGGTCCCTTCGAGGGTTTAGGGGTTATTAGGTAGGTACTTACAACTTGAAATTTTGTCGTGATTTGTTGAAACTTTTTCTGAAGATGGAAAAATTGATAAGCTTATTAAGCTATATGGGATAATGGAGACCTCATTTTCTCCACAATCAGTGACCGGGAATAGAAGTTATGACCTAAATTGCTCAAAACAAGGGAGTGAAGGGACGGGGGGGAGTGTAGGCACTACTGCACTAGGTAGTAGCCTAGTAGGTAGGAAAATAATTGTAACTTGTTTTAATTTTTAATTTTTTACTTGTACATTATATTCTTGCCTATCCAATATCCAGAGAGCTCGAATTCATTTCATCAATGAATTTCAACAACATGATATCTTGTTGTTTTTACTCTTCTAGTGTTAAAATACCTGAAGAAGAATAAGTCTTGAATTGTTGTCGTGAAGGTCCAATACTTAAAATAGCATTTGGAAAGTACAACATCAAAGCTAATTACATAATGAAATTTCTTTTGGTGCATACCAAATTACCAATTACCAAAAGGTGTTCAGTTTTTCGACAAAGGTTTTATAAAAATGATTTGGTCACACCATTTTGACTCAAAAAACAATCGTACATTTACAATTCTATATACAAGCACGTAACTTTCATGGTTTTCAGTACGCATTCATTACAAATGACCAAAATACGTAACTTCCGATGTTCAAATACATTACACCACATCATTCACATACTCAACACTTGCAACAATTAACCATTCATATTGGAGTGATAGTATGGAACTCTACTTACTCTACAAAGTAAAAAGCAAATAATTTTATTATATTATAAAATAGTCTTATAGCCTGTACCACTTTTGTTTTGGGGGCTAAAACAAGTTTTTCATACATCTCACGTGTTCGAATATACTTGCATTCCTACAACTATTGCATTATTTCCAAATGGCAAATGACAAATTAACAATGCATTACACTTGAAAACCACACTAAAAAACAAAGCCCATAACTACATAATGGCACCTTATATTTTTCTACAAAATAACACTATACTTCATTCAGAATCAGAACTACTATCATGATTTTGACTTTGAGGCGTAGAACCGGAGCCACCATATGGCCCATATCCGCTTGATTGTCGCCCTTGTCCATAATTTTCGTAATAAGGACCTCCAAAAGTTGGAGGTGGAACTGAAGCATATTCATGTGAGCCTCCAGTCCCTCCATGGCTTGAACCAGTGTAGTAAGAACTTCCATGAGGCCCATACAAATCATGTCCTCCTGTTCTCAGATAATTTCGCGAGCCGCCTTGTTCCGAACCACCATAGTTTGTATAACTGGTGTTTCCATGAGGTCCCCTTGTTCCTGGGCAGTATTGAGGGCCGCCATGTGAAAGACCACCGTAGTCCGTATAGGTTGTAGTTCTATAGCCTCCTTCTACGTTTGGACCACCATCTCGAGGGTTGTTCCTATAGTGTGAACTACTTCCTCCATGTCGCGAGCCATATACATCACGTTCACGACGAGGTGAAGTGTGATATCCACGAGGTCGGCCTTGATCCTCGACACTCCTCCTCAATGCTTCCCGCATTTGATTCTCATATTCTATGTCTTCGCGTTCTTCTCGGCGTTCGTGCCTCTCCGGAGGTGGAGGTGGAGGTGGCAACTGTTCAGCTAGTTCTTCATCATCGTCAGCATCACTGTCCTCTAATCCCGCATAGGCCAACTTGGGCACCCAAATTGACCTCGGTTCAACCAAGCCGGCATGCAATCACTTTCGCCACGCCAGTTAGTGAATACCACAACTGAGTGACACGTCATCTTCGTCTCTTTATTCATCCCTATAACTATACGCCAATCAACATCTTTCTGGAGTACAATCTCCACCCAAACCATTGCCATGGTAGAATAGTTCATGATGGTAGGCTTCGAGGGACCTAGATTTGAAGCTGCCCAAATTTCTTCGTATCTCTCTACAAAGTGTCTACTCGTACACGTCTTCATAGGGCCTTCCCACCGTCTCACTTGCTTCTCCAAACTATCATTTGCTGGCCATAGTTTGGCTATGTGTGACATGGTCACATATTTCTTGCACATTGTACAAGTCCACACTTTGTTGGACTCGTACTCCCATCCCTCCTTTGCCACATTAAATTCATCGAAGTAAACATCCCAATCTAGTTCTTGTGGTTTCCCCTTCGAACTTTTCTTCGAAGAACCGGAAAGAATCGGAATTCCTTTGCGAGGCATAGTACCCTTCTTTATAAATTACCTCAACGTTATAATGATTAATGAGTATTGTGTATTGATTTCACATTATAATAATTAGTGAATAGTGGATACCATTCATTCATTCACAATTGTTCACACACCAAGGCGGAAGGGGCGCACAGAGACCAATAGCTGCTAGATCACCCACTCCGCAAGGGAAACAATTGTGTGGAATGAGCCGTCCGCTCCGCTTTTTATACCGACCGACGAGGCGGACGTCGCTGTCGGCTTCAGGGTCGAATGGCAAGATCGGATGGACAGCGTGAATCCGCATCTCCCATCCCACGGTCAACAGAGACGTACGGACGGCCGAGTTGTACGGACGACCGAGTCGGACGGACGCACCGACCGCTTGGCCGTCGTCCCGACCGATTGGCCGTCGAGCGGATGGACAGACTTCGTCTGCCCTAACCGATCGGCCGTCGAGCGGACGGACGGACTTCGTCTGCCCCGACCGATTGGTTGTCGGCCCAACCGATAGGCCGTCGGCCCGTCCGCTCAGCAGACGGGTCGTTGCTTTCGCCGACCGCTTGGTCGGCGCACTGTCCGCCGAGCGGACGGCCAAGCAGCCCACGACCTGTGGATTCTCCAAAATTAGTTATTTGTGAGTGGAGAATCCAAAGGAGTGAGCTGGCAGCCTGTTAGACCATTAGTTCGTCATGAACTTCAGGTAAGGACATGAAAACTTTGAAAACTAAAGGCAGGAATTTTGCCTCTTCAATGTGAAACTTGAAAAATAACTCCATGCCCTAAACCCTAAAACCCTAAACCCTATACCCTATACCCTAAAAACCATGAATCCTACCCGTAATTCTGATGACTACTCACTTTTAGAATTTCAATATTTCTCTTCATGAAATATGTTTGCAATTGACTCATTCTTACATCTTATAAGTACTTTGAGTACAAACTATAAATGTACATAGAGGGAGAGAGACTAAATTTTCATTTTTTCATGGTGAATTTTAAAAATATGTAATTGAAGAAAAGTGAAGTTTGTAGTCATTTTCTAATGCATATAATCATAAAATAATGATTCTTTGTGATTTGTAAAATACTGAAATACTTAAAATCTGAACTGTAAACTTCAGAACTCGTAAAAGCTTGTTTCTAAAAGAGTAAAAGTATTGCTTTCAGTAGTCAAAACTTTAGTAAACTAAAAAAAAAACAAGTATGAAAAGTTATAAAAAAAGACATTGCAACTTGCAAACACTCAATACATGACTCTAAAATAATATGAGTATTTTTTAAAATCACCCTTCAATTGTGAATAAAATCCAACAAAAACTAAGAAAGTATGATTATACAAAGTTACAAACTATGGTAAAATACTCATTCAATCACTTTTCACTATAGTTAAATATAGAATGACCTTATTTCATCTCCAACTCCAATTCCATTTCATAAAATTGCATGTAAACAATTAAACAAACTGTCCTTTAAAGTTACAAATCTCAATGCAATAATGCATTAAATAATTCGGTTTCTGTTTATAGGTCATATTTAGGTATTTATGTGAAGTCAACTTGAGGGATTAGAGTTAGAGCCCCTTGAAGTTGTTATTAGTAATTTAACAAAAGAATAATATTCTAAATCTTGTATATTTTTGCTTCTATTCTTTGTGTACATATTGGTTTATTGGTTACCTCCATTTCATCAAATTGGTCATTGAAGGTTTACACTCTCCAGAGTCCAGAATCATTTTGGATAAAACATCTTCATTTAGATGAAACATCTTCCTAGTCACTTAGTTCATCATTCCAAATATAGAATTGGGAGCCTTTTGACATTGAAATGTACCTAAAATACAATGAAAATTCTAAATTTTTTCTAATTTCTAATGGATCTAGGTGACTGCAAGAAACATTTGATAATTTTGTTGTGCTTCGTCCAACACTCACGATTTTGTTGTAGAATACTTTCAAAATTTATAAATACCTTATTAATAAATCTTGAGTCATGTAGATCTAAAATGCAGAATTCCTGGCCAACAAATAAATCAACATGCAAGGTGAGATAGTAAATAGTATACTAGTATAGGTGTTTCTTCATTCATTTGAGCTTTCCGGCTTGGATTAAATATTTTGCAGAACAATTTGGTTGGAGGTTTCAAATTACAAAGAATACAAATGTACTTATGTAGGATTGTAGGGATTTCACACAGACTCACAGAGCTTTCTCTGCTACATGGAACCTTGTTTTCATTTAAAACCGATTCCATTTATAGTTTGACCATATAAATATATGCATTGTAATTCTATAAAGAATGGTACATGGTGACATAGCCGACTGGCCGTGAAAAACTGTAGCCCTGAAATCGAAAAATATTTAAGTAATTTACTCTTTGCATTTTCTAGTGGTAGGTTTCATTCAAGATTCGTTGGCACTTGGCAAGGACTTTAGCTTTATTATTGTTCATTCCCCCCCTTTTCCACAAAGAATGAATAGATCACCCACTTTTGAGAAATGGGAATTGGTTGTTGGAAGTTGAAACCAAGCCTCATACCACCGCATGAACTCAAGTGATCGAACCTCAGACCTCAGACCTGAAGACAAGAAACACAGTAAGTCCCAGTTTCCCGAATGGCAGATGACCTCTTAATCATTTGGGTCACATTTATGTGGCCGCTGCGGTCGGCTGATCCGCGCGGTCCGACAGTCCGTTGCGTACCATTGGTCGGCCCATCCGTGCGGTCCGACAGTCCGCTGCGGACCATCGGTCGGCCTCGTCTGGCGCGGTCGTCCCATTCGCGCGGTAGGACAGACTGGACAGTCCGTTGCGAACCATCGGTCGGCCCCGTCCGTTGCGGTCGCTGGTCGGACCGTCGTTAAACCTGTGGTAGGCCCGGTCGGCCAGTCCACGGCCCCTGCTTCTCTTCTCTTTCTCTCGTGGACGGTCTGCTACGGACCTGCGGTCGGCCCATCCACGACCTTCCACGCGGTCGGAGAGTCTACTACATTGCTGCCGTTGTGCCCCCCCGCCATTCCGCCAACCACGATCTTCAATTTTGTAATTTGGTATTTACAGATTTCAGTTTCTATGCAAGCTTTCTTTCTGAGGTTCATTATTTCTAACGCTTCCCAAGAAATTATCTGATTTATTTGTTTTGTACATGGAGCATGAATAACCAAAATACACGTAGTGAAGACTTCTTCAATTTCCTATTCAACCATTCAACCAAAGATAATGAATAAAAAAGGTTTATTATATTTTTCAAAATAAACACGCAAATTCCTATTATAGAGCAATGCGTGTCAAATGTCAAACCTCATTTGAGTCATTTCTACTACGTTCATAAAGTCTTCCAAATTCAAATCATAAAGATTTGAAGAACTATCTATGTAACGTATTCTAATCTAACCCATTCTAAGAATGTAAGATTCAATTCCTAAGGATGATAATCACTATCTCCTTTTACCTTTGCCCCACTACTATAGTCTCTTGATAGCCATCCGTCGTCTTCATCGTCGAAAGTATTGTCTTCATCATCTGATGAAGACAATACTTTTTCTTTCTCTTTTCCTCTAATTTCCGTAGATGTAGAAGCTTTCTTCCCCTTGCCTATGTTTGGATCATCTTTCCTCCTTAAGAAATTCTTACCGAGGATGCGTTCTCGAAGACCGCCGGCCAATCGTCCTTTCTTTGCGGGAAGAGTTGGAAGGGATACTCGTGTATCTAAGGGGGTTCTTCCTCCATGTACTTTCTTCCTTGGGGAGATAGCAAATGGCTCCATTACTCGTTTCTTCTTAGGTTTAGCGGATTTTTCTACCATTGCTTCTTTTGCCTGTTGCTTCCGTTGGCAAGCGACCGCTGTTATTTCATTCAGAGATCGTAGTTTCATGTCCTCTAGTCTTTGAGAACATTGTGGTGGGCGACTTACTATGCTCTTGAACATTGATTCCAATGTCTCATCTTCCCCATCACTAGTACACTCTAAACTAGTGAATTTTCGCTTCACAGTTTCTTCTTGAATGTTGGAAGCTTGCAATGTAGGTAGAAAACTCGGTGAACCCCCCAGAGTAGTACTACCACTTCCACCGTTCAACAATGAGCGTGGAGCGGGTGGAGGATCGTTATTCGTTGGACGTTGCGACCTCTGCATGTTGTCATTTCTGCCTTGGTCATTGTGGACCATGTTCGGACTTCTGCACTCATTTGAACCTGAATCCCCCTTGTCCAATACCTCTAGCGGTTTGAGGCTTAGGAAGCTCGGTCTCTCGATGCTCTTATCAACCAATTTTTCTCCAAATTCGAAGCTTGTTTTGTCCGCATCCATTTTCTCCCAAGAATGTAGTTTGTCATTTTCTCCAGGTTGGCCTAATGGTATGGATGGAGACCTTTCACGTTCAATCACTTCATTTGCTTGTAAAGTTTGGCCTCTTGTAACTGATATCCCGTTCTGAACCACCTTTTCCACAATGGTGTCTTCCTTGTTTGCCAAAACGGTATGGCTGTTTAGAAGTCGGCTCCCATCTACAAATCTCACTATAGAAGGTAGATCTTCGTCTTCTAAAAATTCAAATTCATCTCGGTTATTTGTATCCAAGTCAATCATGTCATCATCATACTCATTTCGTCTTTGTGACAGTCTACCACGAAAAGCGTACGTGTCGTCGTTCAGATCCTCTTCTTTATCGGATTTGAGGTTGTCATCACTTGTTTCTGGTTCCAATTCCGATTCCCCCCTGTCGTCATTGACCTCCTCATTTCCACGCCATGGAAGATGTTCTTCCTCGACATCATGATCACTACTTTCGTCATCCTCCATAAGCCCCTCGGATTCCTCTGACTCCGCATTCTCGCGGTACCACATCTTCTCATCGTTCTCCTTTGAAGCAGTGAGGACTCTGGAATTGGTATACACATACACCAAATCCATGGCTCTCTTTGTTTTCAACTTGTTTCGAGCCTTATTATGAACAAAGGAATAGCTACTCCAATTTCGCTCGCATGAAGAGGAAGAGACCGATTGCCCTAAAATTCTCCTTGCAATCGGAGCAATGAGCTTTCCACAAACACCTTCAAAATCCCACCAAGCATGTGCCGATAATTTGGACTCGCTTGGGTCCAGCATATTGTGAAAAGGTGGTTCTTTATGTCGGAAAGCCATGAATTCTTTCACGACGTCAACGTACTCTCTACGCTTACAAATTCGCATGAGGACACGTTTGCATGCGTCAATCGCCTCACCATCGTCTGCTAGTTCTTTGTCATGAAGCAAGTAAGGATTTAGAAGAGCTCCTGCATATTGAATATCGGTCTCCACCATTTCCCATCGCTCTTGGAATGCTGCCCTCAATGGTTTTGCAAGTTCCGAACTTAGTTTAAAAGGCGAATTCTCCAAATCCGCCACGTGCTTCCGTATTTTCCTCATGATATGCAAAACCTTGCCTGTGCATGGCGTCTTTGCATCTAAATCACGGAGGCCATGTACCACGGGGCCCAGCAACTGAACGAAATTGGTGCAACGCCTCCAAAAGTGGTCATCGTTAATTATCTTTGTCGCATTTGTAGACTCCTCGCCACCATTCTTCTTCTTCCTCAATGTCCTCGCATATTTTCGCCAACGAGGGTCTGTTACACACTGTTTTAAAGCACCCTTTACCTTCAACAATCGGTGAAGCGCCATGTAATTGGAGGCGAATCTTGTTTCCCCCGGCATCAACAAGCTGTACTCTTTCTCGTAACTCCGGAATATTGCAAGTGGCATGTGTCGCTTTCTAAAGAACTTAAGAACCACTCGGGCGTCTGTTACTACCGTGTCCACCCATGCTTCCTTTCCCCAATCTTTGAGCAACAAATTTAAGGCGTGAACTACACAACCTTGGAAAAAAATGTGAGGATATTTGTCGGTTATAATCTCACACGCTCTGGGATTCACAGGAGCATTGTCTGTTGTTATTTGCACCACATTTTGAGGCCCCACCTTCTGTATGAATTCATCCAAAATAGAAGCCAAGTACTCTGCATTCTTTTCATGTCCACTTGTGTCCACTGATCCCAGAAATTGCTCCCCTGCGGAAGATACAAGCATGACATTTACCAATGGCCGATTCGTAATCGAGGACCACCCATCAATAGACAATGTTGCACCAAACTTTCGGATACTATCCTCGGTCCTCTTATGCAACTTCACCTCAAGATCTGCCTTTGCTTCGTCTAGCAATTTAGTTCGTAGAGCTTGATACGATGGAGGACTATATGGCTTTTTGAAGTCAGCCGTTCTCATGACGGCTTCTTTGAATGCTGCAGTCCGAGCTACCGCAAATGGTATGTTTGCTGAATAGAAGACATTAGCCCACAACATATTCAACTTCTGTCTTTCGGCTTCTTCAAATCCATTTGCTAATCGGCTTTGTTTTTGAGGCCTAGTTACAGAAGAAGGTGTAGGTCGTTGGTCACTTGATGTTTGGGCACTAGGAATCACCCTTGAAGCTGAAAGAGCTGCTTGTTCCGGTGCTGTGCACGAGTCTTCTTGTGTTGAACATGGCGACTCCCTTCCATTTGAGGTATTGCCTAGAACCATCAGTGCGTTCCGACCATCTACATTTTCAATGATTGATTTGGATGGAAACATCCCATCACAACGAAGGAAAAGAGACTTGACATCCGATGTCAATCGTGGACATAGGCTTATTCCTGAGTCGCGCCTGCCATTTTTGCCTTCGTATCCCAAGTGGCTCAACATGCGACATTTCCGATTTACGAACTCCAGCCCACATGCCTTACACTTCACTTTGCCGGGGGATGGAATGGTATACCAAAGATGAGAATTTGTACTCATTTTAAAAAATGAATAGCTTGCGGATCCAATTTGAAACTTCAAATATCGGCCTTCGATTTCAAACGCATAGTACGTTCATTCCTGCACCCAATCACATGTACGAAAAAAAATTTGTGTATGAAGCCTTGTAAACCAAAGCCCCCCTGTCCACTGAACAATACATTACCAAGCAACGGATACAAATTTTTCAATTTGCAGCTCGTAGCCCTTGGGAATCTTAGCGTTCAGCTTCTCAGGAGTGCTTGCAAATGACCTGAACCTTGCTCTTATACTTTGCCCAGTCCGCACTTTGCTTTAGAAATAAGAATTGACTGTTGCACAGTCCGTAGGCCGAGTACAACAGTCGTGAAAAATCAGCGGACGGCGCCGACCGCGCGGTGTGGGTGGACGGGGCCGACCGACGATAAGGTCCGATCGAGCGGACGGGGCCGACCGCGCGGTCTGGGCGGACGAGGCCGACCGACCGAAGGGGGCCGATCGACCGGACTGGGACAACCGACCCCACAGGCCGGCCGACCTCAAAGGGCCGACCGACTCCAGAGGGCCGAGCAAGCAAATGAGGTATAATATTGAGTCTGAAATAGAACATATTGAATTGAATTCAAACAATGAAATAAATAAATAAATGAAAAAATAGACATATTCTTCAATTTATATGCCAAAAAAAAACTATATATATAAGGAAAGAGATCGAATACAAAATATGTATATAGAGATATACATGTAAAGTGAAGGAAATCAAAACATACTTTTGTGGCTACACCTATGATTCGATGTACATTATGAAGAAGCTATGATGAGCGTGATAGCCTAAGTACAATAATTTTTGGTAGAGAAAACTACTAATTAAAATCCCCACAAGCTATTTATTTTCTACTAGTACTAATATAATAGATGTAGAGTAGGAAACGAAACATTTCCCTATTAGTTTTCAGTACTACTATCTTCTTCTGCAGCACGAGATGTCCCCTCCTTCGCCATGAGTCTTCTGCTTTTGCGACGAGGTATCGCCTGGCCACCACTGGGTCCTTCTCTAGTTTGTACTTCCATGTCAACCCTCTCAAATAGTCTTTTAGTTTCTGGAGAGTGGTCATCCTCTTCTTCAATTCTCCGTTTATTCTTTCGCTTCGAAGACAACTCCACTTCATGGGCGTTTAAAGTCCTCAGAGCGGCATGTACTAAGTCTTCGAGGTACTCGATGACTTTATCTTCGCTTTGCACGTAATACCAAGCTGGTACACCTTTATCAGCTATTGGAGGTTCGCCCCCTAGATACTTCCTCCACTTGGTGATAACATCATCCATCCGTTTATTGAAAGCCCGAGCAATCTCTTCCATCTTATGGCTTGTCATTGCTTTTGTATTCAAGTCCAACATGCAACGAACCTTAGCTGCTTCTTCCAACTTCGCTAAGATGCGGGCCCGCCCGACCAAATCGAAATTGTATTCCTCGTACTGCTTTGTGACTCTAGGATCAGACTCCACTTCCACAAAAGGGTCATTTGGCCCTTCTTTCTTCCATTCCTTATCAGGAAATCGGAAGAATTTTTGGTGCTGCGTGCTCTAGTGCCCCCCCATGCTACGACAGAACATTTCTCTTGCATCGTTATCCGGGATCCCGAAGGCACGCAATTCCACTTCCAAGTCCCGCGTCATCCAGAAGTACTCATCCTTATCTTGAGGATCCATGTATAATGAATGCATCCCTTCGTTTGGTAGCCATACCATTGGTTTTCCCCAATGCAAATGATTTTGGAATTTGTGTGGCGCTTGGTCTAGTGGAAGGTTCCACCGGTTGAATTCATGACCTGATGCCATAGAATGCAATATTCCTAGCATTTCATAAAACCTTGCATTCAAAGGAGTATGACAGTTGGGGCAACGGGCGGAATATTGTGCTGCTCTTTGGATGCAAAGAATATGAAAAGAGTGGCCACATTGACCCAAAGTTAGACCTCCTTCAGGCCCAAAACGATATTGGCAAAGAGAGCACTTTTCCTTCATCAAAGGAACATTGGGATCACTTCTAGGTATAAGCTGTTTCTCATGTTGAACAATATGAGCAGACAATGTGTTGTGAGGAACCCATCCTTCTTCCGCTTCCAATGCCCAATTGATGTTGTCTGATTCATAGGTTCTTCCGTGATTCAACCGCTCGAACATTCTATCCATGTTTCCCCAAACTGCAATGCATACTTCGGGATCCTTTAATTTTGCGTCGAACTTCTCTTTCAAACGCAGGTGAGAAGACTGCATGTTTCTCAACGATTCGTCCGACTGCATTGCATACTTCAAGAGCCCCCTCATGAGTTGAGAGCATAAACCAGATTGTTGTTGTAGGTGTCTTGCCCACAGCACCCACCGTAGATCCCCGGTCTTCATTGGAAGGATGTCGTGTAGTATTTGTACGTGTTCCATTCTCTGTAGTGAAGACTCCGCGTCATTCTTTGCTTGAATTGCCAAGTCCAATTGTTGCCTTAATTCTTGGACTTCATGATTCACCGTTTGCGTGCAAGCAACTTCTAATGAGAGTGGAGGCACAACTTTAGGGCTCTCAATGGCCATAACGACTTCTACAGTCTCATCCACAACTTTGCCCTTGTCAAGAGAAAGCGAAAGTTGATCGCTTTCTTGAGTTGGTTGACTTGCCTCCAAGAGGCTTGCTCCGTCCCTGCAATGTTCAAATGACTTGTTGTTTTGTAATGTCTTCAACATCTCCCGATGCCATTGTAAATTGTCCTCAGATGTCTTCAATTGCAAAACCAACTTCTGGTTTTGGGACTCCAACGTCCCATTCAAGAGCTTTAAAGTCTCAACTTCTTTTTGAAGACTAAAACACATATCTCTCAAGGCTTCATGGTCTTTATCCCAAAACACCATAGAGCAAGGCTTATCCAATTTGTCGAACTTGACCTTCAGGCGATCATGATCTTCTTTGTTATAATTGACCTTCATGAGCTCTTCGTTTTGTGTTTGAAGCTCAACCATAGCCTTGAGATTTTCCACCTTCTCTTCTTGGAGCTTATCTGCAAATTCAATGAATTTTCTGAAGGCCACGGCACCCTCCAGTATCTCTGGTGTCATGCTCATAAATTCTTCAGCTATTTGTGTGAGGGCAGGTGTCATAACAGCTACAAGTTTAGCTGTACATGATAGAGAGTAGGCAGTCTTGAATAGTTCGCCGAACTTCCATACTCGGTTGCACGGGGTTGAGGTTTGCCCTTCATCTATCGTGCCTCCTTCATTTGTTGTACCCTCTTCATTTGCAGAAGGATGAACTTCTTCTTGAACTTCTTCTTGAACTTCAAAAGTCTTCCATTTAAGAGAACATTATAGTAAGTGCTCTATTTCTTGTAGCGGAGGCATCATCGATAAAGTCTTTAGATCCTCTGGACCCAAGAACGCTAGCATTGGATTCTCCTCCGTCTTTGGGGTCTCTTCGCCATTGTTAAGAACACCCGGTTCCCGAGAGTCCATTTCTGCCTTCTGTAAGTTCTCATCATTCATGTTTTGGGAAGGTGGCACTTCATGCATTGGACTCCGAACTGGACTTGGACTTCTGTTAATTTCTTCATTTGTAGTCCTGGTACTGATGTCCATAAGGGCATCACTGTCTAGAAGACGAGTGATTCTAGCAGTTGCCCTGTCCATCTCTTTTGAGGGAACCTCTTCTTTGTACTCCAATGTCTTCAACGTCGATCCTTGTTTTGATGGATGAGATGGCACCTTGAAAATACCAGGTTTTCCCTTCGCGCTTGATGCAATTGGTGAAGGGCTCAGAAACATCGGTACAGTGTCAAGCACGACTCGTTCCGCACCCTTCAAAGAAGACGCTAAAGCTTTCGTAGTATTACATACGGTATCCGGTTCTAGCGTCATACTTCCTCCTCCATTACCTTCTGTATTATCCACTTCGGGTTGAAGTGAAATATCAGCTTGATTCGTCCGATCCGCTGATGTGACATTCATTTTGCTACTTTCAAGGGGGCGCTCCTCCTTGTTTTCCCCTTTGTCTTTCATGTCCTGCACTTTGTTTTGGATAGAAACACGTTTTTCTTCCGTGTTGTGCTGTAGAGTAGCATTGCCTTCAACCATTTGAAGGACTTGTCCCTTTGAAACAAACGTATCGGGAATATCTTTCTGGCCATCAGGAAGCACAAGCGGTGTTTCTACTGTCCCGGGGTACGTACTCCAATCCACCTTGCGAGCCAACTTCAATTCTGTATACACCATGCTTGCTATGGTGTAGTTAATTCTACCCTTGCTCATCGATTTGTTCCCAAAGAGAGCCCGCCACACCTCTACGGAACGATGGACAAAATGAGGGCTGAGACAACTTGTGGGTTTAAAAGAAAACTCCCGAGTGTGACCAGCATGTAATTCTTGAGGCCACAACTTCCCAATGTGATACATCTTCACATATTTCTTGCACAACTTGGAAGTCCAGTATTCATCGACCACCTTCTCCCACTCAGGCTCAGCTAAAATGTTCTCATCCTTTAAAATGTCAAGACGGAGCTCGTGACGAGCTCCTTTTTGTTTCGATCTCTTGCTGCTTTCACCTTTAATGCCGCGCTTTTCTTCCATAGCTACTTGATGCCTTGATTCTTCTCTTCAACCGTGTGTAAATGACCGATTCAAAACCCCTCCGGTGTAATCAAAGATGTATGACCCCAACTCTCTACCACATAGGAGCAACTAGCGCGGTGAAGCAATAGTAGCACATCCGATGTGGTGTTGTTTCCCAAGGAAGAGAGTTGAAGTGAGGGAAAATGCCTTGGCCGTCCCTTCATATAGCCGTCCGCGCCCAAACCTAGAACTTGTCTTCCCGAATCTACCCCGGACGACGCAAACCTACCCCGAACCTGCGGACGGCGTTCGATCGGACGGTCCGTCTGCTGCCAAACCTGCGGACTGGCGGTCCGCCCGACCGCTGCGACGTCGGTCCGACCGACCGCTCCGTCGGTCACCCTCTCGACCGCTCCGTCGGCCACCCTCCCGACCGCTGCGACGTCATGCCCGACCGCTCCACCGGCTGCCCGACCGCTCCCACGACCGTCCGACCAACCGCTGGACGCCGACCGACCACAGTCCGGCCGCGTCCAAGACGCCTGGACGACGGACGTCTGGACGTCCGGATTTTGGACGTGATTTCGTGATGGACGTACGTCCGAGACAACCCTGCATTTCTGCCACAGTCTCTCTTACTCTGACGGTGCTCGCTTGTCTTGGATTGGTTGCAGTCCTTGCTTGGGAGTGCGGGTGCTTGTAAGAGTCTGGTTTGAGGAATAAGGGGGCGGTTTTTCACTTTGTGGAATCCGAATTCCTAATTCCTCTGGATTATCACTACTATCACAATGGCTGGTCGCGATTTCTCGAAGAGGAAGGTTGATGCGTGGTTTTCAGGAGTTGGAGATGGAACGAGTTTGGACCCGTCTGCGGAATCAGAAAGCCAAATTTCAGAGGCTGTAGCTGCAGAAGGAGCCATAGCAATTGTGGGTGCGGGAGAGTCTTCGAAGTCGAAGAAAAAACAACGGAAAAGGCACAAGGCCACAAATCCAGAGAAGTGGCCAAGCAAGGTTGCAACGCGCAAATTGCATGAAGTGGCGTTGGGTTTTTTTGAGCAGTATTCGATTCCGCAGTTGAACACAACATATGTGTCGCGCGGATTACAGGGGTGGATGCCATCAAACAAAAGTTCCACCACATGTTTTGGACAACAATGAGCGAGGATGAGTGGTTGGAAGACCGCACAAAGGAATCCTTCAATCATTGGCTGGAGTCACAAGTGCAAACGTGCATCTTCAACCTTGCCCAAGTTGCGGAAAAAATCTAAGGCTTTCAAAAGAGTGTAGTTCCCAAACAAGAAGCATTGAATTTGTTGCACAAGAAGGTGTATTGGTGGCATGAAGCAATGCGGGGACTATCTTCAAACAACATCCGTTCTGCTCCGTGGTTTCAGCGAAGTCAAAACTTGGCCTTTGGTCAACAAGCTGCGGGTGGAGTGATTTTTCTTGAGAGAGGAGTTGTGGTGGTTCCGTTGTCTGGCCATAACAAACAAGGGGGGCACGGGAGGGTGCGCAAAGTTTGTCTTCAGAATTCGAACCATATTCCCGAGAATATGGAATTAGCTAGAAAGTCGGCCGTGCGCGTTGATGACTTGAAGAAGTCAAGGGAGAAGTTGTCCATTGAGGCATTGGTTTGTCCATGCGATCATCTAGGGGTCATCAAATTCTTTGCCATAAATGACATGACCATGGAGTGTTATTCTCAATGGTGGAATGGAGGTACTCTGGGCGCCATGTTTACCCTTGATGAGAAGACCCGAGATCCAGACGAAATTGGGGAGGTGGCTTACCATGCAACTCCATAAACAATGCAAGCTATGAAACGACTTATGGCATACAGACGGAAGCGCACCGAACTTGCGTGGGCGTTGCTCTGCATTGTGGATGCAGTGCAACAATGTTCAGTACTGCACAACGACATCACACCGGAGAACATCATGCTTCACTTTCCGAATGACGATGGAAGAACCATGTGGATTGGTCTATGTGATTAGGAAATGGGTAGCCGCATCAATGAAGAAACCCCTTCTCTTTACCAATTCAGTTGTGCAAATAAGTTGTAGGCAACTCGCAAGCAACGTTGGTGGGTGGCTCCGGAGTTGATGTACATGGTTGGAGAGACAGGAACTTCAACATCTCCTAGTCGCATGGGTAAGCCACCATCTGTTAGTATACACACGGATGGATACTCCATAGGGAGATTGGCTATGAAGGTATGGAAAAAGGATCGCGAAAATATAGAGATGATTTCTGACCATATGGCATTTGGTACATTTCAAGCGACACTGGGTGAATTGTGCAAGGTGGAGCCACTACAACGACGCTCAGTGACATTTGCCGTGCAACGTCTAAGTGGTGCTCCAACGTTTTGGACACCACCCGTGGATTGCTACCGCGAGGCCCGGAAAGAACAAGACCTTCAAGATGACTAAGCGTGCAATGAGGATTAGATGATAGTGTATTACCATAGATTTGCAAAATTAATGTTTTCTTAGCAAATGTGGTTATTATAGTATCGGCTTGAGGACATCCATAGCAATGTAGCACACTTTGTGCCCTCAATCCATTTTGTACTCATTTTTATATATATATATAAATGTATTTTAGCTAAACATTGAGTGTATCTTTTTTTTATCACACCTCAAACAAGTAAACAACTACAACAAACACCTTGAAGTCAAATTTGACTATCAACCCAAATTTATCTTTTTATTCAAAATCAGTAGAATATTTTAATATTTTTGGCTAGTATAAGAATCCATTTTCTAGTTATGCCTTTTTTAATTTAATGAAAAAATCTATTTATTTTGATTTTAGAAAAGCTAAACATGGAAATCAAATCATATTAGTTACAATATGTATCAAAATAAATTGAAACCCTTACCATAAATGAAGGATAGAATGAAAGGAACAAAAGTACTACTTCATATTAATGCCGATTTCAATATGTAAGGTATTGAGCCTCAAAATCCATTGCATTTGAAAACATGAATATCCTATTGTCTTTTGAAAAACATTCAACGTCTTCCATGCCTAAGAACGCGCCTAGAAGTATTGGCCGTTGCTTCTGCTACAATTGGTTCATTACCACCACTTTCTACTCGTGGACCTTGTCGAGGCACTGTCCCTAGATAATCACTATCTCTTGGAACCTCACCATCTTCGTCTATACTAGCACTGATGGACTCGCCATCATCACTGGATGTTGCACTACCACTTTCGCTAAAGGCATTCGAATTTCGATTTCGTTGTGGTCGAATTATAGAAGACAATGTTCGAAGAGGCCGTTGGCCCGTTGCGTCCATAATGCCATCTATACTAGGCCCTCCTATGTGAACTTCTCTTGAAAATGGTTGGGATGCCGCTTCTTCTCTCGTTAGTCTTCTACGTGTTCTAGGACTCACACGTTGACTAGTAGTACCTTCATGTCGTGGATGCTTCCCTCGATTATTGGCGCGTGTAGGTGGGTGCAATGAAGTCGGGTTTGTAGTCGTACGCTGGGACACCATACTAGCCAATCGTGTACCTATCGTTGAAGTGGGTTCATGTAGACGAACTCCGGAATTAGATGGCCTGGCTGAACTTTGGATTTGTAGATTCTCTAGTATTGGTGTTTGACGTTGTAGTGCAACATCCCCTTGACTTGGAGGGGGCATATCTAATTCTCCACCATGAGGGGGCCCTTCTCCGTAGGTGGTCCTCGTAGGCAATGATTGTGGTACTACTATGTCTTGTTCACGTCCTCTTTCCATGTCAACACTATCTCTTTCCATTGGGGCATCAACTTGTATATCGATAGGATCTGGATTTAGTGGTCTCGGTGCCACAATGTCTTCATTCGTATTTCCCCCGCTTGGCCCAACATTCCACCCTTGTGGCATTTGTGGTGGACTTCCATCATATCCCTCATGGTCATTGTCGTTATTATCCCCCTCTTCAAAGTCAAATACAGATGCATCAATTAGAGGACGCACTCCTCTCGCCCCCTGAAATCCATGGAATGGTGGGTCATCGCCATCATTGGAACTATCATCTGAATCGTCATCATTGGGGTTAGAGCGAACCGAACCACGGTCTAGACCATCCGATTCATCGGTCATGGAATCTTCTGACATCATGTTCTCGGTGTACCACCTTGTCGGATTTGCTGCAGCCCTTTCTCTAAGAGTTTTGGAATTGGTGTAAATGTAAACCAATTCCTGAGCACGCTCTGATGTCAGTCTATTGCGTGATTTGTTGTAGACAAACGAATACATGCTCCAATTGCGTTCACACGACGATGCAGAGCACACTTGGGCGAGGATCTTTTTTGCAATTGGTGCAAGTGTACGAGCACCGGCTCCGAGAAGGTCCCACCATTTGTGAGGCTGCAAATTTAAAGTGTTTACATCGGGAAGTCCACCAAAAATGCCCCGACGATCTCGAAATGCTTGGTACTCAGACAAAGCTGAAGCAAATGCTTGATCTGGAACAGCCAATTTGCGCAATACTCTCAATATGCCTTCTCTTGCCTCGTCATCATCCATTAGCAAAACTTCGTCAAGTAAAAAAGGATTCAATAGAGCCCCAACATAATGCAAATCTGTCCTTAGCATGCCCCAACGCTTGTAGAAATCATCGATGGCAGGAATTGCATACCGTGGTTCCAAAGAAAATGGTGGATCCCGTAGAAATAAAACATGCTTTTCCACCTTTTTCATCACAAGCCATGCCTTGTCTAAGCATGGGTGCTTACCATCAAACTCTCTAAGAGCAACCAATACGGGCTCCACTATGTGCACAAAGTTTAAACATCTCCTCCAAAATTCATCTGTTCGTACATACTGTCGCACATCGTTGGCTTTTATTTTCTTTTCCTCTGATGTCAATCTCTCTGTGTACTCATTCCATTGCGGATCGTGGACTGTTGATTCTATCGCTACCCTCACATGTACCAAACGCTCAATCATAAGGAACATGGTTGCAAAGCGTGTTTCAACGGGATTCTTCAAAATGAGATTAGGAGAATGTCGTCGAAAAATTGCAAGTGGCATGTGATGTGTGCGAATGTATTTCACAATTGACTTGGCTTTCTTGACCATACTTTTTATCCAATCTTGTTTGCCCCAATCTTCAAGTAGAAGGTCAAGTGCATGTGCTGAACACCCTTAAAAATATAAGTGTGGAAATCGACGAAGTAACAAAGCACTAGCAGCCAACATGTTCCCTGCATTGTCTGTACAAACTTGTACCACATTTTGCGTCCCTACCCTGTCAATATAATCACCCATGCAATTAGCTACATAAGTAGCATCTTTGCGTTTACCTGTTGTGTCTATTGCTCCAAGAAATACCTCTCCACTTGTACATGCCAACATGACATTCATCAATGGTCGATGGTTGACATTGTCCCATCCATCAGAGCATATTGTAACGCCGTACTTGTAGATTGGTGCCTTTGTCTTCTCCGCTACCATTGCCGCCACTTCGTCTTTTGTAGATTTCATGAGGTTTGTACGAAGTGCATGGTACGCTGGAGGTTTGTAGCCAACTCTCAATTCTGATGTTGATTTCACGGCATCCAAAAAAGCTGGATGCCTCGCTACATTGAAAGGTATATTGGCTTCATAGAAGAACTTAGCCCACTTTTTGTCTAGTACTTGCTTGTTTGATGTATTCATTCCTTCTTGCACAGACAATTGCCTCATTGATCGACTATGGGCCAAACTCGGGTTGGGTGCGTCTGATGATCGTACTTGAGAGCTTTGTCCCCTAGTGTTTTCTCCTCCATTGTTTCCTGAGATTGAGGCATCAGGTTCTTGTTCACCACGTACAACACTCGGAAGTACCATTGATGGAGATGTCACTTCCACATCCTGTCCACTCTTATCCGAAGTGCTTGCAGGTATATCCCCTTCGCAATTAAAAAACATTAGCTTCACGGCTGCACTAACTTTAGTGCAGGCTCTCACTCTAGGGAGCTTGTCTATTCGTCGGTACCCCAAATGGAAAAGCAACCGATCTTTTCGATAGCTTAGCAAAGCTTCGCAAAACTTGCAAGCAACTTTTCCATCCACTCGTAGTGTGTACCAAGGTTCCCAATGTGATCTTCCTCCACCCATTGCTCTTATCTATTCTTTCCTACTTGCCCCTGCACAAGAAAGAAGATTAGTATTCTGTATAAAATGCGATGTAGAAGCAATACTTGTTGCTCTCACAACAAGTGCCACCACAACACATTCTTCTTGGATTTTGCTTTACCGCAATGGTTGTACTCCAACCAAGTCATGAAAGCCAAAATCAGCAAGGAAAAGTAATCTTGAATAGGCGTAAGTCCTTAATATACACCTTTCAGGGCGATCCTAAAACCCTAAAACCCAGCTAGACGGACTGACGCAGGCGGCTGATGTGTCGACGGGTGGACCCTAAGCCCAACAGAAACGGCCTCCCGTCTTGGGGACGGCTTCCCGTCCTAGGGACGGCTTCCCGTCCTAGGGACAGCTTCCCGTCCTGAGGACAGCTTCCCGTCCTGGGGACGGCTTACTGTCCGGGAGGCCGTCTAGGAGTCCGTCCACAGCTGGACAGACTTCATCCATGCTGAAACGGTCACGTCAGTATTGGTGACGGATCCTGACGACGTCACGACACGTCAGGACGGACGCGTCATGACATCCGGACGTGAAAAGCCCTCGTCACGTCCGGATAGACAACCCTGATACCACGGCCACACATTCCGTCTGAACGGGGGAGATTGAAGAAACCAAAACGCAGTGGATCATTCTGTACTGATGTCTCAACTCCAAGTTGGGACGCATGGGAAAGAAGGTCGTTGCAAGCACAAAGGGGGCAACACATTCGAGACTTTGGACATATTAACAAGGGGGGATACAGTCGGGGACCGGAAATTCGAAGGGCTCGGGAAAAGATGAAGAGTGCATCGTATAGCTGAATGAAGAAATTGAATGAACTCATCGACCTGGGGTGGACCTCCAATCCTGAAGATTGTTCAATAGTAGTGTTATTTCCATATTGTAGATATCTTTGTATATGTAGGATAATTAAGTAGCATTCCACATGGGAAACAAACTAGGAAATGCTTCTCAGGACTGCATCCTGTACCTCATGTACAATTGTATGTAGAAGAGGTCCTAATTATGTACATATAGGCTCGACAATCCCTAAGTTTGCATAGAGAGTAGAGAAATAATAAACCCTAAACCTTAGTAAGGCCTTGAGCCCGATTTTATCAATAGCAGAGACTAATGTAGGGGTTGTCGGAGCTCGGAAGTTGTAGAGTCGAATATCAATTGTTCCCTCAGCAAATAATCGTTTGCATTGCACATGGAACCGACTGAGTGCACAACTAAGCTTGAAAGTGGAAATGGACAAAGCAAAAATTATATAGCTCAATTCATGCCATGCTCGTCAAGTACACTCATACACTACTCTTTAGACATTGTGGTGTGTGAGAGTACTTGATGAGTAGGGGTGTAAGTCGGGTTATATGATGTTTGCTTTCTCCCTTTCCACTTTTAAGCTCAGCTGTGTACTTAGTTGGTTCCAAGACCATGATGTCTTGAAGCCTTTGTTCTATGGATGTTGTGGACACGGTGTCCACAGACTGTAGGTGACAACAATGTCTTAGACCCGACTATGTGCATAGTTGAGCCAATTCGTGGTAGAAGAGAAAAGAAACATTATATAACCTTTACTCTCAGCTATTCTTTGAACGTACACTCATACATTGCTTTTTGGACATTGTGGTGTGTGAGAGTACATTCGAAGAGTAGCTGAGAGTTAAGGTTATATAATGTTTGCTTTCTCTTCTACCACGAATTGGCTCAACTAAGGGAACAGTTGGTATTCGATTCTACAATTCTCGGGGCTTTGACAATCGTGGACCTCATAGTCATTATAGACAGTACGTTGTCGTAGCGCGGAAGTTGTAGAGTTGAATAACAACTGTTCCCTCACCAAATAATCTTTTGCATTGCATTTTCTCTGATGCAAATGTCTGAGAATATTTGGTGGGGGAACAGCTGGTATTCGATTCTCCAATATCCGGGCTTTGACAATCCCTACGTTTGTCTCTGCTGTTGATAAAGGCAAGCTCATAACCTTTTGGTCACGAAGCCTTCATCTTGTAGACGCAATTGCCAATTTCACAAAAGTCCTAGTGCTTAGTCGTAGTGCTTCCTGAACCCTACGTTATACATCATATGTATCTTATACAAGTGTAGTCTATGATGGAAGTAGTAGTTTAGTACATGGATTACTCTATGTTTATAGTGCATACATCCAATACATGTATATTTGATGACTTCCTATAAATTATGAAGAAGTCACAATTTTGACCTTCGATTTTGGAATTTGTACCTTCCATATGCACTTTCTGTGTCATTGCAATGCTTTCCTGGTAGTCATTGATCTACAAGTATATTAAATTCATGGTTGAAAGTCTCTTCCTCAACTCCCATTTCACTGGAAAACTCTCATTTTAATGAATATTATGTTTTGAGGTGGTATGACACCTTGAGTCTTATGAATGTGGACTTGATTCACAAACTGGGCAAAGAAAATGTGGTGCCCGATGCCCTTAGCCGAAAGGATGAGTTCAAACCAAGTTCTACTCAAATACTAAGGTTAATGTATGAGGGAGAAAGTGACTTAGCTAGGAGAATAAGGGAGGCTTACATGAAGGACCCAGAAGCTTAAAAGTTCCTAAGTGATTTGAGGGTTGGCAAGAAAGTGAAGGGGATTTGATTACACCAAGGCCTAATCAAATTCAAACAAGGTAGGGTGTATGTCTCCAAAGGCAAGTTGAGGTTGCAAGTCTTGAAGGAGGAGCATGATAAGCCTCTTGCAAGTCATAGAGGTGAGAAAGCCACCATAAGTTTTGTGGCTAAGAGGTTCTATTGGCCTGGGATGAAAGAAGACATTGCACATTATGTAAAGACTTGTGTCACTTGTCAAGCCAACCGAGCTTCATATTAAAAACAAGTTGGATTACTTAAGCCTTTGCCCATTCCAAATGGTCCATGGGAATGTATTTCCATGGACTTCATCACTAGCTTACCGGAGTCACAGGGTTTGATGCCATCTTTGTGGTGGTAGATCGGTTTAGCAAGTTGGCGAGGATGGCGCCAACAACAGGAGTGACAATTGCATTTCAAACAGCCACACTCTTTTTCAACACTTGATGGAGGCATAGTGGATTGCCTAGGGTGATTGTCTCTGACAGAGATCCTAAATTCACAAGTGCATTTTGGAGGCACTTGTTTAGGAAAATGAAGACCAAGCTTTCATTTAGCACAGCGTTTCATCCTCAAACAGATGGGCAAACAGAGAGGGTGAATGGGGTCTTGAATCAATACCTTAGAAACTATGTGAGTGCTGACCAAAGTGATTGAACGGAGTATTTGGCTTTGGCTGAGTTTAGTTACAACAAAGCCAAACATGCAGCTACAGGAGAATCGCCATTCAAAGTGGCTTATGGTGTGGAGCCACTTATGCCTACTGACCTTGCCTTGGAAGGGTTGCAATCAGAGTTTGAAAGAAGCCAAGTTGCAGAAGACTTTGTTGTGCAAGTATGTTGTGGGACAAAAGGTGTGGTTGAATGTGAAGAACTTCACATTGGCAGAAGGACTAACACCTAAGTTCATGGCCAAATATGCAGGTCCCTTTGTCATCGCCGAGTGATTGTTTGAGGATGTCTATAAGCTAGAATTGCCATAGGAAATCAAGGTGCACCCAACTTTTCATGTTTCATTGTTGAAGCCATATCATGAAGATACCTTGAGGCCGGAACGCAAGCAAGTATTGCGACCTCTCCCTGAGTTAGTTGGGGAACACCTTGAGTATGAGGTGGAAGGGATTCTCAAGAGTAGAAACACTAAGAAGAGAGGCAAGGAATACTTAGTGAAATGGCGGGGGTATCATGAAAAGGAAGCAACTTGGGTGAATGCCAAAGATATGGTTCATGCAAAGGAGGTGGTGGATCGATTTGAACAAAGTAGACAATCCAACAAAAAGCCGCGTAGGAGTTGATGAGGACATCAACCTTTGTTAGTGGAGGAAAAACACAACACTTGTGTAAACAGTGCATTTTTTGCGCTTGTCTATTGTGTACTTGTTTTGAAATAAAGTTGCAATGTTGGAAATGACTTTTTGTATGTGAGTTAGCTCTTGATTGGCATTAGCACTATGAGATGAGTCCTAGTCTCATTGATGTTTGGTTCAGTAGAAGAAGATGGAATGATACGTAAATCAATTTTGAGAATGCTGCAAAATAGGGGCCTTGGCTTGAAAGTTGCAAGGGACCAAACCTTTTGACTTTCAAGCTTAGAACTTGCTTGGGCGGGAGCAAGATAGTGGCACGGGCTTACAAAAGTACCCTTTGGGAGTGGACCATTGTCTACACATGGATTGATCATCCATGCCTCGGGAGAGTACTCAAAGGATAAGTCGGGCTTGCAAAATTCATCACTTGATAACTTAAGCATTTGAGAGGGATCTTGGTGTTGCAACCAAGTAGAAATTGATGAGCCTTGAGTTCTTCCTAGTCAAGTAAGTAAGATAGGCTAGTTGAGCCTAACTCGGAGCCAAAAGAGGGCAAACCGGGAGAGTCTCAAAGTAGATAAGTCCCTTTAGAATAGGTCTAGGTCCTTGGATGTTTGCCATCCAGGGTGCCAAAACCATGGGCTTATCTAGTGTTACCTTTGGAGACTTAGCCAGTTGAACTAAATAAATGCGTACTTGGATCATTGCGGGGTTAGCTATCCAGAACGCAATGAAAGTGTTGAGGGGGATGGCTACCCTTTTTAACTAAATGCTTCCGACTAAAAGTAATGTTGATGAGGGCATCGACCCTATTTGGTAAGGGTGAGTGTCACGTCCCTATCTACTTGGGGTGCCCAAATGAACCTTAGTACGCAAGGGGGGACCTTGGGGGTGACTTCCCAAGCCTTGCAATAGACTAGGTAGGGAGAATGGAGAGACTCCCGATCAAACAGGGCGCAATAGCGCCCTGGTCTTGAAGTGGACATGAGAGTGTCACACATGCTTGGAAAGCTCTTGACAATACGCTTCTAATGGCGCAAAGAACGCGCAATTTGGAGTTGTGAGCAAAACGTTATGGCCGCCCAAAGTTGACTGGGTCCCGGTGGCGCCGGGACACTTGAGGGCTAGGTTTGAGGGGTTCCCAATGAATCCCACAACAAAGTATGGCATGTGGCATATCATTGGAAAGCTACGAACACAAGGAACCTATAATGACAAGCATTACGAGGTTCTAAGACATGAGTCAAAAGTTATGGCCAAAAGAAGAGCCGTGGTGAAGGCGTGACGCCTCCCCCGGTGCATCCGAATCTTTAGAGGGCCATAACTTTGTAAGAACTTGTCCAAATGGGACGAGTGAGCAGTCCATCGGCATCTACTCGTTGCGTAGATATCTAAAATGGGCTCGTATGTTGGATTTGAAGCTCTAAGCGTAAAGTTACGCCGGTTGGAAGATCGGGAGTCCAAACGGTGACGTAACTTGGCGATTTGGGTTGGAAGTGGGTGGTCTTCCACAACCCAAGGTTATCCAAGGACTTCCTTCGACCTAGGAAGGGGGGGTCTGCCGAATACCACAGAGAATACTATAGGAGGGGTTGGTCTCACTCCTCACTCCCTCTTGAAGCCTTGGTGAGTCCCGGTGACTCATGGTTGGTGGTGGTGACTTCACCATCACTTCAAGGCACCATGGGACACTTGTGTATGTCCTGTGGCATCGGTTGGGTAGAGTCCCGCTCCTTGCTAGGCCTCCTTGGATGTGTCCCGAGTTGTGAGCGCCGGTTACCTCTAGTGGATGAGTAGCAAATGAAAAAAGGGCTAGCATGGAGTGGGGTGACACTCAAGGGCAGTTAGAACCATGGTGAGTAGTGCCACCATGGGTCCTTGCACATTAAGGTGGAAGTTCCGCCCCATGTTACCAAGTGACATGCCCGGTGTCACAATGGGAGTATGTGCTAGTAGTTCTAGTGACTAGAACTTGGCAAACTGAGTTGGAAATGGGGACTAACACTGTGGGTGCTTGACATGTGCAGTGTTAGGCAGTTGGTGACCAAGTGACGCTCTAAGTGGGTTGGAGTGAACCTAGTGAGCTGCTGGAAGTTGTTAGGTGTCACTTGGGTCGCGACACCAGCCTAAGGTGCGCAAAGCTGGAGGAAATGGTGGCGGAACTTTTTGCTAGATCTCTATCGCAGACTCTCCCAAGCCAAATTCCAGTGCCACCTCCAGTCCACTCTTCGTTGCTAGTAGCATCTATGTCCCGCGATGTTGCTAATCCTTCTCATCTTTGAGTCGAGGATAAGACTGACAAGGTTCGTCCCTCTGGGGACAACTGCATTGTAGCGACTCCGACGTCTCAGCTACCTGCGCCTAGTCTCACACGTCACAATGGGTAGTCTGCGCCCATCCCCGAATCTGCGAACGTCACTCCTCCAACACATCTTCGAGTCGAGGATATTACTTGTGTTCCTACGTCTTCGTCCGCAGGACCCTTAAGGCCCCTGAAAGTAGTCGACAAAGCAGAGGCATCTATATGCACAACTTTCCAAGAAGCGGGTGGAGAAGATCTTTGTGTCGATGATCTAAAGGAGGAGCTTCTTGATTATGGGGAGGCCGAAGAAGACATCCTCGACAACATTCTCGAGGAGGGGGATGTCGCAACCTAACTTTTTGATTTTTCTCTCTATCGTGTTCTATAACACGGAATTCGGATTGAATAGACCCGGATTGGCGCGGAAGAGAAAAGAAAAGCCAAGAGTTAGAAAGACTAGAAACATAAGCCCTGAAGGAACCGGATTAGGGAGCGGAACGGATATCGGAAACGAATCCGGTCTAGTACCCTAACCGGAGGAACGGATCCAGGATTCATGTCCGGAAAATCAGAGAAAGTAATGATGAGGTTTTCGGGGTATAAAAGAGACTATTTTAGGGTTTGTCTGTCATTTGCACCTAGGAGCACCAACATACTTGGCACGCTCTCAGTGTTTTGAGTTTGTGTCTGCAAATTGAGTGTGTTTTTGTGTGAATTGTGCAAAATCTGAGAGTTGTGAGTGAGCGCGTTTGATTTCTTTACACGGGCGCAGAGATTAGAAAAGAATTGAGTGCGTGAGCGAGGCGGAAATTGAGAGAGAGAGAAAGAGAGGGAAAAGGAGCACCGCGGTACTTGTGCATTGAACGATTCGGTCGAGGTTGAAGAGTGTGTGTGAGGAAACGGGACATGCGGCTAGAAGAGAAGGGAGGTAGTGATCTAAAAGAGAGACAGATGCCGCAGTTAAAACGCGGACGAAATCAGGGACCAGCGAGCGCTCAGAGGATAGAAATTAGAGTAAGGAAAGTGGCTCCTTTAGAGCCCAGTAGTGAGTGGGAGAGAGTCGAATTGATGGAGGACCTCTCCGCCATGGGTTGCGCAGGGTTCCTGGGGAAACCCTAGGGGTTTCGGAACGAGGCGATAGTGAGGGAGCTCATCGGAGGAGCCCCTAACCAGTTCGACAACACTATTCGACCAGACTATTCGACCAGTTCCGCCCATCTGGACTAGGGAGATCTGGCGGAAAGTTTACGATCTAGAGGAAGGCGGCACGGAACAAGCCAACCGGAAGGGAGACTTCGTGCGAGGGAAGTTCCGAGGAGCAGCTAACCCCAAGGATGGGTACGCAATCGAGGGCTGCGTCAATGCGTGGCATAGACGAATGCTGGAATTCCTGGTCCCGATTCTACATCCAGAAAAACCTACCCGGGTGACTTCCACGCTCAGAAACGCAATCTTTGGAGCCCTGAGCGGAGAGATTGAAGCGGATGGATTGGGCGGCATTCATTCAAATGATGGTGACTGTCTTAGTCTCAAATGTGGGAAAGAATAGGGCTACTCCGGTAAGCCCCTAATTTTTCCACCTATGACCTATACAAGAATCAGAGTCTCCTGACATCGGAGGAGAACAAGGAGTGGAGGGCGCAGATGGCTCTCCGGACGTGCGGTGGATCAGATGAGGAATTTGAAATGGAACCGAATAGCCCGGAACCGGAGGAGAAGGGTGAGAACCCTAAGAAGAGGAATTGGGAAGAAGAGGAAGAGGAGGAAGATGACGTTCCTATCTACCGAAGGATGAAGAGGACGCCCAGTCTGAGGGGGTCTCCTTCGAGGCTTCGGAAGGATAAGGGACCGGAAATAGTGGAACCGATCATCCCAAAGAAGTAGAAGCCGGTGGAAGTGGTCAGGCCGAAACCTGTTCCATCGTCCCAGTTGATGGACCTGACAGGTCCATACAACGACCTAATCCGGATTCTCAGTGCAGTGAGAGCGGATTGGGAAGTAAAGACTACGACGCTACGTGAGGTGGCGGATTTAGTAGGAAGTGCTCCGACCAGTTCCTTGCTGGAAGCCGTGGCGAACTGCATCAGCAATCCGGACGAAGTGAAGGAGTTGGAGGATAGGTTGCTAAAGCAAAATATCAACTAGAGGAAGACAGACAAGCAGGTGGTTCGGTTGCGAGGAGAAATCCAAAGCTACCGGAAGGACTTGGATGCTAGTCGCGAACAACTGAAGGCCGTAATGTCCTTGTAGGAGGAGACCAGGATTGCAATCAACCGGATGACGACAGTAGTAGGGGCATCCGGTGAAGTAATGGCAAAGGCCAAATTGTTTGATGAGGGGGTACATAAGGATCCGAAACCTTTGGGTACCTGTATCGCTCGCATCTTGGCTGACTTTGCCGGGAATTAGAAGAGGCAATGAAGGAATTCCGGAATGATGCAAAGGGATTAGAGGATACTGTCCGGAAATTCCAGAGTGGGTTAGTCTCTTTATTTGGGATTTCGATCCCGGATGAGTTCGATGAGGTAGAGATATTGGAGGGGAAGTTTGAAACTCCAATATCGAAGGAGAAGGAGGCCGGAAGGACTTCTACTTCAGAAGCCCCACGGACGAGGACAGGAATAACTTCTCCTGTAGAACCGGAGCCAGTTCCGGAAGGGGGAGATAAAAGTAGAAATTTGAGTGAGCTCTTCCCCATAGCTACTCCAGATAGTGGTAAACCCCCTCAGGAGGGATAGGTAGTTAGAAATTAGAGAGTAGGAAATTTTGTTAGAACGGACCTCGTTCCGGAAAGTTAGGAAAAGTTCAGATCCGAAAATCTCAGCCAAATCAGTGCCGGATTTCCGGGGAGACCTTTTTGTAAAATTGTGTATATAATTCAAGCCTCAAGACTAAGACTGGGAGTTTTTCCTTTGTGCATATGCTGTCTCTTGTGCATTGTCTATTGTTTTCCTTGTCTTCCCAAAGATTGTCCGGATAAGGGAGGGAGAGATTGAATATAGATGAGCAGAGCGTGAGAGGATCTTCTCCCCTTGTTGTCTTCTTGTGATTGTAGGTGCATGTGAACAAGTTGTAAGTGTTGGGAGTGAGTTAAGACACCTCAGTAGGTTTAAAATTTATAATTCCGGATGAGATAACTAGTGCTAGGTTAGGCAGTAAGAGAAAGGATCCTCAAACTGTGCTAAAGCTACCAGATGGCATGTCTGGGTTAGCCTCTGAACACTTGAGAGGTCTCACCATCTGAAGAAGTAAACAGAAGAACGTTAGATTATGCTGGTACAGGCAGACGCACTTGTAGCCACCTTAGTTTTGCTCGGATTGCAAAAGATAGTAAGGTCGTTGTAGTAAGTGAGGGTCGTACGGGGGATCTTTGTGTGACCTACAGGCTGAGATTACTTCTAGTTTGTTGTGAAAGATAAAACCGGATCCTATTAAGATAGGAGAATAGATTGGGTTAGTGAATTTTCCATCACTATAAAAACCGGAAAGAGGGGAGTGTCTACCTCTCTGAAAATAAGTGATAGATCCCTCTGAAGTGCCAACAGAGGCTAAACATAACCGGAATAAGAAGTTGAGTAAAGGAAGTCCTCGGTTAAAGTAGTACGAGATCTGATCGGAAGTGTGAGTTCCGGTTTGGTTCTTGTAGGTTGTCGATCGAGTTTGATTCGGGTTAGTGTTAGTCTGGACCGGATTAGTTTTTAGGAGGGTCAGGAAATCATCCGGTATTTGGGAAAAAGGGTGAGAGAGGTATAAAGAAGAATAATGGAATTGAGAAACTTTCCTCAAATCACCTAATAACACGAAACACTTCACAGAGTCTCTTGGGTTTGATCTTTAGAGTCACTTTATTATGCTTTAAAGAGGTTTTTGTGAGTATAATAGGGAATTTCACTTACCCTATGCTGCGGCAGGGGAAGTTCAGGCGGAGGCGACTACAGTTGGTGGAGGCGAGGGGTCACAAGGCAATGCATCGGAGGTACACTTGGCTGATCCATATGCGTTTATCTGAGTGTCTGCGATGTGTAGTGATTCATGTCTTGCTTGGCTTGCGGAAGAGGCTGCTCTTTTGATGTGGATTCCCTGTACTGAATCAAGTTTCGTTGGTAGGAAATCATATTTATGATTGATAGGCATTGATGCAGACCTCTAGCATAGAGTGTTTGTGTGAATCTATACTTCATTTAGTTTCACACGAAGTGTAACATGTAATCTTTGTAAATAAAATGTAAATAAAATTTGTGTTCTCACAGGCTTCTAATTTCAATCTTTGTCAATGTTTTGTTTGCTCAGCCTATAATTCTTAAAAGCTTGCACCATCCGAGGGCACTGAAATCGCTTCCTGACTGGAATATGCAATCCATTAGTGGAATTCTGTGCTCCGTCCCGTTGTCTAGCTCACTTGATTCTGCATTCAAAAAGGTAACTCCATTTCTTTGTTGTTCTACTTCATCAGGTAGAACTACATAGGGGCGGAGAGAACGTGACGGATATCATAGAGCCCTCACCCCCGGTCAAGTGGCTCAACATTGTCTTCGATCTGAACGACATTCTCTATCAGTGCTTGCCGAGGTCGTACGCTAATAGTTTCAAGCCGTATCGGATGGAAGACAATATCTTGTGCCATCTGAACCCGACTATCGTTGGGCCGAAGACCGTGTTTGCGCGACAGAACGTCCGTCAGTTTCTGCACGAGGAGTCGAAGATCGCGGACAGGATTGTCATATGGTCCTCTATGGTGCAGTCCACTGCGGAGTTGGTTGTTGAGCATTTGTTTAGGGGAATAAAAGCCCCATATGATGTCCTAGGTCAGGAGAAATGTAGGAAGATAGAGACCTCCAAGGGAAAGTTTCTGACGCGCGATTCGAAGCCGGTATTCTTGAAAGTCTTGTCTGAGCACATGTTCAACTACAAGGGCGTGCGCACAACTTTCAACATGAACAACACCCTACTCATTGATGACTCTCCCGAAAAGAGCGTCTGCAATGAGTTGTGGAATGTTGTGTTCTTCAATACTTGGACTCGTGCGCACTTGACAGACAACTTCCTCATGTCAGAACTCCTTCCTTGGCTTACGCACTTAGAGTCGGTGCGTGATCTGGGGTGTCTGCGTGAGTTTGTAGGGGCAAACAGGATTGGCTTGGAACCCCTCAGGCAGAACGACTACCAAGTGCAGTTCCTCGTGGAGGGGATGAGGATGTCTGCCAGGAATCTGGGATATCGTTTTGAACTTTCGGGCCTCCAGCTAGCGATAGGCCCGAAGAGACGCGATCCCTAGTCTTCCCTAGAGTTGTTTGTTTAGGATTCCTTTGGACGGCCTCGTAGGTTTGGATTGGATAGGAACTCACGTTTTGTATTTTTGTAATATTGTACATTAATTCAATTGTATATAATTTTGAGAGCGAAGATTTTGGCACACATGTTTGGCTGCTGTATTGAGTGTTCCTATTGTTTGTCCTTCTGAGTGAATATGCGTTTCCTTTGCTTGTGACCATTTCATCAGCGGTATAATGTGGGCAGAACTTGTGTAATCTGGGCTTTCTGCAGGTTGGTTCTCCAAATGGAACTAAAACAAGTAAACATTACCGGGTGGCCAAGAGCCACCTTTCTGGGTCGGAGAAGTCGCTCTCTGAGGCGTTAGGCTCTGCCGGAGGTAGTACCAAACCGTCCATGTTTTTGGGGCCCTACATGATGCGCACGGCAGAGGACGCGGCATCTGCGGCCATTGACTTCTCGAAGGCCGATGTTGAAGATGGCGTGGTGGACAATCCCTCGAGTCGAGGACCCGTCAAAACCCTCGTCTGCTCCCAATCTACGCTCAAGCGAGCGTCCTCGAGTCGAGGATACCCCTTCTCGCCCTCGCCGCGAGCCGATGTCGTCACAAATCGGAAGCTTGTTCTCCCTGTCAGCGACGGTACAAATCATCCTCGCCTCAAGGATGGTGTCCCAACAGATTCTATAGTTCCACCTACGGAGACGGAGGTTGTTAAGGAGGTAGTTGGCTTGCCGAATCAAGCAAGGGGAGCGCAAGTGGGGGCTCACAGTGCACCTCATTTGCCTCAACTCGAGGATAGTGGGCCCCCATCCTCACGTAGTGTTGGACGGCGAACGTTATTTCCCTCGCACATTCTGTTTTGGCGGACGATTGCGAGAGAACAGCAACGGTCGACAAGTTCTAAATCAATTGGAAATGCACGTCGGTACATAAACAATGTCGATATGCCATGGTCGACACCTCGAGGATCGAGGTCCCTGTCTTCCTCCGAATTACCTCCACGTAAGCGTCATGCAAAGCGCAAGGACAGTACCTTTCCAAGTATGGACCTTAGCAGTGGCGCACAATATCCAAGTGCATCGTACTATTTCTCACAACGTGAGGATATTTATAGAGGCATAGCAAGGCTGAAGGCGTTGGAGGCGCTGGAGGCGGCCAAGAACAATTGTACAGGCCGCAAATGACGTTTGGTCAAGCCGATTCAATTTTGGACGCCTTGGGCGTCAAATTGCCTAAACCCTATAAATAGCATGGTATATAGAATATAGAAAAAAATTACTTAGAAAAGTTGAGGTTTACGTGTCCAGTTAGCCTCTTCGTTTCTACACAAATTCAGAGTACCTAGTACTCAATAGCCATTTACGTCCAGTGACATCGTGATAGAGGCTTGAAAGTTCTTTGTGTAATTAAACTCTCAAGTAATTTGAGCTTCCTGAATGCAATTCAACTCACTTTTCTATGCATCTATTTATTCTTTGCTAATTATTTTTTAGAATGTAGCCTTAGAGATCTTTATTGTTGTTGTGAGTTGAGGGTTCATTTACAACTATTCAATCAATTGAGCTTTGCACTCAGGTTTTCAATGTCTCAAAATGACCATTTTGTCTCAATTTAACAAATAAGGCCTTATTCCTTTGGTCCTTTAGTCACTCTCGATTGTCATATCAATCATAGAGACATAGAATTCAGTAAACGTTGAACATTTTTAATACTGTCATTGACATTACTATAATGAACATCTTCAAACAAATTTACTATACCACACAAATGAAGACAAGGACTTGTCAACCCTACAATCAATCAATCATCATTCATCAATTAAAAATTGAATGAATTGCTAATTATTTCATATAATGATTTTGAGATTTCCATCCAAACATATGATGACAAATGGCGTAAGGACTTCTAAGTTCTCCAAAATCATTGTGAATTAAAACGTGCTCACTAATTACAAATGCTGAGATGCACCTTGCTGTAAAACTCCATTCACAATCAATCCAATCATTGGTGATAAAACTGAGGTACATCATCTATATATACTATGCTATTATGGAATTCACATGTTCATCACTATATGTCTTTGCCTCTATGAATAGTGCATACTATAAACACCTATAATTAATTAGTTATATATGATATATTAATATCGTTAAAGACTTAAACTACAGTTCTATAGTGGCGGAAGTGTTCATCCGGTATAGGCCAATGAAACGAAGAATTAAATCGCGAAATCACTTGCGCCAAACTACTATGGCCATCGGGACCATCTTCGCAAAGTCTCTCCAAATACACTTGAAAGACTTATGCTAACTCATGATGCGAGTACAGCACATGTTTTTTGCTTCTACAACCTTGCAAACCGTAGTATGTCTCCGATATACATATACTATTGATCCTCTAAGCTAATTGACCAACAACAAATTCTTCGGACTTAATGGTAAATACGGGTATGTTCTCCACATCCGCATCTCTTCGATGTACATATGTAATCTTTGGATCGATCCACCACCTCCTCCTCAAAACTTCGTCCCAATCACTTGTCGATGTGAATGTATACAACGATTTCATGGATTCCGTATTAGGCGTGGTCATCCCCCAATCGCAAACTCCAATGAAAATCCGCGACTCGTCTTCTGGAAAATGAAACATGATGTTGTCTGGAAAAATGTCGTTGTAGAGATGTTTAGTACTATGTACCGCATTCATAATATGTAGCAGTGCCCAAGCAAGCTCCGTACACTTTTGTGGGAACGTGATCCCATATGCTAGACCTAGAACACTAGCATTTGATAGGAAATTTCAAAAATTGTTCCCTTGAAAAGGAAAGTTTTTTAAGTTCTCATAGAAAATTAGAAAAATTCAGGAATATCGAATCTTCGGATTCGGAAAAATTCCATTAGGTGTAAAAAACCTAATTCTGGAGCCCTAGAAAGTTCCGAAAATCGGATGACGGCGCCGGCCCTAAAAGCCGAAAACCGGATCCGTACTAGAGTTAGGTTTTTGCCGCCAAAACCTATCCCGTACTCTCGTCCAACCGTCCATCCGTCTGGCTAGTATAAGAAGAAAACTATAGTCGACGGAAGGCAAGATTGCCTTCTTATTTTTTTGCTTCTACGTTTTCCGCCTTTCTAGCTCTTAGAGATTTCTAGTAGACTGAGGGATTGTGTGAATTGCGATCGTGCAGGGGGGGCCAGAGTGATTCTTTGTGAGCAAGAGGAGTAGGAAGAGATTGTGCGAGGTTTTCTTGTGAGCGTGATGTCTTTCAGGGCGAGCCGGCATAAGCTGAGGGAGGAGCCAGAGGACTCAGACGATGCAATGCCACCGCCATTGCCCCGATCGAGGACAATTCCGGTAATGCGGGTGGTGCTGGAAATTCCAATCGATGAGGTCTGGCTAGAGCGCTTGTGACAGAACCTCACCAACATGAGGTGTGAGGGTTTGATGGATGTTTCCTAGGGCATCCGAAAGGAGAGTTTAGTGTTAGACTTGCTTCATCCAGAAAGCGGTATCTTGGGTACCACCCTCCGGGCAAAGCCGGAACTGTGGACGATCAATGAGTGGAGGGCCATCTACAAGTTCCGGATGGCGCCGGACAAGGTCATGGAAAAAACCTGTGGGAATGTGATCCCACATGCTAGGCCCATAATACTAGCATATGACAGAAAAATTCAAAAATCGTCTCCTTAAAAAGGAAAATTTTTGAGTTCTCCTAGGAAGTTAGGTTAATTTAGGAAAACCGGATTTCCGAGTCCGAGAAAATATCATTAAGTCTTAAAACCTAATTCTGGAACCCTAGAAATTCCGGAAATCGGATGACGGCGTCGGCCCTAAAAATCGGAAACCGGATTCGTACTAGGGATAGGGTTTTGCCGCCAAAACCTGTCCCATACATTCATCCAACTAAACCAACTATCTGGCCAATATGAGAAGAGGACTATAGCCGGCAGTGGGCACGAGTATCTCTTTTTTTTTCTTCCACCGATGTTTTCCGTCTTCCTAGCTTTGTGAGAATTCCGGTAGATTGAGGTACTGTGTGAGTTGCGATCGTGCACGGGTTACCAGAGTGAAAGTTTGTGAGCAGGAGAGTTGGAGAGAGATTGGGTGAGGCTTTCCTATGAGCACGATGTCTTCCAGGGCAAGCCGGCGCAAGCTGAAGGATCTGCCCGAGGACTCGAAAGATGAGATGCCGCCATCGACGTCCCGACCAAGGACCATTCCGGTGATGAAGGTGGTTCCGGAGGTTCCTATCGAGGAGGACTGGTTGGTGCGCCTACGGGAGAACCTCAACAACATGGGGTGTGATGGGCTCCTGGAGGTTCTATGGGGCATCCGGGAGGAGAGTCTGGTGTCTGACATACTTTGTCCAGAAAGTGGTATCTTGGATACCACCCTCCGGGCGAAACCAGACCTATGGACGGTTAACACATGGAGGGCCGTCTACAAGTTTCGGAAGGCGCTGGACAAGGTTATGGAGAAGAATCAGGAGGTGATGGAGGGCGAATTTCGAGCGCCCGCAAACCCGAAGGAAGATCACCAGGTTTCTGACCTAGTGAATCCAGAGTACCGGGATGTGATAGCATTTCTTAATCCTATCCTCCATCCAACCAAGCCATGGCGAGTGGTAGCGAAGGTAGCCTCCGCCATCTTGGGGAGCCTCCAGGGTAAAATGATGATGGATTGAACAACCATCATCCATGACTTAATCGGGTACCTGGTGCGTTCCCTCCGGTCGGGGAAGAGGGGCTAGAGTCCCCTTCCAGCGTAGTTGTCCCATCTATATGCTCATCACTCCCTACTTAAGGCAAACGAGGAGAGCACCTACCAGGAGCTAGTTCAGCTCCAACAGTACGGGGGAGAAGAACCCTCGCCTTGAGACGGACCGGACGATGAGGAGACGGAGGACGAGGAGCCGACCACTCCTCTAAGGAAGAGACGGCGGCGGACTAAGACGCTGCCGGTGAATCCGTCAGAAGATCCTCCCGCACCAGAGCCACATGAAGAAGAAGTTCAGGAGTAGAAGACGGAGACCGGATTGGCCCCAAAAGAAGTCCGGCCTTCCATGCAACTAGTTGGGCCGGTGCGACCGCACACTGTTACCACTCAGGCCAAGGCCGGACCCTCTCGGACCAGAATGATGGAAGTAGAGGAGGGAGACAGGACCCACATGCAACTAGAAGGGACGCCATTAGAGGACATCTAGGAGATGGCTCAGCACCTGGTGTGGCAGGCGGATGACCTCACCAAGATCTGCGAGAATTACGAGGGGGCTTTCAAACGGGTGTGCCGGAAGATGGCACTAACTGATCGGAACGCCATCTTCCGGAGGACGGATGCGTTGGTGGCGACGGAGTAGCAAAATGGCCTCCTAATAGAAGAACAAAAGAAGTTGGTGACGGAGCTAGGAACATTATGCGTAGAGAACCGGACGTTGCGGGACCAAGTCCGGGACTCAAAATCCAAGTGTGTGGGATTAGAGAGCACTCTCCTAGCTCACAGAAGAAGACCACCGCCGGCAGATAGCGGCATTGTGTCAAGGTATAGTTCGACTCCGGAGCTCTTTGGACGTACTAGCGGATTGTATCAATAAAGCCCGGCTGTTTGAAGCCAACCTCGACCCAACCGCCAGCTCGAACCGGGTTCACATCATCAAGTGCTTGTTAGAGCAGGCGAGACGGATGGATGCATCCCGGGTAGAGATGCGGGAGATGATGGAGTATTTGGCTTCTACTGAGTCAGATCCGGTAACTCCGTCTTCCCCCTCCGCGCAAACTTTGGTGGTTTTGGAAGGCAATAATCCAGAACCCATGGTTACTAAAGTATCACCGGTGGTACCGGTGAATCCGGAACTTTCACCACCAGCCAGAAGGCCAGAAGGAGTGGACTGGGGAGCCGTGGTACCTCAAGGAAGTGAAGACCTACTTCCGGTGACTCCGACCATCAATCTGACGGGTACTTCTCCGGAAGCTCACGCCGGTTGGACGGTACAGTCTTCTCCTCATCATAAGAAGACCCAGAAGGATTCCCGGGGGAGTCTGGAAGTTCTGGTAGTCGGGGCCCGGAGTGTAGACAGGGACACCAATATCATGGAATTCCAAAGATGGGGACAAAGGGGTCCAAATCTGTTTTCTCCGGAGAGTAGCCGGAAGGAGGTAAAGCTGGATCTACTGAAGGACTATGTTCTTTCCAAGGATCCGGATTCCAAGGAATAGTGTGCAGTAGCATAGAGTAGCGGCAATACCGGAGTCCGGCCGTCAAAGCCGGAAAAATAGGATTTGGGATTTACCAGAAATCTAGTGGGCCAATAAGAATGTTTTGTAGGATTTTTAGGATGATATTAGTCTTAGTACAAGTAGGAATTTTGATGGCCTTTCTGGTCATTCACAACTATCTCATAGTTTCAGCATTGTACCTTTTTCTGAGCTTAATTCAAAGTGTATAGAGTATTCATTCTCTTGACCTTTTGTATGTGGTTGTCGCAAACTAACTTTTTGATTTTTCTTTCTATCGTGTTCTGTAACACGGAATCCGGATTGAGTAGACCCGGATTAGCATGAAAATGGAAAGAAAAGCCAAGGGTTAGAAAGACTAGAAATATAAGCCCTGAATGAACTAGATTAAGGAACGGAATGGATATCAAAAACATATCCGATCTAAACCCCTAATTGGAGGAACGGATCCAAAATTTGCGTTCGGAGAATCGAAGAAAAGTAATGATGAGGTTTTCGGGGTATAAAAAGGACTGTTTTAGGGTTTGTCTGTCATTTGCACCTGGGAGCACCAGCGTATTTGGCGTGCTCTCAATGCTTTGAGTTGTGTCTGCAAATTGCGTGTATTTTTGTGTGAATTGTGCAAAGTCTAAGAGTTGTGAGTGAGCACGTTTGATTTCTTTACACGGGCGTAGAGATTAGACTAGAATCGAGTGCATGAGCAAGGCGAAAATTGAGAAAGAGAAAGAGAGCGAGAGAGGAAGGGAGTACGGCAACACTTGTGCATTGAGTAATTCAGCCAAGGTCAAGGGGAGAGTGAGTGAGGAAACGGGGCGTGCGGCTAGGAGAGAGAGAGGAAGTGAGCTAAAAGAGAGACGGATGCCGTAGTTAAAACGTAGTCAAAATCAAGGACTAGCGAACACTCAAAGGATAGAAATTAGAGTAAGGAAAGTGGCTCCTTTAGAGCCCAGTAGTGAGCGGGAGAGAGTTGAATTGATGGAGGACCTCTCTGCCATGGGTTGCGCGGGGTTCCTGGAGAAACCCTAGGGGTTTTGGAACGAGGCGATAGTGAGGGAGCTCATTGAAGGAGCCCCTAATCAGTTTGACAACACTATTCAGCCAGTTCCGCCCATGTGAACCAAGGAGATCTGGCAGAAAGTTTACGAGCTGGAGGAGGGCAGCGCGGAACAGGCCAGCAGGAAGGGAGATTTCGTGTGTGGGAAGTTCCAGGGAGCAGCTAACCCCAAGGACAGGTACGCAATTGAAGACTACGTCAGTGTGCGGCACAAGCAACTACTGGAGTTTCTGGTTCCGATTCTACATCCGGAAAAACCTACCCGGGTGACTTCCACGCTCGGAAATGCGATCTTTGGGGCCCTGAGCGAAGAGAAGCGGATGGATTGGGCGGCATTCATTCAAACGATGGTGAATGTCTTAGTCTCCAATGTGGGAAAGGGTAGGGCTACTCCGGTAAGCCCCTACCTTTTCCACCTGTACAAGAATCAGAGTCTTCTCACAGCGGAGGAGAACAAGGAGTGGAGAGCGCAGATGGCTCTCCGGACGTGTGGAGGATCGGATGAAGAATCCGAGACGGAAGCAGATAGCCCGGAACCGGAGGAGAAGGGTGAGAACCCTAAGAAGAGGAATTGGGAAGAAGAGGAAGAGGAGGAAGAGAACGTTCCTCTTCACCGAAGGATGAAAAGGACGCCCAATCTGAGGGGGTCCCCTTCGGGGCTTCGGAAGGAAAAGGGACCGGAAGCATTGGAACCGGTCGTCTCGAAGAAGCAGGAGTCGGTGGAAGTGGTCAGACTGAAACCCGTTCCATCGTCCCAGTTGTTGGACCTGACAAGTCTATACAACGACCTAATCCGGATTCTCAGTACAGTGAGAGCGGATTGGGAAGTGAAGACCACGACGTTGCGTGAAGTGGCGGATTTGGTAGGAAGTACTCCGACCAATTCCCTGATGGAAGCCGTGGCGAACTACATCAGCAATCCGGACGAAGTGAAGGAGTTGGAGGATAGGTTGTTGAAGCAGAACATCAATCAGCGGGAGATAAACGAGCAGGTGGTCCGGTTGCGAGGAGAAATCCAAAACTACCGGAGGGACTTGGATGTTGGTCACAAATAAGTGAAGGCTGCAATGACTCTACAAGAGGAGACCAGGACTGCAATCAACCAGATGACGGCAATAGTAGGGGCATCCAGTGAGGTAATGGCGAAGGCCAAATTGTTTGATGAGGGGATACATAAGGATCCAAAACCTTCGACTACCCGTGTCGCTTGCATCTTGGCTGACTTCGCTGGAGAATTAGAAGAGGCAATGAAGGAATTCCGGAAAGACGCAAAGGGATTAGAGGATAGCGTCCGGAAGTTCCAGAGTGGATTAGTCTCTTTATCCGGGATTTCAATCCCGAATGAGTTCGATAAGGTAGAGATACTAGAGGGGAAGTTTGAAACTCCAATATCGAAGGAGAAGGAGGTCGGAAGGACTTCTACTTCAGAAGCCCCACGGACGAGGACAGGAATAACTTCTCCTGTCACTACAACAAAAGCAGTGTTTTATGACTGCAAAATATGACTGCAGTGAGTCGTAAAATCAAAAAATACGACTCACGCAGAAATCACTGTAGATGACTTGGAATATGACTGACTCCAGTCGTTTAGAAGTAATCGCTTCAAACATCAGTCATATTGGCAGTCATATTTTCCGAGGGGTATAAATACCCATTTTTAGCCATAGTATGCCAACATGGCGTATACTTTGACTTTCCTAGGGGAGTCTTGACTTTTTCTTGAGTTGCTCGGGCAAACAAAAAAATCCTACGTGGAATATGACTATGGTCAGTCATATTTTTGGATGACGTGGAATATGACTACAGTCAGTCATATTTTTGAATGACGTGGAATATGATTGCGGTCAGTCATATTTTTGAATGACATGGAATATGACTGTAGTCAGTCATATTTTTGGATGACGTGGAATATGACTACAGTGAGTCATATTTTTTGATGGCATGGAATATGACTGAGGTGAGTCATATTTTGCAGTAATGTAGAATACGATTCTCGTCAATCATATTTTATGGAATATGACTTCTGTAAGTCATATTTTTAGCTTCATGAAGTTGCAAGTAGCTTCCAATGTCTTTGTTTCAACTTTTGATGCCTGCATATACAATCAAAGAAATGAGAGGTTAGTTTTTAGTGATTGAACAACAAAGCCTAACCTTCAAAGATTTACAATCAACACAAAATATGTAGCTCAAGTTTAGGATAGGAAGAATAAGATTGATGATGGAGGAAACAAGAAAAAAAATATAAGTACTAATAGATAACAAGAATCAAAAGTTAAAATGCAATAAGGAATAAGAAGCAACAACTAAGCAACAACTAAGACACAATAAGAAACAAGAAGCAACACAAAACAAGAAACAACAACTAAGACACAATATGAGGCAACAATTAAGACATAAGAACAAATAAAAATCAACAACTAAGATACAAGAAGAAACAAGAAGCACCAACTAAGACATGACAAGAAACAACAAGAAATCAGAGTATAGATGCAACAAGAAGAAATAAGAAGCAAGAACTACAAAACAAGAGGAAACAAAAAAACAAGAACTAGGAAGAAAAAAGAGTTCAAATGCAAGAGAAAGAAAGAATTTAGATGCAATAATAAGAAATAAGAAGCATGAACTAAAGAGCAACAAGAAACAAGAGTTAAGATGCAACAAAAAGCAACAACAAGTGAGAGTTAAGAGACAATAAAAAGTAAGGAAGAAGAGCCACAAGAAGTGACGGCTAGGGTTTCAAAATCCTAAAAAAATGACGGCTAGGGTATCAAAACCCTAAAAAAATAGTGACTAGGATTCAAAATCCAAAAAAGTAGGTGACTAGGATTTCAAAATTTTAAACAATGACTTCTCTATATTTTTTTGGAATTGCCCAAATTTTTCTTGAATTGCCCAAAACAAAACAAAATCACTATTATATGAAAATATTAGTGATAATATGAATCGATGTTCCCAAACATGTTCTCTACGTTCCCTATGAAGTACTTTGGTATTCCTAATGGCCGTATAGTATACACTTGTAAAGTACAAGGCGTAAAAATAACTGGCAGTCATATTTTGCAGTCATATTTCTCCCCAAAGTGTTGGCCTTCAAGAATATGACTACAAGTAGTCGCCAGTCATCCTCAGTCATAATTTTGCAGTCATAAAATACTTCCATTGTTGTAGTGTGTAGAACCGGAGCGAATTTCGAAAGGGGGAGACAAAAGTAGAAATTTGAGTGAGCTCTTCCCCATAGCTACTCCAGATAGTGGTAAACCCCCTCAGGAGGGATAGGCAGCTAGAAATTAGAGAATAGAAAATTTTGTTAGGTTGGACCTCGTTCTGGAAAGTTTAGATCCGAAAATCTCGGCCACATAAGTGCCAGATTTTCGGAGAGACCTTTTTGTAAATTCTGTATATAATTCAAGTCTCAAGACTGAGACTGGGAGCTTTTCCTTCTTGCATATGCTGTCTCTTGTGTATTGTCTATTGTTTTTCTTGTCTTCCCAAAGACTGGCCGGATAAGGAAGGGAGAGATTGAGTATAGATGAGCAGAGTGTGAGAGGATCTTCTCCCCTTGTTGTCTTCTTGTGATTGCAGGTGCATGTGAACAGGTTGTAAGTGTTGGGAGTGAGTCAAGACACCTCAGTAGGTTTAAGGTTCATAATTCCGGGTGAGATAACTAGTGCTAGGTTAGGCAGTAAGAGGAAGGATCCTCAAACTGTGCTAAGAGCTGCTAGATGGAATGTCTGGATTAGCCTTTGAACACTTGAGAGGTCTCACCATCTGAAGAAGTAAACAGAAGAACGTTAGATTATGTTGGTACGAGCAGACGCACTTGTAGCCACTTTAGTTTCGCATGGATTGCAAAAGATAGTAAGGTCGTTGTAGTAAATGAGGGTTGTACGGGGGATCTTTGTGTGACCTACAGGCTGAGATTACTTCCAGTTTGTTGTGAAAGATCAAACCAGATCCTGTTAAAATAGGAGAATAGATTGGGTTAGTGAATTTTCCATCACTATAAAAACCGGAAAGAGGGGAGTGTCTACCTCTTTGAAAATAAGTGACAGATCCCTCTGAAGTGCCAACAAAGGCTAAACAGAACCGGAATAGAAGTTGAGGAAAGGAAGCCCTCAATTAAAGTAGTACGAGATCCGGTCGGAAGTGTGAATTCCGGGTTGGTTCTTGAAGGTTGTCAATTAAGTTTGATTCGGATCAGTGTTAGTCTGGACCGGATTAGTTTATAGGAATATTAAGAAATCATCCGGTATTTTGGGAAAAAGGTGAGAGAGGTATAATCAAGAATAATGGAATTAGAAAACTTTCCTCAAATCACCTAGTAACACGAAACACTTCAGAGAGTCTCTTGGGTTCGATCTTTAGAGTCACTTTATTATGCTTTAAAGAGGTTTTTGTGAGCATAATAGAGAATTTCACTTACCCTGTGCTACGACAGGGATGTCACGCGAGGTGGATTCCTAAGGATACTTGAATATGGCCGTACAGATGCTAGAGGTTGTAGATTCAAGAGGCGGGCTTGTAGCTGATTGAATCTGTCTCGTGCCTCATAATCGTGAAGACTTGCTCTCGCACATTGGACTCGCTTAATCAGCCAAGCTACCAAATAGTAAATCTGCTCTTGAGCAATATCTGCTTCAGAGAATGTCCTAGTGATGTGAACTGCTACATGGATATCTCCAAGAGGACCATTAGCTCCCTACACGAGGTCTAAGTTGACACTATGGCAAGTTCCTTTGCCAACAAGTAGACCCTCATTGTAAAGAGTGACACATCTTGTATTCCAAAGACAACGCGGAAGTCCTTCACATTCAGGAATGCCTACATTCATCCCTTCCAGAACTGGAAATTCATCATTCGAGGATTCCATGAAGTCGTTAGAAGTCGCAGATGAAGTCATGTCACGTATCTGAAAAACCAAATGAAAAGCAGTATTGAAGTTAATGTCAGGAATCAAACTCGAATCGACCTGAATGACACAGTAAATGGTGTTGGTATTTCTGAGCGGCACTAATATCCGAATGGCAATGTGGGAATGTGATCCCACATGCTAGGCCTAGAATACTAGCGTTTGACGGAAAATCTCAAAAATTGTTTCCTTAAAAAGGAAAGTTTTTGAATTTTCATTGGAAATTAGGAAAACTTAGGAATACCGAATCTCCGGATCCAGAAAAATTCCATTAGGTATAAAAACTTAATTCCGGAACCCTAGAAAGTTCCAGAAATCAGATGACGGCGCCAGCCCTAAGAGCCGGAAATCGGATCCGTACTAGGGTTAGGTTTTTGCCACCAAAACTTGTCCCGAACTTTCATCCGACCTCCTGTCCGTCTGGCTAGTATAAGAGGAGAACTGTAGCCGGCGGACGACACGAGGTCTTCCTTATTTCCTTACCTCTGAGTTTTCCGCCTTCTCTAATCTTAGAGATTTCCGGTAGACTGAGGGACTGTGTGAGTTGCGATTGTGCAAGGGGAATCGGAGTGATATTTTGTGAGCAAGAGAGGTAGGAGGAGATTGTGGGAGGTTTTCCTATAAGTGTAATGGCTTCCATGGCGAGCCGGCGCAAGTTGAAGGATTTGCCAGAGGACTCGGATGAAGAGATGCCGCCGCCACCGCCCCGGTCGACGATGATTCCGGTGATGAAGGTGGTGCCGGAAATTCCAACCGAGGAGGACCGGCTCAAGCCACTAGTAGAAAAGGGGCTATCAATGACTGCTCTATATGACTGCATAACCAGTCATTTCGGATACTTATGACGATAGTATGACTGAAAGTAGATTTTGGGCTTAGAGTCATAGAGGAAGAGTGATTATGGACAAGACAGTCATTTATACCATGATCATTTTTTTCATCGTATGCTGATGTGGAACTTCATCCAGATGTGATAATATGGACACCTCCAATGGTGCGTTGCCATGTGGCTACAGAGCCAACTTGCTGAGTTGGCGGTTTTTTACCGGCTGATATTGGAGTGATTCTATTGGATAACGACTAAATTTTGAGCTGAAATGCAGAATACTTGATCTCATGTTAGTCATATTGTAGTCATATTCAAGGTTGCTATAGTCATTTGTCAGATTTTTTGGAGGTGAGTGCAGTCATATTGTAGTCATATTTGAGGCTATCGTAGTCATAAATTAGATATTATTCAATTGAGTGTAGTGATTAATACGGTCAGGGATGTGCTTGATCGGGCCATTCTGCAAAATGACTCGGCCTTATGATATGACTAGGGTATGGTTTCACGTAGTCATTGTATACTTCTAAAAGAGTGCTATAAGACATATGTGAAGAAAGTGTACATAAAATGTGCCATTCCAACAAAGCCTTCTTTTCCATTGATAATCCGTATATGATTAACAGCTTACATCATATATACTAAGGCTGTTACAAAGAAATGACAAGTAAAATATAAATAATAGTATATTTAAAAAAAGGGGACATCATGATGGCTATGACCACATTGATGACAAACATGTTTCTTACACTCCTATTCATATCATCTATCACTGAAAATGGTTTGTTTACAACCCACAGTTTGAAGTCCTACACACATAGCAAAGCCCATACCACAATTATGGACTTGAAAGAGCAACTTTGATGAACTTTCCCTCCCACAAAGTAGAGGAACCCACAACGTCCTTCACCTTTGTTTGGTCATCAGCCGCATTTGGGAACATCAGTGTCACTTGTGGCCAAATGGCCTCTTTGACATCCACTTTGTAGCAAGAGTCAGGAATTGTGCAAAAAAGGTACTTGTGCTACCCACCCAATCCGCTGATGGTACCCGTAGCAACGCTTTGCTTCAAATTCTTTGGATTCAGCAAAAATACTTGTTGCCCACAAATGAACTGCCACAAAAAATGAAGGTGTTAAGTTCCAGTCTGATCTTGCACAAGTGACTCTTACTAGGCATACAATCAATTCTATGGCTACATATACTATCGGTGTAGGGGAATCATTGACAATTGGTTCCTAGTAGTTCACCTACAGTCATATACTTTGGTCCCCAAGTAGTCATAAGCATAGAAATGACTACATTATGACTATTTGGGCAGTTTCTGTGTAGACATAACCACAAAAATGACTACTTTGTGACTATGTGGGCACCTTCTGTCTCGAAGTAGCAAGTGCATGGAACCAATTAGAGAATTTAAAAAAACATGATTGTAATTACAACTCCACTTATCCTCTAACATTTATTAAGGAAACTTCTGTGTAGACATGTTTTTTTACCTTCTGTGCCTGCACTTTTTTCTTCTGAATGGGCTTTACCCTTGTTCCTCCCTTGCCAGATTTTGACTGCAGAATGCAAAGAATACAAGGTTAATTTAGTGAGTACATGATAAGTGAAGGAACATATAGGCCTAAGATTGAATGAAATGGAATCACAAGTCTATTCACTTAGGAATCTTTCTGCAAAGATATTGACAACATCATCAAGGTTGTTACCAACTTTTAACATGTCATTGTGAATTTAAAAATGTTTGGTATTCACTTCTATGTCCTAATAACGATCTAACCTTTGCTGAATTATCTTGTGGTGTTGATTTGCCTTCCGTGGTTGACTTTGCAAGCACCTTTTGCATCCTTGGAGAAGTCCGAGGAGGTCGTTGGGTAGGACCTCCAGCCTCAACTACGATGGCAACAGCAGATGGTTCAGCAGTTGCCACTAGATCAACATTTATAGAATCAACATTCGAGGAAAGTACATCCTCCATTGGCGGCTCTTGTATCACCGGGGTAGGCTCTTCAACCTTTGCTATTGAAGGTGCTCCTTTGCTAGTGTCAGAATCACTGCTTGATTCTGACACCTGTATGGAGAGAGCTGTTGGAGGTGTCTTCAAGGGAGCTCTAAAGCGAGTTTGTACAACGTGTTCCTTCGTTGTGGCAAGTGGTGCTTGGGTCTCCAGAACAAAGAGGCCCAAGCTTGGGCTAGAGGTTTGAGCTGATGAAAAGCGGTTTGAGAGATTCTTGAGCATATTCATGACTTCTTCCATGGATTTGGTATTCTCTGATTGGTATTGCAGCATCTAGGTCATTTTCCCTTGAAGGTGCTTCTGCTCCTCTGCCATGTTGTTTTGTTTCTCCTCTACTGCTATCAACCTAGTGCGAATTGCCCCTCTGGCACCCTACATGCCACAATAATTCATCTCACATTAGAATCATGGCCTCTTCAACAAACCAGGGCCTTCAAGCAGAGTACCAGAAAGCTACAAGAAAACTCTTATTATCTTGTATGACTTCAAAATTATTGAGGTAAGATTCCAATAGTCATTTCAATGACTCCAGTGTTATTTCATATATGACTATAAAACTACTGATACAATGCTACAATAGTCATCAAAATGACTAAAGTATAAATTCACACATGACTATGAAACTACTTGTGAAAAAGCTACACTAGTCTGTAGTCATTGAAATGACTGCAATGTAAACTAACATATGACTACAACTACACCAACATCGGACTTTGTTAGTCATTTGAAATTTTGCGTGCAATGTATATAACTAGAGTATGACAAATGAATGACTGCATTTCACTTGTACTTGCTACCTTCTTCAACAAATGAAAAAAATAATGTGCAAGAGCAATCACTTGAGGAATTAAAAAAAATATATATCTTCATGACAATCCCAATGCAGAATGACTTCAGTAGATGGTATATTCAAATGGAAATGGAAATCTCACCTCCATCATAGCGCTAGTGGGTTCAGCCTCTTGTATCCCTTCTTTTATTTCGGTTAGGCCAGGGCTGTGCTCTCTTCCTTTTGTCTGCAATTAGAGGAAAAAACAACATTAACCTTATTAACAATATAATCAACATCCGTGGTTGACTATGCCTAAGGTCCTCAAAAATATGGGAGCAAACCAAAAAAACTTAAGCTTACCATTGCCAACTCCTTCCCTACTCTTCCCTTTCTACCCATGGTGCTATAATCCTTCACGTGGCCACGGGCTTCCACCATCTTCGTTGTTTTGGTCACTTGCCCTTCAGTCTGCCAATACACCTTCAATTTATCCCATTGTAGGGGGTCAATATGAGATGGACAAGCCTCCTTGCCTGACATAAATCTCACCTTCAGCCTAGCCCTCTCTGCCTTCATGTATTTTTTGATGGCACATCGAAACTCTTGCACACTGAGAGGGTGGCCAACGAACTCAAAGTCTTTCACCAAAGTCTCACGAAGAAGTACCACTGAGTTTGGCTCCTGAGACTCCCAGTCCACCACACTCATGTCAAGAATTCGTGGAGTACTCACGCGCACAGCATGGTCCCAAGCATTCTTGCCGTCGCATGTGGTATCAATCTCTCCACCGGCCTTCACTATTAATTGATATGGTTTCTTGCCTTCCACACTCCTGTGTACAACAGAAGTCTCATTTCGATGTTGCTTTTGACATCGATCAGCTCTGCCTTCACTCTTTAGAGAACGATTGCTAGGACCTTGCAATGCACCTGGCCATGAGCCATGATAAGGGCCATAAGGAGGTCCACTACTTGAAGGCCATGGTGGTGAAGGCATATTGGAAGGATATTGATTCCACCCACCCTGCATCCATGGACTAGAACCCCAATAACCCGGTGGAGGCATGTGGGAAGAGTCTCGACCTCCATGAACTCCACCTGTAAGCACAAGTGCTAAAGAAGAAGCACTCCTAGGTCGCTTCCGTGTTGTCTTCTTCAATGTTGGTGGAACTCCATCGTCCTCTGAAGAGTCCAAGGCCGTTGACAACCAAAAAAAATATTAGATTCATGACTGCTTTTGACTAGTCTATGACTACGTAGTGACTCTGTTATATTTGCATGTAACTATGTGACTACAAAGTGACTCTACTATGACTACAATTGACTGTGTGACTAGACAATGACTCTTCTATGATTGAGACGGCACTTTAACATGGCAAAAGAGTGAAAATAATCACTTCCACACAACTACAACAACATTACATATGACCTATAAAAACCTAAGGAATCACTTAGGATGGGTTCGTATCTTCAAGGTGTACTGCTTCATGAAATATTCTCATTTCACGAGATACACTATTGTCAAATACAATTCTAGAAATTATAAATGGTTAGCCAATTTCTGCTACAAAGAGGCAACACTCACATGAAAATGTATATACATGCAACCTATTAAGAAGTGAAACTTGGAAATGAATGGAGATAGGTGAAATCACGTACTTACATGGTATGCGAAAGCGTACCTGCTAGCTTGGGATCGAAATCAGATTGGGAGTCGTCGGAGGAGTATTCATCTTGGGTGCTCATTTGTCCGTTCGAATTTGGTGCTCCTTCCTTCTCTTGCAAATGCACTGGTTCCTCCAAACTCTGGCGCCCAAGTAAACGAGCACTCCTACGAGGTGGCCAAGCCTCTCCAACAGCAATGGATTTTGATGCAGACCTTCGTGGAATCTTCAAAACCGCTACCTTGGAGTTGCTGCCAACAACAACACATAACGGCCACAACTTCAATTGCAAGTGGAAAACAATGGAGGAGCACAAAGCATCGTCAAAAGCCTAACAAATTCAGACAAAAAAACACGAAATTGGATTACCAATACAACCGAATACACAAACTGCGAATGAACTAGGAACCCATCTACAAGCCAGGCTCTAACGACAATTGAATGAATTCAACACAATGATAAATAATAATTCAAGAGTAAAAATGTCTGAAATTTTGTTGATCGGGTCACAAGAATGCCACAAGGAGTGCCCCACTCTGTGCACAAAACTAACAAATGAATGCATTCATAATCAAAATCCTGCGAAAATTCTCCTACACTCCCATAGACTTGAGGCCACAACAGATGAAGACAAATTAGGTAATCAGAATCCAGGATAACCATAACGCATTTCCCTACTGCAAAAGACGACACCATCTCCAACTCGTTCAACAACCTGCATCCTGGATATAAAATTGGCCGTGATGCGCTAAAGCCCTGTACAATGCTTGCTATACCCTAAGTCTTCAAAGTAACCGCTTAACTATAGGCTCTGATTGGAGATCCGAAGTTGTTTACTTAGAAAAGATAGAAAGACACGCTTAATAAACGGGAGCATTCTAAAAAATATAGAATCGAGTACACTGGAACCTGGTACTTTCACCGAGTGTTTCCACAAGTGTGTTTTACGGGTGAATATCAAACATCCAATTACAATGGAACTGGAGTAATAACCCTAGACATGCGACTTCAAGGCAACCCCGTAGGCTCGGTTGATAGCGTTCATGTCATCCATGCAGTTCAGGGAGTGCTATTTCAATGCTCGTGGTCTGACTCACTACACTATGTTCCGTGAAAATGAGGAGCTTGATCGCAGTAAGCTCCAGATCCATGTCTAAGTAACCCAAAGAAAAGAGCAAGTCAAAATCCTACATATAAACGAATGCAATGCAATGATGGCAATTGTGCAGCAGGCTGCCTAGGAAAGTTCCAACTTTCAATCGAACGTACGACAAGAAAACTGCACTAAAATGTCCGCCTGAGTTACGTGACTCACATCAAGGGAATCAAGAGTCAGAAAAGAACAAGCGATGATACTATGTGGGTACAAGAACGCCTTGCTTACACATAGAATGTCTAGCAGGCTGCCTGATATGGTACCCACATTTGATACATGCATTCAGTAACTAAAATAAGTTTATTGGGGATGTGAGCTTGAGTTACGTGACTCATATCAAGGAGATCAAGAGTTAGAAAAGCCATTGAAACGGGGTTGCCTTCAAGTAGATTAGGGAATCGGTGAAAGTGGCCTGATCTACTTGTTCGATAACTAGAATGCTTCCATCGAGATTTTTACTAACCTTGGCAAATACGGTAAGAAATCTATCAGCTACAATTCTTATGAATACTTAAAAGTTTACTGACCTATTTGCGACAGATCTGAGAGTGTTAATTCCATAGTGAACTTTCTATTCTGAATCTTGTTTGGCACTTAGGGCTAATCAATGATCCGACAAATGCTAATTGTATCTCCATCGATCAATGAAATTGTGCTAATACAAATGACAACAGGGTTTAGCAACACAAATCAAGCCTGCTGCGGTACTGGAGGACCCTACAATTACGACTCGTCTGCTACCTGCGGGAATATTGGAGCATGTTGCCCCGGTCTTTCAGCTTGTGTCAATCCTTCGAGTTACGTATCTTGGGACGGAATCCATTACACTGAAGCATTCTACCGACAGATCGCCAAGTTCTTCCTCAACGGACTCTACCTCTCTCCTCCTTTGAACCTCACAACTCAGTGCTTCCTCGACTATAGTGCCTTCTATAAAACCAGTCGAAACACATTGAGTTAGCAATGTATAGTAAATTAAACTTAAAACTGACGACAATTTTAATGGTTACTTCAGCTTTTTCTTCACAGATATGAACGCACTGGATGACCTGGGGCCTACTCCCTACGATTTATGTATAAATTTGTTCATTGAACTTGCACGACCTAAATGAAAAATGAAACACAAACAAAATATATTTCCCTTGTAAAGAAGAGCCACTTGAGGCACATGAAGGGCTTTTTCCTGGGACATTAGTGCTACCCGACTTAGAGCATAAACACATCTCCTAGAACAGAGATACCAGTATAACGAAGTAGCAGCAAAAGCAGAAATATTCAGTACAGTAGAAGCAAGACAATTCTGCAACACGCTCCCAATAGCAACAATACATGATGCTTGCATGAAGAGGAGAAAAATTAGTCCTGCCATTATCTTGAGTACCTTTACACTCGTAATGGAAGGTGTGCTAGGAGACTGAAGTCAAAGTACCAAAATAGATCCAAGCTCAAAGTCCTCAACACTGGGCACCTTTCCAAGTTGAAGGAACCAGAGCAGGTCGCTGACTGTTGTTGCTGCTAAAAGAGTCTGGTACTAATAACTGTCCCTGTTGTCACGTTTTTATGTTCTCTCCAGAAGAACGATCAGTGCACACTCTCGATCACCGAAGACATAGACAAAATTTACCCCTAACATCCATCCTCAACATGCATGAATAGTAAAACTGCCATCGCCAACGAATCTGAGCATTTCCGTTCAAAACAGGATATCACATAGCGACAATTATAGGTCAAAGAGGACCAAACCAAGTAAACTATGTTCCCCCGCCCCACCCCCCCCCCCAAAAAAAGCAAGCACTGTTTGAACTGTTGCGTAAACTCAGATCTCTCGCTTCTTGCCAGCCTGAAGTCCTTCAAAGGGTAGGACTACAACTACCAATGAAAAAACATCTGCTTGAAGGCGAAACCGGAAGCCTTGCATGGGAGACAAGAATCCAGAATTGTTCAAATAAGGTGAAGGTGGTACCTGTTTGCGGCCGTCCACAGTAATATTCGGAGCACAAAATCCCAAATGTTTCTTACGCTGAGCATTCTGCCAACTCCTTTATTGTCCCCACTGGAAAGGAAAAAATTAAAGAGTTAATTGCCGCCTAGCGATTCGGCTGCCCGTTCCTGTTTGGAAATTGCTCGATAGAACGCCAGCACAACTGATTGGAGATCCTAAGTTGCGAATGTACAAGTGAGAAAGATACAGGACACATGCCCTTCAAAACCCCGTAACTCTTGAGTCTCGAGCAAAACTTCTAAAAAAGAGGAGGCGCTCTTCACGACGAATGAAATACTGCAATGACTTATCCAAATAGCCAAAAAACATGAGAGAGCTCAGCCAAGACCTAAAACATGTCACAACCTAGAATTCCGGACTAAGACAGGGGCCGGTTCATCGTCTCCAACACAGGAACGACGCAAAGAACATACCAAGCTCAGAAACCACTCGGAACGCCCCGCAATACCACAACGTAGGGACACAGCCACAGCCCGATACCAACTCTGCCAATTTTACAATGTACTCCCACCTGCCACTCCCACCTGCCACTCCCCTGCATATACTCGCCTGAACTGCACAGCTGACGAAAAAACTCAGGAAAAACGGTAGTTGCACGCTCTATAGAAGTAGAGCACCCCTCCCCTGCACGGAGAGGATCATGAAGTGCCCGCACTATGTCGCCACATTCATTCAAAAGAGCTCGCAAGTAGGAGCGCCAGGAAGGCAGAGCTTGAAAGAAGATCACAACGAGGGGCAAAGCTCTGGAAAGACAGGGACACGCTTGCAAGAGAAAGACCCGAATGTGTGCCACGGTGGTGAGCCACGTAGGTCTCAGATCGGCCACCTCGGCGGGACGACAAGAGCTTGGGTGCCATGTCGACTGCTTGGAGGTCGAATTTCGCGCTCTCCGCTAAAACGTCAAACATGGAGGTGTACAAGTCTCTGTAAACCTCTAAAATCTCTGCTGAGTAAAATTGAAACCTATTAGGCTGATGTTGAGAATTCCCAAAGTCTGGAAGGCTTCCAGGTGTTCGTGGATTGGCTGATTGGGTTGAAACCGTTCAAACTTCAAACTCGATCCACTAAGCTAAACTACAGTAGTCTAGTATTTTTCAATTCTGCAAATTTAGAATCCTTCTGAAGAGATTGAAGTGTGGGTAATGTTTTCATTTGGATGTTGTTGTTGTTTAATGTAGGTGGATATATAAAGCGGTTGGGCTCTAAAAGTGTAAAGGTCTTTCTCATTGGACCAACAATGTACAAATAGTGCACATTTTAAGAGGTGAACATTTTTAGTGACCTGTATATTTCAAGTAACTAATTTTGTAAAGCTTGAAAAAATATGAAACGACTTGGATTCAAGTAGAAATACCTTTCTCAAATAGCCCCTTCATAATGATATACTAGGGTGAGCTATAATGAATGACAACTACCTCTGTTGTTGCTTGAAAAAGATTCAATTGGCTCACGTCTAATTAGGAACACGTTCCAAAGCTAGTTGTTTTAGGTGAGCCTATGAGACAGAGATGGATCCAAATCAAAAATCTACATTTATATTGAATAAAGTATTCATTCCTAATTAAAAAAATTCCTTTCTGCATTTTTTCTCATTGGTATTACCTTACACATTGAACTCAATTTTTCAACGAATTCCTTATATCCTATAATCCTATAAACTAAAATGTTAAGTTATTCATTATAGGCACTTTTGCTTTAAATGCCAATTTTTCTTTTTAGAAAAATTTAGTAAAAATAATTTTAAGAAATCTAACCTCCCCAACTTAATTTTTCAGCTTTTAAATAGGAGCTTTATGGAACTCCTACCTTACATCAATTCATCTTCTTAGTGAAAGTCCAAAACTAGTATTGCTTCAAATTTTTATTATTTATTGAATTAGTGCAATATGTAAATTTTGAGCTTGCATTAATTATTTACAATGCACACTTACTACTAGAAAGTTGTGACTAGTTCTTAGCAATGGCAATCACAACTTGATTAATTTAATAGAATCCTTTGAGGACACCAATAGATTTTTGTTGCTTTAGACACTTCAAATTTTTTTGATCAAATCAACTGAAATTCAATAAATTTTATTAATAACAATTTGTAGTTTGTACATGCGTATACAGTTTCAACCATGGTGTATAGGTTGAAAATAGTGGTTTGCATAGCTAAGGTCTTCGGTTCAAACCTTGCTGCCAATATACGTTGACGTGGCAGTTTATAGTGCTAACATGGCAGTTGGACAATGTGACCATAATAATAAAACCAAACAACATTTTTTGGTTTCAATTTAGTTGTTTTGGTCATGAATTTTTCTAATATTGTGAAAAAAAATTTGTTTCAATTCGATTTTTTTTTCAATACAATTGTTTTGGTCATAGATTTTTCTAGTATTGTGAATATTTTTTGGTTTCAATTCAATTATTTCGGTCATGGATTTTTCTAGTATTCTGAATACAACTTTAGTAAATTAGTATAAAATACCTTGAGAAGAGGAATCAAAAAGTACACTTCAATCATTGATTTTACTAATTCACCTAAAGGAATCGAGGAAAGAATCTTTACAGTTTGGGCCATTCCAAGAAATCATAAATTTTGAACACTCCCTTAAAAGACTAGTTTCATTGCCATCTAGGCATTGATATATTAGTTTCGAACTTTCAAATTATATAATCAAATTTTATCACATGTTATCATTATAGGAAATTATGCATTTTCTCTAAATTTGAAAAACCTCTATTAATTTTAGTGATAAAATGTCATTTTCGTGATTTTTTATAGCCAAAAAATAATAATTAGTAATAGTAGTAAATTTAATAAAACATTCCAATTTATCTAAAAGTTCTTCACACGTAGCAATGAACAATAGTGTGAAAAAATTTCAATTATATATATTATTTTGTACTTCCAAATAAATACACTTAGCAATGGCCTTCAAGTAAAATTATCATTGTAACTAGATTCAATCTTTATAAAATTGAATGACAAAATTTTGAGTTTTTCATGTCTAGAAAATATTTATTTGGTAGATGTCATTTTTTTCAAATTTAAAGTATAAATAAAAATCATTTGTGATTTTGTAAAGTTCAAATAAAATTATATATGAATTATACCAAATTAAATATATAATAGAATAACTTCAAAAAAATAGTTTGGATGATAGATTGTAGATTGAAGTTGGATTTTGCATTGATTTAACTTATAGAAGATTCATTCTTTAAATTTTTAGCAACAACTAGCGGTTGGCGCTTACTATGCTACGCATTCACCATTAGAATTTCATTAGAATTTTTATGTATTAGATAGAATGCAGAGCAAGAATTTCAATAAATCTTCAGATAAAAATTACTAAAATCTTCATATAATTTTTTTAATAAATAAGTATAGACTAAATAAACAATAGAAATTTAATGAACGATGAATGAAATATATGCAATGATGAATATGGTAAAAGATACACATATATTAGAATGCATTAGAAATTTAACTCAATTGTTACAAACAATGGCAACCAAAATAGAAGAATTTTAAGGAAAAAATTGTAAATCTCAAAAGCTTCGTGAACAATTTAATTCAAAGCTCACAAAAGTACAAAATCATAGAAATGCAACAAAAGTATAAAGTCAAGAAAAACAATGGAATTGCTACCTTTATAATATCACCATATTGATCCACTTTAATATCACCTCAATTGCAACAACTATATTATTTCTATAATATCACCCTTTGTAAAAAGTAATATTACAAAGGTGATTGTGAACTGCTATTCTATTTTCGTAATATCATATTGTGTGAAAATATGATTTCTATGTATGTATGATTGAGAATATTTTTATAAAATAATTAAAATAATTATTTTAAAGACTTATCCAAATCATTATCATGCATTCTAGTCAAATATATCAAATTTTTACTAATATGTGATACCATGAATGCATAGCATAGCAAGCACAAGCCCCTAGTATTAATGGTATCATTTGTGAAATTATAGAGGGACTTATAATTTTAGTAGTATGATGAGAGCCATGTAACATGGCTATATATCTAAAAAAATGGAATTTTGAAGCCACACAACTAAACTATATTGACCTTATATTTTGACAACATTTTTGTTTGTCTTTTAGTACTACAGAACTACTTTAGAAACCTTGTCCGCTGTCCTTTCATCCAAGATGCGTTTGGATTTTACTACGAGGTTGTACTATGCCACTTTAATTCACCATCCATTGCTCTTTTGCAATTTAAAATTCACCCCTCTTTTTCTATCTATTCATCCACAATGCATTAAATCTCTAGTTCAATGACACCATCAAGATGCATTTGGTCATAATCACTTTAAATTTGTATGATAAGAATAGATCCTAGAACTCCGGAAACTGAGAGACAAAATCGGGGCCGCTAAAACGGCAGTGCAAGCAGATTTTGACACATGTCTGGCATTGGAGACTCCTTGCTGTCATTTGGTGTCTTAGGAATGACAGAAGAAAGACATGAAAGTACTTTTTAATGACTGTCCGTTCTCATTTGCAGAGTATATGACTTCCAAAGCACTAAAGAGACACTGGGAGATAACTGCCGCCAAATTTGCCGCGGTTTTGACAACCTCATAAAAGCTGGCAATTCAAATCTAACACATTAGCTCCTATCTTCACAGTGTTCAACCATTGACACAAACTTGTTGGGTGCTACAGGACTCACAAGGCTGCAGCTGCTATTTTTAGTGGTTTCAAGCGTTTGCGATTCTCTTTCACACGTGCATCTCTTGCAAGCTCGTAAAGTGATTTCTAAAGAGTTTCACTATCTTCCATAGTTACTTTGTTGCAGAAGTAGAATGCGGTCAGGGTAGAAGACTAGTGAAGCAATGCAGAATCAGGAGCACACAAAAGGAGACCTGCTGAGGAAGGAGACCTATTGAGGAAGGAGACATGATGAAGAAGGAGCTGAAATTGAGGAGAAAGTAAGCAAATTTAGGGTGTGCATAGGCAACAACTAAGGTAATGCACAACTGAACATTAGAACTCAATCTTTGACTTAGAGGAATCATGAAGCAGTCTTATTTCTAATTGCACTACTCATTCCAATCTTGCGCTGCAATCATTTGACATTCAAGTAGTCATGCTACAATCAAATTTTGAACTATAGATTCTAATTAAGTAACTTAGGTGTTCACCAATGTAGCATGATCACCTAATCACAATAATTTCATCAATACACAATTCAGACTAGCTTTATATGAATGTAGTTCAAGTAGTAGTAGGTGCTCAGAATTGTGCTAGTATAGAATGTAGAGATCAGAATATCTAAAGCCTTGCAGATGAAGACTCACTATTTAGCACAGTCATGTATATGGAATCAATGAACCTTAGAAGGGTGTGCATTCATTGTTGTTTTGCATCGAACGCAACCATCCAATAAGGTAACTACACCTAGCATTGACCTTTTCCAAAAATCGTCCACGTAACCAGTCATTTTGCTGACAGTTACTTCCACTGTTTATGAGAGTGTAAGGTCGACGTTAGAACAATCTTTTTTTAGCACTTCAGAAATTCATAGTTTTTTGGCATGGTGTCCAAGAAAGGTATTCTAAGAGAGTTTAGAATCTCCTAGCAACTAACAAAGAAATTACTTCAAAAGAAATTTCAATATTATAATGGGAACTATGCTAAAAGTTTATTTGGACGGTTTTAGGTGTAATTATCTTAATTATGTAGTAACCATTAGCCATAGAATTGTGCCTAGTATAGTAGCAGCATGGATGGGAGACTTGACGGCCATGGAAACAAACAGTTCAGCAACGGAATCAATGAAGTAATGTCTGTCAGAGTGAAAGTATTCACAACCAAGTAAGTGAATGCAAACTATATGAGAACCACGGAAGGTATCTCATGATTGTTTGGGAAACGTATCCACTGCCACGTCATTGCCTCTATAATAATTACTGAGCTCTGAATGATGGCAACACTATCTGAAGAACGTATAAGTCATTAAAATAGAACTTCAATAAGAGTCCTACTAAAATGACTGCACTAATTCATTTCTAAGTCATTGTCTTGGAGTTACTATCTGTACTGAAGTCTTGTGGTAGTCATTTTTTCATGAATGACCCTATAATTATTCCATAGTGACCGTCGATAAGGATAGAGTTGTGGTGTTCATTCATGCATTAAACAAACCGAGGTAGTATTTCAGCCCCAGAAAGAGATATTTTGTTTTACAAGTACTCAAGTGGGATCATAAAACTTTGGTTTGCTTTACATTGAAATTGACTAAACGTAGTTGGATTACTGAATGCATTGTTATTTTCATTTTTTGTTGACCTTGCTTTAGAATGTGTTGAATATATACATTCTAATTGCATGAATGTAGTTTGAATTCCTATTCAAATTTTTGGAATTAAGAGTGATTAGTAGAGGCATATTCATTTCCAATTATTTTTAGGTATTGCATTGTAATTGCAATAATCTCTTGGCATCAACGGAGGCAATTTTGTGTGCAATAATTTAGTTCACCTAGCCTTACCATTCATTTGCATGAATGTAGATCCTAGACTAGAAGCATCTTAATGTCCATTTCTTGTAGAGGTCATGTTTAAAAGAAATTCCATGAATGTATATAGCTAGTGAGATCAATAGAGGCAATTTGTATGTCCATTTTATAGGTGGGTATCCATTTCTAGTTTATAAATGTACATGTTGTGATTTATAAATGATTAGTTATTTCCATATTATGTGGGGGTGAACTTGCCATTTTCAGCATACAAATATAGTGGAAGTGCCGCATTTGACTATGAAAAACATGAATGCTTACCTCCACAATATATTACTGACAACAGAATGTATTCTTTGGAATGCAGAACAAACATACTGCGCAGACTGTAGTCCTTCCTATCCTTTGTCACAGTGCATAGCATGCAGCCAGTAGGGGCGCCATTGTCTAACCGCAGGAGGCAAGAACTTCGTGATGATCGCCTATGGGTTCGCGAGGTGAATAGAGCTCGATTGCTAAACATGCAGCGCATGCATTGTCCATGTTTAGTGTGTAAGGGTCATCGGACACTAAAACTTTCCACAGTAAGACTTCACTTCATTCGCAATGGTCGAGATGCACATTTTCGAGTATGGAGAGGTCTTGGGCAACGGGATTCGTCAGATGATGAGTGGGAGGCGGCTTTCTGAAGGCCAGCAAACTATGGCCCACCCGTTTTAGACGAACAGATCAACACACGACAAATGATAGATGATGCATTTGACAACAGGGATGATGTTCCTGACTTACAAGAAAGAGCTTGTGATGCAATGATGGACGCTTTTGCAGTAGCTGATGTTGTTCAGGAATCTTTTAGTGGCAATGCAGATGCTAGTGCTGAGTTCCATCTTAGTGGTGGAGGAGCTGATGCTGCGGAAGAAGTGAATAGCATTGAAGACACTGAAGAAGTGGATTTCGACCCTGTAGCGTTGGAGGATGCATTGCACCAACTATACAACGGAGCTAAGTGCACCACACTTGCAGCTACAATATTGTTGATGAATCTTTGTACTGTACACGAGGTTAGCAATTGCTTTGTGGATGAGTTGTTGACAGTATTGCAAAGTCACCTTCTTCCAGAGAATAATTCTTTACCTAAGAATCACTATGCTGCGAAGACCCTGACAAAGAAGCTTGGCCTTTCATACAACAACATTCATGCGTGTCCCAAAGGTTGTGTGCTTTTTAGAGGAGAGCATGTTGATGCATTGCGTTGTCCTAAATGCAATGAACCACGCTACAAGGATGAACAACGCAGAGTCCATCCACTGAAAGTGCTCCGGCATTTTCCAATTATTCCATGCCTGCAGAGAATGTTTCGAAGCCCAGCCATATCTGAACTTATGTTGTGGCATTCTAAGAATCAAAGCAACCGGGAGGGAGGAGACAACCTCGTTAGACATCCTTGTGATTCCAAGGCATGGCACCATTTCCACAACAATGTGGACCCGCAATTCAAATCTGATCCGCGGAATGCCCACTTTGCATTAGCTGCAGATGGAGTGAATCCCTTCAAGCAAACACGGTCAACTTGGTCAACGTGGCCCGTATTGCTGCTGAACTACAATCTCCCCCCTTGGTTGAGCACGAAGAAGTTTTTTGTCTTGTTGGCTTTGCTAATACCTGGAAAATCTTCTGTGACATCAGAGGTGTTTGATGTATATATGCAACCTCTCATAGATGAGTTCCTGCAACTTTGGGCAGGCATCCCGGCGTATGATGTCACCAAGGAGTTGGGAAGCAAAAATTTTAGCCTCAAAGCTATATTGTTGTGGACAATTCATGATTTCCCAGGATATGGCATAGTCGGAGGCTTCGCTCACCAAGGTTACGCTGCATGCCCATGTTGTGGGTCTGATTTGGTGTATGAGCATTTTGTTGAGTTAGGAAAGCAAACATACGGTGGAACAAGAAGGTGGCTACCTGACAACCATTCATTTCGGTCACATGCAATGAAGGATCACTTCAATGGAGAAATAGAGTGTAGAGGTAAACCGAGAGTGGTGTCAGTGGAAGAGCAATTACATTATGCTGAAGAGTATGAAACATGGAAAGCAGCCAGGAATCGTGATGGTGCAGCCGGTGATCCATCCAAAGTGCATGGAGTGAAAAGGAAAAGTATCTTTTACTTGTTACCGTATTGGAAGGTGAGTCAATCACTTCATAGTTACATGCGTCATTTTCAACTCCAAATATCATATTTGGAGATCAAAAGAGGCATATACAAATGATGTTCGTAGTAGTGATTCATATTGGAAATGACTATATAGAATATAGACAATGACTCGTGAACATGAATGACTCCCTTTAATGTTTATAGGTGGCAGCAGGTGAGTCATTCTTACTAGAGAGTAGTCATAAATTTCAGGGTTTTGACAATTACTTTTCCTACAAACTCTATATTAGTCATTCATGTGCACCAAAAATATAAAATCTAGTGTTGGTATGTGTTGTTGTACGCAGGATTTACTTATTAGGCACACCTTGGATGTAATGCATTGTGAAATGAATTTAGCAAAGAATTTCTTGAAGACAATTACAGGGATGAAGGACACAGTAAAAGTGCGGCAGGATTTAAGAAGAAAGAATATTCGTCCACATCTGTGGCTCATGCCAAATCCAAAGAGGGGTGGGAAGATGATGAAACCAACAGCCTCGTACGTCCTGACTGAAGCAGAGTTCTCCAAATTTGCTAGTAGGATAGAGTCACTGAAGACACCTTCTGGATACTCGTCGTGTTTGGGTCAGCACATTCGAAAGAAGAAATTTGGTAGCCTCAAATCACATGATTATCACGTGCTCATGCAGCAAGTTATGCCACTAGCTTTGCGTGGCTTATTGAAACCAGGTCCAAGGATGGCAATCATGAGGATGTCAAAGGTATTTCGGAGGTTATGCACAAACGTATATAATCCAGAGCACTTCAATTCCCTAGAGTCGGATGTGGTAGAGAGTATGGCGCTTCTGGAGATGGAATTTCCGCCGTCATTCTTTGACATCATGACCCACTTACCATATCACTTAGTACAGCAGTTGGATATGTGTGGTCCAGTGGCTAGCAGATGGATGTACCCCGTTGAGAGGTACATGAAGACATTGAAGGGATATGTTCGAAATATGTCGAGGCCTGAAGCGTCAATGGCGGAAGGTTACTTGAAGGATGAGTGCATTGGCTTTGTCACTGAATACCTCCACAAATTCGATGCTGTGCACATAAGAGTGTGGGACGAAGATGAGGAATATGGGGATGCTGAGGAGGTTCTTGAAGGAGCTGGACGAACGTACATGATGGACGCATCGCTACGCAACCTCGCTCATCAATACATTCTGAACAACGCAACTGTAATGCAACCGTGGCTCATGTATGTACTGCGGCTCTAAACCTGCATCATTTGAATTTTCCAAAAGCCTAACAGAAGTCTCCAGTTCTGGTTGCTTTTCAATGTCTCAATGATAGAGCTTGTGATGCAGTGATTTTTCAGTGACAATATAGTCATTCTTGTAGAAGATGACAGTAGCATTGAGTGCCTTCATAGTCATTTCTAGAAGCCTGCACCATTCTATCTTCACTATGTCAGCATATTCTCCTCACTAGGGGTCCAAACTATTGTCCCACGCATACATTGATCAATTGTATGTATGTTGTATACTGTGCATTGCATCTTCCTCCTGTTTGCCTGATTTGATCGATGTCCATGCAGAAAGTGGCAAGCAGAGTGTGAGGTGAATGAGGCAGTAGAATGTTTTGAAGAATGGGTGCCACGGTATGCAAGTAGCGAGAGCATTGATGTCTCGAATGCGGAGGATGTGGACAGAATGCTACTTAGCCGTAGACCGTCATAGAGAGCAATATGATATACACACACGAAGGCATTTGGAAACCACTACCGAGTAGAGGACGACGTGTCTGCTGCAATGTTGACATACGACAACGGAATTGCATCTGTGTTTCAAGTGCCCACGGCCGACGCTCGAGATGTGGCTGTCAACTATGTTGGAGTGCTGAAGGATATTTTGAAGTTGGATTATGGGTCTTTAAATGCACCCATGGTGCTTCTTCGTTGTGAATGGATGAAGAAATTGGATAATCGAGGAAGTCCTACATATGTTCGTGATGACGCTGGTTTTTTACAAGTCAATTTTCGACACAAGCTACCACGCATGGCTGAACCCTTCATCTTTTCAAGCCAAGCCACCCAAGTATTTTTCTCCGACATTGTAGAGCAACTTGGGTGGAAAGTTGTTTTGCGAAAAGAAGCTTGCTCACGGAGGGAGGTCGTGGAGCCACCAGATGTGTTCATCACAACGACGATGGAATCTACTGGCCTCACAGCTCCAGAGACTGTGCCTGCCAGGCCCATCTATGCTTCTCTGGTGGGGGCTATAGAATTATCTGCACAGGACCATTTGATAGCATGTGCAAAGTATTAAAGTGTTCATATAAAAAATCCACATGCATCACATATTGTATTATTTACTGGACAGCGTGACGCACACTAATTTATACAATTGTGGGTTCTATACAATTCTATGTCTAATTGGAAAATGTTTCTTTGCAATTTTCACATTGAGCCACCTGACTAAGTTATTTGTTAGTATTTCCATAGTCAACTGAAGCACCCTGTCTATGACTAAAATATGACTGTAATAAAATAATTCCTTTATAGAATATCATAATAGAAAAGTAATAATTTGAATTTCCACGGTGTCTTATTGGCAGTCATTCTTTAGTTCTATCGACACTCAACAAACATTCTAATCACTGTAGTATGACTATAGATAGTCCACATCAGCTATAAGGCAATTGAAGACAGACTTAACTGTAAATGATACCAATTCTGGTCGCCGATTTCATCCGATTGCCATTCGTTACTGTAGGAAGTGACTACTAAATGACTGTGGCCCTTGACAGGTCAGCTTTGGCGCCATTTCTGCGATTGGTAGTCATTTTCCAGTAGCATTTTCCAGTAGCGTTTTAGTCACCAGTCATTTCTTGTTTGGTCACATTTGACCCTGTTTTCTACTAGTGAGCGTTTGCGATAGAACCTCACCAACATGGGGTGTGAGGGTTTCATGGAGGTTCCTTGGGGCATCCGAGAGGAGAGTTTTGTGTCTGATCTACTTCGTCCGGAAAGCGGTATCTTGGATACCACATTGTGGGTGAAGCCAAAACAATGGTCGGTTAACGTGTGGAGAGCCGTCTACAAGCTCCGGATGGCGCCGGACAAAGTTATGGAGACGAATCAGGAGGGTATGGAGGGCGAATTCCGGGCGCCGGCCAATCCGAAGGAGGGTCACCAAGTTTCCGACCTGGTGAATTCAGAGTATCGAGATGTGATAGCATTTCTTAACCCTATCCTTCACCCGACCAAGCCAAGGCAAGTGGTAGCAAGGGTGGCTTCCGCCATCCTGGGGAGTCTTCAAGGTAAAATGATGATGGATTGGGCAGCCGTCATCCACGAGTTGATAAGAGACCTTGTGCGTTCCCTCCGGTTGAGAAAAAAGGGAGGGAGCCCTCTTCCGGCTTACATCTCCCACCTGTATGCCCAATACTCCCTGCTCAAGGCAAACGAGGAGATTGCCTACCAGGAGCTAGTTCAGTGGGAAGAACCTTCTCTCCGCGACGAACCGGACGATGAGGAGACGGATGAAGAGGAGCCGGCCACTCCTCTAACGAAGAAATGACGGCGGAATAGGACCCCACCGGTAAAGACAACAGAGGATCCTCTCGCACTAGAGCCATTGGAGGAGGAAGTTCCGAAACAGAAGGAAGAAACCAGACCGGCTCCGCAAGAAGTTCGACCTTCTTCACAAGAGGTTGGACCAGTGCAACCGCAAGCTGGTCCCGCTCAGACCGAGGACGGACCCTCCTAGATCAGACTTACGGATGTGGAGGAGGGAGATAGAACCGAAATCCAATTAGGGGGGATACCGATGGAAGATATTGCGGAAATTATGGCCCATCACATCGTATGGCGGGTGGATGATCTTATGAAGGTTCTCTTTAATTATGAGGATACCCTCAAATGGGTGTGTCGGAAGATGGCATTGACCAACCGGAACGCCATCTTCCGGAGGACGGATGCGTTGGTAACGGCGGAGAAGCAAAACACCCTCTTGATAGAGGAGCAGAAGCGGTTGGTGACGGAGTTGGGGGCTTTACGAGTGGAGAAACGGACATTGCTGGATCGAGTCCAGGAATCAGAATCCAAGTGCGTTAGATTGGAAAGCGATCTACGCACAACCCAAGAGACGGCCAAAGTCATAGGAGAGGACCACCGCTAGCAGATAGCAGCATTAGGCCAGGGTATGGTCCGGCTCCGGAATTCCTTGGAAGTATCGGTGGACTACATCAACAGAGCCCAGCTGTTTGAGGCCAACTTCGACGCAGTCGCTAGCTCGAGCTGGGTACCCATCATCAAGTGTTTATTGGAGCAGGCGAGACGGATGGACGCCTCCCCGGTCGATATGCGGGATATGATGGAGTATCTAGCTCCTGCTGAGTCAGATCCGGTAACTCCTTCTTCCCCTTCCGCTCAGACATTGGTGGTTCCGATAGGTAATGATCCGGAACCAATCGTTACTGTAGTATCACCGATGGTACCGGCTGGTCCGGAGCTTTCACCACCACTGGGAAGGCCAGAAGGAGTGGATTGGGGTGTGGTGGTACCCCAAAGAAGTAAAGACCTCCTTCCGGTGACCCCACTTATTGACCTTACGGGTACTCCTACGGAGACTCACGAGGGCCGAGCGATACAGTCTTCTCCCCGTCATAAGAAGACCCAGAAGGATTCTCGGGGAAGTTCGGAAGTTCCGATAGTCGGAACCCGGAGTGTAGATAGGGACACCAACATCGTGGAAGTCCTGAGATGGGGAGCAAGGGGTCCGAATGTGTTTTCTCCAGGGGGTAGCCGAAAGTAGATCAATCTGGACTTGTTGAAGGACCTTGCTCCTCCCACGGATGAGGATCCAGAGGAATAGGATGCAGTATTGTATATTAGCGACAATACCGGAGTCCAGCCGTCAAAAGCCGAAAAAATAGGATCTAGGATTACCGGAAATCTAGCGGACCAGTAGGAATGTTTTGTGGGATTTTTAGGATGATGTTAGTTTTAGTATAAGTTAGGTTTTGATGGACCTTTGTGGTCATTCACATCCGTCCCATTATTTTCAGCTTGTATCTTTTTGAACTTAATCTAAGAATTTGGAGGTTTCCACTCTCTTATCTTTTGTATTCGGTACATGCTTGTGGGGGGGTCCATTTGTGCTTTTCCGGATGCTGAGAACTTACCTTGAGTAGCAAGAGTCGACATCGTGAGTGGTTTCCGGGCGTTACTAACTTGATGGGGAGATCGGCTGGATTGTTCCGTCAGTAGTGTTAGTGTACTACCGCTTGGATGCCGATATAGCCTGAGGGTAGGATACGGCCTTAGGTGAAAGGGTATTTGAGAGGCTGCTAGCAACTTCTGTGTACGGGAGTTTGCAAGACGTGCCCGAATTCCGGATTGCCGGAATTCCCCATAGACGGAGTAAAAGCCGTGGCACAACGTCCAAGAGAGTACGAGGATATCCACCGGTCGATGAGAGGCTTAGTGTCTGGTTAATGTTAGAATGTCGTTGAAGTCCTTGACCGTCCCTACGTGACCTGTTCCAGTAAGCATTCCGGATCTGTGAGGTGACGGAAGAGTAGGACACTTCCGGTCCCTGAAGTGTTAGTTTAATATCAGTAGAGAGGTTGAGAGGTTGAGAAAAAGAGAGAGAGAAAGCGTGTTTCCGGACACGGTAAGCATCCGGACGGTGGATCTGGCCACTCGTCACCTAAATCCAGGGATCTCGGAAGGGGCAACTAAAAGGTTCCGGACTTTTCCGGAACCAACTCGGCACTAGTGGCTGAACTGGACCTGTAGTCCGGAGTAGCAATTGGAAAAGATAGTGAATGCTTAGGTCAAAGTTAGTCTATGAATTTGTAAACTTCAAGTCCTCGTGGGAACGATTCTGGAGCGGTTTATTCTAAGTGGGCCTTTGGTGAGAATTAAGGGCTAACTGGAGGAATACTATTCCAACTAATCACTACAGGCAATTCAGCGCAATTGGTACTGAATTGCATTTCAGCTCCCATGACGCTAACATATCGTCGCAACCAATTTCATGCAATAGGTGACTACACTTCAGTGCGACCAACACTGAATTGCAATTTAGCACCCACGATGCTGACATACGTCGTTACTAATTCCACATCCTGCATGATAAGAATTCAGCGCCAATTCAGTTAAAATAGCATCAGAACAGGTTTCATTCTCTGCGTGCTGAATTGCAATTCGGAATTACTCGCACTGGAATACCATCACAATATATTTCATTTCCTCCGTGACGACACTTTCGCGGGAGTCACGCTGAATTGCAATTAGGCATTAGTCGTGGTGGAATATCGTCAAAATACATTTCACTACGTGCGTATCTGTGGGAGCACGGAAATCTCGCTTTTAGATTTAGAAGGGAAATAAGGGGATTAAAACTCCTTATTCCCTATTTTTTTTCATTTTTTCTTAGAAAAATAGACCCTAAGTAGTTAGGAACCGGATACCGGAATAGTGTTACTCTAGAATAGATAATAGTGTTAACAAAAGTAACCGAAAACCGAAAACCGAAAACCCGGAAATGGGATAGTTAGATCAGAGTAGGACGGAGTGAATTTTATCAGAAACCGGAAACGGATAGCAGGAAATCCGGGCATAACGGGTGCCTACCTAGTTCTAGACCGCACTCGAGAGCAGGTCTATTTTTCGGGAAACGGTCACCTGTAACGGTCCCGTGTGAATGAAGTTAGCCCTAGAAAGTTAAAATAGAAGGGGCAAGTGGCTGAGACCTCCTTTTACTTGAAAGATGCTTTAAGAAGAGGTTTGTAAAGTGCATCCACGGTGTCTTCATAGGTTAGCCGAAGGAGGAGTTACGGGCGCATCCATTCTAGTTTACGGTCAAGATTAGGGGAAGACAGGTCTAAAGAGGAGAGCACTTTTACAAGTTCACAAATGAACGTTAGAATTAAAAGTGTTCTGTTGGAGCGACTCTTGAGGAGGATCCTTGAGTGGAGTGAAAAGATTAGAGCGCTAGTAATTTTGAAACCTCAAAGAGTGATTCCGGTCACTGATAAGTTTTAGAGAAAGTAGTCCACGATGGTGAGAGAGGAGGTAGTGGTGTCTTTACGCATGGTGAAACCGACAGTGCCAGTTGATCCAAAAGAGAAGGTGGAGCTAGAAGAGGACCTCCGACAAATGGGATGTGAAGGCTTTCTAGCCCGGCCATGGAACTTGAAGGATGAGGATATTGTGAGGGAGGTAATCGACGCACCATTGAAGAAATGGAAGGGGACGTCGAGGGGCCGACCCAGGGATTGGACTCCAGCGCTATGATGAGAAACATACGATTTCAAGAAGACGGACAAAGGATCAGCTTCGCGGACGGACCGTTTCTTTATTGGTAAGTTCCAGAATCCTCCCACGAAGAAGGATGGTTTTCTTGTAGCGGAATGTATAAACGTTAGGGAGAAGTGGTTGATGAAGTATCTTGTAGCTATCCTCAGTCCAGAGCGGCCAAATAGGATTACGGTCACCCTAGCAAACACCATTTTTGGTGCACTGTCGGGTGACCGGAAAATAGATTGGAGAGTAGTGGTGAGGGATCAAACAAAGAGGTTGGTAGAGGGCATAGGGAAGTCTAAACCTTTCCCTATAACCCGTTTCCTTTATTACTTGTACCAAGCTCATGACTGGCTTACGAATAGAGAACTAGATTCATACGATACAGCCAAAGCCATGTCGAAATTTGAAATAGAAGATCCGGATGAGGAAGCCGGGCAGGAAGAGGAAGATTCAGAGGCCGAGATAGGTGGAGATACTCCACAGGTCGAGGAAACTAAGTCATAGTGGAGGAGGCAAGATCGGAAAGACAAAGACTCGGAAATAGGAGAGGGAAGTGAGGGTGTCGATCCAGTCTGGAATCAGGATCCCCTGGGTTGGATTGTGAAGGAACTCAGTGAGTTTTGGGTCCAGTACAGAAAGAATCAAGAGACAATCCAAGAGTTATGCGAGCTGTTGAGGATCAGTCAGCCACAGCAACTTGTTTCCCAACTGGACCGAAAGTTGAAAGAGGCGGTAAGAGAGAGCTAAGCGAGGCCACACATAAGGTGGACCAGTTGACGAAGGAGCTGGAAGACAAGAAAGAAGAACTGGACCAACAGAAGAGGTTCACCAACACAGCCTCAGAGAATCTTCAAGCGATCCAAGAGTTCATCGGCAATCCGGACGAAGTCATCAACAAAGCGATGCTATTTGACAAAAAGGTGATGGAGACCGGAAAGCAGATTCCAGCCAACCTAATGATGGCCTTAGTGTCCTACCATCGCAAGATGGAGGCAATAGTAGAGCCACTACGCGAGGTGATGAAGGAGGTAGAAGAACGAGGAGAGCAAGAGTAGGAACCGGAACTCGCACCAGCACCCCTTCCGGTACCCGCAGAAGAAGTTCAAGCGAAGGACAAGGTGGAGGACGTACCAAGCTCTCCCATCCGGCTTGAAGCCTAAGGGAGAAATGACTTTCCTATTGGGGGAAGTAACGGACATTGCTCTCAATGCAACAGAAGCAGTGAAGGCTGTTGAGGAGGAAAAGACTGGAGAAGTGGAGACAACAGGCGAGGCAAAGAAAGCATCGGAGGAAGTGAAGGCCGCAAATGAAGAAAAGACAAAATCTAGACCGGAACCACTCGAGAAGAAGAACGTGCCCAAACCAGGGCTGAGCAGCAAGTTTATCGACCTAAGTGAATCATCTCCAGTTTCTCCAACCCCTCCAACAAAGAAAGAGAAGGTATTTCCCTCCACCCCACTCAAGTTAGCTTTGGGAAGTGAATCCGGGTCGAGGGTGGAAAGGAAGACCGGATCTCAGGGACGAGGATTTGGGAAGGGTGGAATAATTGAAGAAACCACTCCTCAGAGTGCTAGGGCCAAGGTTCCGCCCACACCAACCACGCAGAAGAAGAAGCCTCCAATTATGTCAGCACAGAAGAAGAGGCCGATTCAAGAAGACAATGACAAGGAGGAAAAAGAAGAAGAAGAGGACGAGGATGAAGAATCCGGAACTGAGGAAGACTCGGAGCCATATTTTGACCCGGATCAAGCACTAGCAGAGACTCGGGCGACCAAGGCTACAGTAACCAAGAAGAAGAAGCTCGCCACCCGGGGTAAGATACACCAGGGACAGAAGACCGGAACCGTAAAGAAGCCGGCCGCAAAGAAGTTGAGAACTTAGGAAGTTACTTAGGGTAAATTTTTGAGGATAGGGTGGTGAAAGCCTAAAATTTTGGGATAGTTGTACATAATTAGGAAGTTTACTTTTTGAGTGATACGGCCACTAGCAGTTGGAAAGTGACCGGGTCCGTAATTATAGGATTTGAGATCCACTTTTAGCGGAAGTAGTGGGAATTTAAGTGAAAATCAACAAGGCTAGAAAGTAGTAAGGGAATGAAATGTGTTTGGCCTTAATTGACTAGTAGGATACTTTTAAAATAGGATTTTGAAGGAATAGTTTAGCATTTAAATCCGGGACTTGTTTGGTCCCGAAGTGCATCTTCATCTTATTTTCTTATATTCATGAGTACTTGAGGGTTTGCTCTTGGTGTGATTGAACAAATCATAGTTGTGTGTACTTGGCACTTGTCCGTGTTTTGGAAGTCTAGGTTGGAAAGTGAGTGTAAGTGGATACAAGGTGTGCCCGGATGCTGAGTTTATCCAGTCTAGTATTGGATTAGTGTGTGTGGGCAGAGGCAGAAGGGATCTCTAATGTGGACTAGGAATGAACTCGGAAGAAGTACGGAGGAGGGGTACTCTCCGGAAGAAGTAAGGGTTAGTATGCCTCCACAGCGCTCGTTTCCCCTTTGGTCCCCGTTAGTTCAGACCGGATTTAGGACTAACTCAGTAGGCTATCGTTGTAGCATTCACTATAAGAAAACCTTGTTTTAGGTGACATTAAAAAAAATAGCCGACGTCAAAGGGAACGAATTTTAGGTGACGTTGAAAAAAAAACCTGTATTTTTCATGTCAATAATGATGTCCAATGGAACATTAATGGAGATAATTGTTGACAAAAAAACATAGGTTGTTTTCTTCAACGTCACCTAAAATCCGTTCCCTTAGACATCGAAAATTTTGGTTTCTTCTAGTGATTGGTTAGGAGGAATTAGACAGGCTTGCGTGACCTGCTGGACACAACTGCATTTCCTTTCCAGTTGTGAGGACGGTCTGTTTCTCATTTGTAGGATTTGAAAGTTTATTTTTGAAAGTTTGATCACATAGTGAAACTTCTAACAATTTAAAATCGGAGGGTAGGAGTTAAGCTTCCTTCCTGAAGCCCAATTAGCAGATCCCTCTTCGTTCAGAGGTTAAACTCGACATGGTTACAAATAGAGATCTGGACTGGATGTGAATACTAGAGGTTAAGGTTAGATCTGTGGAAACGCGGATCCTGGTTACGGTCTGTAAAACGTAAATACGAGAAACTACTAGAGGTATGTGAATAGAAGTGTTGGGAGAATTACGGGGTAGTGTAAAGATGTGGGGTAGGAAACCAACCAATTAGAGAGTCTGTGTGATAAACAAGTGGGTGTTAAACCGGATTAGATCCGGTTAGTATTGTTAGATCGGGAAGATCCGGTCTAACGTGTATTAGTAATTGTTGGACCGGAGGGATCCGGTCATGTTTGTCCAAGAAAACAATGAGACCAAGTATAGTTCCAGTCTATTGTTTTGCTTGGGGTTTATGCTTGAGGTGTGCTTGAGGTCACCTCAAGCACACCTCAAGCACAACTCACCAAATTCTAAATTTCATTTCTTCATTCTAGACCAATTACTAAAAAAAGTACAAAAAAGTTGGATTGTGCTTGAGGTGTGCCTTAGGTGACCTCAAGCACAACTCACCATAAACTTCAAAGATCTCTAAATGCTTATTTAAAATCTGATTATAACTTGTCTATTTTTTATTTTTTGGGTTATGGCAAAAGCATAGGATGCTGAAACTTTAATTGACCAAAAAAATCTGATAATTAGTAAAGACAACTTGAAAAGAATCCTATGTCTTGTGGCTTACGAAATATGCCAATATGAAAAAAATATGGACTCTTGGAAATAGTAGGGGGCGGACGGGCGGACCGCGTCCACCTGGCGGCAGACGGGGCAGCTCCGTCCGCCCGTTCGCCAGCTTGGGCCACATCCGCGTGGTCTGGGCCAAGTCCAGTCCCATGCCTCCTCTAGGTCTAGGAATGGACGGTTATATTGGTGGACGGCCAACTTAGATTTTCTCACTTTCACTCTTCTATTTGAGAATCATTGCCATGTCGGATGTGCTACTATTGCTTCACACGCTAGAATCTTAAAATGCTATAGAAGCATTCACCAAAGAAGGGAGAAAAACAGGAATGGCAATGATGGAAGAACCTTCTAAAGTAAAGAACAAACGAGTAATGGAGCCGTTTGCTATCTCTACAACGAAGAAAGTAAATGTAGGAAAATCCCCTTTGATAAGTGTCCACCTATTTTAGTACTTCCCTTGAGAAAAGGCAATGCGGTTGATTGCCTCCGTGAATGTATAGGAAAAACCTTGATGAAAGCGAAGAAGGAGCAAATGATGGGCAAGCCTTAGAAAGCTTGTGTATCTTCAACAATACAAGATAAAAGAGGGGGAAATCAAACACTTTCATCAGACGATGAAGACAACATCATGAGTGATGAAGATGATGGATTCCAATCAAGAGAGTACAGTAGCAAGGCAGAGGTGAAAGGAGATAGTGAATACCACCCCTAGGCATTCAAATTTAGAAAGGATTTGAATGAAGAACATTTACAGAACTTGGTGCTCGAATGATTACGATTTAGAGAGATGAATAGCTAAGATTTATTAGTTTCTCGGAGCATTTCTTAGTAGTACAAACATGCCAATTTATCTTGAAAAAATTAATCAAACTATCATTTTGGGGGGATTTTGTCCCAAGTGATATTGAAGAAATCTTCATTGTGTGATTTTTTGTTCTCAATTTCAAATGTTTAGCACGTAAAAAATTTTGAAGCGCCAAAACTCACAAATATGTAAAAAAAAACCTAAAACAAAATGAAAACCATGCAAAATTGCAAAATGCAGACCCTTACTCACTCACTGTCTAAACCCCTTGAACCATTCGCCCATTCGCCCGCCCGTCCGCCCCGTCCGCCCCGTCATCCACCCGTCCGCACCCCGGCCGATTGATAGACCAACCGCAAGACGGCGACCGGGGACCGTATGTCTGCGTCCATAGCGTCCGGATGTACAATTTCGGACACGATTTCATCGCGGATGCACGTCCACGACAACCCTGCCCCGCATGAAGTTTACCCGGAAAGATTCTCAAGGAAGTCCGGAAGTTCCGGTAGTTGGAACCCGGAGTGCAGACAGAGGAACCAATCTCGTTGTAGGTCCAAGTTGGGGAGCAAGAGTCCTTGATGTGTTTCTTCCAGAGAGTAGCCAAAAGAAGATATACCAGGATTTGTTAAAAGAAATTATTCCTCCTAAGGACAAGGATGCAGGAGAATAGGAAGCAGTTTTGTACATACTTGTAACAATATCGGAGTCCGGTCGCAGAGCCAGAAAAATAGGATCTAGTAGATTACCGGAAATCTAGCAGACCAATAGGAGTGTTTTGTGGGATTTTGAAGATGATGTTGGGTTTAGTATAAGTTAGATTTTAATGGACCTTTGTGGTTACTCTCACTCACCACATGATTTTCAGTGTGTACCTTTTTGAGCTTAATTCAAAGTGTTTGGAGGCATTCCATTCTCTTCCTTGTTATACTTGGTGCATATTTTTGTGGATGTGGGTCCATTTGTACCTTTTCCGGATGCTGAGATCTTACCTTGATTAGCAAGTGTCAATGTTGTGAGTAGTTCTGGACATCACTGGATTGATGGGGAGATCGACCAAATTGTTCCGGAGGAAGTGTTAGTGTACTACCTGCTTGGATGTCGGTATAGCCTGAGGGGAAGATATTGCCTCATGTATGAGGGTATCTGAGAGGCTGCGAGCAGCTTTCGTATACGGGAGTTTGTAAGACGTACCCGAATTTTGAATACCGGAATTCCCCCATAGACGGAGTCAAAACTCGGTGTAACGCCCAAGAGAGTACGAGGATGTCCACCTGGTCGATGGGAGGCTCAGTGTTGGGTTGATGCTAGAATGTCGTTGTAGTCCTTGACCGTCCCTGCGTGACCTAGTCCGGTAAGCATTTTGGATTTGTGAGGTGACGGAACAGTATGATACTTTCGGTCCTTGAAGTTAAGTTAGTATTAGTAGTAGAGGTCAAGAGAGAGAGAGAGTCATTGTTTCCAAACACGGTAAACATCCGGACGGCGGATCTGGCCATTTGTCATCTAAACCCAGGGATTCCGGAAGGAGCAATTGAATGGTTTCCGGACTTTTCCGGAACCCATCCGGCACTAGTAGCCGGACTGGACCCCTAGTCCGGATTAGAAAGTAGGAGAGAAAGGAAAAGCTTAGATTGAGTTAGCCTAGATCCGTGAGCCTTGAGTCCTCGTGGGAACGATTCCGGAGCGGTTTACTCTAAGTTGGTCTTTAGTGGGAATTAAGGACTAACTAGAGGAATACTGGTCCGACTAATCACTACACTAATACAATAACCAGAGCCTTCTAACCACGGAGGAGAACAAGGAGTGGAGAGCCCAGATGGCTCTCCGAAAGTTCGGAGGATCGGATGAGGAGGAATCTGAGACCAAACCAAATAGCCCGGAGCCAGAGGACAAGAGTGCAAACCCGAGGAAGAGAGCCTGGGAGGAGGAAGAAGAAGAGGAAGTCCCCCTCAGCAGAAGAAGGATCAAGCGGATGCCTAACCTAAGGGGCTCCCCTTCCGTACCCAACAAGGACAAGGAGCCGGAACCAGTGGTTAGAGCGGAACCAGTCGTTCCAAAGAAGGAGGAGCTAGTGGAGGTGATCAAGCCGAATACTACTCCAATAACCCAATTGACAGACCTAACGGGTCCGTTCAATGACCTAATCCGGATTCTCAATGCAGTGAAAGTGGATTGGGAAGTCAAGAACACCATACTCCGTAAAGTGGAAAACTTGGTGGGTGGTACAATGAATAGTGTGCTGCCGAAAGCGATGGCAAACTACATTAGCAATCCAGATGTAATCCGAGAATTGGAGGATCGGATGCTGAAGCAGAACATCAACCTACGGGAGACAAACGAGTTGGCGCTCCGGTTGTGAGGGGAGATACAAGTCTTCTGGAAGGATTTGGAGACCAGCCGCGAATAGGTGAGAATTGCCAAGTCTCTGCAGGAGGAGACTAGGGCAGCGATTGAATGGATGACCTTAGTGATGGGGGCATCCGACAATGTGATGGTGAAGGCCAAGTTGTTTGATGAAGGAGTGCACAAAAACCAGAAGCTTTCCGGGACCCGGATTGCCTACATCCTCGCTGACTTCACCGGAGAGATAGAAGACACAATGAAGGAATTCCGGAAGGATGTTAGAAGAATAGAAGAGAGCATCCAAAAGCTCCAGAGTGATCCAATTTCTTTATCTGGGATTTTGATTCCGAATGAATTAGACGACCTAGAGATCCTAGAAGAGAAATTTGAGACATTACACTACCAAAAGAAATCAGTCCAAATGAAGACAAATTCAACAAAAAATCTGTTGATTTTTCTTGTTGGTTAAGAACTCTTGTTTCGGACCACCGACCAACACATTTATGCTGGTTTTGTCTTGATTTTTTCCCATAAATATTTAATGTAACCAAAAAAAAGAAAAAAAGATTTTTTTTTTTGTATGCAGCCTGCCACATAGGCACAGCCTCGCCACGTGGGCGCAGCCTCTGCCGGGATTCGAACCGGAGACCCCTTGCTTAGTAACCATGGACTCCAACCATTATGCCAAGGTTGGAATCCGATATTTATATTGGAGATGCTAATTTTATTTACTTGCTTTCAAATTCTTTTTCTTTCACTCTAGCAAAGTCAGCAGACTTTGAAGGGCCGTATCTTCTTCATAAAAACTCCGTTTTTCATGAAATTTGTTGGAAATGGTTCATTTTGAAGTCTAGTTTTAGTGATAAAAATTTCAATTTAATCAAAGATGGTATGAAAATATGACAAGCATTATTATATAGGTTGTTTGGCTAAAATTTAGAATGAAGTACTTCAATTTGACAAAGTCAGCGGACTTTGAAGAGCCATATCTCCTTCAAAAAAAGGATATTTTTGGTGAAACTTGTTGGAAACGGTTCATTTTGTTTTAATGATAAAATTTTCAATTTACTATAATATGCTTTGAAAATATGACAAGCATTTTTCTAGAGGTAAATAATCTAATTTAATCCTTTTCATTTTCATTTTGCAAAGTCAGCAGACTTTGGAGGCCCATATCTCCTTCATAGAAATTTTGATATCCATGAAACTTGTTGGAATTGATTGATATTGAAATCTACTTTCAGTGGTAAAATTTTCAATTAAATCTACTAAGTTTTGAAAAATTGACAAGCATTTCTGTAGAGGTGGTTTAGCCAAATTTTAGAATTAAATAGTTGAGTTCTTAAATAGTCCAACACAAATTTGTGAGTTTAATTTCTATTTCAAATATTACGGTTTAAAGTATATGTGAACATTTGATTCATTCTATTTTAATTTGTGATAAAATAATTATGAAAAATCTTAATTTTTCGACAACCTAAACATCTTTGTGAAATCTTTAAAATCTACTTGTTAATAATACTATTTATATTAAATTTTATAACATAAGTTAGAGATTAAATTAAATTATAAGTTTTAACTTTGATCGTATTACATCCTATAGAAAATTGAATGAAAAGTGCATTATAACTTGAATTGATCATAGATGAATCAAATTTTGAATTTTTATTAAGTTATTTGAATCACAATTTCATTTAGAGTTGAATTTGATTAAAATTTTAATCAAATTCTAAGTTGGCATTGTAGTGAAAGGATATCATTGGAATTTAGATCAAATTCAAAATCCAATTGAACTCATTTAAAATTTGATTGATAATTTGACTTTTAAATGCATACTCTATAAGATTCGAAATGATTTAGAAAAATTCAAAAGGATTCAAAAAGATTCAAAGAAAATTCAAAAGATTTGAGTAGATTTTAAGAAGATTCTTATAGATTTGAATAGATTTCTAAAAAAATTGGCTAACATATTCTAATAAATTTTCAATAGTTTTCCAAAAGATTTCAACAAATTCTAATAGATTTCCAAAATATATTAAAAGATTCCAATAAATCTCCACAAATTCCAATAGATTCTAATAGATTCCAAAAGATCCCAATAGATTCCCACAAATTTCCAAAGATTCCCAAAGATTCCAAAAAGATTCCTAAAGATTCCTTAAAATTTAACAAAATTCTGTTGATTTACATTGAATCAACAAAAAACGTGTTGATGCGGTCGAAAAAAACAAGTTTGATGAGGAAAAACCATGTTTATGTTGGTTTGGTCAAAATTCAACAGAAATGTGTTGATTTTGTCTTGGTTTTGAGTGCCTCTCTAGTAGTGTTAGTTTCAAAGGAGAAAGGAGGAAGAACTTCCACGTCAGGAGCTCCAAGGCCAATGACAGGGATAACTTTCCCTGTGGAACCGGAACGCGTTCCAAAAGGGGAAGATAGGAGTAAGAATCTAAGAAAATTATCACCAATGGCTACTCCAGATAGTGGTGGACCTCCATAGGATGGGTAGGTAGTTAAGAATTCAGAAGTAGGAAATTTTGTTAGACCGGACTTTATCCCAGAAAAGTAGGAAAAGTTCAAATCCAAAAATCTCAGCCGGATCAGTGCCGGATTTCCGAGGACACTTTTTGTAAAAATTGTATATAATTCAAGTATCACGATTGAAACGGAGGAGAGTCCTTTTTCTTGCATATGTTGTCTCTTCTTGTATTTTCTATTGTTTTCCTTGTCTTCTCAAAGAGGGGCCGGGTGAGGAGATGAGAGATTGAGTACAGATGAGTGGATTGTAGGAGGAATTTCTCCCCTTGGTGTTTTCTTGTGATTGCATGTGCATGTGAACGAGTTGTAAGCGTTGGGAGTGAATCATTGCACCTCAATAGATTTAGGATTCATTATTCCAGGTGAGATAACCAATGTTAGGCTAGGTAGTTAGAGAGGGGATTCTTAACTGTGCTAGAGCTATCGGATGGGATATCTAGGTTAGCATCCGATCGCTTGAAAGGTTTCTCCATCTACAATAGTGGATCTCTCCTTGCAATCGAACCACCTGCTCATCCGTCTCTCGCTGGTTGATGTTCTGCTTCAGCAATCTATCTTCCAACTCCTTAACTTCGTCCAGATTGCTGATGCAGTTCGCCATGGCTTCCAGTAGAGAACTAGTTGGAGTGCTTCCCACCAAGTCCGCCACCTCTCGAAGCGTCGTGGTCTTCACCTCCCAATCCGCTCTCACTACACTGAGAATCCGGATTAGGTCGTTGTATGGGCCCGTCAGGTCCATCAACTGAGACGATGGAACGAGTCTTGGCTTAACTACTTCCACCAGCTCCTGCTTCTTTGGGACGACCGGTTCCACTAGTTCCGGTCCCTTGTCCTTTCGAGGCCCTGAAGGAGAGCCCCTTAGACTAGGCGTCCACTTGATTCTCCTTTGGTTGAGAGGAATGTCCTCTTCCTCTTCCTCTGTCTAATTCCTCTTCTTAGGGTTTTCACCCTTATCCTCCAGTTCCGGACTATCCGGTTCTGTCTCGGATTCCTCATCCGATCCACCGCACGTCCGAAGAGCCATTTGAGCTCTCCACTCTTTGTTCTCCTTTGAAGTCAAGAGACTCTAATTCTTGTACAAGTGGAAAAGGTAGGGGCATACCGGAGTAGCCCTACTCTTTCCCACATTCGAGACCAAAACATTTACCAACGTTTGAATGTAGGCCGCCCAATCCATCCGCTTTTCTCCGCTTAGGGCTCCAAAGATCGCATTCCCGATTGTGGAAGTCACCCGAGTGGGTTTTTCCGGATGCAGGATCGGTACAAGGAATTCGAGCAGTCGCCGGTGTCGCGCATTGACACAGTCTTTGATGGCGTATCCGTCCTTGGGGTTAGCCGCTCCCCTGAACTTCCCAAGCACGAAGTCTCCCTTCTGGCTGGCCTGTTCCGCGCCGCCTTCCTCCAAGTCGTAAACTCTCCTCCAAATCTCCCGTGTCCACATGGGCGGAACTGGTCGGAGAGAGTTGTCGAACTAGTTAGGGGCTCCTTTGATGAGCTCCCTAACTATTGCCTCGCTCTGAAAGCCCCAGGGTTTTCCCAAGAACCCCGCGCACCCCATGGCGGAGAGGTCTTCCATCAATTCTACTCTCTCCCGCTCGCTACTGGGCTCTAAGGGAGCCACCTTCCTTACTCTGATTTCTATCCTTTGTGCGCTCGCATGTACCTGATTTCGTCCGCGCTTTAACTGCGGCATTCGTCTCTCTTTTAGATCGCTACCTCACTTCTCTCCTAGCCGTACGTCCCGTTTCTTCACACTCACTCCTCGGTCTCAACCGAGTCGCTCAATGCGCCAACCTTACACAACTCTCGCAGTACTCTCTCAATCTCAACCACGCTTACGCAAACAGTTCCTCTCCAATCTCTACGCCCGTATACAGGAAACAAACACACTCACATACAACTTTGCACAACTCTCAGAACCTTACACAATTTGCACAAACACACTCAATTTGCAGACACAAACACAAAGCACTGAGAGCGCGCCAAGTACGCTGGTGCTCTCAGGTGCAAGTGACAGTCAAACCCTAAAGTAGTTTCTTTTCTACCCTGAAAACCTAATCATTACTTTTTCCGATTTTCTGGACGCGAATCTTGGATCCGTTCCTCCGGTTATGGGACTAGACCGGATTCGTTTCGATATCCGTTCTGCTCCATAATCCGGTTCATTCAGGGCTTATGGTTCTAGTCTTCTTAATTCTTGGCTTTTCCTTTCCTTTCCATGCCAATCCGGGTCTACTTAATCCGGATTCCGTGTTTCAAAACACGATAGAGAGAAAAATCAAAAAGTTAGGTTGCGACAATTGTACGGGGGATTTTTGTGTGACTTGCAGGCCGGATTCATTTCTAGTCTGTTGTGAAAGATCAAACCGGATCCTGTTAGAATAGAGGATTAGATTAGTCAAGTGAATCTTTCGTCACTATAAGTTCTGGAAAGAGTGGTGGGCCTACCTCTCTAAAACCAAGTGGCAGATCCCTCTGAAGTGCCAACAGAGGTTAAGCAAAACAAGAATGGAAACCGAGGAAGAAAGAGATCCTCGGGTGTAGTAGCAAAATCTAGACAAGTGTGTTGGGTCCGGCTGGTCTTGAGTTGAGTAAATGACCGGATCTTGGTTCGGACTAGATAGAAACATAGTCCGGATTAGTGATCATTGGTCGAAGGAGTTGTCCGGTTTGGGGGGAAAGGAGAACCGGAGAGAAATAAGAGCATTTGTATTGATATTTATCCCCAAACTACCTAGTAACACAAAACACTTCATAGAGTCTCTTGGGTTCGATCTTTAGTCACTTTGTTATGCTTTAAAGTGGTTTTTGTGAGCTTAATAGGGAATTTCACTTACCCTGTGCTGCGACAATTCCCATAGCAATCATATGTTGTCTTCTTAAAACGCCCTCCATCTTATGCGAGTACATATTTAATGGACGTAGGAGTCCAAAGATTTGAATGGCTATACTGTTGATATTGAACTAATAGTTGTATTGAAAACTTCCATGATATTGTAGAAATTGAATTTGGAGGAGATGTTAGACTTGCCGTCATGCAATTTATCCAAAACAGTTCATAACAAGTGGCTTCAAATGTCCGGAAAGCGGGAAAACAATTTGTTTGATGCCACTTGTGATGACAGTATCCATCCTTGGATGCAAATGACAAACTACCGAGCATACCAAAGAAGTCATGCATGTGGTTCTGGGCCATCAAAGCAAGAATTGAAGTTGAGGGCTACCACACAAAGCCAAGATCTGAAGAAAATTGCAAAAGCTCTAAATACGTTATCTGAAGTTGAAGGTCTTGGAAACCATATACCGTATTTGGAAGGAGAAGAGATTTTTGGGAGCACAAAGAGGAAGTTGGATGTAACCATTGGAGATGTAGGAGATTCACATAGACTGGACAAAGTTAATTTCAGTCAACCTCGTATGCGAACAAGGTCCACTATGCCGTTGTTGGATTCTTTGGATGGAAAAGATAAAGAACTTCAAGTAAATAGTTCTCCACATGTAACAATAGCATGTGAAAGTGACTGCGACACATCCAAGTGGCATATTGCAAGGATCAGCCACAAATCAAATGCAAAATGTCATGCTCAACAACGGGGATCAAATATCAAGTGCATCGCCAAAAGTGCAAGGGGGAAGAAAGGAACTCCAACTCCAACAAATCGAGGTAGAAAAATGGAGTATCGGAGTAAACGGGAGGTGGTTGTAGACTTTTAGTTTTGCTGGGATGACAGCAAACGATGTGTGAAAGGCACCAAACGAAAGTAGGTAATCGACTAGCCAGAGGTGCCGAAGGTTTGGCCAGTTCTATCAGGAACACACTTCAATCGGGAGGAAACTATGCTTTTACAACATTCGAGATTTCAACTCCAACAATGTCCTACATTGTCACCCCATCGACTTTTCAACATGTCCAAAATTTTTAAAACTGTTTTGTTTGACCAAGCACCACCAAAAAATCCTAATGCGTATCCAACGGTTAGGAACAGCCAAGCCATTAGGAGGATTGCAAATGCACCAACTACATAGCAATAGAACAAGTGGAAGAGTGCAGAAAACATTAAAGGTCAAATTTTGGAAGTAACCTTAATCCCCCAACCAGGACTAGGTGCAATATTCTCACTAAAGACAAGGGTAGAACAAAACAAAAATGTCTATAGAATTACAATTGGCTTGTTTCCCACATATACATGCCCAAACTTTGTGAATATGGTTGTTTCTGCTATTGGAGGTCGACAGCAATACGTGAATTGCAAACACTTGTACTACATGTATAGGTACTTTTGCAAGATGGACGTTAATGAAGACAAGTTTATTCATGCACCCAGTTATAGCTTCAATGAGTTGAAGGTACTTCTAGTTCGAGCAAGAATTATTATAGTTCTCGAATAGCCATGGCCACATTTATTAATGTACTTCATTCATATTGTATTCATTTAAATATATTACGATTGAAATGATTCGAAGCCTATGGAATTGAAAACGTGTAGGCATTTATGAAGTATGTGAAATTGGAAATATGTCTCATAATTCTCATTAGTACAATGTTCCAAGGTGAGTTCAAGTGAATGACCCTAAACCCCAAATTCAGTATTACCCATATAAATATGAAAATCATTCATCTAAACCTTTTTCTATTTTTGTGCCCTAAACCCTAATTTTCTTCTTCATCCTTTTTTCCCCCTTACACTTTTCTATTGTTTCTTTCTCTCCTGTTTTTTCCCATTCCTTTATATTTTTTTCCTTCCCATTTTTTTATTGTTTTTAGTTCATTTCATCTCCATTCCATTCCTATTTCTTTTTTTCATTTCCCTTCCATTCCTATAATATATATTTTATTATCAACCCTTACTTTCTACCCTAAACCAAATTTTTTTCATTGATCTTATTCTTTGAACTTTTCACTCCCTTTCCTTTTTTTTCCATTCTTCTATAGGATGCCTTCCATTATTTATAGTTTAGTTTTTCTTCCTCTATTTTGTACAATTTCTTTTTAAGATATGAACACATGGTGCAAAATTACAATGAGGCCAAGAAATAATTCTTACAATTCCAAATCTTCCCTCTAAACATTGAAAAATTGGAACGAGGTGCCTACCACAATGATATGAGGTAGTCATCTCACTCCAATCTTGAAGTTGTCTACTCATTCCACAAATGTCCTAAGTGTTGCATCTTTGCAAGAAAGTTAAATTGACTAAATGCCTAAATCCATAGTAAATAAGAAAGTCAAGACAATAAAGTTAAAAAATTAATACAATCCACGGTCTTAGGAGGCACGGTCATAGGTCCCTAAAACTTACTATAAATAGTAAGCAATTTTCTATTTTTAGACAATAATTGAAAACTTTCCTTTTTTCAAAATCATTATAAAAAATATATGTTTTGTAAGCTCTATGCTCACAAACTTCACACTCGCAACTCACAAGCTCGCCGCTCTAAGCTCGCGTGCTAGCGTCGTTGGCTAGATCGGAAGGGATAATCGAAGTGACTATTTGGGCCATGACCATAGGCTTATAGAATTTGACAGCTTGATTCATGACGGAAACTTCTAATCCGGTGCAAACGGCACCGACCTTGCCTTTCTCTTCCTAGTACAAATGGGGATGGGGATGGGTTAAATACCTGTCGGGAGTGGTGGGTTAAGTACCCACACGGTGCCAATGTTCCCAAAAAAGATGAGTTCAAGACTGTTCCCTATAATGGTTCTCTAGTCTCTTAGTCCAAAACTTAAGTTGTAGGTCTTCCAAATCCGGTACTTTCTAGTTTTTGGCTGAGGATTCCGCCTAGTTTCATTATGTTTTTGCTATCTGGATACTAGATATTCTAAAGTTCTACACTTATTGTTCTTAATTCCCTGCTTCTAAACAAAAATTGAAATTTTTTATTCTACACTAACCCTATCCTATCCTATTTTCTACCCATTTGAGTTTCATGTGCTCTCACATATACCACATCATCATTACATGTACATGTACAAAGTAGAATTTTATTTAACTAGTTTTTCTAATTTTTTTCATTTTCTTTGTAAATTCAAAAAACTTTGGAGGCCATTTTGGCATAGTAAAACAACATTTTTCAAAAAAATTTGAACTAAAAAAAGTTGTGAAACTAAGATAGCTTTTATTTCCAAAAATCCGTTTGAGATTTTGGAACTCCAATCAAAAAATTTGGACAAAATTCAAAGAGGATGTTTAGAAATGTTCCAAAAAATCTCTTATTCAATCCCCATTGAATTTTGCCAATAACTTTTGATTAGAGGCTAAAATTCTCAAAAGTATTTTTAGAGTTGAAAGTTAACTTGACTATACAATCTTTTGTAGTTCAAAATTTTCTGAAGAAAGGTATTTTACTATGTCAAAATTGCCACCAAAGTCTTCTGAGTTTAAAAGACATCAAATTGTGAGTAATTAAGTTTTAAAAAAATAATTATAATTTAATACCCTCAACAAAGTCTTGCAACCCCACTATAAAGTCTAGTATAAAGTTTTTACATTGAATGCCATTTTTTCCTTCATTCTTTGTCTATTTTTCATAAAAGTTGTTGGAATTTTTTTGCATTGAAGTCTAGTTTTTTAGTTAAAATTTTTAAGTTTTACTAGGATGTTTAGATTTATTGGCAAGCATTTTATTGAAAGGTATATTGGCTAAATATCAAATTTAATTATCTTTATGTGTAGTTCAAAACTCAAATTTTTAATACTTTAATTTTAAATTTAATTAGAATTTGAATACTTAAAATTTTTTAATTTAACTTTTAAATAGTCTCAATTTCTATAGTTGATTTTGAATTTGGAACTATGTATGTAAAGTTGAATAGTACAAAATTTAGTACTTGGATCATTTACAATTTCAAAGGCAAATGTTGAAAAAATTAGACCTAAATATATAATTTGGAACTTTGAATCAAATATTCTAGAGTTTAAAATGTATAATTTTTTGAATTTTGAGTAATTTTAAATCAAAATTCTTAATTCTAATCAAATTCAAAATGAGAATGAGAATATTTTGAAAGTATTCTTAGAAAATTTATAATATCAAAATTACCAAAAAGAAGCAATCAAAAAAATTCTAAAACTTATTAGACTTGTTGTATTACATTTTACATTAGAAATATGAATTAATTATAATCAAAATAAAAGTTTGCATTCTAACTAGATTTTATTCTGAAAAAAATACACTTGAAAATGGATTCAAATTTTAATTCTAGTCAAATTAGAATTTAATCAAATTCATTTATTTGAATCAAATTGGAATTCAAGTAAACTAGTTTAATTAAAATTTGACCTCTATATTCAAATATTGAAAAAATTCCAAATGATTTAAAAAAATTTAAAAAAATTCTCAAAGACTCTTAAAGGTTCTTTAAGATTCTTTATGCTTTTTAAAGATTTTCTAAGATTTTCTAAGATTCTTTGAGAAATAAAAAAAATACTGAAAGATTTCCTAAGGTAAAAGATTCCTTCAAATTCTTTAGTATTCCAAAAGATTTCAAAAGATTCCAAAATAAAATTGTTTAAAAAAAATTTCACAGCATATAGTACCCAAATCAACAAAACAAAAAATTCATTTGAACAAAAAATTATTGATTGCTGTAATACATGTCCAATAGTACCAAAACAATAGACGCTTGTTGATTTTTTGTTAGATCGGTTAGCCCTTTCTAGTAGTGGTTCAAATCTTGTGAGGTCCCAAATTATACCAATGAGGGCAATTTCAATAATGAGCTTATAGCATAGCATTGATGTAAAGTGGCATTAGTGGAGGCTAGGTTATACCTACCTTTGTTTTTGAGAGTCTTATTTGTTGAACATATTGTGTTGCATTTTCTAAACAATTTGTAAGTGGATAGACTTGAAAAATGTAAGGTAGTTGGTCCATAAGTTGACCATCTAAGCATTGAAACTGAATTTTGGGCAAGTGAAACTTCTCAAAATATTTTTTAGTAAATTTTCCTTGAAAGACAAGAAGAATTGGCATCTAACCCAAGTTGTTTCATATTTTTTGGCTTGTTTTTTATTTAGTTATGAAATTTCAAACGAGAAGTGTCGTAAGTCCCTATTTGTGATCCCTAAGGTCTTTCATAAAGTGTTCATTGCAACTTCTAGAGAGAAATGGGAAAAGCAAAAAGAATGATTGGCTCTTGCAATAATGAATAATATTTTTCTTGATTTTTTCAATGACTATGGAGGTCAATTTAAGAACCACCTCCAATCCATTCCAATACCATTTATAGGGGTGGTTCAAAATGCCTGGGTGGAGTTAAAGCCTCTTACCTTAGTCGGTGAATTGAATATTGAACTCTGTACCACGATTCTAAGTTTTTTTCCTACTAAAAATGATAGTTGGTAGGCAATGAAAAAAATTCTTGACATCCATAGTAATAGAAATGTCAATTATAGATCTTGAAATTTACTAAAAATAATAAGTTTTCTTGACATTTTCAAAAATTATTTCAAGGGTCTACACTCACAAGTTCCAAGCTCACATGTTAGAACTTTGGATTCATGTTAGAACTTGCAACAATTAGACCCTTGAGTAATTATTAAAACAAACATGCTATTGGATACAACAATGAGTTTTCTTTGTCAAATTAACAAGGTTTTTTAATTGTTTTTCATGATCAAAACATAATATTCTAATCTAGATTTGTTAAATGATTGCCTTGAGGTATGGAGCCTTGATTAGGGGATGTTTTAATGAAATGTTATTGTTCTTTATTTTTATTTTACATGCAAATTTGAAGTTACCATTGGGATTTTGATCGTAGTCTCTACTTTTATAATGGGAAGCCTTTGCATTCAATGAATTTTATTAGAAAAAAAATGAGCCCTCAAAGGAGATGTTTCCCTTTGAAGAATTTCTCTCAATGGAACTCACAACCCCTTTGAGGGACAATGGGCACTGTTCTTCATCAATAATAAATAGTGGCCACAAATATTTGTTTTTAAAAAATAATTAAAAAAAAAATTAAAAAAGCAGAAATCTAATGTAGTTGTTTTGATGCTACATCAAATTCTAAAATTTTATAATTCTATATTTATTTTAATAATAATTTTTTCAATATTTTGTCAATTATTTAATTGAATTGTCCCACGATAACTACACCTTGTAGTTCACTAGACAAACTAAATTTTTTTTTATTAATTTTATAAATTTCCAATCAACATTCCCTACTATCTACAAATTTACAATCCTTTTGAAGGTTCATTTTCTTCCTAATGACTTCTCTTCAATGACTAATGTCACCATCCATTGATACCCTTTATAGTCCTTGTTTGATAACAATAGCCTATGTTGTGATATTTTTTCCAAGTCTATTTTTGATTCCTTTCTCATATATTTTTTAAATCTTGTACTTATAAAAATTGACATATAGGTGGGGCTTCATGCTAGAATGATTGTCATGTCAATGTTTTTGTAATGCCAAAATGCCCACAATGACATTATAGAATTCCTTTCTAGAATGCATGGTTAGTGAAGGTGGAAAAAATTTCAGAAATTAGATGGGTTAATGTAGAGAGGGATGGATAATAGTCAAATAAATGGTATGGGTGTGGACTTTGTGTTGGACTTGACCCTTAAAGGCTTTACACTATGGCCATCCAAGTTGAGAGGTTGGAGGAGTTCATTGCCAAGGATTTGGACTTTTGACTTGGCTTTTGAAGGCTTCACACTTAGGTAGGCCAAAGGCTCCATTCCTAAATTTTATTGCCTATTTTCAATATATTTTTTTGGACTTTCAACAAAGTTTGGTATATTCAATTCCAAAGCCTGTTGATTTGGACAACCATAATATAAAATGGCCCTAATGAAGTGGCAACCATGGTATATCATTGCATCTGTATTTTGATAAGTTAACCACTCACTACTAGAAAATTTAGTTTTTCTGTTGTTTTGGTCACATTGATCCGGTCAAAATCTGACAAAAATTTGTTGATTTCTATCAACTCAACTCCCAAGATTTATACCCGAACAAGAAGCTATGAAAATTTTTGCAACACCACATTCAAAATGAGTATTGGCCAAGGAATACTAGTACAATTAATGGCTACAATTGAACATCCATAGGAAGGGACTCTAAACATAAGGGACTCTATAAACATACTTGGTTTTCTAGAATGCATCTTAGAATGAGGGTGGTGTTGATGCTCAAGATGATATCACTACATGGTATACATCAAGCTACCCCACCCCACCCCCCAAAATGTTGCACATTTTCATACTTTCCGATGTGCTCATACAGCTTTACTTGAGAATAGACTGCTAAAGTTTTTTCGTTTCACTTTATGGTTCTCAATGTCATGAAATTTTGATTATTTGAAACCTATTTCAACTTCGTATTAATCATATTGTTGCTCAGAATCTTGTGTCCAATAGCATTGTTGCCTGGTATTGTACTGTACTAAATTGCAGAATGGCCACCTTCTAATGCCTGTAATCAAATTCTGAACAGAAACAAGATGGTTTCGTACACCCTCCTAGAAGTTCTACCGAAATTAATTACTCTAGCTGCAAGTATTAGGTCCCAACAGGATGACAACGATAATCCCTGCTCGAAGTGGATGCGACATGCAAGGCTCACTTCAGTCGATTGAGTCTCTTTACATAATCTTCCATAGACGGACCATTCTCCCAAGGGGCAAATGCTCTTGCAAGTCTCTCAAAACACGTCCTGGCCTGCTCCATCACTTCTGCCTGCATTTGCCCATCCCTGTGACGACGGTGACTATTGCGGCTATGGTGTGGTCGTGCGAATAGCACTCGATTCACATGCTCTTCAATCTCTAAATCATACACCTCCTCAAACACCTGTCACAAACGATGGGTTCATGCACACATCACTCCCTCCCTCGATCGAAGACATGTCATGTTACAATCACCAATCAGATCAAGGACTCGCATGTTCACATGAATGCTGCTGCCAGGCTGCTCACCTTCTGCAGCAGAGCAACTGATGTTATGTGTGGGGAAGACGCTCGTGACACCAAGTTGATTGCCAGGATGCCACCATCCACGAGAGCTTCTCTAGCTGATCGTAAGAACGGTTCCTCCAAGAACTCCGCAGGAGGACAGCTCAACCCCTTACTACAGTTTCACACAAGAGCCAGCAATCAACTCAACTGATCGTCATAGCTTACGACATCCACACTATTCATAACCTCACAGAACAGACCCGGATTAACTTTCTGAGATATCTCCATAAATCTCGCGCTTAGTCACTGTGCAATCCCTGTATCAGCTGTCTAGGTCAGCAACGTATTACCAACAGGACCGACCCTTTGAAAATAAAATTACAACCAACAACAAAGCCTACCTTGGATCCTCTGAGTCTGCATCAATTATTAGTATGTGCAACTTTTCGACCTCACTGCTGTTTCCACGATTTGGACCATAAATTTCACTTGAGTTCCGTCTTGCAATTCCGTAAACAGCTTCAATTCCATCACCAATGTAAAGCTGAGCAAGTAATCAACGAAGAAATCAGCAAGTTTTAACCACAATTGCAAAACGAAAAAAAGGTATTTTCTGCAGATTGCAGGAATTGATCCACATTCGACCATAATCTTATTTGAATTATACTGAAGGCAACTCACAGATCATAACCTGGTCTTCTCCGTGTCAATTTGATGAAAATAAAGCTTAAACGCAACAAAATGGAAAACTTCATTCCCAAGTATCGAACTGTTTAACTATCGTAACATACCACCTCAGTGTTAACTTAAGCTGCTACTGACTTATCAGAGAAGAGGTCATGAGGAGTAGCTCTAGAGGTAAACGCTAGACTGCAGTGAAGGATCCATTGAATGCACCTGCATACGTTCGTTCTCCACAAATCCGAAGTGCCGCTTTGCCACATCACCCACCACTCCATCAAGCTCGATTACCTTCATGAAGTATTGACATCGAATTAAGCTTTAGTGATGCAAAAATACTTGGACGGAAATATCATGAAACAAACCAAGTTCATGCAGTTTGCAGGTGAGACAAAAGATCCGTAAGCTCGGGCAGGCAAAAGAGCATACGAGTGCAGATACCTCATTTGCAGTATAACTGCTCCGGTCCCCACAAATTACAAGGGCAACATGCTGCAAACTGAGATGCTTTAACCAACACATGGGACATCTTGACAGCTCACTGTTCACTAGCAATTAGACACTTACAGCGACTTCAAATGTAGAGACTTGTAGTCAATTGTCTCTACAAGAGACTTTTTAAGCACCTGAATTGTATCCACTGGGATATGGTTGTGTATAAACATGGGTAATAGTCCTGCTCCAAGCCCAACAATCATTGCTCTTCTCTGCCCAACCCAAAATTCAACCAGCAGGGACCAATATTTAAACCGAGAAACAATTGTTCACACGCCCACCTAAAAGTATGAGTCCAAGATCTGTGTTCCTCTAAGCATATCTTCTTGAGAAGATGAGGTGCAGACTTATTGGGTACTTAGCAGGTAGAATAGCAAAAAAAATTGAGTCAGAACAGCAGAAACGACGACTGAAGACGTACCGACTCCTTTGCAGATATCCACTCGTCCATCTTGTGAGCGATCAAACACAGCCCAGAAATGATTCCTGCATGGTATTCACTCGCCAAGCAACTGAAATCTACCCTTAATTCATCGAAACCTACAATCATGTATACTTGGCATCAGTCCTCACACTAAACTGGAGCTCCAATGTCACACAATATAAAGTAGACAAGTCAACATTAAATCAGTGACCTTTTCTGCGTCCTGGCTATTCTTAGAACTTAAAACAGAAATGCCATGACGTCTCTTCTAACGTATTTCATGTTCATTTCCGAAATGCATAGTCAGACAGTCTTTTTGGTGATTTTTTTAAAAAAATTCCCGAAAGATAGAAAAACTCATTAAGCTTCATGGGAATATGATTTTTATTTGAATTTGGTGCCTAGTAGCAAAAATTATGCCATCTTAAACACAATTTTCACTTCGTTGGGCAAAAAAAGAAATCCATACCCGCCAAATTAACTGACTGGATGACAATAAAATATGCAGAGTTGAACCATGGTTTTTTTATGCACCTGTTCGAAAGCCCAAGGCGGAAACCTTGGCCTTATGCTTTTTCTTATTTCCACTATGCCGTCTCACAACATCAGTCCCATTCTTAGTTCGGTCGCGCCCATTGCTGTACACCTTGAGGGATATCAAGATAGCCTCTGACTGTATCAAATTAGGATTCCTCCGAAAAACAAGGCGCCGATAATGCTTTGACTTCGGCTCTTCGGTTCGGCTGGCAAATAATTCCTTGCATAGAACCACCACCTCTTCTACTTGTATTGTGCCAGTCATAGGGGACTCAATCTGCACCAAACTCGGTCCTTACTCTATGCACCAGGCAATCTTGCATGCATATAGGAAAAGCGACGTAGATCAAGGTCATCCAATTGTCTATGCTGAATAAACGTCATTTCAGAAAACTTACCTCCTCCAATAGAATCCTCTGGCTTACAGCATCATTTGTAGTCATATAACTGATAAGAATCATGAGATTAGCGCGTTTAAACCTTGACTACACATTAAAAGACTCTATCAGACTCAGAAGATATAAAAGTACTAACTGGTCCTTGAAAAGGGTTTTAACAACGTTATTCAACAACGTCAGCATACACTTACGGAATCGAATCCGAGTCTCGACAGTCCAAGGGTAAAAAGGGCTTAACCAAAGGCGACAACTCTTGCTGCACATAGAGCACCCAAGAAATAATTCATTCATTCATCACAGTGATATATGGATCAAATCAGCAATCAGCGGCATCTCTATCATATGCTCTGAGAAGGCAGGCAATGACAATTGAGTTCTTCAGTCATTCAAAGTTCATATGAGTTCAGGTAAGAAAAAATATACCTTGATATTGTCCATGCTGTCTGTCTGCTGAGCATCCAACGTGACCTAGAATCCAAACTAAACGCAAATTAGTAAATAAAATGGTTCATCATGAAATGTCAGTAAATATGAGAAAGCGACGGTATGTAGGTATTACGACAATATTGTGACTACGCGAATGAGATTAAGGCTAAAAGCTCAGCACAGATAAAAATGACACTAACGACATAAAGACTGGACCAACGACAGTCTAATTCAGTAGTATTGATGTTCTACCAGGATGAGGCGGTCTGCTTGTACAGTTTCTATGACCTGCCACTGTCCTTCTTCGGATGAAAATAGCCACTCATGTGCTCGGCTCTGTGAACGGCACCACGTATTCATGTCAGATATAGTCTTCACCACATATTAAATTTTGCTAATTCATCTGTACCATACTCCAAGAAGCTCTGAACGAGGTTCAAAAAAGACCTTAGGTACTAAGAAAACACCACAACGTAGGGCAGGTGGCTCTGCATCAGGTTTAGCATCCAGAACAACTGCTGGATAGTGTGCGGTCAGCTTTACGGATGTCCTCCGGCCTCGGAGGAGTTGGTCAAACACATCCGAAGGGTTATTTAACCATCCTTTGGAACGGAGAGTATTTTCCTCCTTGATTGAATCTATAACAAGATGCATCTGCAGATCCAGGAACAAACACAGGTCCAGTTCAATCATATTCTGTGATCCTGGTCGTCATCATCGACCACGAATATTTCTATATCCAGTACTCATTTACATTTCCACTAGACCCACCAGTTGATAGTAAAAATTAGGACCCGAAAATACTACATTCAGAACTCGACCCACAAAGAAAGAAAACTACATGAAAGGCTTAAAGAACTGAAATCAGGTCTGTTAGGACTCATTTCCAACATATTGAGAAATCGTGCATCCCATAGGGCATTCTAGCAAACATATATCTTCCTCGCCAGAAGCCTCATCCCCATAAATTTCAAGTTTTAAGTCATGAAGACTGCTAATGGAACTGAACCTAATTGTACAATGCAATGTACACAGCAAAGATAGGACCTTTTCTGAAAGAAATACTATCTAGCACAACAATATTTCTGCATAGAACGAACCAGCTATTCCCACTACGATGACTTCATTAGCACTTTCCTGCAGTACAAAAAATGCTCAATTCAATACTGACACTTGTCAATTGCTTGGGATTCTAATGGCTCTTTTTCTTCAGCCAATTATTAGCAAGGAACGATGATGAATTTCATTGCATACCTGAGTTCCAGCAGATGTATTCTTACTGTTTCCAAAGAAGCACTGCACTGGTGCTAAATCTTCTGTACTGATCTTTACAGCATAGAACAGGTATGGTTGTAACTGCGGACTAGAATTATTAGACAGGAGCAGAATTTTGTGTACATTGAGCAGCCAACCTTGCCTGAAAGTCATCAGCAGCAACCCTGGTTCCATCAAGACAAATTCTCATTGTAAGTTCAAAACATTTTGTAATATAGAACAAAAATGTATAATGTTGAGGTCGGAAAATAATGATGCCCACGTACTAGAAATACGCTAAAATTTAAAGCCTATGAATAGATCAGAGTTTAATACTTTGCCACTTAAATGAGATGCAACAACAAGAACAGCATGTAATTGTCTACAGAATTGCTCAGTGAAAAGACAACATTATAATCGATATATGTGTAAGGAAAATAGGGACAAAAGGATGAGAGCTACTTAAGTCCAAAAAAATGCAGATGTACGAATTGAAATACTGAAGGCTAAAAATTACATCATACATACCAAATAAATGCAGGACAACAACCACTAAAACAAATGACGAAACTAAATGCAAAGTGGTTGACCGTAACCTAAGACATTGCTCTGAGCCCCTGTCACGCATGCATACTTCCCACCTGGTCGAAGGACGCGTTTGACCTGCCCCAAATCCAAAACAACACCAACATCAACAAAAAATTTAATGAGAATGACGGTATCTTTTGCCTCCATTCTCACCATGCAAGTGGCGCGCAACGTCAGGTGGACTGTAGAGACCTGCTCTTGCAGCAGCGGAGCAATTCTTCAACCTTCTACAGAACCAGGAGTCTTCTTGAGCATCATGATAAATCTTGACAGTTTAAAAGACAGCATTTACGCGATCTTTAAATTTATCTTGAAGTAGATCATTGAATTCAGAAAAATGATGCAAGTTTAGAGATAAATTAATAGCCACACGAAGTACAAGCTGAATCACTTTGGAGAACAGGAGGGTAATGAGCAGGCACTAATCACTCTCTCTTGTACATATCACAAACTATCAAAACATATTCTCTTTACACCTTCTAATGACCATATATAATTGAAATCTGTATTCACTACAGTCTCATGACACTTGTGGATCAGAAATATTCAATGAGAGATGAAGCGCAATACAGATAAGGAACCAGAGTAGCACAAGCAATAGGTTTCAGGAAGCAATAAGTTGCAGAGACGCACCACTCAAGGCTACATACCTCAGAAAGATAGCTTCTAGCTGCCACAGAGCACTCAGTCGCATCTCCCATCAATGAGTCCAAACTACCCTTATCTAGCACCACATCAAAACAGGCATCCGCGAACTGCATCCACAAACGTCGTCATTTGGCAAGGCCTCATAAAATCACCGACAATGTTGCAAGATCCTACACATCTCCGATAATTCAAGATAGACATCAGCGCTTGTTTAGAAATTGTGTTATTGACACTCTAAAACTCTAAATTGTGTAAATTCACTTAAGTTCGACTAACTCTCTTCCCAAGGCTTTGTATGAAAAAAACCTGGTGAAACCGATTGCAATTGCCAGTGCTTGAAGGTGACTATCAGGAAGAAAAGCGTTTATTATCGTAAACCTTAATCACAACGTGCTCATGATGACTGTCACAAACTGAAGTCCCAGAGACAGGCGAGGTGCAGGTGCGTGCTTGAGCCCAAGATCACAAAGTACAAGGGGACCATAACAAAGGGCTAAATGTAGGAACCACGGACGGAAACAAAAGCAATGAGACCAGAAGATCGTGTTGCAGCAAACCTGCAAGTGGGACATGTCCATCACTTGCCAACGCATGTGAGGACGAGAGCGCACATGTAAACGCAACATTTCCGCAATCACCACCTTCGAGAAATCCACGTTGATGATACTCTGCCACCCTGCATCATACATTTGCGCCGAAAGCTCCGAATTGCCGCATCCCACCACTAAAATCGGCACGGAATTGTGGTTTGGGGCATTCTTGGGCACCAGCATTGACCAGTATCCCTGCAAATCCGTCCAGTCACTGTACCACTCTATAGCTCGCCCGTTTCGTGCCCGGAAAAATGAATCCCAGTAATGAACTTGTTCACCATCCTGACTTTCACTGCTAGCAAGCTCCATCGAGTCCGACGTGAACGTGGCTAAAGACTCACACCGCTATCTCTGCTTTTCTCTTACCTTGTTTCTTTCTCGAAAAATAAGGTACTATTACACTAGTTAATTCAACAGTTAGTCACTAGCATTATGACACCGCGGTTGTCACAATACTTCTTGACACCTAAATTAGCAGAGAATAATTATATTTACAACAAGACTGTTGAACTTGTGCCGCCCACCCTCCCATTTGGATATTAGGATCAGTCGAAATGAAGTCACAAGGAGTTCTCGAGGTTACTACTAGAGGAGATGATACTTCACGTATAAACATGTGCTGTTACTGTCACTCTCTCTCTCAGCAGGATGCGATTATGGCGTATGCCACACAGACCCAAGGACGAATTCAATCAGCATCTAAACTTTCAGACAAATAAGTTAGAGGGGGCGAGCTGAGAGCAGAGTGCCTCAACGACCCTGCAAAAAAAGTGAACCTACAGTAGCGACAACGACATAAGGTAGGGGAGCACATGTAATTGCAACACCTAAAAATAAACTTGAATGAACACTTAAACCATCACCATTTTTCAAAAGCGACTAACATGACATGAAGACTTTTTCAAAGAACCAATGAGAGTTGAGACATTTCATGTTTCACAAGTATTCATTTAACCCCTAAAATCCCAAAGCTTTTTTTTATTCAAAAATCATTCATTTCTTTTGCAAGGTGCAAAACAATTGAAATTTTCATTTTTTTGGCATACTAAACCATATGATCTTGCACTAAACTAGCATAAGAGTGTGTAGGAGAAATTTTAGAAACATTGACTATGTAGATTGAAAGATATCTGCATTTAAAGTAAAGAAAACAAGTTTTTTTGCACATTCCGTAATTAGATTTTTAGGCTTTGAATCTCCTTATTTTAAACTTTTTGTATTGTTGAGTTTGAGGTTAAAATTTTTCATGTTGTTGATTTGAGTTGAAGTTGGGGGAAAAAATTCAAAAAGAATAACACTTGATTTTCATTCATTAAAAAATTGTTAAATAGAAGTAGGTTCAAAATTCAACAAAATATTAAATTATTAATAGCTTTAAGATGGAATTGAAACTCAATAATTCCAATGGTGAGATTATTCTTGCAAGAAAACATAACCTTAACAAATAACTTTTTTTGAAAATTTTCAAAAATTGCGATAAAAAATGAATCCTATAAGTTATTTTTTCAAGAAAGTTCTAGATTGCTTGAAAAATAAGATTGTTCATAACTTTCACATCACTAATCCAAGTTAAATGAATAAAAGCTTTAGATGTAGATAATAATAAGATCTATAAGAGAAAAAAATCCAATTTTACTTCAATTTTTTGTGGATTTCTTTTTTTGCCTAGTAAAGTAAAAGTTATGTTTAAAATGGCATGACTTTTATTCCTAGACACCAATTGAAATAAAATTCATATTCTCACAAAACTAATGAGTTTTTCTATCTTTTGAGAAAGCTTTAAAAAAAATCACCAAAAATTGAGGTCATAATAACATGCTCGAATTTCCTAGAGTCCCCCAAGGAGACACTTGGGACTTTAGGATTAAAGTGAATCTAGAGTTATGTATAGAATATCTAATGTTTTCAACTTAGAAAATTTATAAAATGTTATTATTAGAGATGACCCAAACCACTTGAGTTGCAATTTTCTTTAGCTTGCTAATTATTTCATCAAATTTTTTTGATCATTTGCCATTTAAGACAATGGGATTAGAAAAAATATATCTTTTTATTAGAAGAAAATTGCCTTGGATTCAACATAATCTACTTGATGTTTTTAATGTATCCAAAGCAAATTTTGTGTTAAAATCTAAAATTGTGTGTTAGATACAACAAAAACATCAACTAGACTATGTTGAATCCAACATAGTTTTCTTCTAGTGTTTAGATGTTATTACTTTACACTCCTTTGCAATAAACCCTCTCTAATTCATCTCATTGATGGAAAGTTTCATCCAATTTTTTTTTCTTTAAATTCAAGCTTAAGTTTAAAACTATATGGGACAAATTTTTATATTAATTCTTGAGGTCTCTAATATCTCCTTAGAGGACATTTAAAGATTAGCTTCATAAAAAAATTAATTTTTATTTCAATCAATGTTTAGGAATAAAAGTTATATGCTATATCTAACTACTTTTGAATTATGTAAAGTCTAAAATTAAATAACATGAATGTAGAAAACAAATGGATCTTGAAGCAATGATGTTAGCATGTGAATATGGAAATGTGAGCATATGAGCCTTGAACATATGTATGAATAGATATTCTACAACCATTGAAGGTGCTTACATCATAAACACTTATAATACAAGTATCTATAATATAAATATCCTATAATCATAAAAGGTTATTATAATACAGACACCTATAACATAGGAATATAGTCTTCTAGGCTTACATGTTAGTACCCCTTAGTTTTCATATAAATATCACTAAATATCATCCAAGTATCACCAAAGTATCACATGAGCATTGAAGAAACAATAGGCTCCTTCTCCAAAATGATGCAAAAAAATGCTAATTCTATGGATCACTCTATAATCTGGTTTTTGTTGTTGAGGTTCTAGTGGAGACCTTATCGCCCTCCTAATATGCAAACCTTTTTTCAATATCCCACCACGTATTGTTGGAATCCCTCGCTTTGTGGTTTAGTATCCAAGTGCTCTTGAGTGGTTCACTATCCACATTGTTGGTATAAAGCCACTACGACTACAATGTAGATCTTCATTTTAATTTTAATAAGGTTGTCTACTTTGAAAAAGCCCTCTTTGAAAGGGCCATTGAAGAGTGGATTGCCTTTTGGGGCAAGCTTAACTCCTTGAAACCATTTTGAGTCCAATTTCATAGGAAGAAAGATGGAGTGGGTATATAGCCCTAGTTGTTTCATCCTTTTTGGACCTTTGTGGAAATTGTTATGCATTTTGAAGTTAGAATGTAGTAGTCATGTACTACAAGCAACCACTCCAGTCACAATCAATTTGTTTATGAATGTTTGGATCCTATTGCAATAAAAAAAACTTTGGGAGGCTCAGGTATGCTAAAAGAAATGGCATGTTGAATCATTAGGAAAAATTTCAAGCCTCAAAGAGGTTGCAAGTTTTGGCCCCTTGCGGTGCAATTATAGATTTTTTCTTTTGGAATCTAATGTACCACCACTAGTGCCACATCAATACCAAGTCAAATTAATTATTTTGTTAATATTTTTTTTTTCAAAAAAAATACTATAAAATTCTTTTCTATATTTGCGTTGCAAGGGTGCCAAAAATCAAAAACTCATAGCCCACTACAAGGTTTAAACTTTTTCTAATGAATAAATCACATTAGAATCACACTCAAGTTGACTTCATCATCATTACACATATATGTCATTGAAAATCTTACAAAAAGTTTGATGTATTCTATACACCATCTACCATCTTTCATTACCACCGTATGTGAAAATGACAGCTTGTATTTAATGGTACATATTAAAAATAAACCTTCACAATGGCTTGAAAGAAACTTGATCCCATACCACTAGTGAATGGTTTGGAATGATTTCTTACTCATTCTTCACACCAATGCAAAACATCCTTGACCTTCTTCTTGTGGAAGGTTCTATATGAAAATAATGGTCAATAGTATAGAAAATAAATCCAAATTTTTGTATGATTTTAAATGATTTATTTGGCATTGGTTATGAAGTTAAAATATACTTCATTGCCATTCCAACACCATTCATTTTTTTAACATTTAAGAGCTTCTTAAGGTTGCCTAATTTTCTAGTGAAAACGAATCGATAAATCTGTATACGAATTAGATTTGACCACACACTATTGGTACATAGAAGAAAGCCAAATGTGCCTTTATGTCAAGATTGCTTTCAAAGCAAACTTGTTTTTAAAGCACACTACCTCAATAGGCTTCTAAAATGGACCATAAGAAAAGAATACGGAGGTGCCCATCAAATTGTAAATATGCCCACAAAAGAATGAAAGGAAGGAAAACAAGGATATAAGAATAACAAAGAAAAAGTCATGGAAAGAGAGTCAAGTTGCAGATACATGAGATCTTTCTAGAAGTCAGAGTGACAAAAAAACCTGGGGGAAAACCAACCAAAAAAAGTAAAGGATCAGAAAAATGGTAATGAAAAGGTAGAAAAAAGTAAAACAAGAATAGAGTCCGAAAAAGAACAAAAATCAAATTGAAATCAAATTATTGGCCATTATACATCCAAAAATAGAAAAAACATGAGAAACAAGGGAAGATGAAGAAATCCATCCAAATTAAGATACAAGTCATATTTATAGGAAAAAAATTTAAGTAACATACATTATGTAGAAATGCAATTACTTAAAAAAATATACTATTAATAGAAATCAACATTGTTACATATTTAAGAGTAATATCATAATAAAAATGACATTGCTTATACTTACAAGCATCTCATAATATCTAAAAGCAAAAGTGTATTCTATTAGAATTTCAAAAATAATAATTAACCAAAATAACTACAAACTATTCTTTTATTTATATTGACAACACATTATTGTTGAAATTGGATATAAAGGCCACCACTACCAATTTGATGATGGTATATGGTTTAGAAATTGTAACTTTTGTAATAACTTGAAGTTGATCTTCAACATCCTTTTTCCATTTGGCTTGAGAGCTGTCATGATACACTCCATGTTTGACTAGCACATAGGGATTATTTGTTCTTCATGCCATATATTCTTTTGTTTTGTATCCCATCTAACATATGTATCCATATTGATGTGATGACTTGAAGTAGGCGTCTAATATTGGATTTGGATCAAATAAACATACCCTAGATCCAGCTTTGGATTTGTAAGTGCCTTGGCAAGCCAAAATGGCTTAGGATCATCATCAATGAAACATACCTTGACAAAATATCCTACAAATACATCACGTGCAACATAGAATGAAGGACATGGACAATCAAGCCTATGTCCAACGAAAGATGCATTCTCTCCAAGCTCTTTGCAAAATGTGTTAACTTCTTGCTTTGTGTCTTTTGATTCATTGGTGATTTTAGGAGTCGGCTAAAATCCAACTTTTAAGATCTTATACACCATTAGAGGTTCATCCAAAGGGGTTATCACACTCCTCCAATAATCTTTTATAGGATCATTCTTCTATCCAAAAAATCTAAAGTCTTCATTGTTTGCTATTCTACTCTAATGTATAATGAAACCATCCAAATCTTTTTTAATCTCACCAAACGAATGCATTTGTTGTAGAGTCAAATATGGCGGACTACCACTTGGCATTTTGGAGTACCCATATTCAATCTTAGACTATAAGAATATTCCTCTATTGTAATCTCGCAATCATTTCACATTTGTACATAGATTCTTATGCTCCATTAAAGGCCTGCTAATAAAATCAATGTAGAACTTGAACTTCTAGGACATAGAATAACCTTCTAAGAAGTCCCTATTTATATCCAAATACCCTTACACAAATTGCTTGAAATCAAGAACTTCCTTGATAAAATGAAGAATGATGGGGTGGATTTCACAATCCATAGAGGATTTCATGAATTTGGGAAATGTTGAGTAGTTATTTGTTTTCAGTATAGTATTCCATTGACCCAAAAACACATCAATGTGGCCAACAATGAGGATGTTGATATATATTTTATAGAAAATGTCTTTGAATATTAGGAGAGAATAAAAAACAAAAATCCATCAATTCTTGTTGTCCCTTGATTCATTGTCTAGCTACAAAGTCAATATAGTTGGCAAAGGTTGAGTTGGAAGAAGTTCCTCTAGAGGAAGGAGAAAATCCAAGCAAATGTCTTTGCCCTTCAACACTGCCTAGGTTAAAATGGACTGGCCCTCCTTCAAAAAAAATAACATGCATGATGAATTTTTGGGCGCTTATTTGAGATCATACAACAATTTCGTAATAGATCCAATGGTATGATTTGAGTTTGTTGGAAAAATGTCTAAGCTGTAATGAGTGTATTAAATGTTACAATGACTGTAAGTAATCATACTCACAATAGCCATGGACATTTTCATGAAAGAATCTGTCACTTTTGTCTTATGAGAGAAGTGCTAAGAAGTGGTCTTCGAGTGATCCATTTTATCATGGATAATACAAAACATATTCTTAGGGCATTTCTTAATAATATATTGATTTCTATAATGGAGTTTCTTATAGGCCCATTGAGATGAGTACTCAAAATTCTCACTCACTTGTTTTATGCATTGGATAGTGGAGTACAAGTACTCTTCACTTGCTTATATATATATTACATAGACCACATCTTACAAAAGCATCTCCACAAATTTTTGTAGTATATTCAAGGAAAAAAGTACGCCGAATATTGTTCAAGCTACTAGAAGAAATAGTTCCAAATTGAATGTTGCATTGGCCTTATTGATTTTTGGTAATTGGTCACTGCAACAAAATATTGACAACATAACTATCGCTGGGACTTTCTCTCCAAGACTATTGCTTCTATTTCTTGTTGTAACATGCATATATATCACTATATGACAACTTCATATCCTTTATAAAAAAATGCTTGGCAAGTATGAGACATATATAACAATGACTAATACACATAACATATGACAAAGCTGTAAAAAGTCTACACTTCTTCTTCCTTACCCCTCTCAAAGTTTGTAAAACACATTTCCACTTATACAACATACTTCAAACACTACATGCTTCTCATTTACCTCTTTGATAAATCCAAGCAATATATCTTTTAATCATTAGAAGTGATTCCTACATATATACACCACGTCAGACTCTCTTCTTCAAATTTGTAATGTCGCAAACCTTTACTTCCTAAATCTATTGCTTGATATACAAGCAAAATCTAACCTTCTAAAAAAGCACATCAGAAATATGCCCACATGAACACAAAGGCCAAACTAGATCTATTGTGATTCAATTCTACGTACTTATGTATTATATCTTATTAGCCTAATTGAGTACAACACATGCATTTTCGACAAGAAATAAGGAAGTGCTTACCTTAACTTATGCTCTTAGTATACGTGACACTTGTATTGGACAATGATGCCTTTACTTTTTCATCTTGTAATAGCTTAATTTTAGCTTCTATTTTTTCATTTGCCTCCATTTTTGTGACATTTTTGTAGTTTCCATTTGCTGCTTTTGCATTTACGTCTTAGTCCACAACATTATACCCAATATATTGTCTTTTTTTCTATAAAATCAAATGACATTATAGCATAAGTCTTGCTTACATTCTTGCAAGCTTTATATACAATATCTAACATAGATAGTAAGGAATATAATATTCCCCTTACTCCTTTCAATTCCTAAAGCTTGTAATCACTATCTCCTTTCACCTTAGCCCCACTATTCTCATATCTAGTTCCCTTATCGATGTCTTCATCTTCAAATGTATCTTTCATATTGTTAGCTGAGGATTGTAGAATTGTATATCCTTCATTATGTACTTCTTTATATGTGAGTGATTTCATTGGTATGCCCTTCTTCTTTTTGCTTCTCAATTTTAATATAGTCTTACCAATATATTTTTTAAGGCAAGGGATTGTTTTTGTTTTCCTCTTTAAAAAAGGGAGACATGCATCAAGTGGGGTTCTATCCAAATTTTGTCTTTTGGTTTGGGTGACTATAAACGACTGCATTACTTTTTTATCTTTGCCTTTAGTATATTTTTTGACCTTTGATTTCACTGCTTGAAGCTCTCCTTGAATAATTACCTTCATTGCATTCTCAAACTATAGTGTAGGGTCAGATGATTTGATAGATCATCATAGTAGACAACCATGTATAGTTCAATTTCACATTGAAGCCAATGTCTCATCTTTCTTTGTATTGTTAGATGATGATAAATTTTGACTTTGATTAATGGAAGGGTTCTTGTCTTTAGAAAGGTTCAAAAGTTGTTTTCCAACTCCAAAGCTTCCTAAACCATTCAAAGTTGTACTAGCAGTTTTAAATAGTATATGTAGAAGAGCAGGAGTACTACAAAGTGGTACTTGGGGATCTTGCACGAGTTGCTTCTTGCCTTTGTCTACAAACGTTGGACTCTTTGATCCAACCAAACATGGATCAACACTCTTCTTCACTTCATTTTGCTTATCATTTTCCATATTTGGTTCCCAGGTACTCTTGTTCACCAATACTACAATTAACTCAACGTTTGTATGGCTTACATTCATTTGGGATGTCACCTCACATCCTCCTCCTCATTGTGTCTGTCATTTTTTTTGACTTGTGCCATTGTCATGGATGGAGACTTCAAAATTTGTTAAATTGCATTCTTCCTTGGAATCCCATCATTGGCAACTGTTGTTCCATTTACCTGTACTCTCTCTACAAAAGCATCCTCCCTCTCTAATAAAATGTTTTGGCTATTCATAAATCCAATTCCATCCACAAATCTCACGATTGAAGGTATATCTTCATTGTACTGAAAATTGTCCTCATCTGATAAAAAGGTTTTATGTTTTTATCATCGACTTTAAAGTCTTCATTGTCTACATTAGGACTATCAAATGTTTCAAAGTCATTATTTGGGGTATTTTCTTCATTCCGTATGAATCCACCATCCTTGTCTTTCGAATTGGGGCCATCCAAGTCCTCCAACTCTACATTTTTGTGGTACCATTTCTTCTCATCGTTTTCCTTTAATGCAGTTAAGACTTTTGAAATGGTATACACATACACCAAATCTGTTGTTTGTTGTGTCTTCAATTTGTTTCGAGATTTGTTGTGAATAAAAGAATAGTTATTCCAATTTAGTTCACATGAAGATGATGATACCGGTTGGACTAATGTCCTCTTAGCAATTGGAGTAGTGAACTTCCCACATGCATCCTCAATATTCCACTAAGCATGTGCTGATAATATGAAATGACGTGGGTTCAACATGTTGTAAAACAAAGGTTCTCTATGTCGAAAGGCTACAAATTCCTTCACTACATGCGCATAAGTTCTTGATTTACAATTCTTTATTATAAAAAGGTAGGGATTCAAAAGAATTCTTGCATAATGTCGATTAGTCTTTGTAAATTGTTGTCAATTAATGAATGACTTCTGCAATGGAAAGGCAAGATTGGTAGCCAAACAAAAGGCACACTTTATAAACCGAGAACATGCTTATCTAAATCCCTCGTAATATACAATACTTTGCCCATGCATGGTATCTTTGCATCCAAATCATGTAAGCCAAACACAATTAGAGCCACCAATTTCTGGAAATTGGTCCAATAAGTCTGAAAATGCTTGTGTAAAATATATGACTTCACCACGTGTGACACTGTGTGAGATTTGCGTTTGTTGGTGTCTTGTAGCTTCTACACATATTATACCCATTGTGAGTCTACCACACTTTGTTGTAATGCTCCTTTGACCTTTAACAAATGGTCAATTATGATGAAATTGAAGGCAAATCTTATTTGCACTGGCATCAATAAGCTATACGTCATTTCATACTTTTGAAATATTGAAAGCGGCATTTGCCTATTTTTAACAAAATTCACTATAGTATGGACTTTCTTCACTTGTAACTTAATCCATTCTTCTTTCCTCCAATCTTTTAGCAACAAATTCAAGGTGTGTACCACTCATCCTTGAAAAAAAATATATGGATACATTTTGGATACTAAATTCCATGCTTCTAGATTTACAAGAGTGTTATCTACAATGACTTGCACCACATTACTAATACCCACCTATTCTGTGAACTTTTTCAAAACAATGGCCAAAAATGCTGCGTTCTTCACAACCCCCACTACAAAAAAACAGTGAATAAATGACTGCAGGAAATGACTATAGAGTGATTAGATGTCCAAAACAACTAAGAAATGAGTGGGAATTCCATAATTGCACTAGCACTAGGGTAGCAACATCGGAATAGTCATTTAATAGTCATTTTTTGTAACCAGAGACAAAGGTACAATGAAGGTGGACTTTCATCCACGGTTTCTAGTCCAAACCAGGAACGAAAACACAGCGGGAACTGAGGTAGGTCAGCGGTTTTTGAAAGTAGTTACTAAAAGTTATTTGAAGTCAGCAAATACAACTTCGCATGTCTTTGTAGTGAGTAAGAAATGACTTAATGATTTTGGGTGGGTAAAGGTGCCCGCTATGGCGGACTTCAGGTAGGAAGTAAAATTTTTTGAGCATGTACCTACTCTAGGTCTTCACAGACACGGCTTCCGGTAACTTGTATATGACTTGGAAATGACTACGCAAGACAAAACACGACACGACTCGATTTCCACTGCCGTCACCGGGCCATGAAGGGGCTGACGTGGACACCTGTCATTCCGGGACTTCTAGTACGTGACTCTAACGTTTCTACTGGGTGACCCCAGAATGTCTGACATATGAGCGTAGTTTACAAGGTGTACGTCTAGACATTTAGAAGGAACGAAGGTGCCTCACAAAGATCAACATAACAACATGATGCCATTATTATGGTGGTCTTCAAGTATAGGCTCCATACTACCTTCCTAATGTTCGATATAGTTTCAAGAGTGGAAGGACATATTCCATCGCCCTGGCATCATCAAAAATGATCAAACAACGAGCTTTTGGTCCAACATTCCCACAAATTTCTTCTCAAGGATCATTTGTAGTAGCTTCTTCTCAACATTTTTACTCTAGTACAGGCTTTCTACCACCTTCGTGATGTTCGATATAGTTTCAAGAGTGGAAGAATATATTCCATCACGTTTCACATCATCAAAAATGATCAAACAGCGAGCTCTTTCTTCGCTACTAACAGCGAGTGTCAGTGCTGACTTCCGAAAGTCTAACAAATGACTAATACAGTCATTTGGAAGTCATCTTACAGTCATTGAGGACACTCACTTTCAGGTAGTGATATCAGTGCTCAGGTTATTCATCTACTGCCTAAGTAGCAATGTCCAAGCTCGATAAGACTTAAGTACGAGGTGCAATTCCAGTATATAATAAACATTTCAAAGGAATGGAGGTCACTCACGAAGACCACCACTGAAATTACGCCATTATTTTGGCAGGCCTCCAATGTAAGCTTCGTACCACCTTCCTAATGTTCGATATAGTTTCAAGAGTGGAAGGATATGTTCCATTACGTTTCCCATCATCAAAAAGGATCAAACAACGAGCTCCTTCGTCTAATGTCCCTATAGATATCCTGTCAAGGATCACTTGTGAGAGGTTCTTCTCAACTTTATCCCAAAATTCTGTAAGCTAAAAAGAAGGCTAAACCTCTAATCACCAATACATGCTCTGCAAGGGTGGCAGCATGTACGACCGCTTCATATACAGGAATGACACTAATATCCTACCCGTGCTATCAAATTGTCTTCCTCCAACAATTCTATGGCCCCAATTAAATTTACTATTTCGGTTGGAGTTGGCAAGTTACGGAAGGCTCTGAGTTCGTCACTCTCCACTATTGTGTTCATAAATGCATCGGTTGTGTCAACAACCTCTCGTCGAGCTCGTGCCTCTTTATGTAGCACAACTTTCCACCCTAGTCTTCCTGTAACGTTTGAAAAAAAAACTTGAGTAGCTTGGCTTGGGAAAATGAATGGGTCTGCCAAACAAGGCAACTTGTGCCGAAAGTTCACTACAAGGAATCCAGCCGCGTCCTTCGTATACATAGGATTACCTCGATTGTCTACTGTTTTCATGCACTTACAACACAGTAGAATTATTTTTGTACTCAACGAACCATAATCCAATTCAAGTATGTCCTGAAATACTCCCACGTAGTTCACAAAGGATTCCTCAACATTTCTAGCACTCTCGTGAAAAATGGATGCTACCCCCTGTTGTAACTCAACAAGTATCTTGTACTGTTATCTTCCACTCTAAAGTGGTTGCCAAATGCTGTGACTCGTGCATACCTAGTAGCTCTCTGCGACGGCTTCTTGCTGAGGAGAAAACAGTCCATGTATTCTAGGTTGCGCAAATCCAAGCCTGACTCTCCCACTTTGCATTGCATCCAATCAGCTAGGGATGTGGTGCCCGTATTCTCTTGCAATTCAGTCCTCCACATCCTGGCCAATCCACGGAAATCCTATTTCAACTACAAGCGGACGGTCCACACTCTGAAATAGATGCAACAAAACGCACTGACTACACTTCAGGAATAATTTCCATTGGGTAGTGGAGGGTCTATAACTTCTCCGTGGCTCGCAGTAGTCACTTCTATATCAACTATGAGTCATTTATTACATCGTGACTTAAATTTGACTCCACTACAACAAACGCGGAACTCCGCTAGATTCCAAGTCACACTGTCCCTACCATACACAAAGGACTTGATGTCTGTGGATCACAATATCACATGGAAGAGTGAGCTCCACTACTTACATGAAATAATCCTGCATGGCCGTAGCATTGGAGAACACATAGTAGTGGGCCACATCTCTCAACTCGGAACTCATCACGTATGGTTTTCTTGCCCCCTGCAAAACTTCCTCAGCATCTCCGTATTCTTCGTCTTCATTCCACACACGCCTGTGAGAGCCCTCGAAGTTGTGTAGGTACTCCGTGATGAATCCAATGCATTCATCTTTCAAGTACCTGTGGGAATGCGATCCCACATGCTAGACCCATAATACTAGCATATGACGGAAAACTTCAAAAATTGTCTCCTTCAAAGGGAAAGTTTTTGAGTTCTCCTAGGAAGTTAGGGCAAATTAGGAAAACCAGATTTCCGGATCCGGAAAAATTTCATTAGGGCTAAAAACCTAAAATCCGGAACCCTAGAAAGTTCCGGAAATCGGATGACGGCGCCGGCCCTAAAAACCGGAAATCGGATCCGTACTAGGGATAGGGTTTTGCCGCCAAAACCTGTCCCGTACATCGGGCTAGTATAAGAGGGGGACTGTAGCCGATAGTGGGCACACTTATCTTCTTTTTTTTATTCTCTCGCCGGCGTATTCCGTCTTCCTAGCTTTGTTAGAATTCTGGTAGACTGAGGGACTGTGTGAGTTGCGATCGTGCAGGGGTTACCGGAGTGAAAATTTGTGAGCAGAGATTTAGGGAGAGATTGTATGAGGGTTGTTCGTGAGCACGATGGCTTCTAGGGCAAGCCGGTGGAAGTTGAAGGATCTGCCTGAGGATTCGGAGGACGAGATGTCGGCACCGGCGCCTCGACCAAGGACCATCCCGGTGATGAAGGTGGTTCCGGAGGTTCCGACGGAGGAGGACCGGCTGACACGCCTACGGGAGCACCTCCACAATATGGGGTGTGACGGACTCCTAGAGGTGCCGTGGGGGATCCGAGAGGAAAGTCTGGTTTTGGACATTCTTCGTCCGGAAAGTGGTATCTTGGATACCACCATTCGGGCGAAGCCAGACTTGTGGACGGTGAACACTTAGAGGGCCGTCTACAAGTTCCGGGAGGTGCCGGACAAGGTCATGGAGAAGAACCAGGAGGTAATGGAGGGCGAATTCCGGGCGCCCGCCAACCCGAAGGAAGGTCACCAGGTTTCCGACCTGGTGAACCCGGAGTACCGGGATGTGATAGCGTTTCTCAACCCTATCCTCCATCCCACCAAGCCACGGCGAATAGTAGCGAAGGTGGCCTCCACCATCTTGGGGAGCCTCCAGGGAAAGATGATGATGAACTGGGCAGCCATCATCCATGAGTTAGTCGGGGACCTGGTGCGTTTCCTCCGGTCCGGAAAGAAGAGCCAGAGTCCTCTTCCGGCGTATTTGTCCCATCTGTACGCCCATCACTCTCTGCTCAAGGCAAACGAAGAGAGTGCGTATCAAGACTTAGTCCAACTCCAACAGTACAAAGGAGAGGAGCCCTCGCCTCGAGACGGACCGGACAATGAAGACACAGAAGAAGAGGAGCCGGTCTCTCTGCTAAGGAAGAGGAAAAGGCGGAATAGGACGCCGCCGGTAAGTCCGTCAGAGGAGCCTCCTACACCGGAACCACAGGAAGAAGTTCAGGAGGTAAAGACGGAGACCGGACCTGTTCCAAAAGAAGTCCAACCATCCATGCAACTAGTTGGGCCGATACGACCGCATACCGTCGCCACTCAGGCCGAGGCCGGACCCTCCTGGACCCGGATGATAGAGGTAGAGGAGAGGGACAGGACCACCATGCGACTAGGAGGGACGCCTTTAAAAGACATCCAGGAGATGGCTTAGCACCTGGTGTGGCGGGCAGATGACCTCACCTAGATCTGCGAGAACTACGATGGAGCTCTCAAACGAGTGTGCCGGAAGATGGCATTAACCGACCGGAACGCCATCTTCCGGAGGATGGATGCATTGGTGGCAGCAGAGCAGCAAAACGGCCTCCTCATAGAAGAACGAAAGAATTTGGTGACGGAGCTGGGGACGTTGCATGTAGAAAACCGGACATTGCGAGACCAAGTCCGGAACTCAGAATCCCGATGTGTAGATTTGAAGAGCACCCTCCGCACAGCCTAGGAGACGGCCTGGCTCATAGAAGAGGACCATCGCCGACAAATAGCGGCATTGTGCCAAGGTGTAGTTCAGCTCCGGAGCTCTCTGGATGTACCGGCGGATTATATCAACAAGGCCTGGCTGTTTGAAACTAACCTCAATGCAGCCGCCAGCTCAAGCCGGGTTCCTATCGTCAAATGCTTACTAGAGCAGGCAAAACGAATGGATACATCCCGGGCCGCGATGAGGGAGATGATGGAGTATTTTATTTCCACGGAGTCGGATCCGGCACCTCAATCTCCCCCGTCAGCGCAAACTTTGGTGGTTCCAGAAAGCAGCAATCCGGAACCTATGGTTACGGAGGTCTCACCGGTGGTACCGGTGAATCCGAAACTTTCACCACCAACCGGAAGGCCAGAAGGAGTGGACTGGGGAGCAGTGGTACCTCCGAGAAGCGAAGACCTACTTCCGGTGACTCCGACCATCGACCTGACAGGTGCTTCTCCGGAAGTTCACGCCAGACGGACGGTGTAGTCTTCTCCGCGTCATAAGAAGACCCAGAAGGATTCCTAGGGGAGTCCGGACACTCAGGTAGTCGGGACTCGGAGTGTAGACAGGGACACCAGTATGGTGGAAGTCCAAAGATGGGGCCAAAGGGGTCCGAACCTGTTTTCTCCGAAAAGTAGCCGGAAGGAGGTAAAGTTGGATCTTTTGAAGGACTATGTTCCTCCCAAAGATCCGGATTCCAAAGAATAGTATGCAGTAGTGTAGTATAGCGGCAATACCGGAGTCCGGCAGTCAAAGCCGGAAAAATAGGATCTGGGATTTTCCGGAAATCTAGCGGACCAATAGGAATGTTTTGTAGGATTTCTAGGATGACATTAGTCTTAGTATAAGTAGGAGTTTTAATGGCCTTTCTGGTCATTCACAGCCATCTCATAGTTTCAGCATTGTATCTTTTTCTGAGCTTAATTCTAAAGTGTTTGGAGTATCCAATCTCTTATCTTTCTTGTATACGGTATATGTTTGTGAGAGGTGTGGGTCCATTCTTGCGTTTCCGGAACTGAGAACTTACCTTGTGTGGCAAGAGTCGATTTCGTGGGAGTATCCGGATGTATTAACTTGAAGGGGAGATCAACCGGATGGTTCCGGCAGTAGGGTTAGTGTAGTACTGCTCGGATGCCGATATAGCCTGTGTATAGGATATAGCCTTAGGTGAAAGGGGTATCTGAGAGGCTGCTAGCAACTTCCGTGTACGGAGGTATTGCCGGATGTACTCGAATTCCGGATTGCCGGAATTCCCCGTAGAACAGAGTCAAGCCCTGGCGCAAGCCCAAGAAAGTACAGGAAAAACCAGCCGGTCGACAGGAGGCTCAGTGCTCGGTTAAAGGTTAGAATGTCGTTGTAGTTCTTGACCGTCCCTGTATGACCAAATCCGGATCTTTCCGGATTTGTGAGGCGACAGAACAGGAAGACACTTCCGGTCCCTGAAGAGTCGGTTTAGTATTAGTATTAGAGAGAGAGAGAGTGAAAGAGAGCGTATTTCCAGACACGGTAAGCATCCGAACGGTGGATCTGGCCACTCGTCATCCAAACCCAGGGGTCCCGGAAGGGGCACTGAACAGTTTCCGGATTCTTCCGGAACCCATCCGGCACTAGAGTCCGAACCGGACCTAAAGTCCGGAGTAGTCTGACGGAGGGAAAAGTGAATGTTTAGATTGGAATAGCCTACAAAACTGTAATCCACAAGTCCTCGTGGAAACGATTCCGAAGCGGTTTACTCTAAGAAGGCCTTTGGTGTAAATTAAAGGCTAACTGGAGGAATACTAGTCTGACTAATCACTACAGTACCCCTCTGCCATGCATGCCTCCGGTCGTGCCATGTTTTGGACGTAGTTCTTTAGTACTTTTATGTGGCGCTCCATTGGATACATCCACCTCGTACTAACTAGACCACATAAGTCCAACTCCTTTGCCAAATGGTACGGGAAATGAGTCATTATGTCAAAAAAAGAAGGTGGAAATTCGATCTCCAAAAGGACCATGCTCTCTGCCACATCTGCTTCGAGAGACGGAAAGTCTGCTGGATTGTATACCTTTGTGGCCAAGCGACGAAATACCCTGCATATTCTCATAATAGCCATATGAGGTCCTTGTTCCATCAGATCACGAAGAGCTAGTGGCATGATTTGCTGCATCAGAATATGGTAATTATGGAACTTCAGGCCACCAAAATTCTTCTTGCGGAGACACTTGCCAAGGTCTGAGGAGTCTGCGAGTGTTTTCAAATCCTGTATGCACTTCACAAACTTATCAAACTCCTGTTTGGACAAACATAAGATGCTCGTGGCTTCACCATCTTCCCTACCTTACGTGGGTGTGGAGCGAGCCAGAGGTGCCTCCTAACATTCCGGCGATGCAGATCCCTCCGCACTTTCATTGTGTCCTTCCCAGATATGGTTTTCAGGAAGTTCTTGTCCAAATTCATTTCGCAATGCATGACATCTAGCGTATAGCGAATGAGAAGACACTGGCCGTGCAAATATGACCAACAGATTAGGTAGAAGTCCACGGATACAACCAGGTTACATACTGGTCATTTTGTAGTCATGTGTTGACATATCTGTACAAAGTTAACTCGTAAATGACTTGGAAGGAACTTACGGGTGACTACAAAGTCACGTACGAGTTCCACCTAAGGCGTTCTACTTAGTAAGGTCAAAATTTAGATACTTACCCTCCAGTATGGTAATCTAAATAGAATGCTCAATCGCTTTAGGCCAAAAATTTTGGAGGGGTGCCCTACGGCACCCTCTCTGTTTTCGGCTGCTTTCCATGCCTCAAATTCCAGTGCATGCTGCATTTGTTCCTCCACATGTGGGAAGGTGATGCCACATGCTCAGGGTTGTCTTGGACGTACGTCCATCACAAAATCGTGTCCAAAATCCGGACGTCCGGACGTCCGTCGTCCAAGCGTCATGGACGCGGCCGGACTGTGGTCGGTCGGCATCCAACGGTTGGTCGGACGGTCGTGGGAGCGGTCGGGCGGCCGGTGGAGCGGTTGGGCGTGACGTCGCAGCGGTCGGTCGGGTGGCCGACGGAGCGGTCGTGCGGACCGTCGTCGCAGCGGTCGTGCGGGCCGCTAGTCCGCAGGTTCGGGAGCGGACGGACCGTCCGATCGAACGTCATCCGCAGGTTCGGGCTAGGTTCGCATCGTCCGGGGTAGATTCGGGAAGACAAGTTTTAGGTTTGGGCGCGGACGGCTATATGAGGGGACGGCCAAGGCATTTTTACTCACTTCAACTCTCCTCCTTGGGAAACAACACCACATCGGATGTTGCTCACCGCGCCAGTTGCTCCTATATGGTAGAGAGTTGGGGTCATACATCTTTGATTACACCGGAGGGGTTTTGAATCGATCATTTACACACGGTTGAAGAGAAGAATCAAGGCATCAAGTAGCTATGGAAGAAAAAGGCGGCATTAAAGGTGAAAGTAGCAAGAGATCGAAACAAAAAGGAGCTCGTCACGAGCTTCGTCTTGACATTTTAAAGGATGAGAACATTTTAGCAGAGCCTGAGTGGGAGAAGGTGGTCGATGAATACTGGACTTCCAAGTTGTGCAAAAAATATGTGAAGATGTATCACATTGGGAAGTTGTGGCCTGAAGAATTACATGTTGGTCACACTCGGGAGTTTTCTTTTAAACCCGCAAGTTGTCTCAGCCCTCATTTTGTCCATCGTTCCGTAGAGGTGTGGCGGGCTCTCTTCGGGGACAAATCGATGAGCAAAGGTAGAATTAACTACACCATAGCAAGCATGGTGTATACAGAATTGAAGTTGGCTCGCAAGGTGGATTGGAGTACGTACCCCGGGATAGTAGAAACACCGCTTGTACTTCTTGATGGCCAGAAAGATATTCCCGATACGTTTGTTTCAAAGGGACAACTTCTTTAAATGGTTGAAGGCAATGCTACTCTACAGCACAACACGGAAGAAAAACGTGTTTCTATTCGAAACAAAGTGCAGAACATGAAAGACAAAGGGGAAAACAAGGAGGAGCGCCCCCTTGAAAGTAGCAAAATGAATGTCACATCAGCGGATCTTACGAATCAAGCTGACATTTCACTTCAACCCGAAGTGGAAAATACAGAAGGTAATGGAGTCCAATGACGCTAGAACCGGATACCGTATATAATACTACAAAAACTTTAGAGTATTCTTCGAAGGGTGCGGAACAAGTCGTGCTTGACATTCTACCGATGTTTCTGAGCCCTTTACCAATTGCATCAAGCGCGAAGGGAGAACCTGGTATTTTCAAGGTGCCATCTCATCCATCAAAACAAGGATCGACGTTGAAGACATTAGAGTGCAAAGAAGAGGTTCCCTCAGTAGAGATGGACAGGGCAACTGCTAGAATCACTCGTCTTCTAGACAGTGATGCCCTTATGGACATCAGTACCAGGACTACAAATGAAGAAATTAACAGAAGTCCAAGTCCAGTTCGGAGTCCAATGCATGAAGTGCCACCTTCCCAAAACATGAATGATGAGAACCTATAGAAGGCTGAAATGGATTCTCGGGAACCGGGCGTTCTTAACAATGGCGAAGAGACCCCAAAGACGGAGGAGAATCCAATCCTAGCGTTCTTGGGTCCAGAGGATCTAAAGACTTTATCGATGATGCCTCCGCTACAAGAAATAGAGCACTTACTATAATGTTCTCTTAAATGGAAGATTTTTGAAGTTCAAGAAGAAATTCATCCTTCTGCAAATGAAGAGGGTACAACAAATGAAGGAGGCACGATAGATGAAGGGCAAACCTCAACCCTATGCAACCGAGTATGGAAGTTCGGCGAACTGTTCAAGACTGCCTACTCTCTATCATGTACAGCTAAACTTGTAGCTGTTATGACACCTGCCTTCACACAAATAGCTGAAGAATTTATGAGCATGACACCAGAGATACTGGAGGGTGCCGTGGCCTTCAGAAAATTCATTGAATTTATAGATAAGCTCCAAGAAGAGAAGGTGGAAAATCTCAAGGCTGTGGTTGAGCTTCAAACACAAAACGAGGAGCTCATGAAGGTCAATTATGACAAAGCAGATCATGATCGCCTGAAGGTCAAGTTCAACAAATTGGATAAGCATTGCTCTATGGTGTTCTGGGATAAAGACCATAAAGCCTTGAGAGATATGTGTTTTAGTCTTCAAAAAGAAGTTGAGACTTTAAAGCTCTCGAATGGGATGTTGGAGTCCCAAAACCAGAAGTTGGTTTTGCAATTAAAGACATCTAAGGACAATTTACAATGGCATCGGGAGATCTTGAAGACTTTACAAAACGACAAGTCATCTGAACATTGCAGGGACGGAGCAAGCCTCTTGGAGGCAAGTCAACCAACTCAAGAAAGCGATCAACTTTCGCTTCCTCTTGACAAGGGCAAAGTTGTGGACGAGACTGTAGAAGTCGTTATGGCCATTGAGAGCCCTAAAGTTGTGCCTCCACTCTCATTAGAAGTTGCTTGCACGCAAACGGTGAATCATGAAGTCCAAGAATTAAGGCAACAATTGGACTTGGCAATTCAAGCAAAGAATGACGTGGAGTCTTCACTGCGGAGAATGGAACACGTACAAATACTATACGATATCCTTCCAATGAAGACCGGGGATCTACGGTGGGTGCTGTGGGCAAGGCACCTACAACAACAATCCGGTTTATGCTCTCAACTCATGAGGGGGCTCTTGAAGTATGCAATGCAATCGGACGAATCGTTGAGCAATGTGCAGTCTTCTCACCTGCGTTTGAAAGAGAAGTTGGACGTAGAATTAAAGGATCCCGAAGTATGCATTACAGTTTGGGGAAACATGGATAGAATGTTCGAGCGGTTGAATCACGGAAGAACCTATGAATCAGACAACATCAATTGGGCATTGGAAGCGGAAGAAGGATGGGTTCCTCACAACACATTGTCTGCTCATATTGTTCAACATGAGAAGCAGCTTATACCTAGAAGTGATCCCAATGTTCCTTTGATGAAGGAAAAGTGTTCTCTTTGCCAATTTCGTTTTGGGCCTGAAGGAGGTCTAACTTTGGGTCAATGTGGCCACTCTTTTCATATTCTTTGCATCCAAAGAGCAGCACAATATTCCGCCCGTTGCCCCAACTGTCGTACTCCTTTGAATGCAAGGTTTTATGAAATGCTAGGAATATTGCATTCTATGGCATCAGGTCATGAATTCAACCGGTGGAACCTTCCACTAGACCAAGCGCCACACAAATTCCAAAATCATTTGCATTGGGGAAAACTAATGGTATGGCTACCAAACGAAGGGATGCATTCATTATACATGGATCCTCAAGACAAGGATGAGTACTTCTGGATGACGCAGGATTTGGAAGTGGAATTGCGTGCCTTCGGGATCCCAGATAACGATGCAAGAGAAATGTTTTGTCGTAGCATGGGGGGGCATTGGAGCACGCAGCACCAAAAATTCTTCCGATTTCCTGATAAGGAATGGAAGAAAGAAGGGCCAAATGACCCTTTTGTGGAAGTGGAGTTTGATCCTAGAGTCACAAAGCAGTACGAGGGGTACAATTCCGATTTGGTCGGGCGGGCCCGCATCTTAGCAAAGTTGAAAGAAGCAGCTAAGGTTCGTTGCATATTGGACTTAAACACAAAAGCAATGACAGGGCATAAGATGGAAGAGATTGCTCGGGCTTTCGATAAACGGATGGATGATGTTATCACCAAGTGTAGGAAGTATCTAGGGGGCGAACCTCCAATAGCTGATAAAGGTGTACTAGCTTGGTATTACGTGCAGAGCGAAGAAAAAGTCATCTAGTACCTCGAAGACTTAGTAGATGCTGCTCTGAGGACTTTAAACGCCCATGAAGTGGAGTTGTCTTCGAAGCGAAAGAATAAACGGAGAATTGAAGAAGAGGATGACCACTCTCCAGAAACTAAAAGACTATTTGAGAGGGTTGACATGGAAGTACAAACTGGAGAAGGACCCAGTGGTGGTGAGGCGATACCTCGTCGCAAAAGCAAAAGACTCATGGCGAAGGAGGGGACATCTCGTGCTGCAGAAGAAGATAGTAGTACTGAAAACTAATAGGGAAATGTTTCGTTTCCTACTCTACATCTATTATATTAGTACTAGTAGAAAATAAATAGCTTGTGGGGATTTTAATTAGTAGTTTTCTCTACCAAAAATTATTGTACTTAGGCTATCGCGTTCATCATAGCTTCTTCATAATGTACATCGAATCATAGGTGTATGCCACAAAAGTATGTTTTGATTTCCTTCACTTTACATGTATATCTATATATACATATTTTGTATTTGATCTCTTTCTTTATATATATAGTTTTTTTTTGGCATATAAATTGAAGCATATGTCTATTTTTTCATTTATTTATTTATTTCATTGTTTGAATTCAATTCAATATGTTCTATTTCAGACTCAATGTTATGCCTCATTTGCTTGCTCGGCCCTCTGGGGTCGGTCGGCCCCCTTGGGTCGGTCAGCCCCGTCTGCCCAGACCGCGCGGTCGGCCCCATCCGCTCGGTCGGACCTTTTCGTCGGTTGGCCCCGTCCACCCACACCGCGCGGTCGGCGCCGTTCGCTGATTTCTCATGACTGTTGTACTCGGCCTACGGACTGTGCAACGGTCAATTCTTATTTCTGAAGCAAAGTGCGGACTGGGCAGAGTATAAGAGCAAGGTTCAGGTCATTTGCAAGCACTCCTGAGAAGCTGAACGCTAAGATTCCCAATGGCTACGAGCTGCAAATTGAAAAATTTGTATCCGTTGCTTGGTAATGTATAGTTCAGTGGACAGGGGGGCTTTGGTTTACAAGGCTTCATATACAAATTTTTTTTTCGTACATGTGATTGGGTGCAGGAATGAACGTACTATGCATTTGAAATCGAAGGCCGATATTTGAAGTTTCAAATTGGATCCGCAAGCTATTCATTTTTTAAAATGAATACAAATTCTCATCTTTGGTATACCATTCCATCCCCCGGCAAAGTGAAGTGTAAGGCATGTGGATTGGAGTTCGTAAATCGGAAATGTCGCATGTTGAGCCACTTGGGATACAAAGGCAAAAATGGCAGGCACGACTCAGGAATAAGCCTATGTCCACGATTGACATCGGATGTCAAGTCTCTTTTCCTTCGTTGTGATGGGATGTTTCCATCCAAATCAATCATTGAAAATGTAGATGGTCGGAACGCACTGATGGTTCTAGGCAATACCTCAAACGGAAGGGAGTCGCCATGTTCAACACAAGAAGACTCGTGCACAGCATCGGAACAAGCAACTCTTTCAGCTTCAAGGGTGATTCCTAGTGCCCAAACATCAAGTGACCAACGACCTACACCTTCTTCTGTAACTAGGCCTCAAAAACAAAGCCGATTAGCAGATGGATTTGAAGAAGCCGAAAGACGGAAGTTGAATATGTTGTGGGCTAATGTCTTCTATTCGGCAAACATACCATTCGCGGTAGCTCGGATTGCAGCATTCAAAGAAGTCGTCATGAGAACGACTGACTTCAAAAGGCTATATAGTCCTTCATCGTATCAAGCTCTACGAACTAAATTGCTAGACAAAGCAAAGGCAGATCTTGAGGTGAAGTTGCATAAGAGGACCGAGGATAGTATAACGCTATATTCAAAATTTTGGGAGTTTAGGACTCTCCCAAAATAATATTGTCGATTTTGATACCAATACGAATGGATGTTTTGTATATAATTTAGGTTGACAAATATTAGACATACTAATTTTTTAATGTATTTTCCATTAAAATGAGAGTGTAGTGACATACAAAGTCTCTAATTCGAACATTAGGTCAAATTTCAAGCACCAATGCTAACATTAATATACAGAAAATCTTTACTTTTTGAACACCAAGTCATGAGCTTTGAAGTTGGTTGTAAAGGATGGTTCATGTCATTCAAACGGTCTGAGTTCAATTCCCATTGAATATGAATAAGCGGTTGAGGGAGAGGCATGACTTGGTGCTGCCTAATGACCTATGCATGCAGCTAGGAAAGTTGTAACAATCAATCGGCCCCCTATCCGAATTATGACAATTACTTAACACAATTATCAAACACATAGTCATTAGAACCACTACCCATTTTTTCCAGTTGCTTTAAATTATCAATAATATTTGTCATAGATATTATAACATAAGTGCTTCAACAAAAATAAATTAAAACATAGAAAAAAAATAAAACTCAAATGTACTTAGAAGCAATTCATTATAATTGAAATTGAATACTCTTGTTTTGTAAAAACAAAAGCTACATTTCAAAGCATATAAACAATACCAAACTATAAATCCAAACCAACAAAATTAAAGTATATGCCATCTACTGCAATATATAAATTCCATCCATTACACACAATATGTGGATGGGAAATACAAAATAAAGCATACCACATATACCCTTATATACATATGGCTTCTCAATTATAGGAAGTCAAGCTCTCGTTAATGACTTCAATTTGTATAGCAGGGATCTTAATCATGCACTCCTGAGTGTCTTTCTTGATCCTCGACTTCCACGCTGTCATAAGAGCATCAGTGTGTTGCCAAACAGGAGGTTCAGTTTCATCGACCTTCCAACGCAGACCTCTTTCGCTGTCCCATCCGGTGTAGAAATCTATAACATCTTGATTCCTTGATGTTGGACGGAAGTATTGAATACGGACACAATTCGGATGTTCTGGGCTGTAGTGCGGATCAGACAATGCCCTTGCAATCCACACCGGATGAGTGTCACCATCTGCGGGGCGAACCGCAACAAAATAGCCTTCAAACAAATCTCGAGCTACTCGAAAAGATGGATTTGGACGACCACTCAACGGCCCAACATACGGGTCATCTTCCCCAAACTCTTCACGCTCTTCACCATCCTCATTCAATTCATCCGCTCGATCTGCTACTACTCGTGAAGTTGGCCAAAAACCATCTCTCAAAACACCAAAGGTAGGTAATGGTTCCATCAACGCTGTCTTGACGCCACGCCAGTACCTCACTATGTGCTCGTAACGTCTTAGGTAATCCCCGGTGACGTCTGCATTGCATAAATTGTCCCAATATTTCACGAACCCCGACACACCTTTGACGATGTCATCTAAGCCTTTCATAGGCTTCAACGGAACAGGCAGCGGTTCACCCCGTGGCCACAAACTTCGCCCTTCAACATCTTCTTTCCATAATTTGATGCCTCTTCCGTCTTCTCCTAACCACTCTGCATCAGTGCAAAGAAGTTTGTACTTCATGACAGGGCACCCCGTTGAGTCCAGGTAGAACTTCAACTGATGTGGTTTTGTGTATCCAACGAGGATGTCATCACCATCAACAAGTGACCCTGCTATAAAACCCTTGAAATCGGGCACTTCTTCAATAAGGTGAGGGATAACGGGGATGGAATCCACATCCATGAACGACTTCATTAGTGCTGGTACTGTTGAGAAGTTGTCTTTCTTCAAATCCATGCTCCATCTTCCAAACAACGCATCTATATCGTCATGTGTGTGACCCACAATCATGAAGTTCACGTACACTTCCCGGAAGATTTTGTTTACAACAAGTAAAGACCAAAAACAGAAAACATATCTATTCTTGTTGTCTCCAGTGGCATTGTCCATCTACACGTTCAAAATGGGCGATAGCCGCATGGCTGGAGCTAAAGTATTTGGCAACGGCGGTAGTGACACGTTGCACATGTCTGCACCCTCTAGCACAGCCTTAAACAAATTAGTGGACTTTGAATTTTTGAACAAACTTCGGAACTAACTCTAAATCTCGCAACAACTTTGCCATTGATCCAACGGTATAGTTGGAGTCATGGGAGAAGACATCCAACCCATAATGCGCGTAGCGTACATCTGCATGACCATATGCAAGCATGCCCGTCACAGAAACTGGTAGCTTCATGAGGCCATCGAGTTCTTTACTCTTGTGAGAGAACACCAAACAAGCGGTTTTCGAGTGATCCATTTTGTCATGTATGATTGTAAGACATTCATGCGGAGACTTGAATGACAACTCTCGATTGATGTAATATACGACCCTATGGGCACGAGCAATGGTAAGATGCCTATCCAATCTTCTTACCCATTTCAAAGCAGTTTGAGATCCACTGATAGCACCCTTAACAAGCTCATTTAGCTTGTCACAAGTAGCACACCAAGCAAAATTATCCCTTGGCTTCTTCACATCGAACTCTGAGAACTTTGTGGACCTTATTTTACTCAAGTTCGAAGTGGAGATCTCCTTCAATCCGAAAGCCACATTGGAATCATTGAGTTTCTTCAATTGGTCTTTCCATTGAAATGAGGCCGGAAGAATCTTTGACACGACTTTCTCACCTGCCTTCAGACTCCGGGTGCGATGCGGCATATGATCGGCTTCCTTGTCAAGGATGCACTTCAAAGAAGCTATCGCTTGTAGGGTATGTTCTCTAGGCTTCAACAATCCTGTATTACCGTGATCCCTTGCTTCTCGATCGAGCTTCATGTATTTTGAATAGCGATAGAATGTAGACTCAGCAACCCCCGCAATAAGCATCCATGCGCGCAAACACACATTTATGCCTTCAATTGTAACCATCTTCCTTCGATGTGCACCTTCATGAATTTGTCTGTGCACATCAGTCTTCATGAAGGCACGGTGTTTAAATGTTGAATTTCTGTACATTCTTTCTCGAAATGCCCGAATTTTCTCCCTCGGGAACGGTTGGACACAATTCTTATTGCAACACACCTTGCTAGACACCATGTTGATTGATTCTTGTGTAAGGAGGTCTTTTGCTTTGACAGCAGTTTGACGAGGCGGATTTCGGTTGGCACTTGCATAGTGCCTAGCAGATTTGGATGATGGTGGATTCATTAGACTTGCTTGTAGACAGTTGAATTTGTCTCTCTGTTCATGATCGCGTAAACTAGCACCACGATAGTGCACGAGCTCAATAGGCCAAGCTACTAATGAGAAGACATTTTCTTCAGAAATGTCCACTTCAGAATGTGATTTTGAAATGTGCACTGACACATGAGTGTCTCTAAGAGGTCCAGTGACACCAAGTACAAGATCTGAATTCACACTATGACAAGTACCTTCTCCAACAAGAATGCCCTCTCCATTATACAAAGTAACAAACCTTGTATTCCATTTTTGTCGAGGAAGCCCTTCACACTCAGGAATGCCAGCACTCATTTCTTGAAGTACCTGGAGTTCATCGTCTGATGAGTCCATGAGGTCAAGTGGGACATCAACGGAGCCCATATTATCTGTAAACATAAACCACAATCCAAAGAGAAAATTAATAGATGAAGAAAGACCTATCAAATTTTATTAAATGTAATTTATTAATTTATGTAAATGTAGTTTAGGGCGGACCTCCCTAAAATGCACAACTAGACAAACAAAGTTCTAGATCAATGAAGACCAATCTGATCGAAATTAATGATCATTGTACGGCTAACAACCCTTATCTGCTTCACAGTAGTGTGAAGTTTTCTGAACACAGATGGCGTAGCCCTCATTCATTTTCTTAATCTGTCAAAATCAATGGTGTGGCGGTTTTAGGCGAATAGCATGACCACTTTGTCAGATTTTAGAAACTAAATAAGACATCCCCTCATATTTTCTTTCTTAAGTACTAAAATTGTGGCATTTCAATTTAGGGCGAACCTACCTAAACTGCATGAACATAGTGTGAAATATTTCAGGAAACCCTATAAATTGAACATGGAAGAAGTGTATTTTAGGGCGGACCTCCCTAAACTGCATGACCGGTAGAAACTGCGTGAAGGTTGTCGAAGTCCTCTCTAAATTGAACAAGAACCTGCTTTGTTCACTGTTGTGCAAGTAATGAAACTATTGCAATGCAATTTAGAGCGGACCGTCCTAAAGTGTATGTCCGGACTCTCCGTGTATTGAAGATATAGCAGTACCTACCTAGTTAATGTCTTTAAAACATTCAGGTTTGTCAGTATGTAGTTTAGGACGGACCGCCCTAAACTGCAATGACAGAATATATAGCGTAAATGTAAATTGTCTTTATTTCAGAGGGTAAATGATGCATTGCAATTTAGGGCGGACCGACCTAAACTGCTCGTCCCACTAGTAAAAATTTCGCTATATAGAATATAAATTAAGGCATTGATGCATTTCACTTTAGGACAGACCGACCTAAAGTGCATATCCAAACTGTTGATTTTGTGATTATTTATTAGAAACCCCAACTTATTTAAGTCTTCAGAAAATATTTAGGTCTGTCAATCTGCAATTTAGGGCGGACCGCCCTAAACTGCATGAATAGGGTCAAGGAAATTGGATTCAGTGTTACTGTATTTTGTTGTCATATTCATAAAATTATTTCCGATCGCAATGCAGTTTAGGGCGGACCGACCTAAACTGCACTTCTTACAAAAATGTAATATGCTCGACATGAAATACAAATCATGACATGGTCTACTTGCGTTTTAGGACGGACCGTCCTAAATTGCACGTCTTCAAAAACATGTAGCCCAAGGAGTTTCTAAATATAGACCCGGATTTTACGGCTACAAACTAGGGTACCTATTCACACCGCAGAAATTGAATTCAGTATGATGACTTAAAACTGAGCTTGTACTTGAAAATGTATGAGCACATTGCAAATTCCTCAATACGAAACTGAAATGTACAAGAAGAAGAGGAGAACTCTGTCGAACTTGAAATCTGTTGCGTTACATGACTATGCACAAAGTACTGGAGTGCTAGAAATGTTTGGACAAAGAAAATGCTTTCATCTGTTGGTTGTACGCAAAGCACACCTTGAACTGCAGAACGCCTCGTCCAAGTGTGCCGCGTTTAAAGTCTTCAAACCACAACAGAAGAAAATGACAACAATGAATAATAGAGAGCTTGAACAGGTTCACGATCACATAAGAAAAACCAAATGAGAATGAGAACGACACTAACAATCTCAACGTGTATATACAAAGCACCCGGCCACCCGCGCCGGGGGGAGCAAAGTTTTGGCACGGGGGGGAACAAAGTTTTGGCGCCGAAGGGGGGCCGCGCCAAAACAAAATGAATTCAAATTTCAAATTTTTTTTCGGGAGATTCGTTTTCCACTTTGTAGTACTTTTTCAGGCCACACGATCTTTGGAAGAAGTTCGTGTAGTCTTTCATTAGAAAAATAGTCGTCCACTTGACAGTGCTTACTTCAGATTCAAGCCTATTTTAGGTGTTTGCGGATTTGCAAAGTCAAGTACTGGAATTTTTTTTCACAAATCACAGTGTTGACAAAGCAAATTTTGCGCGCGATTTTCTCTCTAACATTAATGATTTCCAAAAGTAGGTGAGACATTCTCTCCTTCCTTTTCCTTGCCACGCAACAATGCATGTGCAAAGAATGTATTGAACTTTTGTAACTTTGTTGACTTTGCGTTTCAAAAATAAAATCTCTTTTTTTATGAATGTTGGTGTACAAAATGTAAACAACTCTTTAGGGTTTAGGGTTTAGGGTTTAGGGTTTAGGGTTTAAGGGTTTAGGGTTTAGGGTTTAGGGTTTAAGGGTTTAGGGTTTAGGGTTTAGGGTTTGGGGTTCAGGGTCCAGTGTAAAAAATTTGGATTAAATGTTCAACATTCGAAAAAAGAATACATCCATAAACATTGAAAAAACTGGAAAATTTTTTTTTTAACACTTTGGTATAAACCAAAGCCTTACAAATGAACTTTAAAAAAATAATTGATACTTCTTCAAATGGGTTTGAGTAGTTAAAAATATGTAAAAGTCCATGTACTTTTATGGACTGCGCATGCAAAAGTCGTGGACTTCAACCTAATACCAAAGAAAAAAATAGGTACAAGCTTGAAATTCTTTCAAAATCGACTAATCATAATTTCTTGGAATTACTCTTTTTGTTTAAAATAATAGAACATTATGAAAGACATACAATAAATCAATTAGTATCCTTGGCAAAGCCAAAAATATTACCCAAATAATTACCCATTCACTTGGAATCAAAGTTCATCATACTATTAAAATCATAAGTCCCTTTGTAATATCACAAATGCTATCATTAATATTAGAGGCTCGTACTTACTATACTACGTATTCATTGTATCACATATTAGTAGAAATTTGATATATTTGAATAGAATGCATGATAATGATTTTGATAAGTCTTAATAATAATAATTTTAATTATTTTATTAAAATATTTCCAATCATGCATACATAGAAATCATATTTTCAAACAATGTGATATTATTGAAATACAATAGTAGTTCACAATCACCTTTGTAATATCACTTTGTATAGAGGGTGATATTATAGAAATAATATAGTCGTTGCAATTGAAGTGATATTAAAGAGGATCAATATGGTGATACTATAAAGGTAGCAATTCCATTGCTTTTGTTGGTTTTATACTTCTTTTGCATTTCTATGATGCTGTGCTTTTTTGAGCTTTGAGCTTCTCATTTGAATTATGTATTGCTATTACCACATGATTTGAGAAATTTATTAGATTGAATTGATTTTGGATTTCACAACAATTAAATTGTTCACGAAGTTTTTGAGATTTACAAAGTTTTTCTTTAAATATAATAGTATAATAATAAATAAACTATTTTAATTTTTGCTTAGCAAAACAAGCGCCACCTATGTAATATCACATTTTTCAAAATTTGTGATATTATAGAAATACAATGGCTTTTACAATATCACACCTCTAAACTCTACAAAATTACAAAAGTACGATGGTCATTGAAGAGAGGTGGAAGTTAAAAAATATGAATAGAGTGATATAAAAGAATTGACATTTCATTGCCTTTTTTGGCTTCAAACTTCATTGCACTTTCATAATTTGGTGATTTTTTGAATTCAAAATCTTTAAGCGTCAAATTTATAAAACAGTTATTAGAAAAACAAATTTGATTATCAATGAAGATAGTAATTTTAGAGAATGAGAATAGTTAGAATATTGCATTTTGATCTTGTAAAATTTTTTAATTAATTCAAAACATAACTAATACCCAATATTTCATCAATTTCAAAAATATTTTTATATCTATTTCACTAATAAATATTGGTTAATGCAATGGAAGATATAAACATATAGAGGATGAGTATGGATTGTAGATTAGAAGTGTTAAAAGTCACTGCTAAGTTAAGTTGCAATTTACAATACATCTTTATGTTTTAGAGATTGAATTTTTAAGTCCTTAGGAAATTATAGGTTGTCAATGATTTAAAAAGGGACAATAAATGTTATCATTTTACAGTCATAGTAATTTCTTCTAAACCAAAGACAATTTTTATGCTCTTAACCAATGAATGTGCTTAGATTTGATATTTTCTTAAACCTCAAAGTTCCATTGTAACTTGAACTGATTTTAGGTAGGCTCTTATGGACTCAATATTCATCTATTTATGATTTTTTGAAACTTCTTGTAGAGATAGAAAATACACTACCTTTTTGAGAATATAATTTTTTTTCAATCACTACGCCATGGGCGCAAAAATTATTGTACAAAAGCTCCTTTTTAAAGTTTGGTGGACAATCCATCCTCCTAAAAAAGAAATTCAATATTTATTTGAATTCTTTTTTATCATAGATTTTGTATAATCATCTACATGGAAAGCTTTCATTCCTCTTCATGAAAGCTCCTTCTTTATTCTTTGAATTTCAGGTTTATCAATAGTTCTTTCTTCTCTTTGCTTGTATAATTGAATCAACTTCATCACTCAACAAAGATGACATGAAGTAGCACTATTGTCATGTGTGCCATTATCATAATTTAAAATTTTTAAAAAGAATTTCACTCAATAAATCTTTGGAATTCAATAAAGAATTTATATAGTGTAAAGAAGTGATATTTTTGGTATAAATTGAAAGTTCAATGCCCTACATAGTGCAAGGGCTTTGTTTGTGAATGCATTGTGAAAGTTATTTTTGTTTCAAAAATAAAAGATAATTGAATTTAAATCTTTAATTTTTCCAAGCCTTACATTTCAAATCGTAATTCCAAATGCCACAAAATTGGCATGAATACAAAGCACTTGTGCACAAAAGAGTGCAAAGACTTCATACAAGAGGAAACTTTTACTTAGTTCACGATTTAGGGTACAAAAAATAACATTTCAAGATCCTTTGAACTTTCTTTCAAAAAAATTAAGCCAACTTCTAAATATAAATGTATTGTCTATGCTATGGTATACATGATTTGGTTTTGTCAAGAAAATTAACTAAACTGTTCCACTACCATATCCGAAGATTCCTTCATCACTCCTTAGACGACAAACGTATGCTGTAGTGTTTATGGATTAACCTTCAAATGACGAGGCGGATGATTTTTGTCTGATGGATGACAAGAAAACTTCATTCAAATGATGGAAGTTCCACTATTCATCCTCCTAATTCCGTGTGAAAACAAAAAGATCATCTATAGTATTTTGCTCTTGCAAATGAGTGTTTCTGCATTATTTTAATCTAACAATTCACACGGTGAAAAACGGTTTTTCACATTAGTGGGTATCAACCAGAGGTGGGAACCTGATTAGGTATGGTTGAGCATTGGGTGGGTATGAGGCCGTTACAAGTCGGGTAGGGGGTGGTTTAAAAGGCGGGTACGGGGCGGGTATGGTGCGATTACGGGGCGGGTATGGGGTAGGTGCGGGGCGGGTACGGGGCGGGTATGGTGCGATTACGTGGCGGGTATGGGGCAGGTGCGGGGTGGGTACGAGGCGGGTACGGCGCGGGGAGCTTGAGGTCGACTTCGACATTCCTAGGGTTTGTTTTCTGCTGCTCCTGCTCCTCGTCGTTGCTCCTACTCCTCGTCGTTTGCTCCTCGTAGTTGCGCTGCTCCTACTCCTCGTCGTTGCGCTACTCCTTGTCATTGCCACTCCTTTCATTCCTGCTAGGATTTTTTGCCACAGAACGTGAGATCAGGGTGTGTCTGCATGCGATTTTGGAAGGAGGTGTTTGGTGACGGATTTGCGGATCAGGTCTGCAGCGACTCAAAGGTCGAGGGACATTGACGTTAGCGTGAAGAAGCTCACATGATTCAGCATCATTCTATTCAGGTTTGCTCCTGCTCCTCGTCGTTGCTGCTCCTCGTCGTTGCCAATCGCGTGCATTGTTTTCACTGATTTGCTCTTGCGCCGCTCATCCCACTCCAGTCAAAATTTATATTTTTCTGGTGTAGTTTTCTTATTATATTGTCGTTCGGGAAAGAGAGTGGCTTGATTTGTATTGGCACTCGCGGGGAACTCAGATTGACTGTAGTTGGGGACTAGATGGAGTGTTGGCGGTGGAGTATGGAGCGTAGGGATCTAGAGTGAGAACACGAAGATAACAGGATTCATTGGGGTATTGGAGACGGGATTGCGGTTTGGGTTTAGGGTGTGATGGTTAGGTTTTTGTGAGGGGGAGAATTGGAAGTCTTGAGTTCGTTTTGGATGGTTTGGTGCGATTGAGGGATTGAGGGAGTATTGTGATTGCTTGCTATTGTGATTTCTTAATAATTTGATTGCTTAGATTTCGTATGAAGAGATGAGATGAGTCTTCCGATGAAGCGGCAGCACGCGGTGGTTAAGGTAGTGGAGACGGGAGCAGGAAAGCTTCACTTCATGTGCATCTGCGTCTGTTGTGCAGCTGCTGATTTTCATTTGCCAAAGAGGCGGACGTGTTTGGTCAGTTTGCGGTGTGCTTGTGTAGTTTAGGGCATTTGTACACGCCCACCGACTTGACACTATGAAACCGTGAGAAACCGTGAAATTTGGTTATTATGATTGTTTGCCACAAAACGTGAGATCAGGGTGTGTCTGCATGGGTTTCATTTTTATTTATAGAATGGTGGAAAACAATTGGGAGCACTGGTTTCAATTGCATCTGGATGTTGCAATTCTGTTGAACTTGGGGACGAATCAATTGTCTGTCTCCCAAATTACATGTGACTAAGTAGTTGCAATTGTACTTTTCTTGTTTTCTCACTCCTTGTTTTGCACTCTTGGATTTGCAGCAGTGTGATTTGGATACGTTTGTGGTAGCAGCTTTGAGGTTTTTTTCGTTTGTGGAAGGAGACAAGTATCAAAAACCTATCATTGTGTTATTTGGCAGGTCAGGACTTTTGCATTGGATGTTAATAAATGGTTCAAGTTTAAGGGTTTAAGGATTTAGGGTTTAGGGTATAGGTTTTGAGGTTTAGGGTTTAGGGTTTAGGGTTCTAATTATCATGCTTTACAGTTGAAGAACGTGTTAACCCTCGTATAGAATTTAACGGATATGACCATGATATCTGCGGGTCTTAGGCGGGTATCACCTAGATATCCCCGGGTATAAAGCGGGTATTGAGTGCAAAGTCAGAAATAGAACGTCTGCAATTTAGGGCGGACCGTCCTAAACTGCATTTCTGAAGATCATGAGAATTGATCAATCCTATATATATGCTACGCTGAGAAATAAAAATGTAGTCCATGCACAATTTAGGGCGGATCGTCCTAAACTGCATTTCTGTAAATCACGAGAATTGATGAACCCTATGCATATGCTACGCTGTAAAATAAAAAATATAGTCCATGTGCAAGTTAGGACGGACCGCCCTAAACTGCCTCTTTGTTGATATTGAAAATTTATCAACCCTATATATATGCTAGATATATGAAATGAGAATATAGACCACGCGCAATTTAGGACGGACCGCCCTAAACTGCACTCCAAAGCACTACACTGACGACAGAAGCATAGACATTACCATAAAATGATTAATGAAATCAGACACATTAAACAATTTCAGTGATGATTGGTAGATAAAATACTTCTAAAACTCAACGCCTCTTCTACTAATTAAACAATAATGCTTACAAACCAAAGAATAATCCCAGCAGTTTAGGGCGGACTGCCCTAAACTGCAGACTAATAGAGAAACGTAGGCAGCAAACAGAAGACTACCAAATCAAAAATAAATAAGGGCGCAATCAAAATTGACTTAATAAAGATCAACAAGAAAAATGTGCGTCTACGTCTAGCAACAGTTTAGCTCGGTCCGCCCTAAACCGCAACAATAGACTGAATTGTAGTTGTCTATGCTCAGAATGGAGGAATACATGGATCAACTCAAGGCGCACTTTAAAAGAGTAGAGGATGTCGAAGAAGAAAGTCCAAATGTAGACGAGGATATGATAGAAGGGGATTGGTGGGAGTTCGAAAATCCAAAAGAGGTGGACGCGTGGTGTTTGAAGATGGTGCCCCATACAGACAACATGCACTTCAACAGGAAGTACCGAAATTCCAAGGCGTATCTCCTGATCTCATTTGACGAGAAAGTGAAGCGGGTGTCTACGGATAAATTCCCAAACATCAAAATTCACTGCGTCACCACCAACAACGAATTCCCAGCGGGCAATCAGTACCACTTCACATTACTCTTGAACTCAGAGAAGATTTGGTTCAACATATCGCCATTCTTGGAGAGTCTAGAGCCAACGCCATATAGTTCGGAGATCAAAGAGTTGGAGCGCAAAATAGACAGTGGCGAGTACCACAACATGGACGGAAGTCCACTAACGGGAAGCAAACTATGCACGAAGATCACGCTCTTGATGAACTCCTTTGTAGTCATCAAGGAGAAGATGGCAATGCAAAGATCCTTCATGGCTCCACGAACGGTATCCGTGGAGACAACTGCTCAAGATGAAGGTCAGTTATCAACGGGGAAAACGGCTAGTGGGTCACAAAGTAAAGGCAAGAAAAACAGGAAGCCCCCACCATCTCTAGCGACAGCACCTCAAAGCAGTCCGCTGGCATTTGGGTCAGCAAGGAAGGCAGTCGAGAGGACATCGGAGTAGTCAGGCGTGGAGTCGGCAAGCTATCTTGAAGAAATGAATGTCGTTCCGGAAGCCCTCAAGACGGAGCGGAAGCCAAACTACAAAGATATAAGCGCTCTGTACAAGAACTTCTGGGAGAAGTACTCCACCGCGTTTATCTACGGAGTTGGTGAGAAGAAAGAGCTGCCAATTGGAAAATTGAAGGAGGCACCTGTCGAACTCAACATACGCGTGAAGGAGGACAAAATTGTTAAAGAAATGCTCCATTATCTTGTCAACATGCCGGACAAGAGCGTGAAGCAGACTCTTTGCGTCACACCGGTCTTGCCAAAAGGCAAAAGAGATCCACCTCGATGGGAGGAGGTGATGGACGGAGACTTCTACATCATCAATGGCTAGCACAGCGTAGCTGCAAGCCACTTGATGATGCAAGAGGAAAGCATGGTGAACGAAGAAGTGAAGAAACACTTCAGAACCTAGAAATGCTACGTGGTTTGGTCACTCGATAAGGAGATGTTGAGGACAATCTCCGCATACTATAATCGGACCAACCACTTTCAGCCCGCTACGCCATCTTGGGCAACAAATATCTTGGGAGCAAGGACTGTGTGGGTTTCCATGGGAAGACCGGCACCACCGAAAGGAGATAGAACTGGTGGACCCTCGGAACGAGGCAAAGCCCATACTGCGCTAACGCAAAAGTACAAGATAAACATTTTAGGGCGGACCGCCCTAAACTGCATATGCTTACAGTTTTGTACTTGCTCTCTGAGAGAGCTCCTTTTGCAGTGTAGTTTATGATAAGATCACAAGTTAATGAATCTAGTCAATCCTTGTGCAGAGTTTTGAAAAGGCAGTTAATCTCAGATTCGCCATGATTGACGTAAATAAAAGCTTCACGATCTCAAAGAAGAAGGGTAATGACGAAAAGCTGAAGCTTACAAACGAACTGAAAATAATTTCTGCGCCTGACGACGTTTACGAGGTTTGGAGCGAAGTTATCATCAGTGCTGCACACGGGGAGCTCATCGATCCAGAGATGAAGATGAAGTTCAATGAGAAGGAAAACTGGAAACAAGAAAGTTGCGCAATGAGTAGAGACTTCTTCAGGCCCCTTGGAAATCTCAGCTACGACGATATGAAGAGATTGGCGAAGCACATTCTCAATCGCTCCGGACCAAGTCGCCACCACCCATATCCGAAAGTGACAATCAAACCGGTGTCCACGGTCGTATAAGACTGCTACAGCACCAAGGAATGGGTGGAGAGAGTGAAGCAGGAGAAGAAGGTGAAAAAAGAGATTTACCTGATCTGTCCAGAACTCAACTTGTTCAATGCAAGGAATGAGTTCATTCCGGAGAACTGGCGACAGTTCAAGAGGAGCCGCTGCTTCACTAGTGCAACGATGAATCTGTTGCTTGAAAGGCCGGGTGAGGCATATTTTTCGATGACCAAGCAAACCCGAGGGAGAAATAAGACAGCAACAACCATCGATCCGAAGATAGAGACCTTCTTCGAAGTCTTTCTGGAAAAGAAGAACCAATTTCGCATTCCTTCGTCGGTCGCACATTTGCATCCTTACAGCATACGTTACAACACACACGAGAACTGGCCGGCGAATGTTTGGACGCTGGAGACAGTGAGCTTGATCGGATTGGGAGTGATCGATTTTCGATCGATTCCCGGGGTGCTGGAGAAGGAGAGCTCCACGATGGAGAAGCCGTTCTTCCTGGAAGTACTAATGTCTCAGCAGCAAATGAAGGAACCTCTGCTTGAAGAAGTCAAGACCTGGTTGTTCATCGTCGAGGACGAGACCGACTTATCTCAAGTCCTCGGGTTCGTTGAGAAAAATGAGGTCTTATGCACATATAATCGGAGTTTCTCCGATTACTACCCAGCGAAAAATGAGAGGCTTTATGATCTCCCAGCGAATTCGGCAAGGGCGCTGAGGAAAGTACCGCTCATTTTTCTCCAAAGCAGAGACCTGCCAACGCAGGTCCGGATTGAACCGGAATTTCGAGCTCCGGATACAATCACTTATAAAGAATCTAAGAGGTACAATGAGCTACCATTTAGAATGTATATTATGGAGCTGCGAATGGAATTCTACCTTGGGATCATCAAGAAGTTCTGCCATCCGGGGTCAAGCGTATTCTCTGTTTTTGCTGGGAGCAAATTGACATGTGCTGCACTGGTAAGTACATCGCTACAATTTAAGTCGGACCGACCTAAACTGCAAACCTGCACTTGACGCTTATTGCTTACTTGTAGTAAATGAACAATTTCTAGATCCTGGTTGCAGTTTAGGGAGGACCGCCCTAAAATGCATAGATAGTCTGGAACTCAATGATTAATTGTCATAATAGTCGACGTTATTTTCCTATCCTAGCCTGTGTTCCTTGGATGTTGTTTAGGTCGGACCGTCCTAAATTGCAAGTCAGTAACTCTGAGATTCTGCATGCTGTGTTTGGCTGCAGATGAACTGGGTAGATGTTTTCGCTGCTGTCCCGGATTGCGAAACAGACATCTGGCAAAATATTGCCACGGTCGGTTTATCGTTGGACAAGGATGACTTCCTCAACTCCTCATACGCTGTTGACGAAGACATTGTATCCACTCAACGTGAGTCACAGTCCAACCCTGATTCGACCAGACCAAGGGGGCGCTCGGAGACTGCTGCCTCGCTTGGCCAAAACCGAGGGAAGAGGCGCATGGAGGAAGACATCGAGGAAGATGAAAATGAGGAGGAAGAGGATGACTTCGACGTAGAAGACATTGCGGGGGATTACGACGTGTTTGATGAAATCACCACGCCAGGTGCTCGTGCATCACAGACCAATTTAGGGTTGTCAAGCTCAATAGGGCTGCAGAACACGGCAGTCCAACCTGTTGATGTTGAAACTCCGGTTTCCAGAACTAGGCCTGCTAAAAAAAAGAAGGTGGACCATATGCAGGCCTTGTCGATGTCGCTGGCGGTGGTCTTGAAGCAGCAAGAGGAAATCAGGCGCGAACAAAAGAAAGACCGGGAGGAAAATTTAGAGTTCCAAAAGGAATCAACTAAAAACTTTGTGGGTCTAGCGCAGGCCTTTCTAGAGGAACAAAGGTTGAATAGGGAGGAGCGTGAGCATAATCGGGTAATGTGGCAAGCGTACTTGGACAGAAATCAAGCCCAACCTGTTGCCACGCTTCCACCACCAACAGCTTCGCAGCAGCTCTTCATCGGAAACAACCCATCAGGATCCAATGATAGTGCTGTCTCCGTTCCGTAGAGGGATGCTGCTGCGACTCCGCCTCTTCCACTGGGGCCTCCGGATTTTATCCCTCCGCCTATTCCTGTGAGAGAAACACGTGGAGGTCAGAGTTCCTCATCGCCCAAGAACGTCACATCGACCTTGGAGGGCGCACAAGCTGCAAGCGAGGGGATATCCAAGGGAGATCAGCAGTGTGATAGTGGGCAGAACTTGTCTGTGGATCCAGAAGGGGTAGTGCCCGGGAGTACCACCGACCGCGCCAATGATCCACCAACAGGTTGTGCCAAGTAATCACTCGATGTCATTTGTTGTAGCTCGACTCGAGCTGATGTGTATTCTAGAGCTGCATTTGTAGATATAGTGTACAGAGTTTTTTTATGGACACGGGAACTTCTAGTGGACTGAACCATGGAGTTCCAAATTTTGTAATCAATTTTGTATTTTAACACTCATTTGTTGAGGCTGTAATATATCGTTGTCTTACACAACATTCTATCTTAATTCTTCTATTGCAGGGCTTCAGAATGCTTTCAATGTTTATACAACTCGCACTTCTTCTGTAGCACCATCAATTCCTATGTTGGAAAATGAGTTTGTTGCCCTTGATGAAATGCCGGTGCTAGGACCTCCTCAAAGTGAATCGAAGAAGGTGGTTACGACTGACATTCAACCTGAGGCTGAACCTGATGTTCCTGCTGAGTCCTCTCAGCAGCAGGTATGTTCATTTCCCTATTGTCCACGGGTTCTGGAATTCGTATCATTGTAGTGTCGACAAAAAGAGGAGTTGCAGAATGTTAACTGTCCTCGCTCTATTCCTTTTGATAGCAGGAATCCGGTCCTCCATGTCGTCGTGGAGGGACTTTGGAGGGCGTCGTTCGTCCATTCAGGTCCAGGGTGGCGGACAAGTGGATCAATGTTGTCCTGGACCTAAATGGCATTCTATGTGTCTGCGAAGATTGGAAGTCCAAGGGATTGTTGCACAAAAAATTGAGAGACTTGTCGCAGCCGCACTCCGCGACTGAGCCCGCGGTAGTCGGACCTAAGGCTATGTGGGTGCGGCCTCATTGCTCTAATTTCCTTACAGAGCTTCAAAAATTTGCAACAGTTTCAGTGTGGAGTTCTATGAAGAAGTCTACCACTGAACTGATTTCTCAATATCTTTTCCGAGACGGACTGCCGCCTTCCCAAATACTTGGGCAGGACTCCTGCCAAACACTAAAACAAAGAGATAGATCGAGAAGGTTGACCTATTTCAAAGTACCAAGAACGGACAAGGACTTATTCCTCAAAAATCTAGACCGGTTATTTAAAGATAGAAGAGGAAGCTTCTCATCTGACAATACTGTCATTGTAGATGACAGTCCTGTGAAGCATATAATGAACAGGCCTCATAATGTCATACTGCTTGATGCGTGGAGTTATAGAGGAAATGGTCCGCGGGACTCCTTTTTTTTTGATATTTTGCTTCCTTGGTTTCAACGTTTACACATAGCTCGAGACCAAGGTTTGAAGGCATTCAAGGATAATGGTCCTGGAAGAATTGGGCGACGAATGCTTTGCGACGAAAGGAACCGCAAGGAGTACGAAGTGCTAATGGAAGTAGTTCGCGCTTCCTCTAGTTTGAGTTAGGTCATGGTCTATGGTTTCCTAGGGAAGTGTAGTTCGAGTGCAAGACTGGCGCATTTTAGCTCGGTCCGCCTTAAATTGTATATACTTATTTTTTAATTGATACTGATAGACTGGTGGATTGAATGAATCCATTCAGAACGTTTAAGCGATATCAGTTTTGTGTGTGATATGTTTGAACTGCTTTGTTCCAGTATGTTGTGTGATCCACTTCATTCGTTTCAACTTGTGCAGTTTAGGTCGGTCCGACCTAAACAGCACATGCTTGGCTGATATACATGTCAAAGTTCTTTTGAGCTTTTTGCTGGGTGTTGTCTTGTGTTTTAGTTCTTATATTGTTTGGTCTGTGTATTGCGCGGCAGTGTTTTCTCAATTTGAATTATGTTCTTCTTCAATCTGTGGCTTTCTTTGCTTGATAGATGATGAGAACTTCGGAGGCCCATGTTCCGAAAGGTGGATTCGCTTGTGCAGCTTTTGCTGACTCCATCTTAGACTATGGGCAATACATCATTCGTAGCACTGGAAATTTACTGTGTTCGGCCACTACTGCAAATTCCACCATGGATTTCTCGACGAAGCCTATTGAGGACAATGTGGTCGACAGTCCTCCGAGTGGTAGGATGCGTCCGCGGCTTTCTTGCTCCCCGTCGCCGCTGCGATCCATTGGCCAACGTGCTTTGCCGTCTACTTCTGATCGAATGACTCAAAGAAAGCTTTATGGGGAAGAAGGTTGTCCACACATTGGAACAAATGTGACTTTAGGCATTCCAAGTGAGATTTGCCAAGTACATCCAGATATTGCTTCCTCTCTTCCCTGCCTTCCTCCACTGACAGAAGGTGTCCAAACGAAGCGATCTTGGAGCTCTTCCATGTATATTGCAGAGGCGACCACACCGGAGGTTCCACTACCTCCAATTCATAGACGCAGATACTTGAATGTTCTAAAACGTCAACGCTCAAGTCTTAGTGGAGAGTCCCGACTAGAAGGGAGCCGTCGTTTATGGGATGCTGCGGAAGAAAGGTCCTTGGAGAAGCAAAGGTGGGACATCATTCGAGAGCGGTCCGCAATTTGTACTGGGTATAGTAGAGGACCGGAAATATTGAAGGCATATGAGAAGTTGAAGAGTATGTCACAGTAGTAAAGTACATTATGCTTATTACGGAGCATGAGCTACATCATCCGATACAATGTAGATGTACAGATGAACATCAACAATTGTTGACCATGATAACATTTTGGGTTCCTTATAAAAGGCTACTGTAAAGTCTAGAATCCAAATGTAATTTTGGGTTCCTTATAAAAGGCTATTGTAAAGTCCAGAATCCAAAGTGCCATTCCATAGTGTACACACTATTACTTGTATATTTGATGAATATTATTGGTAAATTCCATTCTTCTCATAATGGACTTGCAATATTTACACTCTTTTCTAATGATGCATTGCTTTTCTCTCTCCGTATAGAACAAAATCACCTATGTTTAAAGAAAACTATGTATTTAGAACCTCTCATTTTCTTGGAAAACTCTCATTTTAATGAATATAGTGTTGTATCCGAAAGTTTGGTGCAACATTGTCTATTGACGGGTGGTCCTCGGTTACGAATCGGCCATTGGTAAATGTCATGCTTGTATCTTCCGCAGGGGAGCAATTTCTGGGATCAGTGGACACAAGTGGACATGAAAAGAATGCAGAGTACTTGGCTTCTATTTTGGATGAATTCATACAGAAGGTGGGGCCTCAAAATGTGGTGCAAATAACAACGGACAATGCTCCTGTGAATCCCAGAGCGTGTGAGATTATAACCGACAAATATCCTCACATTTTTTTCCAAGGTTGTGTAGTTCACGCCTTAAATTTGTTGCTCAAAGATTGGGGAAAGGAAGCATGGGTGGAGACGGTAGTAATAGACGCTCGAGCGGTTCTTAAGTTCTTTAGAAAGCGACACATGCCACTTGCAATATTCCGGAGTTACGAGAAAGAGTACAGCTTGTTGATGCCGGGGGAAACAAGATTTGCCTCCAATTACATGGCGCTTCACCGATTGTTGAAGGTAAAGGGTGCTTTAAAATAGTGTGTAACAGACCCTCGTTGGCGAAAATATGCGAGGACATTGAGGAAGAAGAAGAATGGTTTGTGAGGAGTCTAGAAATGCGACAAAGATAATTAATGATGACCACTTTTGGAGGCGTTGCACCTATTTTGTTCAGTTGCTGGACCCCATGGTACATGGCCTACGTGATTTAGATGCAAAGACGCCATGCACAGGCAAGGTTTTGTATATCATGAGGAAAATACGGAAGCACGTGGCGGATTTGGAGAATTCGCCTTTTAAACTAAGTTCGGAACTTGCAAAGCCATTGAGGACAGCATTCCAACAGCGATGGGAAATGGTGGAGACCGATATTCAATATGCAGGAGCTCTTCTAAATCCCTACTTGCTTCACGACAAAGAACTAGTAGATGATGGTGAGGCGATTGACACATGCAAGCGTGTCCTCATGCGAATTTGTAAGCGTGGAGAGTACGCTGACGTTGTGAAAGAATTCATGGCTTTTCGACATAAAGAACCGCCTTTTCACAATATGTTGGACCCAAGCGAGTTCAAATTATCGGCACATGCTTGGTGGGATTTTGAAGGTGTTTGTGGAAAGCTCATTGCTCCGATTGCAAGGAGAATTTTAGGGCAATCGGTCTCTTCCTCTTCATGCGAGCGAAATTGGAGTAGCTATTCATTTGTTCATAATAAGGCTCGAAACAAATTGAAAACAAAGAGAGCCATGGATTTGGTGTATGTATATACCAATTCCAGAGTCCTCAATGCTTCAAAGGAGAATGATGAGAAGATGTGGTACCGCGAGAATGCGGAGTCAAAGGAATCCGAGGGGCTTATGGAGGATGACGAAAGTAGTGATCATGATGTCGAGGAAGAACATCTTCCATGGCGTGGAAATGAGGAGGTCAATGACGACAGAGGGGAATCGGAATTGGAACCAGAAACAAGTGATGACAATCTCAAATCTGATGAAGAAGAGGATCTGAACGAGGACACGTACGCTTTTCGTGGTAGACCGTCACAAAGACGAAATGAGTATGATGATGACATGATTGACTTGGGTACAAATAACCGAGATGAATTTGAATTTTTAGAAGATGAAGATCTACCTTCTATAGCGAGATTTGTAGATGGGAGCCGACTTCTAAACAGCCATACCGTTTTGGCAAACAAGGAAGACACCATTGTGGAAAAGGCGGTTCAGAACGGGATATCAGTTACAAGAGGCCAAACTTTACAAGCAAATGAAGTGATTGAACGTGAAAGCTCTCCATCCATACCATTAGGCCAACCTGGAGAAAATGACAAACTACATTCTTGGAAGAAAATGAATGTGGACAAAACAAGCTTCGAATTTGGAGAAAAATTGGTTGATAAGGGCATCGAGGGACCGAGCTCCCTAAGCCTTAAACCGCTAGAGGTACTGGACAAGGGGGATTCAAGTTCGAAAGAGTGCAGAAGTCCGAACATGGTCCACAATGGCCAAGGCAGAAATGACAACATGCAGAGGTCACAACGTCCAACGAATAACGATCCTCCACCCGCTCCACGTTCATAATTGAACGGTGGAAGTGGTAGTACTACTTTAGGGGGTTCAGCGAGTTTTCTACCTACATTGCAAGCTTCCAACATTCAAGAAGAAACTGTGAAGCGGAAATTCACTAGTTTAGAGTGTACTAGTGATGGGGAAGATGAGACATTGGAATCAATGTTCAAGAGCATAGTAAGTCGCCCACCACAATGTTCTCAAAGACTAGAGGACATGAAACTACGATCTCTGAATGAAATAACAGCGGTCGCTTGCCAACGGAAGCAACAGGCAAAAGAAGCAATGGTAGAAAAATCCGCTAAACCTAAGAAGAAACGAGTAATGGAGCCATTTGCTATCTCCCCAAGGAAGAAAGTACATGGAGGAAGAACCCCCTTGGATACACGACTATCCCTTCCAACTCTTCCCGCAAGGAAAGGACGATTGGCCGGCGGTCTTCGAGAACGCATCCTCGGTAAGAATTTATTACGGAGGAAGGATGATCCAAACATAGGCAAGGGGAAGAAAGCTTCTACATCTACGGAAATCAGAGGAAAAGAGAAAAAAAAAGTATTGGCTTCATCAAATGATGAAGACAATACTTTCGACGATGAAGACGACGGATGGCTATCAAGAGACTATAGTAGTGGGGCAGAGGTAAAAGGAGATAGTGATTATCATCCTTAGGAATTGAATCTTACATTCTTAGAACGGGTTAGATTAGAATACGTTACATAGATAGTTCTTCAAATCTTTATGATTTGAATTTGGAAGACTTTATGAACACAGGAGAAATGAGGTTTGACATTTGACACACATTGCTCTATAATAGGAATTTGCGTGTTTATTTTGAAAAATGTAATAAACCTTTTTTATTCATTATCTTTGGTTGAATGGTTGAATAGGAAATTGAAGAAGTCTTCATTGCGTGTATTTTGGTTATTCATTCTCCATGTACAAAACAAATAAATCAGATAATTTCTTGGGAAGCGTTAGAAATAATGAACCTCAGAAAGAAAGCTTGCATAGAAACTGAAATCTGTAAATACCAAATTACAAAATTGAAGATCGTGGTTGGCAGAATGGCGGGGGGGGGGCACAACGGCAACACTGCAGCAGACTCTCCGACCGCGTGGAAGGCCGTGGATGGGCCGACCACAAGTCCGTAGCGGACCGTCCATGAGAGAAAGAGAAGAGAGGCAGGGGCCGCGGACTGGCCGACTGGGCCTACCGCAGGTTTAACGACGGTCCGATCGGCGACCGCAACGGACGGGGCCGACTGATGGTTCGCAACGGACTGTCCTACCGCGCGAATGGGCCGACCGCGCCGGACGGGGCCGACCGATGGTCCGCAACGGACTATCGGACCACGATGATGGGCCGACCGCAGTGGCCGCATAAAAGTGATCCAAATGATTAAGAGGTCATCTGCCATTCGGGAAACTGGGATTTACTATGATTCTTGTCTTCAGGTCTCAGGTCTGAGGTTCGATCACTTGAGTTCATGCGGTGGTATGAGGCTTGGTTTCAACTTCCAACAACCAATTCTCATTTCTCAAAAATGGGTGATCTATTCATTCTTTGTGGAAAAGGGGGGAGGTGATTGGACGAATGAATTGATCCTCTTGCTTAAGTAGATGTTCCTATAAGGTTGAAAGAAGTGAAAGTTGAATTCTGTTCAAAGATTTTCGTATCACTATTATGATTCAGAAGTCTCCAACCGGAAGGCAAAAATCATCCCTTCCAGCCTTCAGGGAACGTCAATACCATATTACCATGACATTTTTTTTTTGGGGGGGGCGGGAATTTGGTTTAGAAAACTGTACAAATTATACATTTATACATAATTTGGGAATGAACAATAACAAAGCTAAAGCCCTTGCCAACGAATCTTGAATGAAACCTACCACTAGAAAATGCAAAGAGTAAATTACTTAAATATTTTTCGATTTTAGGGCTACAGTTTTTCACGGCCAGTCGGCTATGTCACCATGTAGCATTCTTTACAGAATTACAATGCATATATTTATATGGTCAAACTATAAATGGAACTGGTTTTAAATGAAAACAAGGTTTCATGTAGCGGAGAAAGCTCTATGTGAAATCCCTACATAAGTACATTTGTATTCTTTGTAATTTGAAACCTCCAACCAAATTGTTCCGCAAATTATTTTAATTCAAGCTGGAAAGCTCAAATGAATGAAGAAACACCTATACTATTTTCTATCTCACCTTGCATGTTGATTTGTTTGTTGGCCAGAAATTCTGCATTTTAGATCTACATGACTCAAGATTTATTAATAAGGTATTTATAACTATTTTACAGCTTATCTAATTTCTTGGCAATTTTAATATTTGGGATTTTTAGGACTATTTAGTACCCGAATAAACAAATTTGAATCTGAGATTTGAAAAAGATGATTTTGTAGCAAATTTAAAGGAATCCTAAAAATATTGAATTTTATGTGGTGTACAAGTTCACTAAATGAACTTTTTTATTAATGACTTTTGAAACGCGTAATGTTCTTTGAATGGTTCTTTTCATAAATGACCATCTTCAGAAAATTGTTACAAATGGGATTTTTATAATATTTGTATAGTTTTTCCCTTTTTTTTTTAATTACACGTTAGAGCATATATTTTCTTGAAATTGGAACTATTCTAGAACTTTCTCCTACTTATAGAATTTTTTGGTGGTTTTTTTTTTGGTAATTGCCTTCATCTTGAAAGTGAATACATTGGACATTACTTGGACATATTTCTTCAATGTTTTTTGAATATTTTTCTTTTAAATTTTGAAAGTATTCTACAAAAAAATCATGAGTATTGGACGAAGCACAACAAAATTATCAAATGTTTCTTGCAGTCACCTAGATCCATTAGAAATTAGAAAAAATTTAGAATTTTCATTGTATTTTATTTACATTTCAATGTCAAAAGGCTCCCAATTCTATATTTGGAATGATGAACTAAGTGACTAGGAAGATGTTTCATCTAAATCAAGATGTTTTATCCAAAATGATTCTGGAGAGTGCAAACCTTCAATGACCAATTTGATGAAATGGAGGTAACCAATAAACCAATATGTACACAAAGAATAGAAGCAAAAATATACAAGATTTAGAATATTATTCTTTTGTTAAATTACTAACAACAACTTCAAGGGGCTCTAATTCTAATCCCTCAAGTTGACTTCACATAAATACCTAAATATGACCTATAAACAGAAACCGAATTATTTAATGCATTATTGCATTGAGATTTGTAACTTTAAAGGACAGTTTGTTTAATTGTTTAGATGCAATTTTATGAAATGGAATTGGAGTTGGAGATGGAATAAGGTCATTCTATATTTAACTATAGTGAAAAGTGATTGAATGAGTATTTTATCATAGTTTGTAACTTTGTATAATCATACTTTCTTAGTTTTTGTTGGATTTTATTCGCAATTGAAGGGTGATTTTAAGAAATACTCATATTATTTTAGAGTCATGTATTGAGTGCTTGCAAGTTGCAATGTCTTTTTTTATAACTTTTCATACTTGATTTTTTTTGAGTTTACTAAAGTTTTGACTACTGAAAGCAATACTTTTACTCTTTTAGAAACAAGCTTTTACAAGTTCTGAAGTTTACAGTTCAGATTTTAAGTATTTCACAAAGAATCATTATTTTATGATTATATGCATTAGAAAATGACCCTAAACTTCACTTTTCTTCAATTACATATTTTTAAAATTCACCATGAAAAAATGAAAATTTAGTCTCTCTCCCTCTATATATATTTATAGTTTGTACTCAAAGTACTTATAAGATGTAAGAATGAATCAATTGCAAACATATTTGATGAAGAGAAATATCGAAATTCTAAAAGTGAGTAGTCATCAGAATTACAGGTAGGATTCATGGTTTTTAGGGTATAGGGTTTAGGGCATGGAGTTATTTTTCAAGTTTCACATTGAAGGGGCAAAATTCCCGCCTTCAGTTTTCAAAGTTTTTATGTCCTTACCTAAAGTTTATGATGAACTAATTGTCTAACAAGCTGCCAGCTCACTCCTTTGGATTCTCTACTCACAAATAACTAAGTTTGGAGAATCCACAAGTCGTGGGCTGCTTGGCCGTCCGCTCGGCGGACACTGCGCCGACCAAGCAGTCGGCGAAAGCAACGACCTGTCTGCTGAGCGAACGGGCCGACGGCCTCTTGGTTGGGTCGAGACAGACGAAGTCCATCCGTCCGCCCATCCACCCGTCCGCTTGGCGGACGGCCCGACGGCCAAGCGATCGGTGCGTCCGTCCGATCTTGCCGTCCGACCCTCAAGCCGACAGCGACGTCCGCCTCGTTGGTTAGTATAAAAAGCGAAGCGGACAGCTCATTCTGCACAATTGTTTCCCTTGCGGAGTGGGTGATTCAGCGGCTATTGGTCTCTGTGCGCCCCTTCCGCCTTGGTGTGTGAACAATTGTAAATGAATGAGTGATATTCACTAATTATTATAATGTGAAATCAATACACAATACTCATTAATCATTCTAACGTTGAGGTCATTTATAAAGAAGGGTACTATGCCTCGCAAAGGAATTCCGTTTCTTTCCGGTTCTTCGAAGAAAAGTTCGAAGGGGAAACCACAAGAACTAGATTGGGATGTTTACTTCGATGAATTCAATGTGGCAAAGGAGGGGTGGGAGTACGAGTTCGACAAAGTGTGGACTTGTACAATGTGCAAGAAATATGTGACCATGTCACACATAGCTAAACTGTAGCCAGCAAATGACAGTTTGGAGAAGCAAGTGAGACGGTGGGAAGGCCCTATGAAGACGTGTACGAGTAGACACTTTGTAGAGAGATACGAAGAAATTTGGGCAGCTTCAAATCTAGGTCCTTCAAAGCCTACCATCATGAACTATTCTACCATGGCAATGGTTTGGGCGGAGATTGTACTCTAGAAAGACGTTGACTGGCGTACAGTTATAGGGATGAATAAAAAGATGAAGATGACGTGTCACTCAGCTGTGGTGTTTACTAACTAGCGTGGCAAAAGTGATTGCATTACGGCTTGGTCGAACCGAGGTCAATTTGGGTGCCCAAGTTGGCCTATGCGGGATGCAGAGGACAGTAATGCTGATGATGATGAAGAACCAGCTGAATAGTTGCCACCTCCACCTCCACCTCCGGAGAGGCACGAACGCCGAGAAGAACGCGAAGACATAGAATACGAGAATCAAATGCGGGAAGCATTGAGGAGGAGTGTCGAGGATCAAGGCCGACCTCGTGGATATCACACTTCACCTCGTGGATATCACACTTCACCTCGTGGATATCACACTTCACCTCGTCGTGAACGTGATGTACATGGCTCGCGACATGGAGGAAGTAGTTCACACTATAGCAACAACCCTCGAGATGGTGGTCCAAACGTAGAAGGACGCTATAGAACTACGACCTATACGGACTACGGTGGTCTTTCACATGGCGGCCCTCAATATTACCCAGGAACAAGGGGACCTCATGGAAACACCAATTATACAGACTATGGTGGTTCGGAACAAGGCGGCTCGCGAAATTATCCGGGAACAGGAGGACATGATTTGTATGGGCCTCATGGAAGTTCTCACTACATTGGTTCAAGTCATGGAGGGACTGGAGGCTCACATGAATATGCTTCAGTTCCACCTTCAACTTTTGGAGGTCCTTATTACAAAAATTATGGACAAGGGCGACAATCAAGCGGATATGGGCCATATGGTGGCTCCGGTTCTACGCCTCAAAGTCAAAATCATGATAGTAGTTCTGATTCTGAATGAAGTATAGTGTTATTTTGTAGAAAAATACAAGGTGCCATTATGTAGTTATGGGCTTTGTTTTTTAATGTGGTTTCAAGTGTAATGCATTGTCAATTTGTCATTTGCCATTTGGAAACAATGCAATAGTTGTAGGAATGCAAGTATATTCGAACAAGTGAGATGTATGAAGAACTTGTTTTAGCCCCCAAAACGAAAGTGGTACAGGCTATAAGACTATTTTATAATATAATAAAATTATTTGCTTTTTACCTTGTAGAGTAAGTAGAGTTCCATATTATCACTCCAATATGAATGGTTAATTGTTGCAAGTGTTGAGTATGTGAATGATGTGGTGTAATGTATTTGAACATCGGAAGTTACGTATTTTGGTCATTTGTAATGAATGCGTACTGAAAACCATGAAAGTTACGTGCTTGTATATAGAATTGCAAATGTACGGTTGTTTTTTGAGACAAAATGGTGTGACCAAATCATTTTTATAAAACCTTTGTCGAATAACTCAACACCTTTTGGTATGCACCAAAAAAAATTTCATTATGTAATTAGCTTTGATGTTGTACTTCCCAAATGCTATTTTAAGTATTGGACCTTCACGACAACAATTCAAGACTTATTCTTCTTCAGGTATTTAACACTAGAAGAGTAAAAACAACAAGATATCTTGTTGTTGAAATTCATTGATGAAATGAATTCGAGCTCTCTGGATATTGGATAGACAAGAATATAATGTACAAGTAAAAAATTAAAAATTAAAAATTAAAACAAGTTACAATTATTTTCCTACCTACTATGACCTACTAGGCTACTACCTAGTGCAGTAGTGCCTACACTCCCCCCCGTCCCTTGTTTTGAGCAATTTAGGTCATAACTTCTATTCCCGGTCACTGATTGTGGAAAAAATGAGGTCTCCATTATCCCATATAGCTTAATAAGCTTATCAATTTTTCCATCTTCAGAAAAAGTTTCAAAAAATCACGACAAAATTTCAAGTTGTAAGTACCTACCTAATAACCCCTAAACCCTCGAAGGGACCCTAAGCCCTTTAGAAGTGAACCTTCAACTCACAATTAGGCACTCACATACAATCATACATTCATACACGATGTTTCCTTCGGTCCTTTAGTTGCCCTCCATCGTCATATCAATTATAGAGACATAGAGGTAAGTAAACGCTTACCATTTTTTATATTGTCATTGACATTATTATAATGAACATCTTCAATCACATTTACTATACCACACAAATGAAGACAAGGACTTGTCAACCTAACAATCAATGAATCATTGAATCATCAATCATCAATTAAAAATTGAATGAATAAAGAATTGCAAATTATTTCATATAATGATTTCGAGATTTCCAATTTTCCATCCAAACATACGATGACAAATGGCGTAAAGACTTCCAAGTTCTCCAAAATCATTGTGAATTAAAACATGCTCATTGATTACAAATGTTGAGATGCACCTTGCTGTAAAACAGCATTCACAATCAATCCAATCATTGATGATGAAACTGAGGTATATCATCCGTATATACTGTACTACTATGTAATTGACATGTAACTTAGTATATGTCTTTGCCTCTATGAATAGTGCATACTATAAATACCTATACGCTATAGTTAATTACTTATATATGATATATTAATATCATTAAAGACTTAAACTACAGCTCCAAAGTGGCGGAAGTGTTCATCCGGTATAGGCCAATGAAACGAAGAAGTAAATCGTGAAATCACTTGCGCCAAACTACTATGGTCATTGGGACCATCTTTGCAAAGTCTCCCCAAATACATTTGAAAGACTTGTGCTAAGTCGTGATGCGAGTACTACACATGTTTTTTGCTTCCACGACCTTGCAAACCGTAGTATGTCTCTGACATACATGTACTGTTGATTCTCTTCGCTATTTGACCAACAGCAAATTCTTCGGACTTAATGGTAAGTACGGGTATGTTCTCTACATCTGCATCTCTTCGATGTACGTATGTAATCTTTGGATCGATCCACCACCTCCTCCTCAGAACTTCGTCCCGATCACTTGTTGATGTGAATGTATACAATGACTTCATGGGCTCTGTACTAGTCGTGGTCATCCCCCAATCGCAAATTCCAATGAAAACCTGCGACTCGTCTTCCGGGAAATGGAACATGATGTTGTCTGGAGAAATGACGTTGTGAAGATGTCCGGCACCATGTACCGCATTCATAATATGCAGCAGTGTCCAAGCAAGCTCCGTACGCTTTGCTCTCCATCGCTTTAGACGATGAGCACGAATGACCTCCTCGTTGCTAATTTTGGGGTCACACATAATGCGTATGGCAATATTGTCTGGATAATCGTTATCCATTCTCAACATTTCACACAAAGTACCACCATTCCACTACAATGAATAGCCTTCATTCCGATTTGTGTGGACTGCAACAAAGCGTATGATTCCATCATGCGGAATCCGCATCGCCATCGATTCAGTTTGGTGTTCCATCTTTGCAAGCTCAGGTCGTCGACCCTCTTGGAGAGTCATCTTTGCTGCAAATTCCCAATGTGGTTGAAGTTCAGGGCACCCTTCGATTCGCACCCTACGAATTGTAGCATAGCCTCCGCGTAGGACAATATTATCTTGTGGAATTAACCTTGCGGTTCCCGGGAGCGCTATTAAATGGCGAAATACAACTCGCATGCTTACTCTCCCGTGAGTTGTCCACCAACTCATAAATCCACCTCTATTCGTCTTGAAGCAAATGGTCTCATCTGACTCACAAACATGTCCACTTTTGTAATCATGTGCGTGAAGGCTTCATCATCAATGCGATGAACCTTACCAAATTTTTCAACGGTCCCTTTCGCATTCCATAGTGCATCATGCACCTGTTTTGTGGGAATCCGGAATCCGGAAACGGATCAATAATGCAAGAAGTAGGTGCAAAATATAGAAAAAAAATAAAAAAAATAATAGTTAGAGTGTGATTTTTGGACCAGATAACTTGAATTAGGAAATAAGCGTTCCGGCACCACCCGTAACCGGAACTTATCCAGATCCAGAATCCGGACTCATCCGGAACACAGGAACCTACCGTATAGGTCCCGTAGCTACGGAAGTAGGATACCGTTGAGGCAACGGACCTGTAGCCGTTGTCCTTAAGACCGTAGAGAGACAGTTTAGTACTTAAGCTGTCTTCCTAGGGTTTCCTCTTCCCTTTTCTATTATGTGTACCCGAGACTGTTTGTATGAGTAGTTGAGGGAAAGAGTGGTGAGTTAGCGACTGAGGTAGGACTACTTTCCTTTCGTTCTTACGTAGATCTTATGGCATCCGGACCAATACGGAAGACAACGGTATCTACCCGGGTTATCTCTCCGGCCATTCCGGATAGCCCGGAACTACACAAACAGTTAGAGGAGGACCTGACTAGGTTAGGATGTGTCGGTTTACTACACCGATCGTGGAATCTCAAGAGTGAGGAAATGATTCAAGAGCTACTTCACGGTGTTCCGAATCAGTATGAGCTTACTTTGAGAGGACGACCAGTCGCGTGGACCGAGGACATCTGGGCGGACGTCTATCAGTTCCGGAAGAGTGGGAACGGTTTAGCATCGTGGACGGACCGTTTTGTAGCCGGGAAGTTCACCGGGACTGCAAACCCTAAAGACGGCTTTGCTATCAGCGAGTGTAAGGACGAAAGACATAGGCAGGTTCTAGAGTTTCTGATTCCGATCTTATATCCGGAAAAGCCAACGCGGGTTACCATTACGGTGGCCAACACTATCTTCGGGGCTATGGAGAATTGGATAGTATATTGGGGTAGGATCATAGCCGGGATAGTGGCTAAATTAGCGGATCACGTGACACGAGCTAAAGCGAGTCCGGTTAGCACGTATTTGTTTCATCTGTACCATCAACAGGAACTTTTGAGTGCGGCGGAAATAATTCAGTATGACACCGGAAAGACACTCTTGTCATACGGACTTTCCGGGGAGGAAGCGGAGGATCCGGTCGAGTCTGAACCAGAGGAACTTCCCGAGGAGCGTCTGACGGACCCAAGGACCAAGAAGAGGAAATCAACCGATCCGGGGTCGAGGATCAAGCCACCGGCAATTGAGAGGGGGGAGTCCAGCAAGGGACCGGAGATGGAAACAGAATCCGCATTTTTCAATGCGGGGCTCGATTGGATACGTGAAGCCAAGGTACTTCACGACAGATTGTCGGATCTGGTGATAGATACCGCGGAAGTGCTGAAGGTGGATCCGGATCAGATCGTGGAAGCTGTCAAGCGACTACCCAAGCTGGAGGACCTGAAGAAGAGGGATGAGCGGATCCAGGAATTGGAGGCGGAACGGAATATACTCCAGGCCCGGGTGAATTGGGCGGAAAGAGAAATGGTAGCTGCGAAAGAGAAAGAAAAGGAGGCCCTCGCGCTAGTCAAGAATCTAACCGGGGCAATCAACATCAAAGCTGACATCATCAAAAAGGCTGCCTTGTTTGACTCCAAGATGATATCCGAAGGCCACATTACCGGAACCAAGGTAGTTACCATCCTCGTAGACTTCACCGCGAGAATAGAGCGAGTTTTCAAGGAGATCCAGAAGTTGCTGGCAGCCATCGACCCAAACCATGCGATGGATTTCTCCACCTTTCCGGAACTTCCTTTTGTCGTAGGTACCCCAAGAAAGCCAGTGGCGGATCAGGCAACCCGGATGGAGGGTTTGAAGGGGATACTCACACCATCCGAGCCTTCCGCCAGTAAGATACGGATGACGGAGTTGAATTTGAGGCCAGCCTCGGAACCGAAACCTGAGTCTAGCGCGAAATCGGTTCCGGTGCCATCTAAGTTCTCAACTCCGGAAGTTCCCAAGGCACAAACAATGCCAAATTTGATGGCCGGAACATTCAAGGTTCTAGGACAGCAGGTCCGGGGAGATCTCATCAACCGGATCGGTGGAATGACAAATCCGACTCGGACCAATCCGAAAGGATTTGTGCACATGCAAGAGACCACGCCAGAGAAAGGAAGCGAACCCGCGACGTTGGAGGATACAACACTAGAGAAGGAGAAGGAAGTCCAAGTTATTGAAGATTCAGATGAGGAGAGTACCCACTCCACTTCCGGAACCGAAGATGACAGCGATCCGTCTCTAGCCACGCGCCATATCCAGACTCGGGCCACCGCAAGAACTACGCCAACCAAGAACACGAAGGGGACGCCTACTAGCCAAGTGGGGAGTCGTTCAAAGAAAGGACGGAAGCCAAGACATTAGGATTGGTAGGAGAGGAGGTATAGGATCCGGAATGGGGTTCCGAGCTTGGACCCGGTTTCCGGAAATTTAGGCGGATAGTAAGGAAATTCGGTTATCTCGGACGGCTGTTAGCAATCTGTCTGGATATCCCGGGAGGTTCAGGGATTGGTGGCCTGAATTTCCGGATTTCTTTTTCAAGCTTTTAGAAGTTGACTTTGGGTTTTTGTATTAGTATTTTAAGGGCAGGCAAGTTAGTTGTCTGCCATTCCATTCCATCCTACTCCATTGGATTTTAGTGCTTTCACGAATGTATTTACAATATTCTTTTCTTAATCTAAGTCAGCCAGGATACCTATAGCTGCACTTTTTGCTTAGACAAGGTCTTTTTGAGCGGGGTGTATGCATGGGTGTATGATCTGGTACTGGAGAAAGAGAAGGGAGGGAGAGAAGGAATCCGGATCTTGAGCTACGGATCGTCTGGGAGTGGAGTGAGTGAGAAGGGATGCAAAGCTGAGTAAGGGAGTGCAAGTGCAACGTGCTTTTAAACTGCTGGAACCGCAATCCGGAGTAGAGGGTAGAGGTCCGTGCGAGTCCGGAACCAAGAGGGTTCTGTGCGGAGTTAAGCAACCGCCAAAGGAAAGGATCTCCCGCTACTTCGGAAAGTCTGCCAACCTCCCCCTTGGTAAATTGTCTTCTCCTTGAGATTCTATCCTTTTGGGTCTATAAGTTCTGATCCGTCGTTGTAGTAAGAGAGGTGTGGAAAGTGCTCTGTGTGACCTGATTCCGGATCGGCCAATCCGGAAACTGTGAGAGAATACTCCTCCCTCCTCCTACAACTGCGTTGTCTTGGGTGTGTTGTTTAGTAGATTTAGAGTATAGAGAGAATAATTGTACAAGTGGTGAGTCCCCACCCCTTTCTAGATCAAGGGCGGACCCTCTGAGGGTAAAACAGAGGCAACAAAAACTAGTGACGGAAGAAAGACGGAACTCAGATTCGGGTGTGTCCGGATCCGGAACGGAATCCGGAATGTACTAAGTTTCCGGAACAAGATAGGATAAGTGAAATAAGGGAGATTAAGTGAGTAGTCACAATCCGGATACTTCTCATTCAATCGATATCATACTAGAAGTTCCCTGGACCGATAATTCGTGTCATCTTGCAACAATTTGTTGTTGTCAGGATACTTACGGCTAACTGCGCGTACGACACGTTTGTCCAACCAACTAGTGAAATTCTTCTTTTCCATTTCTTGATACCACCCTCCCACCCGCAACGCTTCATGCATCATGTCCTTTATATCGCCTTTGAACTTCTCAATGCCCTCCTCTTGATAACGAACATACTTAGAGTCAAGAGACATGGTAGTTTCTCTCTCATAGAATTCAACATTGCATTTTCTCAAAAATGCGATACAAGTGTGCGAGGGGTTGTCCATGATGTCGGCCTCAGTAGATTCCTCCACAAACTTCGTTTTCTTCTTCGCCCTTGGCATCTTGATGAATGTCGCACGATTCGAGAAAAAAAATGGCAAGGGTCCCCCCAAGATTTCACCTTTACCCTCCCGAGGAGAGGAAGCAATAGGGCCCAAAGGCACTAAGCTTCTCCGCTCTCTCTTGCAAGCAAGGGGGAAGGTAAAAGTGAGAGGCGGACGGCCCGACCACCTCTTTTGTATGAGGCGGACGGCCATCCCGTCCGCCCAATCTTAGCCTTCCGCCCTAGCGAATGGCTGATCGGGCGCCCCGTTGGGTCCGTCTGATTGGACTGCCGACCGGTCGGACGGGCCACCCGATCAACTGACCGATCGGTCCGCCCCGTCCGTCCGCTCGATTAGCCCCGTCCGCCTCGTCTGTCCGCTCGGTAGGCCCTGTCCAACCCGTCCGTCCTCGCGGTCGGCCCCGACCGCCCCGTGGTCCGCGTCCGTCCGGTCGGTCGGCCCCGTCTGCCCCGTCCGCAGCGGTCGACTCCGTCCACCTCGTGCTCCGCGTCCGTCCGCTCGGTCGGCCCCGTCTGCCCCGTCCTCGCCGTCCGACCGCTTGGTCGACTCATTGAACTGGCCGACCGACCGTCCACTAGACGGACGCGAGTCCGAAATTTCTATGTCCTCGGACGCTCGAAAACCCGCGGACGCAGACGTTGGACGTCCGGGCGTCCCAGCGTCCGTACAACCCTGCACATGCTAGATCCAGAACGCTAGCATTTGACGGGAAATCTCGAAAATTGTCCCCTTAAAAAGGAAAGTTTTTGAGTTCTCATAGGAAATTAGGAAAACTTAGGAATACCGAGTCTCTAGATCCGGAAAAATTCCATTAGGTATAAAAATCTAATTCGGGAACCCTAGAAAATTCCGAAAATCGGATGACGGCGTCGGCCCTAAAAGCCCGAGACCGGATCCGTACTGGGGTTAGGTTTTTGCCGCCAAAACCTGTCCCGTACATTCATCCTACCGACCATCCGTCTGGCCAGTATAAGAGAAGAACTGTAGCCGGCGGAAGACACAAGTACTTCCTTATTTTCCTTACATATGTGTTTTCTGTCTTCCTAGCTTTCTGAGAATTCCGGTAGACTAAGGGACTATGTGAGTTGCGATTTTGCTGGGGTTACCGGAGTGAATTTTTGTGAGCAGGAGAGGTAGGGAGAGATTGTGTGAGGTTTTCCTATGAGCACGATGTCTTCCAGGGTGTAAAAGGATTTTTATTTCTTCTATAAAAATAAACCCTATTGTAGGATTCAAACACTAGGAGGTAAAATATCCCGATTGAATTGTAAAATTTATTCTCCAAAAGAAATCACCAATTGCAAGTTTATGTTTGTACAAATTTTCCTATCGTTATCCCAACAGCCAATCGGTTAGTCCCACTTATCATATCAATTGGGCTTGCATCTTTATTTTAGCCGATGGTCTTTTCTCCAATTGTTGTCTTGCTCCCAGTCCACTTCCAATTGGTTATCTTTCACAGCACTCCAACATCTCCCATCGGTATTCAGCCTCCCGCATAACACCAATCGGTACTCTCTCTTAAAATGAATTTTCTAAATTAACTCAATTGTAAATAATATTATTAATTCTCCCTCAATCGGTTAAGCTCTCCAATTTCTCCAATCGTATCAATTTTCTCATTTCTTGATTTACACATTTAATTCATATACCTCTCCCAATTGGTATTTTATTCATCAATAAACCATTTAATCCCAATCGGTGGTTCTTCACTCAGTTACTCAAACAATCCCAATTGGTATTTCTTGATCGACCAGCACAACTCCCAATCGGTATATAACTCACACAGATATTCAATACAATTACAATCGACCAGTAACATTCCACAACATCCATAACCCACAATTTCCAATCGGTTTCAAACTCACACATACACAGTTACACACAATCGCACACAAAGACAAACACAGACTCCAGAATCACTCACAATTGGCAAAACACAACTTCATATTACTCGAACAAAACAACACAAACACACAATCGTTTTTACTTCCAAACTCTGGAAGGAGCGTTTCTCTCTCTCTCAAAGTCAACTGAGAATAACAATCGGGAAAAACCCAATTCATACCGGCTAGCCGGCCATAGTTCAAAACCGCCAATGGGAAACACCTCCCCGAATCTCCTCATCGTACCCTATCGGCAAATACAACGTACATACCTAGTATACCCCTCCTAACTACCCTCCCGATTGGTAAAACTACAATTATAACATGAAAAACTACCAATCGGCCAAACTAAAAATTGGAATTCAGTCCACATGGCCCCCACCTCATCTATTTGTGTCCCCACAAACATCATTTCTTCTTAACAATTGTCTTGGTCTTTTCCTTGGGCTTGGGCTTGGTAGAAGTAGCCGCCTCCTGCTTCTCTGGTCTTGCGCTCTTCGCCGAGACACCGTAAGGAATCAATTGGAAAGAAACCCCCGGCACCCACTGCAACGGCATCTGGTAAACTGGCCTCCCTGCTCCCTTTCGCCGTTCTGCTTGATTGGCCCTGTCACAATCCACCGATAAAGCTCTCCAATTGGCTCGCTCTTGCTTCAATGAACCATCCCGATCCCTGTTCAAGAAAACCTCCATTGGCCCCTTCCGATTGGAATTTTTATCGCCAATAAGGTTGTGGTGCGCCCCCTGCAAGAACTGCATCATAAACATTAACTCCAATAGCGCATCTTCCTGCTACAATTATAATTCAGTCGCACATACAACTCCCCATCCTGCAACATACGACCTCCCAATCAGGGATCAATGATGATCTGAAAAAATTGGCACCACTCCGCCAATGCCTTGCAAAAGATGGCCGCCCGAAAACATACTGGATCCCGATGGGTCTTGTGTTCCTGCCAAAACCGAAGGTAGGAGGTAACACAATCCTGCCAGCTTCCCCACGATCCTGCCACAATCGGCCAATTGTACCAAACAGTATCCAATTGGGCATCCATACGCCATTTGTAGCGGCGGTCGACTGGACACCAATTGGGATTCTCCTTCACATTCTCCGGCACCTCACCAATATCCAATCGGAAATTTGCCTCGTTTGCAATCAGAGCCTCAATCGGCTTACTCAACGGCGGCTGCTCATGGTTATAGTCCTTCCCAATCCACAATAGGGCTTGCTACAATAAAACATCCGATCGGTCACTCATCGTAGCGAATAAATTCTCCCATTTCCCCATAAATTGCTCATCGGTTGCACTACCAATCTTCCCAAAGCTCCAAGTGTCTCAATTTAACGGCATCCCTACAATCGTCTCCGGTGCAACCTGCCAATTGTACTTATTCTTGAAAACTGCATGCGTGTGCAAGTCAAATGGCAGCAATTGGAAGAAAGATCTCGCCTTCACCATACGCTCCAATCTCGGTTTGGTATCCCAATAGGTATAAAAGTACTCGCTGGGATGCACATCCGAGAACTGCGCTCTCACCGATCGGTCTTGGTTGTCTCGGACCATCTGCACGATCCACCCCTCCGATTGGAATCCATCCAAGAGCTTTTGCAGTGTCAGTTGCTAATCTGCAATAGGACACTGAGCCCAATTGTTTGCCATATACTCCGCCACCGTTCTTCCCCAATCGGTACACTTCGGCTCTTGAAGTCTTTCAGCACACAGAATCTCCAATCGGTGACGTTCGGCTTGAACTTCTTCCAATTGGCAATGATAACACAACAATCGAGCTCCCAAATCACCAATTAGCCAATATCCTGCACTATAATCCTCCAGAAGTAAATCTCCCCGCATGATGATATCCGCCAATAGGTCTTCCTGTTTGAATGCTTCAGCCAGTCCCCATACCCGCTGAAATTCCAAAACCGATAGGCATTGTTTCAAAGCAAGATCTGCAATGAGAAAGAACACCTACCGATCGTATGTGTAAGCTCGTTCCAGGTTGTGGGCAGGTGGAACATAAGAGGACAATTCCAATAGGCCCTCAACCGTTAAACCTCCCTCTGGTACACCCAATTTCCTAATTGCATCGCCCACCACCATAACTTCCTTACCCTTCCGATTGGTCAACTGCTCAGAAAGTCTCTCATACTCCCTCTCCAACGCTTGATATTGGGCGGTGATATCCTCCAATCGTTGCTTTTGATTCGCCACCGCCAATCGGTCTTGAATATGCTTCGTGTTCAAATCCACATATTTCTTCCGATGGCCCTCTGTTTCAATCTTCTGTTGAACCAATTGGTTGCGAAGCTCCACCACCTCGGGATTCGCACTGCCCAGTAAGGGCATAGCTGCCTTCAATTGGTCCACTTGAGCTTGCAACAATCGGTGTTGATCTTGAAGATCCTTGTGCTGTTGTTGTAGTGTCGCATAATCCTCAAAGATGGACGGTTGAGCCGCTAACATCTTCAATTGGATCGCCTCCTCCGCCACCTTTTGGTAATACTCAGGCCCCTTCAACGCTCCAGACACAGGTTGCTCCACCGATTGGGCTTCATTCGCCCCTAGTTCCGGCTTGACTGCCACCACCACAATTGGATTCGCATCCTCAACAATCTTGGTCAAGTAATAGCCCCCGCAAAAAGTCTTCTCCGAATCAATTGGGTTGAGCTTCACTTCCTCGACCGATTGGTTAAGCTTCCATGCCAACATTTTCGCCCAATTGATTACCACACCATGTTGAAACAGCGCCACTGCCGCTACTATCGCACTAACTTCCACCCGATTGGAATCCAAGTCCAAAAACAACCACCGCTGCACAAAATCCACCATCTCCCTCCATTCACGCTTCAATTGGGCCTTGAAAACCCTAACCGGCTCCTCCCCTTTTCCTTGTCCGATTGGTGCCACTTGAGCTGGTGTTGAAAAACACCCACTAATCGGATAATCGGTTTCCTTCAATGCCGCATGCGACATTTCCCGATTGGGCAATTGGAACACCTTCTCCACTACCTCTGCCGTCAACTCCAATTGTTTCCCTTGGACAAAATTGGTTCTTGTCCCCGATTGGTATTTGTCCACAAATTCTCCCACCAATCGGTCTTGCACCTGCACTGAAACCAGATTTGCTGAAAGGAATCCCAATAGCCCTGCCGCCTTCACCATCTTCACAATCTCAGTGTTGCGGTAAAACTCCAATTGTATCGCCAATGCAGGCCAGGGCACCGATCGGATTGCCTCCGCAATGTTAGTCTCTCCTTGCGCCGACCCGGACACCCTGCCCTCAATCTTCGGTTTCTTCACCAATCGGAAAAATTCCGCCAATGTGCGATCCCCCGGAGCTGAAACCTCCTTCAAGATCATCACCTCATCATCCGAATCCTCCTTCGACTGCGCCATTGGAAAATCTTGATCAACTCGCGCTCCCGCTCCAACTCGTACTCACTTCACCAATTGGTTTCAAAATGCGCACACACACAAACTACAATCGACACACACAATTTCTCCCGCGGAAATCACCAAATGTGCACACTTAAACGCTTGCAAGACTTCCCAATTGTTAAAGATGGCGCTCCCACTCCATCCTCGCCGCCTTCAGCGGTCCGTTTCTCCCAATCGGTTGACAAATACCCTGACGGCGCGCGTACCAATTGGGCTCATAACTCCCCCTCAATCCCACTTCCGCATCATTACCCAATTGGCATAATTTTGTGTTTTTATTGGAAAAGTATTCGCCAAATTTATTTATATAATTTTTTTTTTTTTTTTTAATTTTAATTTTTTTTTTTGTTTTTTTTGTTTTTTTTGTTTTTTTTTGGCTTTATATAATTTTATCTTATTTTTAATATTATTTTTCAATTAAAGTATTTTATCATGTTTTTGTTTTTATTTTTAACACTAAGATTTTAATTTTTTTTAAAAGACACATTTATTGTTATTTAATTTTAATTTCAATCATTTTTTATTTTTTTTAAATTATTATTATTATTATTTTTTTTAAATACTGATTCTCACTCCCTATTCTCTTCGTCCCATTGGTTCCTTACTTACTATAATATCTATCATAAATACTACGTAGATACTCTCTTAAAACACTCCCAATTATTCTTATCCTTATTGCCAATTGTTATCATGTTGTTTCATTTTATCCTATTGGCTACAAGTCTTTATCACTCTTTATACTAATTATTATCATGTTTTATTTATTTAGTTAGTTAGTTAGTTTTAATATATATTTTCTCACTCATTAGTTTAACCCTCTTAATTTACTCCGAGAATTACCAAAATTTTCTAATTAATACTACAAAATGAAAATCTATTTATGCCTATTATGTTAAATTCACTCTCCTTACAATTATAATTATTTTAGATATCTAATTTTATTTTTAATTATATATTTTCTTTCTTTCTTTCTTTTTCTTTTGTATGAAACATTATTATTATTATTATTATTATTATTATTATTATTATTTTTATTTTTTTATTTTTTTTAGTTTCACCTATACTATTATTAATGCCATAGATTAATATCATTCTCCCCCCCCAACCACCGATTGAATTTACACCTCCCCCACGCCATCATTGAAGCCGACCCCGGCTGAACTATGATATAGGCGCAACCGATAGCCATTGATACGAGTAGGAAGAAGTTTACCTTCAAAATCTTGCAATTGGGCAGATCCATTGGGATTCATATTTACAATAACATAGGGACCCAACCAATGGATTTGAAATTTCCCAGGGAATTTAAGAAATCTACTATCATATAATAATACTAAATCGCCCTCTTTAAATTGCTTAGGATGGAGCTTACTATCATAAAATGATTTACGTTTTTGTTGAGCCACAAAAGTATTATACACAGCCTCTCGTCTCTCCTCATCCAAATGTTCCAATTGGCTAAGCCTAGCTTCTAAACTAGGAACATCTCCTAACCTATTGGCAATTGCTATTCTCAAGGAAGGTATCTCAAATTCAATTGGAAGAATAGCTTCCTGCCCATATACCAATTGGAATGGTGTAAACTTAGTAGTGACTTTATAGGCAGTACGATAAGCCCAAAGAGCTCCCCATAATTTTTCATCCCAATCGGTTCCAGATCCCAAAATTATTTTAGTTAAAATATTACATAATAAACCATTTGTTTTTTCTGTCTGCCCATTGGCTCAAGGATGGTAAGGGCTAGTTTTACGATGTTTAATCATGAATTTATTGGTTAATGTTTCAATTGTTTCATTCAAAAAGTGAGTACCCCTATCACTTATTAACTCAATTGGACAACCAAATCTTGAAATTATATTTTCGTATAAAAACCTAGCTACCGATTGAGCATCATTATTTTTAGTGGCCATGGCCTCTGCCCATTTAGTGGCGTAGTCCGTTGCAACTAAAATATAACGCTTTCTACCACGTTTACTAGGTGGAGCTATTGGACCAACAAAGTCGATCCCCCACTTCTCAAATGGTGCTAAAGCCAATAGGGGATGTAATGGCATGGCTTTAGTGGGTGTAGGACGGCCCACACGTTGGCACGGATCACAAGTCCGGGAAAAACGGTGTGCGTCTTTAAAAAGTGTCGGCCACCAATAGCCAGCCATTAAAACTTTACAGGCGGTAAGTTCTCCCGCAAAATGTCCCCCACACCCATCGGTATGACATCCCTCTAAAATTAAAGGTATTTCATTAGAAAATATACAACGTCTTAATATCCCATCGGTGCCTTTTTTATATAAAACATCATCAATTAAAGTATAAGGAGCACATTGATGTAAAAGATGTTTAATTTGTTTATCACTTAATTGACTTGGAATTTGGTTTGTTTTTAAATATTCTAATATATTTTTATATTCCGATTGGACTACCTCAACCACAAACAATTGACCATTAGGTAATTCATCATCAATTGGTACAATGTTAGAGTTAGGTGTTGGTTCCAATCGGGATAAATGATCGGCATTGGCATGTGTTTTGCCAAGCCTAACCACAATTGAAAATTTAAACTCTTGTAAGAGTAATACCCAACGAGCCAATCGACCACTTAAATCTGGCTTATTAATTAAATATTTTAATGCATTGTAATCAACATAAAATGTAAATGGATATCCCAATAGGTAATGACGAAACTTTTTAACAGCGAAAATCATTCCTAGTGCCTCGCGTTCAATAGTAGTATAATTTTTCTCCGCCGCTATCAATTGTCTACTTGCAAAATAAATTGGGTGGTCCACATTCTTTTTATCCTTTTGACTTAGGACACAACCCAATGCTATGTTGGAAGCATCCACATAAACATGGAATGGTTCATCCCAATTAGGAGGAATTAATACCGGAGCAGTACTTAAACGTTCTTTTAGAGTAATAAATGCTTTGGTACACTCTGGTGTCCATATAGGACTAGCACCTTTTTCTAATTTTTTTAATAAATTTGTTAAAGGAGCTGCATGGGTAGCAAAATCCTTAACCGCTCTCCTATAATAACTCCCAAGACTAACAAAACTTCTAACATCCGTTATAGTTTTAGGTTGTGGAGTATTTACAATTAAATCAATTTTATCAGGGTCAGTACTTATTCCCTCTTTACTCACAATATGTCCCAATAGTTTACCATATGGCACCGCAAATTGACATTTGGCCGCATTAAGAGAAATGCCATATTTATTACATTGACTAAAACAAAGAGCTAATTGGGCCGAATGGTCCTCTTTAGTACCAAAAACACAGAAGTCATCCAAGAAAATCTCCATGAATTTGCGGAGAAATTCTTGGAAGGCTACCGTGACTATTCTTTGAAAAGTGGCCGGTCCATTACAAACCCCAAATGGCATTCTTCTATGAGCATACGTACCCCAATCGGTAGTAAAAGTAGTCAACAATTGGTCTTTTAATGCTATACTAATTTGATTGTATCCGGAGAAACCGTCTAAAAATGAATACATTTCATGACCTGCTACCGAATCCAAAACACTATCGGTAAATGGCAATGGAAAATAGTCTTTTTTAGTGGCTGCGTTTAATTTTCGATAATCCTGACATATACGAATTTTCCCATTTTTCTTAGGAACCACAACAATTGGATTCACCCATTCGCTAAATGGAACGGGATAGATAAATCCTATTTCCAGAAGTTTATCTATCTCTTCCTTCACCAATAGTGAATACTTAGGATTTAATCGATGTTGCCTTTGGCGAACCGGCTTAGCGTTTTCCTCTAAGGTTATGTGGTGTTCACACACCTCGGGGGGTACACCCTTTAAATCCTTATAGGAAAAAGCAAAAGTCCCTAAATAAGCCTTAAAGATATTTAACCATTGATTTAATTCCTCTACTTTTAATTCCCGACTTATTTGTATTATTTTTGGATCATCTTCGGTACCAATATTTAAATCCATACATAAGTCTTTAGGAACATGTTTTTCAATTGGGATAGACTCAGAAGAATAATCCCATTGATCTTCTGTTTCCCAAGTAGGTTCTAACTCCAATTGGTTATCAGATATCCCATAGACAGCCTTATCCATTAACCAATAGGCAATGGCCCGATCGGAATCCTCACTGTCTTTACAAGGCAGTAAGTATTCCCCAGGCCCAATTTCTTTAAAGGTTCTACCAATTGGTGATTTGGTTGGTTTTATTACCCTATGAAATTGTACCCGATTGGCATCTACATTTTCCTCATCTCCTGAACTATAATCAAAATCACTAGTATGTTCAAAAGATTCCCATTGTGTTTCCCCATGATATTTTTTTGAATACATTTGTAATTTAACCTTAGATGAACCAGAACCAATTGTCAATAAACCCCTACCCCAATCGTCTTTAGCTTTGGTTTGATATAGCCAAGGCCGACCCAGTAATATAGGATATGACGTATTAAGAGACAATTGTTGGAACACAATATAATCTATATAATAAATGATACCGGATATCATGGTTTTTAATTTAGGTAAAATACCTTTTGGAATTACCCTACTCTAGTCAGCCATACGTAGGACTAATTTAGTCTCTTGTAACCCATTTAATTGTAAACTAGTCATAGTATCCCAATTCATTAAATTTACACTCGACCCTCCATCAACTTGTACACCACTTATTAGAACCCCATCAATTGTTACATCAATCATAGGAGCGCCAGGATCTAGACTAATAGCAACTTCATTTACCATTTTTCTAGGTCTTTTTCTAATTAAATTTTCCTGAAGTGTAGCCCTACATTGAGGTGCTACTCCCAACAATTGTTTTATGGATATGTCAGCTTTTAAATTTCCTAGATCTTCTAAAATGTCATAACCAATTGTTCCATGCATAATACCAATTGGTTTTGCATTTCTATTCCGCCTAAACCGATTGGTCTTATTCGGTAGTACTTGACTTCCGATCGGTACTGATTGCTAACCTATTGGTACTGTTTGCTTTTTCCAATTGGGATGATCTGGTGCTATATCCAATGCATCACCAATTGGTTTAGCCATATTTATTAAACCCGGATCTAAAGATGGATTTCCTTTGATGGGATGTTTAAAAATTTCAAGAACTGGTTGATACTCTTGAAATTTCCCATTGGCCACAGGATTTAAAGTCCTAAAATTTGACATCACAGGGTCTACCAATAGGACTGGTTGACTCAATGGAATATTTTGAGGTACCCAATGGATTTCTTTCTGCACTATAACTCCATTGTTTTGATTTCCTAACAATTTATGTTCATTATTAACAATTGGTAAGGTAGTGGTCCCTGATTGAATCAGTGGTGCCACCTCTTGTATTTGAGTTTCTACATTCCCGTTGGAACTTTTATTCCCTATTGGTAAGCTTACATCTGCATTAATTATAGACTGACCCCCCATTGGTAATTGTTTATTAGCCCTTGCTCTAGTAGTAACTTGTTTGACATTTTTCATACTATCATTAGATTTCAATTGTTCTTTTAAGTCTGAATTATCACAATTACTCGATGACCCCACTTCATTTATTGAAACATGGTGAACTACTCTATCTTCAGCGAGCATTACTAATTTTGAACCGGTATTATTTTCCCGCACCATCCCATCATTATTACGTGGATTTTCCCTTTTTGGCCCATTACATTCCTCTGCAGTGTGGCCTGCTTGGTTGCAATTGCCACACAATGGAACATATGGAATGCTAGCCTTAGGATTTGGGCAATTCCTAGCGTAATGTCCCATTTCTCTACAATTATAACATTGCACATTAGGATTTTCTTGCCAACTTGGATTATTTCCCCCATAGGTAGGATTTCCTTGACTAGGATTGCCATAAGGCATTTGATTCCACCCTTGGTTTTGACTCGTAGGATTTTGAGGGATATACCTATTGGGATTTGCATTAAACCTGCCATTGTTAAAATTCTTTGGGTTGAAATTTGGGTTAAAGTTAGAATTAAAAATCCTATTCTTGGGCACAAAATTGGGATTAAAATTATTTCCTTTATAATTGATTTGTCGAGTAAACCTATTGGGATTATTACTGTTATCATAATTGTTATTATTATTATCCACTACATATACTTGACCCATTTGGGCACGTAAATTTGCATCATTAATTAGACTCTTTTGCAAGTTGTGACAAGATTCTGTCTCATGTTTCCCATTACAAAATCTACACTTGGAAGATAAATTAGGTGGCGAGGGACAATCGTTCAACATATGGCCCTAACCTCTACAATTGTTACACCAAATATTGGCTCTATCATTTGGGGGTTGACCTTTCTTTTCTATTGCATTATTTAAATGAACGGCCAAATCCTCAAATTTATGAGTTAAGTCTAACAATTGGGATTCCATTTTATTGGTCTCTATTGGTATTGGTTTAACCACCGTTGTACCAATAGGCAATGTTTGTACTGGTCCCGCATTGACTGGCACTATTGGTGGTATTGACACTTGTACGGTAGAATTTGGAGGAACATAGGTAGTAGGTGGATATGGAGTTTGGTAGGGAACTACCAGTACCATCCTATCATTAATATTAGGTCTCAATTGAAGTTGAGATTGTATAGCTATCCCATAGTTATCCTCAAAATTCACCTCCTCCCATAATTTTGCTCTTCTATATGCATCGTTTAAGGTTCCCGGAACAATTTCTTTCACATATGTTTTTAATCTATGTGGAACTAATCCCCTTATAAAAAACCTCGTTTGCATTTGATCATTATAACCATGACCGGTTGGAAGTCTTAAAACCAAATCTTCCAATCGGCCATAGTAAGAATCAATAGATTCCCCTAAAGACATTGTAATATCTTGTAATTGTTCACTCAACCTTTCTTCATAAGCTATTGGTCTAAATTGAGCTAAGAACTCATCTTTTAAAGCAGTCCAATTGGCAAAATGACCGGGTGCTTGGCGTTGAAACCATTGTTTAGCATGGGCTTGCAACATAACCGGAAAAATACTAAGCCAATGGGCTTCCGTTCTAGCATTATTAGCATTACATACGGTTAAAAATTCATGAATATGCTTATCGGAATCACTACCAATTTGTCCATAAAAATTTGGAAATTGCACTAAGGAATATGGCCGATCGGCTTCTTCCCCAGCCCTCATGGCCACAAGTAAGACTTGTCGTCTAGGTTCTGCTTCACCCTCCATATCTGAACAATCACTCTCAAACCAATTGATTTCTACTTCTGGTTCAGGATCTAATGGATTTAAATCACTATTCAAGTGATGTTCAGTTTCAAAATTATCCCCACTTCCAATTGGTTCACTGTCCCGCTCAGGACTATTGGGATGTGCCGATCCGGTTATATCCACTGGACCAATTGGTGGAAACCAATGATTATCTGGCTCCTCGTCAGAGGTGGTGTCAGACTCTACGTTATAATTTTCCCAATTGGGACTATTAGGTAATGAAACAGTCCGATTGTGTTCAAATTGATTAATACACCATTGATATCGGGAACGTGAACGTCTACGAGCCCTTGTCTCTCGAGCACTTACACTAGACTCGGATTCCCCATTATAACTCATGAGCTATCATCATTATCCCATACACAACCATTCCAATTGACAATTTAGGTTGAATAAATTTTATTCTTCCAATTGAAATATGAAAATTACCTCCCCAGCATGGTCGCCAAAATGTAGAAGGATTTTTATTTCTTCTATAAAAATAAACCCTATTGTAGGATTCAAACACTAGGAGGTAAAATATCCCGATTGAATTGTAAAATTTATTCCCCAAAAGAAATCACCAATTGCAAGTTTATGTTTGTACAAATTTTCCTATCGTTATCCCAACAGCCAATCGGTTAGTCCCACTTATCATATCAATTGGGCTTGCATCTTTATTTTAGCCGATGGTCTTTTCTCCAATTGTTGTCTCGCTCCCAGTCCACTCCCAATTGGTTATCTTTCACAGCACTCCAACATCTCCCATCGGTATTCAGCCTCCCGCATAACACCAATCGGTACTCTCTCTTAAAATGAATTTTCTAAATTAACTCAATTGTAAATAATATTATTAATTCTCCCTCAATCGGTTAAGCTCTCCAATTTCTCCAATCGTATCAATTTTCTCATTTCTTGATTTACACATTTAATTCATATACCTCTCCCAATTGGTATTTTATTCATCAATAAACCATTTAATCCCAATCGGTGGTTCTTCACTCAGTTACTCAAACAATCCCAATTGGTATTTCTTGATCGACCAGCACAACTCCCAATCGGTATATAACTCACACAGATATTCAATACAATTACAATCGACCAGTAACATTCCACAGCATCCATAACCCACAATTTCCAATCGGTTTCAAACTCACACATACACAGTTACACACAATCGCACACAAAGACAAACACAGACTCCAGAATCACTCACAATTGGCAAAACACAACTTCATATTACTCGAACAAAACAACACAAACACACAATCGTTTTTACTTCCAAACTCTGGAAGGAGCGTTTCTCTCTCTCTCAAAGTCAACTGAGAATAACAATCGGGAAAAACCCAATACATACCGGCTAGCCGGCCACAGTTCAAAACCGCCAATGGGAAACACCTCCCTGAATCTCCTCAGCGTACCCTATCGGCAAATACAACGTACATACCTAGTATACCCCTCCTAACTACCCTCCCGATTGGTAAAACTACAATTATAACATGAAAAACTACCAATCGGCCAAACTAAAAATTGGAATTCAGTCCACATAGGGCAAGCCGGCGCAAACTGAAAGATCTGCCCGAAGACTTAGACGTAGATTTTCCGCCGCCGCCGCCGCCTCGGCCGAAGACGATTTCGATGATGAAGGTGGTACTGGCTGGTCCGGAACTTTCATCACCACCCGGAAGGCCAGAAGGAGTGGATTGGGGTGTCGTGGTACCCCAAGGAAGCGAAGACCTCCTTCCGGCGACCCCAATCATTGATCTTACGGGTACTCCTCCGAAGACTCACGGGGGCCGGGCGATACAATCTTCTCCTCGTCATAAGAAGACCTAGAAGTATTTTTGGGGAAGTCCGGAAGTTCTGATAGTTGGAACCCAAAGTGTCGATAGGGACACCAACATTGTGGAAGTCCCGAGATGGGAAGCAAGGCGTCGGGATGTGTTTTCTCCAGGGAGTAGCCGGAAGCAGATCAATCTGAACTTGTTGAAGGACCTTACTCCTCCCACAGATAAGGATCCCGAGGAATAGTGTACAATAGTGTAGAGTAGCGACAGTGTTGGAGTCCGGCCGTCAAAAGTCGAAAAAATAGGATCTAGGATTTATCGGAAATCTAGCAGACTAGTACGAATGTTTTGTGGGATTTTTAGGATGATGTTAGTTTTAGTTTAAGTAGGGTTTTGATGGACCTTTCTGGTCATTCACATCCGTCCCGTAGTTTCAGCTTGTATCTTTTTGAGCTTAATCCAAGTGTTTGGAAGTGTCCATTTTTTTATCTTTTGTATTTGTTACATGCTTGTGGGAGGTGTGGGTCCATTCTTGCTTTTCCGGACGCTTAGAACTTACCTTGAGTAGCAAGAGTCGACTTCGTGAGTGGTTTCCGGGCATCACTAACTTGATGGGGAGATCGGCCGGATTGTTCCGATAGTAGTATTAGTGTACTACTGCCTGGATGCCGGTATAGCCTGAGGGTAGGATACGGCCTTAGGTGAAAGGGTATTTGAGAAGCTGCTAGTAACTTTCGTGTTCGGGAGTTTGCAAGACGTGCCCGAATTCCGGATTGCCGAAATTCCCCATAGACGGAGTAAAAGCCCCGGCGCAACACCCAAGAGAGTATGAGGATATCCAACCGGTCGATAGGAGGCTCAGTGTCAGGGTAATGCTAGAATGTGTTGTAGTCCTTGACCGTCCCTGCGTGACCTGGTCCGGTAAGCATTCCGGATCTGTGAGGTGACGAAAAAGTAGGACATTTCTAGTCCCTGAAGTGTTAGTTTAGCATTAGTATTAGAGAGAGAGAGAGAAGGAGAGAGCGTGTTTCCGGACACGGTAAGCATCCGGACAGTGGATTAGGGCCACTCGTCATCTAAACCCAGGGATCCCGGAAGGGGCAATTGAACGGTTCCCGGACTTTTCCGGAACCCACCCGGCACTAGTGGCCGGATCGGACTTGTAGTCTTGATTAGTAAGAAGGAGAGAAGTGAATGCTTAGGTCGAGTTAGCCTATGAATCTGTAAACCTCAAGTCCTCGTGGAAACGATTCCGGAGCGGTTTATACTAAGTGGGCCTTTGGTGTGAATTAAGGGCTAACTAGAGGATTACTGGTTCGACTAATCACTACACCATAGTCACAGCCCAGGGTTTTGAGCGGTTTTCCATTAATCCGTTGAAGTGGTCCTTCATACCTTCTGATCTGTAAGGATGATCTTCAGGTAGCCATCGACGAGTTCCACCGTAAGTTTTCTTGGACAGCTCAACAGAATGCTCACTACCAAGGTCTTCACCATACCACGGACATGCTGCAAACCCTTGATGAGAAAACCCTCCAATAGTGCCATATCTTGGGAAGTCGTGTATAGTTTATAACAACATGGTACGCAACTGAAAAGCCTTCTCATCTGCATCCTTTGTGACATCATAGGTAGGAACCCCGGCCCAAAGCTCCAACAACTCCTCTACTAGTGGCTCTAAGTATATGTCAAATGCATCACCCATCACTGACTCCCTCCTTGGAATTAAGAGTGCCAACAAGATGAAAAACTTCTTTGTGCTCAATCAAGGAGGCAAGTTGTAGTTCAATAGCAGCACAGGCCATGTTGACCATGCCGTCCTATTCTGCTTGTAAGGGTTCACTCCATCAGCTGCTAAGGCTAAGTGAACATTCTGAGGATCCCGGGCGAAGGAAGGATCCCAATTTTCCCTCGAAATGTTGCCAAGCTTTGAAGTCGCAAGGATGCCTGACGAGGCCATCACCTCCGTCATGGTTGCTTCAATTCTCTGCATGCCAAATTAGGAGCTACGAGATTTTTGGACTCATGAACATGCGCTGCAGTCTGGGAATGATGGGGAAGTGTTGAAGCACCTTTAGTGGAAAACAATGTCGCTCCTCGTCACGGTATCTACGACCGCCACACTTGGGGCACCATAGGGCTTGCTCATAGGGCCCACAAAAAAGCACACAACCTCGTTCACATGCATGGATGGTATTGTACGTCAAACCCAATTTCCCCGTCAAGGCCTGCATGGCGTAGTAGTTTCAAGGCAAGTTATTGTTCCTCGGAAGGAGATGAGAATGCAAAATGCTAAACAATTCGTTGGCGCAGTGGTTGCTTACACCATACACAGTGCACAAATTCATCAACAAGATTGTCGCTTCCAACTTGTTGGAAGCAGCTTCATCGTACAGAGGCTATAGGCACCTTCCAACGCCATGGCATCAAAACTTCCGTCATTGTGAACTCCATCAGTGCCTGGAGGTACAGGGCGCTGTTCATCATTTGAGAGGCCATCAATCCCTACGGAGGGAGGATGCTGCTCGTCACGACACTCTTCAGCCTCCGCTACATCACCGTGGAACACCTCCATGCACTCCTCATGGATAGAGTCCGTTGTTAAAAAGGCATTCCTCACTTCCTCTTGAACTCTTTCAGCCAAAATTGCTGGAGCGTCCACTGGATGCAGTGCCTGGTTTAGCATGCCTATTGTGTCAACATCAACATCTAGTACGTCCATGCATTCTGCGACCTTTCTATGCGATCCCTAAAATTCTTGCTCCCACTCCCTCGTCAAAGGAATCCCTTGCGCTCGGGCCTCTCCAAATGCGGCAATTTGCATGCCTTCCATGACGAACAAGGTGAGCTTGAACGTTCTTCAAGAGAAGTCTCTTACGACCCTTGCACTTTGTGCAAGCACAATGCAACTTCTTCACGTTGTACTCTCTAACTCGTTGTAACTCCCGCAGTCAGAGGCGCTCATCTCTAAGTCTCTGTTTGGCATTGTCAGACAATGGAAGCCTAGCGGGAATCATGTTCAACGGTTTGGCAAATCTAACACCATGTCATATAGAGAGCCGAAAGCATCAGGACAATGGACTAGAACTTGTACCGGGATGGCCACAGGTGAACTTACGAAGCCTCCATCAACTATACCTTCTATTTCAGATGAATGCGACTCTAGGTGCTGCCTTGAACATTGATTGGCGTCTATAGTAACTCTTGAATGACTCCAGAAGTTAATGCATAGTAAAAAAACTACATAGCTAAATGACTGAGATATGCCTTCAGTGCATGAATTTATTGTAAGACACTCAAACAAACAAGCAAGTAGTAGTGGAGGAAGGGTACCAGCGAACCATGTACACAGACATTTAGTGAAAAATTTGGTGAATAATGACAACCAGTACGTTCTTGAAGAAATTCACACCCCATGGTAGCATTGAAAATGTGTGTAATCCTACAGTCGTCTACAAACAAACTACATTCACATGTTCATTGTACCGGGTATGTTGTAAAGACACATTATATGACTACCCCTCCACTGCAGTAGTGGTCTAGAAGACACGTACCAGTCATTTATTTTCCCGGGAATGTTCTAAAGAGACTAAAAATGACTAGTAAGCGTCTTCCACATTGCGAATAGCCGAATATGTAAAAAAATGTAGTATGAAAAAATTTCACTCATTTTGTATCCTTTGCAGGCAATGGGGAGCCTCTCATCTACGGAATTCTCGGAATGTCAAGAATGGATCCAGATCCTGCCCCTTGACACGGAAGCACAAGGAAAAGAGATCTCAATTGTGCATTTCCAAAAATGCTAGACAACGTGAGAAAAAAAGGGAAGGGGCACTAAGCCCTCTCAATTTTCCCTAAATATGTGTCCATGACATCCGTCATGCACGGAGCTGGAAAATGAACTCTTATTTTCTGCTAAAGGCCAAACCTACTTTCTGAAAGCATCACCTAGGCTTTCAATCATACAACCGGCAAAAACAATGTTGGTATTGGCTTCAACAAATTATTGGCCTGAACTTGTATAATTAGAAATGTAATTAAGTCTTTCACTCGCAGACTTTCAGTTCATGTGGATCCTATTTGAATGCAAATCAGAATTGATCACTACTAGCGCACGTTCTCTAATTGATAACGTGGTGTTCAATACTATCAGTGGCTCGATTTAATGACAAGCCGCCAATAAATGACAGCGCTAATCACTAGAGGGCCTTGCATCACCTTCAGCGCAGTTGTCTTGCTCTCACGGCAATAGCTAATTCCCTCCTTGTAATCCTGCGACTCCCACTTTGCCTCACTCTCTCTCTATGCTACGATTGCAAAGGCAGAAGAGCTTCCGCCCTTGAACGAGGATTCCAACGACGCAGATGACTGGGTAATCGGGCAACTACATGACAGATTGAGGTTCATCGTGAATCCAAGTGCAAGGGAGAACGTTCAGAAGACTTACACCGCACAATGGAAGCAACGTTGCAAAATCCACCTCCGGAGAGTCCGCCGCCTGAGAAGGGAATTTACGAAAATTTGCGTGATGAGAACGTCCTCCGGGTGCAAGAGATGGCCGCTCCAGCCTTGGCAGCGAAGCTATAAGTTCTCGACCCCTTCCGCTCAACAAAGCTCTCAATTTCTGTAAGCCTCTACGCGTTCAACCCTTGATGGCGAAGTTGTTGCACCCCCCACTGTAATTTGAGGTCCTCGCGTTTGCCATGTTCATGTGCTTATGGAAGAGCTAGTAATTTGCACAAGACTCGTGAATCAATTCGCAGACGAGCAAAAGTACTGTTGTAGTCTGAACCTCTTCCTTGCACAAATTTCGAAGTACATAGGCGGCGCATTCATAGGGTTTCCCACACACAACGCTTTGTCCTAGGGATTTGTTTGCCCAGAAGTCATACGTCTGTCATTCATAAGACCCTTTAGAGTTGGATTCTATGTCTCTAGAGTTGTCAGTGACTCCGTCGGAGTCACATGAGAGTCATTTGTAAGTCCCGAAGTAGTCACATGCCAGAAATGTTTCTGGAGAAGCACATGTTCCCTACGTGGCCGCCACATAGGAGCCGCCATGGTTGTCTTCTTCCCTTGAGAACTGTGTTTCTTATTCTTTCAAAAGTAGTGTCCAACCCTGCCTTCTCACTCGGAGTGAGTGCACGCCATTGTCATGTGATTCGTTTTGTATGTTGTCTCCGTCATTGCTTGTGTTTTCTTGCCGAGGCCGTATCGATTTCTCTAGGTGTCGGGGCAGGGATAAAGCTATTGCCAAAGCCCAAGGTCGTAAACCGCCTCCCACTACTGAGAACAGATGTGACGGAGTTGTGCGAAGGAGTTTGCGGCAGGCAGGCGTTCCAATTAGGAAAGCACCGCACTTACAAAACGGCAAGCGGCGCCCTGAGATGAGGTCCGCGAGGGACTCGTTGTCGGAGGCGACAAAATCTGATGGCGATGCCATCGCGTCAAGTATGAACCCTAAACCTTTCCTTTCCTTGCACACAGGTTGAGTGTTAAGCACAATGAGGAGAAGAAGCCCACAAGTAAATGCACATTTCTTATCGTTCGTCGAGGCACTGTTGAGCAGTTTTAGGGTTTCTGTGTCTACGAAGGTAACTTTTTTTAGGGTTCTTCGTCTGAAATTGAGGGATTCATCTTCCTATGACACTTGAATCGTCAGAAAAGGTGTTTGATGGAGTGAATTGGTGAATTGCTTTGGAAAAAATCGTCACTACAGGTGTTCGATGGAGTGAATTTGTGAATTGTTTTTAAAAGTAACAGCTTCTTCTGTTGGATCAGAGGAAGAGCTACTGGATTCTTCTGAAGACGACCTCAACTTAGAAGACTACGAACCTCTAGTTGACAAGAGGATGAAGA